>CM053589.1:178582634-178616815 GCA_028646515.1 Pseudochirops corinnae | reverse complement strand
CATCACCATCATCATCATCATCATCACCATCACCACCATCACCATCATCACCACCATCATCACCATCATCATCACCATCACCACCATCACCATCATCACCACCATCATCACCATCATCATCACCATCATCACCACCATCATCACCACCATAGCTAGTATTTATGTAGCACTTTAAGTTTTGCCAGGCACTTTATGTTAACTGCCTCATTTGATTGGATTAACTGAGGTCAAGAGGGGTTGTGTGACTGGCCCAGGGTCAAACAGCTAGCAACTATTTGAGGTAGGATTTGAACTTAGGTCTTCCTGACTCCCAAGTCTAGCTCTCTGTGTACTATGGCACCACCTAGTGGCTGACCTTGTTTCATGGGTGTAGGGAATGGCCAGGTGAGGAAACTCCTTTATCAATACAGGTCAACACCTTTTTAGCAACTTGAAATTTAAGTAGTTGCCAAGAACGCAGAAGGAGACAGCTGGGTGGCTCAGTGGATAGAGTGCTGGGCCTAGAGTAAGCAAAACCTGAGTTCAAATCCAGTTTCAGACACTTACTATCTGTGTGACCCTGGCCAAGTCATTTAACCTCTGTTTGCCTTTGTCCGCTAGAGCAGGAAATGGTAAACCACTCCAGTATCTGCCAAGAAAACTCCATGGACAGTATGGTCCACAGGGCCAAGAGTCGGATACAGATGGACAACTGGAATATAGAAAGATTGAGACACTGGAAATCAGATGCATGATGGGAACCCAGGCGTTTCTGGTTTTGAGGCTGCCTCCCTGTCTACTATGCTCCTCGACACATTCTGCCCTCCTCTTGGCAGAAAGGTGGGGGACTACAGGGACAGAATGCTGCTCTTGCTGTCAGAAAGGGTTGTTTTTGTTTGACTACATTTCTTTATTAAAAGGGAATGTCCAATTACTGGAGGAGGGGAAGGGGCAAGGAGTGGAGAAGTTGGATGGAGAAGGAGTAAATGGTTTGCTTTTTACAGTAAGACATTGAGGAACTTGGGAGGAGCTGGCCGGGAGTCCCGCTCCTTGAAGATATTTCCCTCAGTCTGCGGCTTCCCACATTGTCCCTCAAGTAAGAGACAACCTCCTTCACTTGCCGCTCAAGGCCCTCCACGATCAGGCTAGAACCTGCCTTTCCATCTGTCTCACATTACTCCAACGGACTCTACGTTCCATCTACTTGGACTGGTCTCCAATCTTATCCCACCCTCTCCCACCTCCATGGCTTTGCTTACTATGATCTCCCATGCCTGGAGCACCTTCCCTCCTCAGATTGTTGACATTTTTCTTCCTTCAAGGCCCAGTTTGCACATAACCCCCTCCAGGAAGCTTTCTCTGATCTCCCTGGCTACGAGGGATTTTTTTCATTTCCAAACGTATCTGTCCTCTCCCCTGATAACTTGTGCTGCTCCCCAACCCCTAATAGATTTTAAGCCCCTGGAGAGCACAAACGCAAGGACTGTTAATCTTACCTAAACTTCATAGATCTTCAGAGACTTTCACGTTACTCTGAACACAGTGAGAGTTTAATAAGCATTTGTTGAATTGAATTAATAATAATTAATATTAATACCTGGCATGTGTATAGCTCCTTAAGGTTTACAAAACCCTTCACAAATATTAATTTCATCTGATCCTTACAGCCACCCTAGGAGGCAGGGGCTTTTCTTCTTCATCCCTTTTCACAACTGAGAAAACTGAGGCAAATGGAGGTTAAGTGACTTGCCCAGGATCCTACAACTAGTAAGTGTCTGAGGCTGGATTTGAACTCAGGTCTTCCTGACTCCAGGGCCACAGCTCTATCCATGGCACCATCTAATGGCCTGGTTTTAAAGGCACATATATGTCTTTGTGAGGGGAAGCCTCCAACAGTGATTAGAAATCTTCTATCCGAGTCAGGAAGAGCTGGGTTTAGACCCAGCTTCTGGCATATACTGGCTGTGAGACCCTATGCAAGTCACTTGATTTGCCATTCTTTTGTCCCAGCACTTGGCACAAGCCTGGCATATGTCAGGTGCTTGTTGACTGACTAACTGATGGGCTGACTTACCCTCAGCTCTCGCAGAGCAGAAGCCCATCTTCATTGGTGGAAGGAGCTCCCTCACTGAGTACTCCCCTGCCAATGAAATCACAAGTCTGGTCCAAAAAACCAAAACCAAAAAGAAATCAAGACTATCTCTGTGCCCCTCACAGCCGCTTACACACAGCAGGCCCCTAATAAAGCTTTACTGAGTTAGACTAGAAATAACAACGGAGCTTTCCTGGTCAGGACTCCTCAGGGGAGGGAGCAGGTAGGCTGGGCATCCTTCCCCCGGGGCCTCTTGGCCCTGTGAAAAGACCTTCTAAGGTGTCGCCATGGACTTCCCAGGCAGGGCTGGGGGTGCTGGGGCTGAGATCAGACTTCCCAAGGCAAGCACCACCAAGAAACTTGGTTAGGAGAGAGCAGATCCTGGGACCATAGTTCTAGACCAGCGGTTCTCAACCTGTGGGTGGCCACCCCTTTGGGATTGAACGACCCTTTCACAGGGGTCACCTAAGACCATCAGAAAACACATATTTCCAATGGTCTTAGGAACAGAGACACTGCGCCTCTATCCATCTCCAGGCGAGTCCGCCCACATGCATGTATTAAAGGGTCACAGCATTAGGAAGGTTGAGAACCACTGTTCTAGACCATCCAGGGGGAAGCAAACCAGAACTTTGTTGTTGTTATTGTTCATTCGGGTCCGACTCTTTGTGGCCCCATCTGGGGTTTTCTTGGCGGAGACACTGGAGTGGTTTGCCATTTCCTTCTCCAGCTCATTTTACAGACGAGGAAACTGAGGCAAACGGGGTTAAGTGACTTGCCCAAGGTCACACAGCTAGTATGTGTCAGAGGTCACATTTGAACTCAGGAAGATGAAATTTCCTGACTCCAGGCCCAGTGCTCCGTGCACTATGGTGCCAATTATAACTCACCTTGGTCTAAACAATGAAGCACTTTCCTAACACCCCCAAGGAATAGATTCATCAATAAAAAGGGCGTAGGAACAGCCCCGGCCTCCCAGGGCTGTGGTAAGGATGCAATGAGGTAATATTTGTATCTACACGCATTATTAACTCTATTCAACAAACATTTATTAAACTCTTACTGTCTACAGTGTTCAACGTACACATTATGCACATTTTTTACATAGTGTTCAAAGATTATATTACCATTTTATGGATGGGAATACTGAGACCCTGAGTGGCTAAGTGATTTGCATGAAGCCACACAGGTGACAAATGATAAAGATGAGATTTCCTGGTCTTTCCGGCTTCAGGCCCAGTACTCTGTCCTTGAGGTCTCTTTAGCATTCCCCTTTGCCCAACCTTGGGAAAAGAGACAAGATGTCCAAAAGGCCAGTGCTGTCTCAAATAATCTTCAAAGTTCTGGCTGATAAGGCGCAGGTTTATTTTTCTTGTCTGTGGTAGGCCCCCCAGACTGAAGATCCCAGAGGAAATTCTGAGTTGGCCTCAGACACCCCTTGCCCCACTGGGCTTGGCTTGGTATTATCTCTCCCATCCTAACCAGTCCCTAAAGGACCACCCAGATCATGGATCTTTTCTTCCAGCTTCCTGCCGCAGAGGGCTTGCCCCCTGGGGCTCTGCTGCCAGTCCAGGAATGGCATGTGAGAACTGGCACTTCCTAAGCCCCGGCAAACTTTCCCACTATTAATTCAGTTTATGAGTTTGGGTTTGCCAAGTCAGGCTAATTCCCCAAGGCAGCTAGCTCCCACATTTACAGTGCCTGCTTGGCAGGCAGGGACATGGGGAAGAAGTCAGTGTAGGGAAAGGCACAGAGGAAGCCGGGCAACATTTGAACTGGAGTCTAAACATCCCAAGTTCAAATCCTTACTCCAGCCTCCATCTCCTTATCCCCAAAATGGGGAACTATAATATTTGTCTAGTCAACTTCACAGTGTGGCTAGGACAGTGTCTTAATGCTTCAGTGGGATGAGTTATTTTCACAACAATAAAGCAGGTAAGGGGGAATTCATGCCTTTGGCATCTCTTCCTGGCATTAGGGAAGAAAAATTCAGTCTCAGAGAACATTTAGCTTCTCCCTTTATGCCCATTGGCAGGGGTAGAGCAAGTTAATCACAAAGGTGCCCTTTACATTATATTACAAGGGTCTGGATGAGAATTCCCCCTTCCTTGGTCCTGCCCCATCCTGGCTAGGTCAGGGTTTGCCACCCTGCAGGAACTCAGTCAGCCATCTAAGTTCCAAGAGGTGCCCTGGAACCCAGGATCAGTACAGTGGAAATCAGGTTCAAATTCTGGCTCTGCCATTCACTACCGTAATGACCTTGAGTAAAGCCCAAGACTTGGGAAAGTAAATCTTCTCTGGGCCTCAGTTTCCTCACCTGTAAATTGTGGGGCTCGATGGGATCATTGGGCCCCACAACACAGCCCAGTGCTGGCTGAACCAGATTAAAATGTAATTGGGACATGTTTAACAAAACAATTCTGTTAAATAAGTAAACCAGAGCTGTTATTATATTGCACTATCTGTACATTGTCATTTGAACCTTCCAGTCAGCCCTGTTCCCTGATCTCTCCTCCAGTTCCAGGGTGCCAGCCTTAGAGTGGCCTGCTCCCTCCCCAGCCCCTCCCAGAAGCCCCAAACCCTGTTGCTGTCCCTCTGGCCTGCCCCACCTCCAGGCCCACCTGCTCCTTTTCCTTTCCCTCCCTCAAAGTCCAGCAGTCCCTGGTTCCAGGGTTGTTCTCTGCCTCAAGATACCTCTCTGAAACAAGCAACGAGGTGGAAAAGTGCCTAGTGTTGGAGGCAGGAAGATGCAAGTTTGAATCCTGCTTCAGATGCTTGCTGGCTGTGTGACCTGACCAAGCACTCATACTCTTCCATCCTCTGTTTCCTCATCAAGGGAGGAAAGGGGTAGACAGTGGTCTCTAATGTCCCTTCCAAGGCTCTAACAATGATCCTATAATCTCTCCTTCAGAAAAAGAATATACAGAAGACAAAAAGCTGGTTCTGTTTGTCTTTGCTTTAAAACAATTACATAGGAAAAAAATGTGCTTTTGAGGGGCACAGAATCCAGTAGGTCTGACTCCTACTGAATCCCTCTGAGGGATCTTGCTCTGAGAACTCAGTGTATTCTCCCAAGGCTTAGAGTAGAATAAGTGTATGTGAAGTCAGCTCCCTGCTCCTTGTCCTTGTCAGCTGCCAATCCAGACAGCTCCCTCCCTTCCCTTTCTCCTCCAGGACCCCATCTTCAGGACCAAGAAAGCTTCTGGACACCCTATTTGTACTTTCCTTTGAGGAAGAACAAGTCCTCTATCAATTAGCTCAGTTCAGCAGCTTGGGTTGCACCCCAACTTCACCCAAGATCTTGATTCCTCAAGGAATCAATCCTGTGAACTTGGGAAAGCACGGACTGAGTGGGGTAGGGGGTGTGATCTATTAGAATATGGCAGCTGTCAGCAAGTGCTAAAGCAGCCAAGACCTCCCTCATAAATCAACCTTCTAGAGCAGGCTGAGAAAGTAGGGGTATGAGAGAGTCACAGCCACACAGGGCTTTGATCCAGTGGGGACCTTCGAGGCTACTGAGTATGGCCAGTCAGTCAGCAAGCATTTCCTTACTATGAGCTAAGCGCTGGAGATGCAGAGAAAGGCAAAAGCATGGTCTCTGACACAAGGAATTCACATTCTGATGGAGGTAGGAGTGGGGTGCAGAGGAAGACGGCAACTTGGAGATTATCTGTGTGATATATACATTGGGGGGGACCAACTTCATTTCTGAGCTGCCTAGAACCTCAGAAAGCATCTACTCTGACCCTACTTGGTCGTGCTCCCCCAGACCTGATGTACCCAGCAGCTTGGGAAGCTCCCTCCTTCCTGAGGCTGCTCCTTCTGCTTATGGGAGGAGCCAAGTGTTAGGATGCCCCCACCCCACCCTAACTACCAACAAGTAGAAATTCATCTCCTCTGCCTCTCACCCATTGTTTCCTACATACTTAATTACACAGTATGGTACGATGTAGCAAGGGCTCAAGCTGGAGTATGGGACCTCAGCTGGAATGCCAGCTTTCACTAACTACCTGGGTGAACTTGGGCAAGTCACATCACTGATCTGGCCTATTTCCCTGGGTGTGGAATGATGGGGCTGGGCTACAGACACAGCCTCCCAAAGCCTTTCTAGGTGCAAAGCTGTTATCTTCTGCACTCCTCAGATCTTCTTTCCTTTAGGACATAATGTGAGCGAGTGAGAGTTGAAGAACCACAGCATAGAGGGGACCATAGCAGAGAAAAAGAAAAGGGAGAGGAAGAAAGAGGAAAGAAAAGGAGATCTCAAATCTGAAGGATCAGAGAGGAAGAGGTTAACCCCCAAGGCTCGAGGACTGAAGGAAAAAATGTTGGATTGAGTGGCAGCACTTCAGCCCCTCACATAAGTCCCTAGGAACCAAGATAAGGGATGCACTTTTCAAGGAAAAAAAAAACAACCAAAAATCCAGCACACTTTCCAAGGGCTATCTCAAGTGTCAGGGATGGCAGAGGTAGAATGTCAAGAGTTGGTGGCTATCATCACCAATTGCAAAGGGTGCAGGGAGGTGAGAGCCCAGAAGCAGTCCCTCTTGGGGCTCCCACCCAGGCAGGGATGGGATGGGACAGTGATGCCCCATGAGCTTCAGAGCCACTGTGAATGACTGATCCCTCACGTCTGACCTCTTGGGTTCATAACTAAGGGTCAAGGGATTGCTTTCCAAGCCCCTGACTCCCTCAGGCGGGCTCTCAGTAGGAAGGTCTAGAGGTGGCCTGCATTCCAAACCTGGGAAAGTTGGCCAGGCTTCTGCAGGATCTGCCATTTGGCCACTCAGGAGTGACTTCTGCCACTCAACCTCTTCCAAATAGCATCTTTCTTTTGTTCCTTTCCTCTCCACTCCCCCTCACCCTTCTTCACAGTCTCCTCTCTCCTCTTCTCCTTCTCTCCTTCTTTGGTCTTCTCTTCCCCTTCACATTTTTCTTTCTCTTCTTTTCCTCTTCACTCTTCTGCCTTCTTATTCTCTCTTGCTTTGACTTCTCATCTCCCCTCCCTTCTCCTCTCCCATTTTCTGTCCTTCTTCTTCCTCCTCTCTCTTTTTCTCTCTTCTTCTCAGTCTCTCCACTCTTCCTCTTCCCATGCTTTTCCTCTCTCTTTCTCTCCTTCAATCTATTCTCCTCTCCCCTCCATTTCTCTAAATCATTAATCATATATAGGTTTAAAAGGAATGGTGTTCCTCTCTGTCTCTGTCTCTTCTCCCCTCCCCCATCTCTCTGTCTCTTTCTGTCTCTCCTGTCATCCTCTCCTCTTCATTTCTCTAAATCATTAATCATTTATAGGTTTAAGAGGAATGGTGTTCCCCCCTCTCTGTCTCTGTCCCTGTCTCTCTCTCTCTCTTTCTCTCTCTCTCTCTCTCTGATTCTGTCTGTCTCTCTCTCTCTCTCTGTGTCTCCGTCTCTCTCTTTCTCTCTCTGTCTGTCTCTGTCTCTGTGTGTGTCTCTGTCTCTGTCTGTCTCTCTTCTCTCTCTTCTCTCTCCCAGTACCTAGAAGACTGTAAAGAATATTTCATAGTTCAATTAAGCTACCTGATGCCCTTGATAATGTTTCACTCACATTCTAGAACACAGGGATTGAGAAACATAGACTTGGCCGTGAGAAAATTCTCTTGGGAAGAAAAAAGGCTGTGGTATAAGCTGACCTTTCCCCACTTCAACCATGGGGCCAGGACCCCTCCAGGTCTGCTTGGCTGGAGAGCTGAGCCCCTGACACCCAAACATTGGGTGCTGACTCCCTGAACACCTCCAGTCTTCAGTATGATTGCAGGATACCTACTTAGGCTAAGATCTGCCACCTTCTCCCATACCTAGGTCCCCCCTCCCCTAAAATCTCAACACTGAATTGGTTACAGGAAAATTCAACGGATGGTGCTTTACCAACAAAGATGAATTATCTTGAAAACCAAGACTTCCTTTATCTCCATGGCCTAAGCAAGTTATGCAGTGACCCATTCATCTACCCAGTCATACATTCAGTCTGGCAATTGGATTCACACCCTACATCCTTGCCACAATCACAAGTCCCTATCTAAGAGCCAGCCAGTGATGCAACAGATCCGGGCCACTGGGGTGTCAGAGAAGGGCTGACATGCCCTCATCTTCTGGGCTCCCCAGTAGGTGGTCACTTCCTCACGCACTTACTCTCCCCACCAAAGCCCACCAATAAGCTGCTGATTTGACAATTGCCATCCCAGGGAAAGAAGTACCCAGCTTTTCAACCCTTGTCCATGAGTAGGCAGCTCTCTCATCTGAAGGGATTTCTATTGCTTCCTCCCCTAGGGACTGGGGGCAACCAAGGAAAGATCTAGTTGTGCCTTCCTCAGCCCTAGAACCATGTTCAGTCCAGGCCAAGCAGGTTATGCATCCCCTGAGACACTCACCCGAGAGATGGTGAGTGGCATGTTGAAGTCCTTGCCCCCCTGGAGACGGAAGCCCCAGGGTCCAGGGCCAGTGAGGGTCACGCTGTAAGCCATCCCAGGATCGGTGCACCAGTCTCCCTTAGCCTCTGCAGGACAAACAGAGAAGTTGGTAGAGGAGAAATAGACAAAAAGAGGTTGGGGAAAGCAGTCTGGGATGCAATGTAAGGAAGAAAAGAAATACCGACCACCCTACCCACCCCACCAGGGAAGCCACCCGGTCTGTCTTGCCTGCACAGCTCAGCTGGAGAGTCACCTAAGAATAGACGGCAGCTCTAACGTCGACACTGATATCTCCACTCAGCTGAGTCCATAAATGGGTTGTAACCCAATACTCCCTACACAAGTGCCTCCATGACTCACCCAGCTAATATAGCCCCTAGGGAAGGGAGCCCAGCCCCAGCTCCCCCAGCCCCAGCCCTAAGGGCATAGAATAGAAGGAAATGGACATTGGATCCCTGCCCCCCAACCTCTGGCCTTTTTTTGGGCAGGGGAAGCTTCCCTTTGCCTCCTGGGTGGGTTCAGCCTTCCTGGGGACTCAGGGATATACATACACAACTCCTTTTCTGGGAGCAAAACCCCAATTTCAAACGCTCTGTCTTTGAATGTTCTTTACTCTTATTGCCTGTGTGTCCTTGGGAAAGTCACTTAAGCTCTTTGGGCCTCAGTCTCCTGATTTTTAAAATCAGAGGGTTCAGTTTGGGGACCTTGAAGGTCCCTTCCAGCCTGAAATTGATGAACAAATAAGTAAATGAATGGAAGGGTATTTATTAAGGACTTACTGTGTGCTAGGCTATGGGCTAAGCTCTGAGGATGCACACAGAAGAAAATGGCCCCTGCCCTCAAAGAGCTTACACTCTTTCCTTTTTCTTTCCTTTCTTCCTCTGTCTTTTTTTTTTTTTTTGGAGGGGGAAAGGCAAGGCAATTGGGGTTAAGTGACTTGCCTAAGGTCACACAGCTAATAGGTGTGTCCGAGGTCATATTTGAACTCAGGTCCTCCTGACTCCAGGGCCAGTGCTCTATTCACTGTACCACCTAGCCACCCTTTTTCCTCCGTCTTTTTTTCCTTCCTTCTTCCCTCCCTCTCTTTCTTTCTTTCTTTCCTTGGTCTCCTTATCATACCCAGGCCAGAAGCTCAGTGTCTCTCCATGGGCCCAATCTAACTACTGATAGGCACAGAAGCTTTGACCTGCTCCGTTTCTGAACTGGGCCAGTTGGCCTCTCCTTAGGCATCCTGGTATCTCTGCAAGAGGGGCTCACCATATTGGTGCTGGACTTAACGTGGACACCCTTTCGTCTGTAGTCCAACTTCAACTTACAATTCCTGAGCTCCATCAATCCATCAACCTCAACCTCCCAAGTATCAGGGATTACAGGGAAGGAGATCACATGCTAACAGGGGAAGACACAGGCTGAGGCTGTACAGACAGAGCTTCTATGCTACTGGGAGCACCCAGAGGTAGGAAGCAGTGTGGTGGATTGGAGAAACAAAAGTCCTGGCGTTAGAGTCAGAGGACCTAACTGCCAATAATAGTGAGATATTGGGCAGATCATGAGATTTAAACGCTGGGATTTTAGAGATCATCTGGTTCCATTGAATCATTTTACAGATGAGGGAACTGAGGCAAACAGGGTGAAGTGACTTGTCCAGGGTCACACAGCTAGTATTTTAACTCATGAACACGAATCTTCCTGACTCTAGGCCTGGAGCTCTATCCACTGGACCACCTCGTTTTAAAGGTGAAGAAATTAAGACTTGGGTGAAGTGACTGACCCACAGTTGCATAGCTAGTAATAGACAGACCAGGCATTCAGTTTAATTTAATTCCTATGTGCAAGGTCATGTGTTAGGGTCTAGGGATACAAAGATGAAATAAGACCTGACTTTCCCTGAATGGGGGTAACGATGACTTTTACCACCCAACTTACAAGGTTGTCATGAGCAAGATACAGACCTTAAGGTGCTATGGAAATGGGAGCTATTTAGTGACTCAGTTTCTGCATTTGTTAAAAAATCCTATGACTTGCCTAATATCTCACAGTTAGTGGCAGGGTGAGCACTAGATGTCCAAGTCCCCTGACCCTAAGTCTGGCAATCTCCCTTCTCTACGCCATCATACTGCCGGCCTCTCTATCGGCCCAGTTACACAGAGTAATAATGACAGCTAACATTTTTACTCATTTGAACCTTATAACAACCCTGGGAAGTAGGTGTGATTATCCTCCCCATTTTACAGATGAGAAGACTGAAGTTAAGTGGCTTGCCCAGAGCCCCACAGCTAATAAGTGTGAGGCTAGATTTGTGCCCAGATCTTCCTGACTCCAGGCCCAGCACTCTATCTACTGTGATGTCCAGGCACTTCAAACATAGAAGGTCTGTGGGTCTTGGTAGTTGCCCTGGAGAAGAAAGAAGCCAGTCTTTCAGACTCTGAAGTCTAATTTTCTGATTCTAAATCCACTGTTCATTCCTCTTGTACTGTATATAAACAAATCATTCCACCTCTGAGCCTGCTTCCTCATCCATAAAGGGGTCAGAATTCTCCCTGACCCTCTGACTTCCCAGGGCTGCCATGAAGATAAAATTTCATACTGTGATTAAAGTGCTCAGAAACCATAAATGACTACGGAAATCTGTTTAATTGGTCATGGGATTTCATCAATGTCAAGGAGGTCCCACTGTGGAAGCTCCCTTTGCCAATGCACAGAGCCCCCTATCTATCAGGGTCCTTGGAGGTTAACTGACTTGCCCAGAGTCACACACCTAGTAAATATCAGTCAGGATTTGAACCCAGGACTTTCTGACTCTCAGGTGAGCCCTCTATCCACTCCAGTGCCTTATTACCTGGGACTCTCTCATTAGGACAATGGCCAAAAAGGACATTTATTTATTAAGACATTGCCTTTTCCATGCCCCCAGGTCATTGCCAGTATGTACCAGGCAGCTGCTCAAGGAGAGAGGCTGGGTGGGACAGTGGAAAAAGGTGCTAGAGCCCTGTGCTAGACAGAGCAGTGCTAGCTCTGGAGTCAAAAAGCTGGGCTTGAACTCCTGTTTCTCCCACTTCCTAGCTGTGTGGCTCTGGCTAAGTCAACCTCTCTGAGCCTGTTTCTTCTTCTGTAGAATCATATAGAACTAGCAAAGATGTTACAGCTCCAGGCCTCTTAGGTGGGGGATGCTGAACCCAGACCTGGAGAACCCTGGGGAGAGGGAACAAGAGGCTATTGGGGGCGCAATAAAAGAAGGAAGGAAGGAAGGAATTCCAGGAAAAAGACCGTCTATACCTCGGCCTTCCAGGTCTACAAGCTCCTCTCACTCAGCCTTTCTCAGCTGCAGGAGACAGAAGCCAGGGCTAAGGGCTGGGTGTGGGATTCCTTCCCCCCTCCCACTCCCTCTCCCAAACCTGTAACTCCAAACTCTACCCCCTGCCAGGGGCTCAGCCAGGGCCAAGGCCACACCCACCAGTCCCTCTGCCCCTGCCTCGAAGGGCTATTCCTGTGTCAGTCGCCTTCCAGGCCTTGGCCACTCTGGAAAACCTGACTGTAGCACAGATATGGAGGCTGACCTGTGCCATGAGGCAGACCTTGTGCCCTTTGGAATGGGAGGTGTTGGGGGGAGGAGGGAGCACACAGACAGAAGCCATCTGCTTGGTTGCTATGCAGCAGAGCCTCGGGGAGACAGGAGCCCACGTTCCTGGAGCTCTGATTAGCTGCCCTTTGGCAGTGAGCAGGGCTACTGGCATGCCTCTCACATGATGGTGTGCTTAAGAACCATGGGGTGTAATGGAAACCCAGAGCCTCAAACCCAAAGTCAAAAAACTTGGGTTGGGGTCCCCGACTTTGACCTAGATTTACTAGCTGCGTGACCCTGATCAAGTCCCTTCACTTCTCCCCATTGCTAAAATGGGGTTAACCATGTCACGCTGACTTTCTCACAGGGCTCTTGGGAGAAATGGATGCCAGCTGTGTTCAGGGCCCACAGCTCCAACAGCAGGCTGTGCCCTGAGCCAGTCAGGATCACTCCTCTTCCCCTCCTTGTCTCTGTAGTCAGGCCATGTCAGTTAGTGGCCAGTCTTCCAGTGATGAAACTGTCCCCCTATACTGGGCAGGGCCACCTTTTGGGGGGCAAATATATGGTCTGTTATTGGGCCCCCACTCGAAGGCTTTCTAGCTGGGAAAGTTTGGCCAAAGTTCGATCCACAATGACAGCTCCTTCAAGTAGAAGGGTCGTCTCCATGGCGTGGTGAGAGAGCCTGAGTGGAGGTCTTACGAGGAAAGGGCTTCAATAATTCACTCATTTGTTCATTTGACTAACATTTAAAAATGCCTACTGAATACCAAGCACAGAGCTAATGACTGGGGGCACAAAGACAGAAACAGAAGCAGTTGTTGTCCCCAGGGAGCCTACAGTCCTTGGGAAGAACAACATATACATAGACAAGTGAACACAAACGTATACAAAAGCACGAAGAAATGGGGAAGGGCGTAACAGCTGGGGGATGGGAGCTGAGAAGGTCCTAAGGAGCTGAGCCCACATACAAATGAACAGTAGGACTGGGCCCTGAACCAAGCAGAGTCCCTGCAGGTAGGTGACCAGGTATGGCTCCCCACCTCCATTCCAATGGTCTCATCTACTACTCCTCCCGATGGCCTCCATCTTGAGCCCTATGGCATCCACCTTTAACTGCCCCCTCCCCCTTGTCTTGCAGGTCACTCCAGGCACAAATAGTTGGATGCAGAGCTCTGTCTCCTGGCCCGTTGACCTTTCCCAGGGCATATGGACAGGAGAAAAGGCCTTGGACAAGGTCATCTCTAGGACTAGTCAAATGGGAAAGTTATGAGCCAGAGGACTAACCTACAACGAACCAGGAGCCTTCATGGCCCTGTGTTAGCAAGAGCATCCCAACCACTGGTATCCCCTCAAAGTGTGGACTCCAGCCCCCCAGTGGTGCCTGGAGAAGGGCGGGGCTAACATCTGAGTCCTGAATCCCCTTGAGTTGTTCTCTTAAAGATATATGGGAGACATAAATAGCAGAGGCCTCTTCTCTGTGAAAAATGAGCTGCTGACACAAAGGAAAACAATTCGAATGAGGTAGAAAAGGGGGAGTGGTCTAGAGACTCAGGCAGATTTGAAAAAGATTGGGGGGGGGGGAACAAGGGCACAGAAGGATGCTGAAGCTTGGCGTGGTCTGGTCAGAACCTGCCCAAGTTTGGAGGCTGAAAACAGCCCCCTCCCAATTCTGTCAGCCCAGAGTGGGTGGGTAGCTGGGAGGGAGGAGGCAGGAGGAGGAGGAGGAGGAGGAAGAGAAGGAGAAGAGGAGGGAGGAGAGGGGGAGGAGAAGGAGGAGGAAAAGGAAGAAGAGAGAGGAGAGGGGGAGGAGGAGAAGGAGGATGGTCTTCCCTAGGTGTTCTCTTACCAGCTCTTTAAATAACCTGTTCTAGAATTTTCCCAGCACGCTACATCAAGCTCACTGGTTCGTAGTTTGTAGATTTGTCTCGGTCTCAGCAGTGGATATTTGCCCTTCTCCAACACTGAGGCACCTCTCATCTCTCATTCTCCATAATCTTCATTTTCCATAACATCGCTGACAGTGGGAAAAACAAATTACGAATCTCCAATCAATCTACAAGCATTCATTAAACACCTACTGTATGCCAGGCATTGTGCTAAGAACTGATACAAAGATAAAAGTCCCTGACCTCAAGGAGTTTTCATGAGGGTGGGAGGTGGGGGTTATAAAACAGCCCGAAGTCCCTGAGACTGATCCAAGGAATGAACTACATTAGTGCTAGCATCTGGCAGCATGCTATAGTGGGAACAATACTCCAAATCCCTTCCCTACCATATATTAAGTCTTATTTCCTCTCTCTGGGACCTGGTTTATGTATATGTAAAGTAAAGGAATTGGACAAATAATTTTCAGGTCCTTTCCAATTCCAAACCCTTTGGTGGTCTTGTTCAAGATCTTCCAAGGTGGGGCGGCTAGGTGGCACAGTGAATAGAGCGTGGGCCCTGGAGTCAGAAGGAACCGAGTTCAAATCTGGCCTCAGACACTTGACGTACTTACTAACTGTGTGACCTTGGGGAAGTCACTTAACCCCAATTGTCCTGCCTTCCCCCCTCCAAAAAGAAAAAAACCCCAACAACAAGTTTTCCAAGGTGCAAAATTAGGAAAATGACCTTCTGGAGACAGACATTCATTCCTGGTGTTCCTCTCTGGAACTGGCCATTTCTTCCCAGTGCTTGCCCTGAGAAAACAGGCCCTTTTTCTCACAGCCTGAGGACAAAGCACCTTCATCAGTTTGCAGCAATCCCCAAGAAATACTCACAAGGATGAAGAGGGCGCTCCCTCTCTCTCTCTCTCTCTCAATCTGGACCAGATCTAAGGGTGGGCACCGAGCCTCACTCCCTGGAATCCTAAGGACCCCTCCGAGCTGGAGACAGCACTGAGTGGTACACAGCTGGCTCTCTGGGAAGGGAGGGCACCACCTGATCAGGCCTGAGCCATCACTGGCTGGTACGGGACCACACCCTGCCCTGCCCTCCCCCAGGGCCAGGGAGGAAAAGTACATGGTAAGTGGGGAAGCTTTGGACTTATTCAGAGGCAAAAGAGAACCTTCTGAGGGAGATAGAAGATGGGGAGGGAAGCCCTGAGGTGGAGGATGAGTTGTTCTTTTAAATGTTCTTTTTTTCAATTAACAAACATTTCTTTTCTCTGCCTCTCCCCCCTCCCGCCACCCATATATACAGAAAAAAATAAAAGGAAAACAAAACTATTCATTTATAAGCAGAGTGACCAGCTTTGGTCACATCCAAAATTGTGCCATCCGACTCAGGTTCAACTTCTCTCTTTCCTAGGAGCCCCAAAGCCACAGGCTAAAGGGAGAAGCCAGATCATTCAGCAGCTTCCTGGGGTCAAAGATCAGGGTGGAAGAAAAAAGGACTTCTCTCCATCTGAGGGTTCCACCAATATCAATCAATCAACCAATCAGCAAATATTCATTAATTACCTACTATTTGCTAGGTAGTGGGTGTTGTGGCTGCAACCATGCTGACACACCCAGGATGGCTACTAGCACAGCTTCTTAGATCTGCTTTACTAGGAAAGCTAGCTGGTCAAGGGGCCAAGAGTCTTTTCAATTACATTCATCAGTTCAGGAGAAAAGTCAGCACCTTGAACTTCAGAGAAAATCGAAACCAAGAAAATAGAGAAAATATAAGCAGAGAAATAAAGACCAACAGACAGGGCTTCTAACTGTCTGAGAAATTAGCACAGATCCACAGCCAGATCGAACTGTCTGACCAAGGCAATACATACATAGTTATCAGAAAGAGAAGCACCAACATCTGGTTTTTTCAAAGCTGGGGGGCTCTTTAAAGGCTACCCAGAGTCTCATCTGGTCAAATCACAAGAATGCTCTTCCAATGAGTGAGCCCCATATATACCCTTTTTAGAGCCAGAGGTCATCACAACCCTTCTGATCAATTAATTAGAAATTATCAGAAGGTGTGAAAGCCTTCCTACAAGCAAGGCTCCCCTAAGCAAGCTTCCCTTAATGGGATCCACAGGAGGCCTATCAACGGGAGGGAGGATCTTACATACCATTAACATGACAAGAATACAAAGAAAAAGAATGAAACAATCCCTAGTCATGAGTGTTTTAATGTAATAATAACTCCCTACCCCAAGGGAGGTTGGGGAACTGCTCTGGGGATCTTGTTGAATTGGGCAGAAACCAGTCTCTCACTAATTCTTTGTCTCTTAACAGATGGATGAAAAGACACAAAGAAGAGAGGAGGAGAGAGCAGAAGAAAGGAGAGGAGAGAAAAGGAGAAGAGTGAAGGGAGAAGAGAGGAGGAGGGAAAGAAGAAGAGGAGATGGGAGAGGGGGAAAAGAGGGAGGGGAGGAGAAGAAAAGAGGGGAGAGGAGGGGAGGGGAGTAGAAAAGAACAGAGTAGAGGAGAGGCTAGACAGTTGGAACTTTTCCCTTAAGATCTGGGGGAAACCTGTGGTATGGTTGAAAGAGTATTGGAGGGGATGTCAGAGACCCTGAGTTTGAGTCTTGCCCCTGCTGATCTCCAGCTACATGGCAGTCACTTAACCTCTCTGGGCCCCATATTCCACCTCTGTAAAAAGAAGAGGTTGCTGTAGGTGGTCTCCCAGGTCTCTTCTGGCTTGGACATTCTATGAGCTGAATGAAGAAAGAGGAGATCTTCTTCAGTGTCTCCTTGCACTAATCTCTCTTGGATTCCCCTGTCAGAACAAACTTTCTTCCTCAAAAATATTCATTGATCTTTTATTTCCATCCAAGACCAAGTCCAAGGTCCCTGGTCTGGTGTGGGAGCCCATTTGCAGCCTCTCTGATTATTCCCCTCGGCTCTTGGCCTCTCGTTCGCTCCCTGAGCACCTCATCTCCATACCTTTGCCCCGAATGTTGTCTCTCTCCCCTGCACTTGTTGGATTCCCACCCCTCCTTTAAAACCCGAGTCAAAGGTCTCCTGCTTCTTCAAGCCAGTTGGTGACCAGGACCTCACGATGCATTGCATTCTGCACTTAATCAGGACAGCCCAGTCTGGGGATCAGCATTTGTGTCTCCTGAACTTGGTGTCAGAAAATAGAACTCCTCCTCCCGATAGCTTTGTGATAGTGAGCAAGTCAATGAATCTCTCTGAGCCCCCTCAAAAGTACCTCAGATTTATCTTGTGCTTCTTGTTTGTAACCATGGAAGTACAAGTTACTTCCACTGACAGAGTGGAAGCTCTGTGAAGGCAGGGGAGGTACCACTGTCGTCTTTGTGTGCGCATTACCCAGCACAGCCTGGTGTGTAGCAGGTGCCCAGCAAATTCTTGGCAATTGACTGAGCCCACATCTCCTCATTTTAAAAAAAGGGATGAGGGGGCACAGTGAATAAAGCACCAGCCCTGGAGTCAGGAGGAACCGAGTTCAAATATGACCTTAGACACTTGACACACTCATTACCTGTGTGACCTTGGGCAAGTCACTTAACCCCAATTGTCTTGCCTTCCCCACTCAAAAAAAGGGTGGCAATAATTGTAATAATTTTCTTCTCTTCTTCTCCCCTCTCCCCTTCCTCTCCACCTTCTCCTTCTCTCCCACCCTCTTCTCCCCTTCCTTTCCCTCCTCCTTTCTCTCCCCTCCCCTCCCTTCTCTCCACACCACTTTCCTCTCTTCCCTTCCTTTCCCCTCCCCTCTTCTTCCCTTCCCTCTCCTTCTCTTCCTTGCCTTCTCCCCTCTCCTGCCCACCTTTCCTCTCCTCCCCTTGTCCTTCCATCCAGCCCTTAAAAGGCTGTTGGGAGGTTCAAATGAGTTAGCATGTATAAAGTGCTTTGTGTGCATTAGGGCCCTCTCTGTCAGCTGCTGCTGCTGCTATCAGACCCTAAGCTCCAGAAGGGTCAGGACATACCTCATTCAAAAATGGGATTCACCAAAGGCAAGGCAACCAGCCTTCACTGAGAACTTACTACATACCAGGCACTGGGGATCTGAATACAAGTGAAAAGAGAGACAGTTGCTGCCCTCAAGGAACTTCCAATCTAATGAAGGAAGACCCAGAAAAAATGTCTGGAAAGGGAAGAGGGGGAATGAGGGCACCTGGTGGAGGCACAGTTTTGGAGTCTAGACAACTAGAAGCCCAGTTAGGAGGGGACAGAGTGGACTGGCCTGGGCCTCTTCTCAAAATGGAAGCCCCAGGAGGATCCCCCCAGTGAGAAGACAAACATTCTAAAGCTCCTACTATGTTCACGGGCTGGGCTGGCCCTGGAGATAGAGACAAAAAAGAAATCTGGTTCCTGCTCTCAGGGAGCCCACGTTCTACTGGGACACAATGAAATACGAGCTTGTTTGCAGAGGATGGAGCAGTAAGAAGGTAAGGAGCTGGAAAAAAGCTTCCTGCAGGAAGTGGCCTTTGAGCCAAGAAGGCCTAAGTTCAAATTCACCTCATATTCTCCAGCTGTGCAACCTGGGGCAAGTCACTTAATTTGTTTGCCTTAGTTTCCCATCTGTAAAATGGGCGTAATCAAAGCACCTACCTCCCAAGGTACTGTATCAAACAAGATAATAAATGCATAGCACGGTGCTTGGTACTTAGTGAGCACTATATACATGTCAGGTATCACTTGTCCTCTGAGTCAAAATGGAAGAGTCAACCCTACCACCTCTTAGAAGAGGGAAGCTTAGCTAAGGTTACAGAATTAGAATCTGAACTCAGTCAGATACACCTGGAACTTAAGCAGATTGGAGGGCCTCCCACCTCCCCACCACAATCATCTGAAGTCTTTTCTGTGTGTTGTGTTCTCCATTAGAATGGGGGCTCCTTGAGGGCAGGGATTGCCCTATTATTCTGTGTGTTTCCTCAGTGCTTAACACAACACTTGGCACATAGTACTTAAGAAATGATCTGTTCATTCAGAAAACATTCAAGAGAGCTAGAAACAGTCATTAAAATGAGGAAGGTTCCTTACGGGTTTGGGGGAGAGAGAGGGACGTGGTCAGCACTAAGCAGATAGACTGATAGTTTAATACAGGGGGACTCATCCTAGGGTCCAGGATGCTTTACCTAGGAGAAATAGGTTTAGACATTCAAAATAACGAAACTCAGTATGGAGTTAGGGCAAGTGGTAGAGAGCTAGGACAAGGCAAGATCGCCTTCTCCTGTGGGAGGCATCCATCACTGCAAGGGTTAAGTCAGCCGTATCCTTTGGAGAAGTCTCATTGGCTCCGTCAGCACCAGGGACAAGCACCAGGGACAGGCCCCAGCCCCATGGCCATCTAAGGCTATCAGCTTTAGGGTTTTATGGGGCAGCTGCCTGAGCAGCTCCAGGAGAGGAGGGGGCAGGCTGGGAGAATGCGCATTAGGAGCACTGGGGGCAGGGGCCTTCCTACAACTGAGCTAGGACAGGGTCACTGACAACGTCAGAAGGGAATTGAACAGGATGATGTCAGTCTGGCACTATTCTCCTAGCAGGAGCCAAGGGGCCTGGGCCCACTGAGAGAATGTAGAGGGCACTCCCATCACACATGGCTCTTATTTCTTCCTTAAGACCATGAATGTCTAGTCACTCAAATGGGATCTGGACATACAGGCTCAGTTTTAATGTGAGAGAGTAATACTAAGTACAATAATTCACATTATATTCACAGTGTATAATACTGATGTCTACAAATGAATATACAAACATGTGCGTAGGGGAGGAAAGGAGGGAAAAAGAGAGGGAGACGGAAGGGAAGAGAAAGAGATAAGAAGGGAGAGAGAGATGGAGAGAGACATGGGAAGGAAAGAGAGAAGAAAGGAAGGTGAGAAAGAGAGAAAGAGAGAAAGAGGAGCGAGAGGAGAGGAGGGGGAGAATTAACATGTTTTAAGCCCTTTCCTAGCTCCCAACATTAGGAATTTCATTTCGGCAAATCATTCAACTATTTCTCTTTCAGTTATTTGGGGAAGAGATTCCCAGTCCCTTTATCCCTTAATGCAGTCCACCATAAAGGGACCAGGTAGAAGCCGCTTGAGATTTTTACTTAAAAAAAAAAAATAAACCAACAAACCACTTTCATCCAATTACTCAGGAAACCAGCAAGGTCTGACCACCTGAAGTTTGTGAGACTAAATCCTGGGCCACGGTCAGCCCTGCTCCATTCTGAAAGGGCACTTTCTTTCAAAAGTGAAGCATCTGTAGTTTCATCCCGTTCCTCTACCAAGGCAGATTGCTACCTGGTTAAATACGAAGCGATTGCATGAGGTGTGTAGAGATGGAGACTGGTTCAGAGTCCCGTACAGTGTAAGTGTCAGGGGCAGACCTTAGATCCGGCTTCCTGACCCCTGAGGCTAGGGCCCTGCCCTCTCTAGAAGAGAAGCCTAAAAAAACATGCCCTGAGGGAGTTCATTCATTCCCTGGGGCTGAGCTGTACTGATTGGTGAGTAAATGAGTGCAGACCCCCTGGCCCACCCGATCAGGCCAGCTCCAGACCACGCTGCCCGTGTGATCCAGCTTGCCACCTGCCCGCCTATTCCCACCCCCACATGTAGCAGTCCTCGTTCCCTCCCCTTACCACCTCTGGCCTTTTGCTCTGGAAACGGTAATTAAATCAGCACTAGAGTGCTGCTGGTCTGGGTATGCCAGACTCCTAACCTATGCTCCATTCACCATCTGTGTGACTGTGTGACTCCCCCAGACCCAGAACCCCCTTCTATGGTTATGACTCCTCCTGTGTGGAGTCATGTCCTCTTTCCTCCTCCTTCTACTATATTCCTATGGGAGAGAAATAGGGGAGGGACACTCTCAAATGTTAATAATTGAGGGGAAGGACGAGAAAACATGTCTCAAACGAGAAAACATGTGTGAAGTGCTTAGCACAGTGCTGGGCACATGGTAGGGGTTATACAAATGCTAGCTCTTCCTCCTCCTCCTCCTCCTCCTCTCCCCCTCTTCCTCCTCCTCCTCTTCCCCTTCTTCCTCCTCCTCTTCCTCTTCCTCCTTCTCTTTCTACTTACATCCCCAGTTACTTCTTTTTCATTCATTTATTCTTTTAATCATTCGATTCTCTTTCATCCTATTCTCTTCCATGATTTAGTAGAAGCATTGGCTGTGAAATGACATGACCAGGACCTTTGTGCTTATACTATCTCTGTAACCTTAAAAATGTCACTTAATCTCCAGTTTCCCTATCTAGAAAAGAAGTGGATGAGACCAGGTGGCCCTTGAGTCTCCTTCCAGCTTCTAGGTCTAAAAAAATCCTAGGAATTGTTAAATAGAAGTCAAGGGCCACCATCTGGGATCTAAGCCTAGAGTCACCACTGAGATGTACCATAAATGGATATACTTCCCTGGTCTAGGGATTAGTTCCTTGCATTGAATGCCAGGATTCTTGTTGCTTTAATCTACATCGATTCATGACTGGCTGGAGGCCTAAAAATGCATACTTTTTTAAGCAATGCAGTTAGACTATATTTTTGTACAGATCTTGTGTTATTTCTCAAAATTCAAGCTTTTGAAGAGCTAGCAGACTGTACTTTATAATTGTGAAAATTCATGCATCTCCCAGAGATACAGCTTTCTGTTCATGTGGCTCATTACTGAAAAAATCAGATGACTTTGATTTAGATATTAGGAGAAGAATTCAAGCAGGACATTCAAGGCCTCATTCTCCCTCTCTCTGACTTCTGTCCTTCCCTTTACACACAGCATTCTTACTCCCGTCTGTATTTTGCTCCAGTTACTCCCTCAACTTTCAGTGCTCTCTTAAGAAAAAAAACAAAAAACAAAACTCGCATTCTGAAGAAACCAAACATTATCATTTTCACATACAAAGGATAAAAAAAAGAGGATTATATGTGAAACCACAAATCTCCATTATCTACAGCTTAGTTTTTTAAAATTCCGTAAGAAACTCAGCACATTCGTTCCAAAGCTTCCTGCTTGTCTGTATTTCCTGCTGAACCTCCTTCTGTTCTCTTCAGTGCATTTTAAGAAACGCTTCACTGACTCTTTACTTTCTTTTATGTTCTTTTTTGGCATTCCTATTGCTGGCCCCACTCTCCCAGTTCTGCTCTAGTAGAAAAATCTATCCTTGTAACAAATAAGCAAAATCAGGCTAAAAAAAAAAGTCTGTCTCGTTCTTCGCCTCTCGTCTATCACTTGCAAGTCTCGAGGTGGGCAGTATACTTCATTATCGGTCTTCCGATGTTATACTTGATCCTTGCTTTGATCAGAGGTCTTAAGTTTTCAGAGTTTTTCTTTACAACATTGGAGTCACTGTGTAAATTGTTCTCCTGGTCCTGCTCACTTCCTTCTGCATTAGTTTATACAAATTATACCAAGTCTTTTCTGAATCCGTCCTTTTCATCTATTCCTTATAGTGAAATAAAATTCCATTTCGTACAGTGCCATGATTTATTGAGCCATTCCCCAACTGATGGGCACCCTCTCTTGTTTCCTAGAACTAGTGATCAATTCTTTGCTATAACAAAAAGTCAGTCGTCTGTGGTCCTAAGAACCGGGAAGCCTCAAAGAGTGTACAAAGGCAATTGACTCCACTATGCCATCATCCTGTGGGGCCTGAGTTTGTCTGTTGATAATCATTTATTAAGCACCTGCTGTATTCCAGGCACTGTTCTAAGCATTGGGGATAGGAAGAAAGGTGAAAACAGTACCTGCCCGTGGTCAACTAGGGAAGATAATAACATACAAACAGCTTGTACAAATGAGATAATGATGGGATAATGGGGGGAGGGGGGTGATCCCAGAGGGAAGGCAGTCATTCACTCTTTCTTCTTGTTGGCAACATGCCTGTCAGTGAAATCAAGTGAAAAAAACTTTCTTCTCACTAGAATGGACTCAGCTGATCCCAGACCCACTGTCAGAACACAGCCCACGTGTGTCCGTGACTCCAGTGGCTCACCCGGGCAGGAGACAAAACAGGGACAAAACGGGAAAGAGAAAGCAGGGGTCCAAGGGTGAGGATCGGGCTTAATACGCAGACAGGTGGGTGTTCTTTTTTTTAAGCTTTATTGATGCTTTGGATTCTCTATACTAGTTATCTCCTGATAGCCCCTCCCCACCCCCACATTTAACCCGTAATAATAATAACACACACACAGTTAAGCAACACCAATGGACAAAAAACAACCAAATCCAACCCTGAATGTAGTATTCTGCTCCCGTAGCCCCCCACCTCTCTGATGGGGCAGTAATGAATTTTATTCTCTGTTCTTCTCAAGCTTGATGATTACAATTACTCTAACCTTGGCTGTCTTCCTGCTGTTTCTACGTCTCCATCCAGAGAGGCATCGTGGTTCAGTGACTAATGAGTTGGCCTGGGGGGCTCTGGGCACAAAACCCAACAGAAAGGTGTAGAAACCCTGCAGGCTGCATATTGACTTCGAAAACCTCATGTTAGCATTATCTAGATTCTGTTATATTTTTAGTGATTGATTGATTTTTCAGATTGCCCAATTTTATTTTCATTTGGTTCCAGCTTCACTTGGGAGTCTTACAGGTTGCCAACCATGATTACTAAGGCACCTCTGCTCTGAGATGGCAGCTCTAGTCACAGGAATGGTGAACAGCTTCAGTAGAGGGAATTTCCTGACCTGGAAGTTCTCTATGTCAGTGAAATCCCAACCTTCCATCCCACACCACCCAACTGGCTACAGAACAACGGCTAGTGATTCCATTTGACCTTCGAGGACTTCTTTTATGCATTAGAACCAAAGAGACCTCAGAGAAACTTAAAAGAGATTATAATGGAAACCAACCACAGCCACATAGGATCTGTACATCCATATTAAACATAAAAAAATGGATGTCAACCCTGTCATCTCTGAGACCTGTTGAGTCATGGAGGGGGAAATGGAGAGAAAACAAGACTACAATATTTCAAATAATCAAACGCCTCCGGTCAGATCCCCATACTTTTATTGTTAGGTGGTCACCACTTTTTTTTTAACAGCTTATTTTCAAAAGGATACAAAATAATATCAAACTACTACCGAGCAGTGACATAAAGAAACTGCCCTTGGAACAGCCAGTCAAACCATGTCCCAGTTTTTCTGTCATCCTGGAAAATACATTGAGGGGAATATTGCTTGGGAGAGCAGGGCTTGAGAATCATGTTCTAGAGAGGAAAGGAGGGGCCTTGTCCCTACTGGTAGAGGGCTGCAGAATCACAATATGGCACCAGATACTTGGCTACATCTAAAGTGTTTGGATTTCCATTTTCGTGGTAGAAGTGTGGGGAAGTAGATACAGAGAGGTGAGTGGCTTCTGGACCGGGTGCAAAATTGTACTTAGATTTGAAGATCCAGGGCGGAGAGCAGGGTCCCTGTCTGTGAAGATAAACAGCACAGACTTGTCAGGAAAGGAGACTCACAGGATGACTGACCCCTTGTCCTAAAGGGAAGGACTTGGGGTCTTCAGAGGCAGATCTACAGGGATTCTGAGCCCTCTGTGGGTGAAGGGTAAGGTTAGAAAGTCTGGCCTCCTTTATCCACCTTCGAGAGCAAGCCAGCCCTCGTAATGTGACATTGGGCAAGTCAAGTAACCTCTCTTGGACTCACTTTGCTCATCTGAGAAATGGAGATAATACATTTTATGCCTACCTTGCAAGGTTATCAGGCTCCAGTGAGATAACGTTTGTTAGGAATCTGTAAATCTTAAAAGTGAAGGCTACTGTTTAAAAGATAAAGTCATCAGTGTACATTGGCTTGCCAAAAGCTGATGGGACCTTGGATTGCATCAGCAAAAATATAGTCTACAACTTCCAGCAGTTATTAACCCAGGCTCTATGAATTTGCTTTTTAAAAAATATATATCTTGATAACTATATTTCAGTATAACTGGCTTCCTTTGTAATCCTACATAGCGTATTTTATGCATTCGAAAACAGTAATCCAAGAAAGGATCTATAGGCGGTACTATACTGCCCTTGGGGTCCATGACACAGAGAAGGTTTAGGACTCTTGGGAAAAGGGGGCAATGGACCTCCTCTTCTCTGCCTTCATCAGACCACATCTGAGGTCCTGTGTTCAGTTCTGAGCACCACATTTTAGGAAGAATATTGACAAACTCGAGTGTGTCCCAAGGAGGGTGACCAGGATTCTAAGGGCACTAGAAACCAAGCCAGGAGAGGATCAGTTGAAAAAGCTGGGCCTCTTTAGCCTGAAGAGCTCAAGGGAACATGATGGCTGCCTTCAAATATGAGAAGGGCCGTCATGGAAAAGGGGATTAGACCTGTTTTTCTTGGCTTCAGAGGGCAGAACAAAGACCACTGGGGATAAGTTAGAGAGGCTGATTTCAGCTAAGCATTGGTGCTGTCCAAGGGAGCATGGGTGGCCTTGCAAGGCTGTCAGTGAGGGCCTTCTTACCAGAAGGCTACAAGCAGAAGTCGGATGAGAACTTGTCCAAGATGCTGGGGGCAGTCAGTGGGCGTGGGGAAGGAGAGGGGCAAGACCACTGCAGGTACACTTGTCAGATGGATGATCCTTCAACACTAGAATTCTTTGTTTTTCTGAATACCCTATACTTCTATACTCTTCCTTCTTTAGCCAGAATCATAGAGGTAGAAGAAATTGATGGAGAGAAAAACTGGCATGTTTTCTTGAAAGGGATCATAGGTCCACACACGTAGGGCTGGAAGGGTCCTTAGGGGAGATCTATTCCAACACCTTGATTTTACGAATGAGGAAACTGGGGCCCAGAGGGGTTAAGGGGCTTCCTTAGGCAGCTAAGTGGGATAAAGGGCAGAGCACTGAACCCAGAATCAGGAAGGCTGGAGTCGGAATCTGTCCTCGGACATTTACCAACTGTAAACAATGTTTACCAACCAACTGGGCAAGTAACCTCTGTTTCCCTACATATCCTCATCTCTAAAATGGGAATAACAGTAGCACTTAGGAACAGGCTGATGCCAAGTATCCAATGAGTTAACGTATGAAGTGTCTGGCAAACCTTACTCTTAACAATTAGCTATTGCTATTGTTGCCAAACTCACATGGACAGTAAGGAGCAGAGTCGAGATTAGAACCCATGTCCTCTGGCTCATTCCTAAAAGGCTTCCCAAGTAAAGTCCTAGGCACATGGGTGATCAGAAGGGCTGGGCGGAGGTCTGCCTCCAAGGGAGGGTGCCTGGTGTCAGATCTGTGTACAAGACATTTCAAGTGGCCCAGAATACATTCTTCCCTAGCTCTGATCCATGTTCCATTCTCTCACTGGGCAGATGAAGGTTGACAGCTGTGGTTCTTTTTATAGGGGCCAAGTATTTTTTGTGACATGCCGAACACCAGGAGAGTGAGATTCACACATGCAGGCGCTCAATCACCCTACTGTCTTACACAGTAAGGACATTGGCAAAGACCCCCACCGCTACCCCCCCACCCCAGTCTAGCACACCCTCTTAGATCTGGTCACCTCGTGGGTGCCGTGCCTGTACCCAGACAGCCACCAGCATTGAGCATTCAGAGTGGCACAGTGCATTAAAGGGGATGCTCAGAGAACAGACGGCACTCTGAAGTGTACAATTTAGACTTTTCTTTCCCTCTGTGCCCAGCCCCCCCTTGCCCCTTCCTCCAAAATATATTTATATATATGAGCTTGTCTAACCCTCACAAAGAGCTGGCAAGGTAGGGATTTTAGGCATTATTGACCCCATTTTATGGTTGAGGAAATTATGCTTAACAGGGTCAAGCGACTTGTTCACAGCTAGCAAGCATCAGTCCTAACTTGTGTCTTCCCTTCTCCACACGCAAGGTTGTTTTTGTTTTGTTTTGTTTGGGTCTTTATAATACAATGATTAGATTTATGTTACAACTTAACACCAATTTTAAATCCACTTACATTTATGTACAGATAGACCTATGCAAAGACACACAAACATAACAATGTACTGTCTCTTTCCCAGGAGGGGAATTGGCTTGACGGAGACCCCAGCCCACCTAAGCAGCTGGGATCCCCTAAGGCACAAGGCAGAATAACAACAAAGAAAAATAACTGAGAACTGGGAGGGTAAGCAGGGCTGGCCCTTCCCATTTGGTCAGGCTGACCTCTGTGGTGTGATAGGGGGAACTGAGAAAGTCTCCCTGCTCAGAACGGCCCCCTGCCTGCCTGCCTGCCACCTGTTGCAGGGCTGGAAGTCCCACCCTTTGTGTCCCTCCTAGGCGGTAGGGCTTTGTCTCCCAGCCCCAGACTTCCTCCTCCCTACTCTTACCCCCATTAAAATGTAAATAGGTTGGCTGGGAGAAAATGATCCTAAGTAGTCAAAGTTGTTTTGGTTTTTTGTTTTTAAACACTGCGACTGGGAGAGTTTGGTGGGGAACTTCCCCAGATGTGGGGAAAAGGTGTTTGGAGAGGCAGGGAGTCCTCCTCAGGGACTGGGAGTGTTGTAAATAAAACAGGGCAATAGGAGGGCACTGGACCCCTGAAAAGGAGGAGTTTGGGTGAAACCGGGCGTTAGGAAGCTGTTGCTCCCCTGGAGAGGAGGGTCCAGAAAGGGAAGAAACAAAAACCCATTTGGGTGAGTTGTAAGGAAAAGGATATCTGTTTTTAATTTGGGGTGACCTACAGAGGGCAAAATTATTCTGTATATGAAGTGACCTGGAAAGTTCATTCCCCTTTTAGAGCACAGAGTTGCCCTAGGAGAGATATCTAATTAGCTCCAGGGAACATGGCAGAACACTCCCCAGCCACCATTCAATCAATAGGCTTCCTGATTCCTGAGCAGTAAGCCTAGGAGAATGACTGGCCCTGTGGGCTCCATCCAAGGAGAAGAGACGAGTGAGGGAAAGGGTAGAGGGATGCTCATATGGCATCAGGAGGGCACCAGGTATTGTGGCTTAGGATTCCTGGCTTGATAAGGATCGTGAGGCCCACCGGGCTTGGGTAACTATAGGTAAGGATTAAATTAACAAGTATAGGTGCCACTCTGTCTGGAACTGGGTAGTTCCCTTTCATATGCCTCTCTGATGATTTGAGCCTGGTATTACATTTCTGAATTTGTATATTTTTCCTTGTAAATAAACCCAAGAGAATGTCCTCCTGTGGTCTAGAGAGCGTGGAAGCAGGTGATAGAATAGAAAAAAGGGAGACTGAGTGCTCATAGCAAAGCATGGCTGGGGCAGAGAAAAGGGAGTGGGTAAGTGGGGAGGGGTACAGTGGATCTCTGAACCCACAAAACTAGGCCGGCTCAAAGGTTTGGATTTGTGATTAGAAATCACAAAATAGCACAATGGTAAAAGTCTTGGGTCAGAAAACAAAAGCCTCCTAGACCAGGGACCTTAAGATATAAAATATCAGATTGTTTTAGTAAGGTATAGTATTAAGTATAATGGTTCTGGAGTCTGAAGGTTGTGGGTTCTAATCCTGCCTCTGGTGCTTACCACTTGTCGGGCTCTGAGTAGTCAGCTTCTCTAAGACTCAGTTTCCTTATCCTTAAAATGAGGACAAATGACCTCTGAGGTTCCTTCTACTTGGAGAGCAAGGCCTCTTAACCTTAAAACATCTGAGATCTCTGGGACAGGCTGGTGAAGTCAATGGACCCCTTTCCAGAATCAGGTTTTGAAATGCCTTAAATAAAATACATAGGATACAAAAGAAACCAATTCTTTTGAAATATTATGTCTAAAATATTCTTTAAGAGCTTGGAACCTGGGTTAAGAACCCCTACTCTAATCTACGATGCAGAATAAAGGCCAGGCTTAGACCCTTTAGACACTTTCCCATTGTGCACTGGGCTGGTGGGGGGCAGAGTGGAAAAGGCTTAGGTCTTTAAATATTTCCTCCAGACTCCCCAGAGTCACAAGCCCTCCAGAGAGCTTCTCAGTCCAAGCCTTTAATGGCCTCAAGACCTTGAGCAGCACGATTGGGAGGCAGCCAGCTGGGCAGCTGGGACCTTCTCCATAATCCCGGCCCTTTCCTGGGGCCATAGAGCTGCCATTACTATTTCCTGAAGGCTCACCCACCTCCGTCTTTACCCCTATTGAGTTTGTGACTAGGAGCGTGAGGCCTGAAGCCTGTCTGGCATTCCTTACAAAACCTGGAACTGGATGTTCCAATGCCCTCTGCTCTATGTTACAGGAATATTTTTGTGGTTGTCCTAAGCAGATTTATGCAAATTAACAGTCCTATTTCTCTGAACCCATAGCCTCATGGTGCTGCCAAATCAGAAGTGGGTATAGGAAGTTCATTCACCTGCCCCTATACTGATACGTCAGAGTAAGATGGGGCTTGAAGAGGCAGACAAGTCTGCTGTCAGATAAATGACCGTTTCACCCACATCCATGATGGCTCCCCTCCTGTTTCCCTGTGAATCTCCTTGGCATGAAACATCTGTTCTAGTCCTGGTTTAGTCTCACCCTTGGCACCTAGACATTCTTGAGAAGAGTCTGGCTCCTGGACTGACCTGTTTCTGATTGACCTTTTTGCTTGAATCTCAATACTGACGCCCCCTTTTACCCCAACATTGGGGGGGAGGTATTCCTCAGGACCCATGGTTCCTGCAGCCATTTATGTAAAACGAAAGGTAGGGGAATCTCCCGAATTCAGTAAGAGGAGAGTTGATGGTGGTAAAGTCTTCTTCCACAGGGAAGATATACAATTAGGCAATGAGGGGCCTACTCACAGCTCAGCCTGGCCAGGGGACCAAGAGGTTTCCTGGTTGAGGTATTATTCATCTTATCCTCAAGGAACAGAGAAAGCTACCTCTCTGCAGCTTGGCCTAGAATGGACCAGGAAGGTGAAGATGACTTTAAAACTGCATTTTCCTGTCCCTGGACTTAAGACCAACTTCAGGGCTAGACAGACTTTGGGCAGACTGGGCAGCATCTTAGGCTTCAGAGTTTGGGCCTCCACACTCACCTCCAGGAGAGATAAGTCATCCATCTCTTCCAATGTCTAAAGGCAAAAAAGGTAAGAGTCAAAAGCCCTCATAGCTGATATGCTTCCAGAGTCACTATCAGGACATTGCCTAGAAAGATGACAAGACTAGTTGGAGCCTCGGGGATATGGGGTGCAGAAGGTGCACAGAGCCCAGGGCCCATTGCTTGGAAACTCCCAAGTCAACATCATTAAATACCTCGATCCCTAAGCCTCCACTTCTACAGCAGTCACTGGCACATACTGATTGATTGACTGACTGACTGACCTACTAGGGTCAAAAGACCTGAGCATATACCCCAGTTCTACCGCTCTCTGTGTGACTGCACAAGATGTCTGACTTTGCTAGGACTCTGTTTCCTCATCTGTAAAATTAGAAATGCAATAGCAATAAAGCATTCTCTACAATTTCAGGGGATTATAAAGATCATGTGAGATATATGAGAATTACTTGTAAAAACCTTAACATTTGGTATAAATGTCAGCTGTTTTTATGCTATTATCATTATCAGTTATGGATTTGGTTGGGGCTTAGCAGTTACAACCAGGGAGGATCTGAACACCTACCTATCCTTTCCTAGGCCTCCCAATTAGAATTTACTTTAGCCAGAAGACACCTTGAGTCCTGGAGATGTTGACTCCTTAGACAGTGACCTTGACCTTGGCCTTGGTGCCTCCTAGGGTACCAGCTAAAGACAACTTTGAGCTTTCTCTCCTCCACAAGTGATACTCCCTTCTCTCATCTTCTCTTCTCTTTATGCTGCCCCATTCAACTTTCTCTGCCTCTGTCTATCCAGGGCCAAGCCCTGAGGCGTTGAGAGGTAGCTGGTCACTGGAATTAGGGAGTCCAGTGGGCTCAGTCACCATGTCAGCCTGGCTCTGCCTATGTGCTGCTCAGACAGCACCCTGGCCCCTGCTTAGCTCAGAATCTTCCCTTTACCCTTCTTCTGGGGCCATACCCAGCATTCTAGATTCCAGATTTAGAGCTGGAAGGGTCCTTAAAGGCCATTCATCCCAGCTGCCTCATTTTATATATGAGGAAACTAGCCTCGGAGTGATTAAGAGGTCGCCTACAGTCATATGGCTACTAAACGTCAGAGGCAGGTTTTGAACCCAGATCTGGCACTCTATATATTACTCCACACTGTCTCCAGGGACACTCTCTAGTTTGTGTATGGCCTTAAAGCTACCATCCTGCCCCAGTCACCTTTGCCAGAGTCTCCTAGCTTCGACCCTTGGCCTTGGCTGTGGCCGTCAGCTCTTGTGTTTCCATCATCTCTTGGTCTATCCTGTAGGACACCTCTTGGTTCTTCAAGGTCAGGCTTGTGGCACCTGCCTCAATGTTGTTCCAGCCCTGCAAGGAACCCCATGAGAAATCATAACCATGGGCTCTCTTCTTGGGTTTTGAGCTACCCTCTTTCTCCAATGGAGAAGGGAAATGAAATGTGTACCCTTGAAGAACAGAAAGGAAACCTCTCCATCTGTCTGGGTCCAGCCCTTGTCACTTGGCTACAATATCTTCTGGTGTGATCCTCTAAAGTTTAGAGGTTCTCAACCTGTGGGTTATGTTCAAATTGTAACAATAAAAATACATCCTGCATATCAGATAGATTCATAACAGTAGCAAAATTACAGTTATGAAGTAACAATGAAAATAATTTTATGGTTGGGGGTCACCACAACATGATGAACTATATTAAAGGGTTGTGGGGTTAGGAAGGTTGAGAACCACTGTGAGTCTAAATCCAAGACCCACTCTCAATCTCTCCACTCTGCTCCCTAAAATATTCACCAGGTTTTCCTCAAAAGATTTGAGAATTCAAATACAAGGCTTTATGGCGTTAGAATCTGTGTGTGTATGTGTGTGTGTGTGTGTGTGTGTGTAAATTTATTATGTCTAAATTTATTGAGTCTGAATTTATTGAGTTTGTGCAAGGGTAAATCTGTGTGTGTACTTGTGTTTGTAAATCTGCCTTATGGATGAGTGTGCTCATCCTGAAGGATCTGGGACAAGAGGCAGTGTAGGGAGCTTGCTATCTCAGAGAGGCCTAACATCTGTAAATCCAATAATGTGGCTAGTGGGTCATTGCCTTGGGCTGTGACTAAAGCTGATCAGGAATGTTTCCTTGCCTTGCTCACAGTGCCCCCAGGACTGTATGAAGCCCCTTTCTCTATGGGGACCTTTGGAGAGCACCAGGACTTTGGCCCTGTGGACAGACTGGAAGCCAGTGCTTGTATCACTCCCAAGCAAGATACACAGGGTAACTATCAACTTGCTACCTAATGACTTTTGGTGAGCCCCCACCATGTGTGAGGTCTATCCATCCAGGGCACCTGGGGTAATACACATAATGCAGGAAATGCGGTCCCTACCTTGGAGAAGCTTGTGCTCTACTGGGGGAGAATGAAAGAATAAATCCACATGAAAGAAATTTTCAGAGCAATTTATCAATAACTGGAAACTAAGAAGAGACTGAATTGAGGAAGGAAGGAGGACTGAAGGATGCTGGGTAGACAAGACAGTTCAGTGCAGGCAACATAAAGATGTGTCTTGTTCCCTCCTTTAAGAAGGCAGTGATGAGTCAGCATCTCTCCTACGCATGTCACCTGTTTCTGAACCCAGAAACTCCAAGTTCACTTGCTTACTGATCCTGTGCAAGCTCAGTGCCTATTCTGCTATTAATTATCTGTGTGACCATGGCTAAGTCACTCTCCTCTGGGCCTTAGTTTCTTTTTCTATAAAAGTGTGGGGCTGGACTAGATGACCTCTCACATTCTATGATTCAGGCAGCTAGTCCAGAGGCCATGTGGCACACTGGGAAGAGTACTAGATCACGAGTTCTGGTCCTGACCTCACTGTGTAACTGGACCTTCCTTCCTCTGTCTGTCAAATGGAGAAGATAGTATCTGCCCTCCTGGCTGTGAGTACTGAAGAAGGAATTCTGGGAGAGTCTCTATGCAATTTAAATTGAGTTAATGTGGATTAAAATACCTTGGAGAGGATAAGTTGCTAATACAAAAACAAAGTGGCATTTTTCCTATTAAGGTCATGTAGCACTTGAGTGCATACCAACCATGGGCCCCAAAATGGCCCTAAAAGGCCCGGAGCCCAACCTGTACCTGAGCAGGCACCTCCTGTACAACATCTCCAACGAGCGATCACCTAGTCTTTACATGATCCTCACTAGTGATGGGGAATTCACTACCTACATAGGGGACAGCTTTCATTAAGAACTTTTCCCTGGGGAGTGGAGCCAAGATGGCAGCATAGGAGCAGCAAGGTACGGCAGCTCCCACATAGCCACCTCAAAATACCCATAAAATATGACTCTAAACAAATTCTAGAGCTCTAAAACGCACACAAATATACTTTCCGCTGAAGGCAACTCGGCTAGGAGGGACCATCTCAGCACTGGAGCCAAAACCAGCCCAACCTGAAATGACAACTTGGCCCTGGGGGTGGCCTGACAAGCCGAGTGAGCCACAGCTAGAGCATCAGAAGAGCGGATCTGCAGCAGCTGTGGCAGTTTCCAGAATTATCAAGCCATAAGAAAAAAGGACTAAGAGAAAGGTCAGTAGAACTCAGCTAAAATTGAGAGAGAAAAGCAGGTCTGGCCAAACTGCCTCCAGGGCAAGGAAGCAGTAGAAGCGGAGGCCCTGCAGCCATCTCCACGTTGCTGCTTCAGAGCTCCCGGCATGCAGACTACAGGGGGGCCAAGTGATCGTTCAGAGGCCAAGTGCTCTTGCATTGAGTGGCCTGGATCTGGATCGTGGTCTTGGGTGGTGGTACTGGGGTGCATTTTCAGTGAGACAAAGCTGGTGGAGGCTGCAGCACCGACAGCAGGGAAAACCCCAGTGATTTGGGACAGAGCTTTCCCCTTTGGAAGCAGAGTTCTACAGAGCTAAAAAAATCATTGACTGGCCAACCATGAGCAGGCAAAGAAAGCAAAGTAAGAACAGCAACCAAACTCTAGATTCCTTCTTTGGGAGAAAGAAGGATCAAAGCAGGGAATGGGAGGAAGACAACACAGTCAGAACACCCACACCAAAAGCTTCCAAGAAACATGAAGATTGCCTAAAAACTAGAGATCAGCTTAAGAAGGATTTTCAAAACCAAATGAGAGAAGTGGAGGAAAAATTGCGAAGAGAAATAAGAATGATGCAAGAAAATCATGAAAAGAGAGTCAACAACTAGACTGAAGAAATTAATACCTTAAAAAATAGATTAACTCAAATGGTAAAAGAGGTCCAAAAAGCCAATGAGGAGAAAAATGCCTTAAAAAGTCAACTTTGCCAGATGGAAAAAGAATCTCAAA
>CM053589.1:178527774-178582134 GCA_028646515.1 Pseudochirops corinnae | reverse complement strand
TGATGGGGGAGGACATAGGAGAGAATAGATTGGGGGAGGGTTTATACAATGGGATGGCTATTTTGGGGTGGTGGGTAGGGGAAAGAGGGGAGAAAATTTGTAACTCAAAATCTTGTGGAAATGAATGATGTAAACTAAAATAAATAAAAGTTAAAAAAAAAAAAAAGAACTTTTCCTCATACTGAGCCTCAGAAAACTTTTCCATTAGTTTTACCAATTACTCCTAGTTCCTTAACCCTAGAAGACAGAAATCTGACCCCTTTTCTCTGGGCTAGTCCTTCAAATAAACTGAAGGCCATGGTCACATCCACTTTGCTTTTTCTTCTCTAAGTTAAACTAGGCCTTATTCCTGAACCTGGTTCTCAGCTGGCAGGGTCTTGAGGCATCTCACCCTCCTCTGAATGCTCTCCATCTTGTGAAAGTCTTAAATAAAATGGGGCACCTGGAACCAGACACAAGACACCAGGCCTTTTCTGACCAGAGCAGAACATAGTAGGTCATTGTGGACCTTGTATAGACTAAATACACTTTTTAAAATGTCAGACATAGAGTTAGTCCCAAAACTGACATTGGTAAGTGTCTCCAAAGATTTATCTCGGTCCCTTTTCTCCTGCTTCTGAGGCTGATTGGATTTTGGCCCATTTCTAAGTGTGGGCCTGGAATAGGGTGTCAAGGGAAAAAGAGGAGGAAGGACCACCCCAATATGTACCCTTACCTCTTCAGTCTAGGAGAACAACTTGGCTTGGGTCATGTAAATTTCCACATTTCAGAATTTAATCTAATATTCAAGGCCTTCCATATCCTAGGCCAGACCTACCTCTCCCACCTTAACTTTTGCTTTTTCCTTACATGGACTCTAGGTGTCAAAGTCATCTTCTCATCACTGTCTTGAATACCTCCATGTTCATTTCCATTCCAAGCTTTTTCTCTGATGCTACTCCCTGCTCTTTTCTGCATTATCTAAATTCAACATACCCTTCAAGGCCCAGCTGAGATCTAGTCTCCTCCATGAGAGCTACGTGTTAACTATGATTTCCTCCTCCTAAGAACATGTACGACTACTCAATATCAGAATTATGTAATCTAATCATTAATAATCTAGCTTGCGCTGTTGCTGTCTCATTGTTATATGGGTAAGACCCATCTCCCCTACTATTTATGAGCTTTCTGAGGTGTATAGACTCTGCTTTCTCTTTATTCAATCTGTCCCACATCTAGTGTAGGGCTTGACACCCAGATAGGCTAGATACATTGAGTGGCTCAGGTCATCTCTTGGGCAGACTTGGGGTCCTGAGTCACCTTAGGCTGCCAGAGGTAGTAAGTGAAGATCTCTTTATGAAGCCCCCTTCTCTATGGGGACTTTTCCAGAGCACCAGACCCCAGAGTACATAGGGAGCTAGCCCAGGGAGCATCAGGAATACTTACAACTTCACTCTCAGAACCCAAGAATAGCTGGCGTCTACCTTGAGACTGCCAGCTGATGTCAGACGCTTGGCTGGTCATAGTTGAGCGCTGGGTGAAGCGGTAACTACTGAAGGATGGAGTGCGCGGGTACCTTATACCAAGCAAGGCCCTAAGGCATGGAAAGTTCTGAGCGATGGCCATTCTAGTGATCAAGAAACACAAGTGGTTAGGCTTTGTGTCCTCATGGGCCTTCCTACCATGAAAGACACTAAAATGGTGAGAAAAAGACACCCACCCACCCTCCTTCCCCCCAGCCCTCTCTAGGACTGTGAAGGCATCATGATGTACATAGGGCAGCAGAAAAGAGTCCTGGCTCTGGGTTCAAATCCTGTCCCTGATACTTGCTCCCCTTGCAACTATGGGAAAGTCACTTAAACTGTCCAGGCCTTATCTATAAAATGTAGGGACTGGGCTAGGTGACCTCTAAGATCTTTTCTTGCTGAGATCCTGAGATGCCACCTCAGCAGAGAAGGGGCTTCCAGACCTCCCTTTATAATATCACATCCTTTCCTAGGATAAAAGCATGGACCTCAGCAAGTATTACAGAATGTTTGAGTTGAAAGGGACCTCAGAAATCCCTTAGGCCACCCCCTCATGTTACAGATGAAGAAACTGAGGCCCAGACAGTTTAATCACAGAATCACATAACTAGTAAGTAGCTGGTCTCAAACCCAAATTCTGTGCTCTTTCCACAGTACTGTAGAAGTATCCCTAGAAGAAACGAATGAACCAATGTCAGGATAAAAAAACAAACAAACCAACCCAGACGCCATGTTTTGCCTATGCCACCTATATGGGGCTATCATTTTCTAGATCTTGGATGGTAGAGGTTTCCAAGTTGGTCTTGGAATGACAAGAAATAGTCATGATTTTGGGAGCACCTTGTTGTGACTGAGTCTGAAATGGAGAGAAGGAATTCTTATGCCTCTGCAGGGAGGAAAAAAAAAAGCGTAATAAATGGATGGATTTTCCAACTCACTATTTGCTACTTTGATTGACTCAACAAGCCTTGGCCTTAACATCCCTGACAAATGGGTCCACATTCCAGGGAGAAAGCTGCAAATGCCATTAAAAAAAAATGGATGCAGAAAAGATGACTACTTCTTGTCAATATGCCAAGGCTGCTCCTTCCTAAATACGCAGAGCTCTCATTGGTTCGAAGCATTCCCTCTCCAGACACTTTTCCAGAGTGTCAAGGTCCTACGCCTCCTGACTACAAAGGTTCCACATTTTCTTCCATGAGAGAATAGGGAAAGGGCCAGGAGATAAAAGCAAGGATATAGCTATTGCTGAGCCAGTGATAAAGACTGTCTAATAGCCCATTGGTGCATCCTGTGCCCAGCACCTCTAATAGCTTACACTATGGCCTGATGCCTAGGACTTTCCTGAAGGCCACAGATATGTACAAGATATGTATGAGGAAAGCTGTCCAAGTAAACCAAACTTCCTAGTGGTTTGAATGGGAGGAAATCCCACAGGGTGTGGCTTGGGACTGGATCAGAGAGTCTGTGGGACTCTGAAAGGAAGGGATGAATAATGGGTTAAGAACAGGGCATGACTTACAAGTGAGTACTGGTAAGGAGGACAGGGTGGGAAGCTGTTGAGCTTACCTGTACTTGGGATGACTGATGGCATAAATGATGGGATTGTGGATGGCGGAAGCCTTGGCAATGATGGCTGGCACCGAGTTCATGTAGGGAGTCAGGATATGGGAATATCTGGATGGGGAAGCCAGAGCTAAGACTAATGTTTCTGGAAGAGGAATATCTGGTCTACTTTCTTTCCCCCTATTCTGTGAAGTATGAGCCTATCAACTGCTGAATAGGCCCATTTATTCAGATGTAGTTTATAAGATGTAAGTCTTATCCAACTTTCCAACTCACTATTTGCTACTTTGACTCAACAAGCCTTGGCCTTAACATCCCTGACAAATGGGTCCACATTCCAGGGAGAAAGCTGCTGTTGAAGCTCATCTCTCTGGTTTGTCTTACTGGAAATGGAGAAGAGCTAGAGGCCCAAGCAAGTGGAAGTGTGTCTGGGTTGGAGAGGTGGAGGAGGAGGCCATCAGCAAAACTGGGGAACACCGGCCACAAACTGGCCCCTTTCCTCTGGTTTTACAATGCACACTCATCTGAAACCTGGGATTGTGCTGGAGGCCTTGGAAGGTCATGCAGTTCATACTCTTGCATTTAGGGAAGATGATACTCACCTTCGCCAAGCACATGAGACAGAAGTCTGTTAAACATCCTGGCCAAAGAAATCCATTTTTGTCTTTGGTTCTCATTTCATTGATTAATAACCCTTATTATATGAATAGTGAATAGCTAGGTGGTGCAGCAAACAGAGCCCTGGACTTGGAATCAGGAGGACTCATCTTCTTGAGTTCAAATCCAGCCTCAGACACATTAGCTATGTAACCTGGAATAAGTCACTTAACCCTGTTTGCCTCAGTTTTCTCATCTGTAAAATGAGCTGGAGAAGGAAATGGCAAACCATTCCAGTATCTTTGCCAAGAAAACCCCAAATAAAGAGTCAGACATAACTGAAAAATAACCACAAAAATGTGAATGGTATCTGCTCCATGCAATTGCCTTCTCGCTACTTATTCTTAGTTTCCTCTGACCATCCTCAGAAAAGACAGATAGTAGAAAGCACCTAAGTAATAACAGTGATAATACTTGTGCCAATCTAAGAATTTGCTGGGGCAGGCACTCCTTCCACTGCCCAGTTGTTCCATACCTAAGTGCATGGCCTTCCTGAGTTGCTGTAGACAGAAAAATCCATTGCCTGGTGGCAATGAGCCTCTCAATGCTCAGCTAGTCTAGTCTTCAGGCAAGACCTTCAGTCTGTCATAAGGTCTATATACAAAACTTTTCTGGATCAGTAGGTGCTGCCAGAAATAGCTTGGACTCCGCTGGCATAGCCTTTGGGCACTCAGGGCTACCTCCATGCCAGGCAAGGCATTAGAGGAGGGCTTTAGTGGGGGAATAATGATAATTAGGATGATGGTGATGGTAGCAGTCTTCCTGGGGAATGTGTTGACTTCCCATTGGACTAATAATTACTAATGGCTACATTATTGTATAATACTTTTATATTTATTTCTGTATTATATCATATTTATATAGTAGATTAAAGTTTGCAGAGTAGTCCACAAATATTACCTCATTTGATCCTTGCAACACCTTGGGAAGTAGGTCCTATTACCATCCTCATTTTGAGGAAACTGAGGCAAACAGGTGAAATGACTTGCCTAGGGTCATACAGCTAGGAAGTATCTGAGGCTTGATTTGAATTCAGGCCTTCCTAACTCTTTATCCAGTGCTCTACCCACCTAACTTCCTCTGATCCAATAGACTATGAAGGTGCTCATTCCATTGAGTTCTCCGCTCCCTGCAATGGGCCCAAATGTCCTGCTGCCTACTGGTGCCTGGAAAGAGGGAAGGGCCTGGGGAAGGAGACGCCACCCACATCAGCCTCAGAATCCTAACCATCGACCTCAAAGCCTTTCTTATGTTATAGGATCATAAATATAATAGAAGCGGAAGGGGGGTTGGTGCCCATCAGAGCCAAGTCCCTCACTTTATAGATGAAAACAGGGAAGCATAGAGGTTGATACTTGCCCAAGGTCACACAGCCCATTATGTGTCAGAGGAGGGTTTGAATCCAGGTGTTCCTAATGCAAGGCTAGCATTCTCTTCATTACACCGTAGTTAACATACTACAAACATTCCACTGAGTAAATTCATTTTCTAGAGGAGGTGACACTGTGTACCAGGATAGTGGTGGAAAACACAGAATCTGGTCATTTGTTTGCTCTATACTCCACTGAGTTATGAGACTGTCCAACCCTTCCTGCTGAGACAACATGAGCTCTCTGCAAAGGTGGCAAGGTTGACTCCAGGGGAATTTTCTGGTGAGATAATTACCCAGCAAAGGCCACGAGGGCCACTGTTGAATAGGGGGCCCAGGACAGCACATAGAGCAGAATGACCACCAAGGCGATCTTTGCCATCTTCCATTCATTTTTCATCCTTTGACAATGCCTTGGGGATGCCACGCTCTCATTAGAGCCAATGTTCTGAACAGCCCTAGGGAAACAAACGGGGGAACATGGTTGTTTATCCCAGAACCATTCATAGGATTAGTACATCAGCCCAAAGGCCATTGTTGGCATAGTAGGGAGTGGGGAGGTAGGTATTAATGATAATGGTCAACTCTGTGTATGAAGAAAAAAGTCCTTTTCATTAGAGTGGGGACAGATGTCTCTGAGTATTAGAAAGAAAGTAACCATCCCCAGCAGCTACAAAATGGTTGGACTGATGCTCATCTGGTTTAATCAGTAAAGGTCAACTTCATTTCAGCAGCTTAAAACTCAACATAAACACCATCCTCCAGGTAGCCTTTCATTTCCAGAGCTCGTCCACATCTTCAGCTTTATTTGTCTTCACAACATCCCTGTGAAATAAATTGGACTTGGACCGTTTTGTCAATTTTATACATGGAAAAACAAGGCCAGAAAGGAGCAAAGAATGAATGAATCAATGAATGATAGCCTCGGTCTCTGACGTCCTTACTTTTTATTGATAAGGTCATAGTATATAAAGTCAAAAGGGACGATATATATTACCTAATCCAAATTTTTTATCTTACAGAAGAGAAAATAGGTCCAGAGAGATCATGTAATTTGTTCAAAGTCACACAGGGAGGAAAGAGCAGGTGGGGGTTCAAAGTCATGTCCTTTGACTCCAAACCCAGTGCCTTTGCCATACACCCCTCCTCCATTTTCCCCAGCAGGTGGAAGGGAGGGGCTGCCCCAGGAAGCTCACCTGTTGGTGTCCTGAATGGCCCTAAAGATGAAGATGTAGCAGTAAATGATTACAATCAGGGGAATGAAGAAGACAAAACAGAAGAGCAGCATGGTGTAAGCCCGGACAGACGGGGTGAAGGTTGTGTAATCCCAGGAACAAGATGTGAGCAGCCCCTCAGGAACGTAGGCACCTTGGGAGGGACCCAAAGAAGAGATTGTTTCAAAAACTCCATCTGGCTCAACAACAGGACCTCCTAGAGTTGGTTTTTCCTCGAATAGCTTTTCCTCTGACTGCCCTTTTACCCCTACCCTTCACTGGCCAGACCCAATCTCACAGGCCTTCTTCTTGCCTCTTCCTCTTTCAAATGCCTACCCAATTCCAAACAAAGCCACAGAGGCCATTCCCTTCACCAAGGGCCTGTTCAGTGTATTAACCTCACCCATTGGCTGCATATCTTTAAGGTTCATTAATAGGAAGCAATCCCAATTGTGTTGACATTTTTAACCGGGCCCTTCTCCCGATCTTTTCCTGTTCCTCTTCTACCAACCCCATTTTTTGTGTCCCATTAGTGTACACCATTAAGGAAGGAAAGGGTCAGGTAAACACACTCAACTCCATCCAAAGAAAGGTGGAAGGCTCCAGGCCAGAGAGTACAGCCAGACTCCGAGGAGAATGAGTCCAGTCTTCTTTTTTGACATCACGCCAATAGAGGCCAGGGGGCGGGTGATCACAAAGTACCGGTCCAGGGCAATTGCCATCAGCGTTATCATGGAGGTGATACCAAAGAGAGCCCCACAGAAAGCATAAAATTTGCATCCTGCATGCAAATGCACGGAGAAAACTCATTCCCAATCAATTAATCAATAACATTAATCAAGCATCTATTATTATGTAACCCTTGGTAGGCTGTAGGGGAGATAAGGGAAGATCCTAAGCTCAAAGGATCATATATTTAGAGCTGGAAAAGATCTTTGGGGTCCATTGAGGCCAACCCCTCCATTTTAGCAATAGGGAAACTCAGAGAGGTTGATGACCTGCTCAAGGTGACACAAATGGCAGGGGAAGAATTCAAACCCAGGTCCTCTGACTTCAAAGCCAATACTCTTTCCATGGTTCTGATCTAATAACATGACCCCTGAATGCAAGAAACTTATAGTCTAGTTTAAAGAATAAACTATCTCTAAATAAAATAGCAACATTTCCTTTCACCAGCCTCTGTCTTCCTTGTTTTTCCTCCATCACCCTCTCAGCCACTTTTCTAAGTGATAAAAATACCTTATGTTTGCTTCCCCTTACTGTCTCATGTGATCCTCATGTACCCTGTGAGGTGGGAGGTGTGAGAGCAGGAGGGATGATTTCTGCTTTACACAGGATGAGATGTAGGCTTCTCAGGGAGCTTGAGTCACTGTTTCAAGGCCACGGGCTAGGAAGGTGTGGAGCTAAGGCTTGAGCCCAGGCTTCTGATTCCGATTGAGCAGCTCTTTCCACTCCTGTCCTGCCTCTTTATTGAACACCTGTCCTGAGCCCTGCCCATATCAGATACTGTGAAAGACGCAGGGTCTCAAGGAATTTATAATCAAACACCAGCCAACAATCCAAGGAACCATATAATTAGGAGTGTGTGCGTGTGCGTGTGTGTGTGTCTGTGTGTCTGTGTGTAAGACTCTAAGAGCTACAGAGATGTAAAACAAGAAGAGGTGGATATGGGTTGGGGTAATCAGGCTTCCTGGAGGAGGGGGTGCTTGATCTGGGTCCTGAAAGATACATAAGATTTGAACAGATGGGGAAAAAAAGAGGGAAAGGGTTCTAGGAGGGGGATGACCCTAGAAGTAACTATGAGCACAGGGTATTTGTGGGACAGTGGGGGGACTGGTTAGGCAGGAGAGAGAGGTAAGAACCTGGAGAAGACAGGATGGTCTGGGGGAAAGAACATTTTATTTGGAGTCAGAGAATTTTAGTTCAACTCATGTAAGAGGGTAAGTGACCTTGGGCCATTTAACCTCCCTAGGCCTCAGTTTCCCGATATGTAAAATGAGGGAGGTGTTCCCTTCTGTCTCTAATTCTATGGTCCTATGACCTCTCTGGGACTCAGTTTCCTACTCTGGAAAATGAGAGAGTTGAACTAGATTGTTTCTGATGGCCCTTCTGATCCCAGATCTGTGATCCCAGGATGCTATGAGGGCTGGGGGAAAGAGGTGGAAGAATGGATAGTGAGGCCATCAGCAGTAGGGTTGTACCTCTAGGAATGGAGCACAAAACCCAAATGATTCTCAGGTGATCATCCCATATCCCTTCCCTAAGGCGTACCCAATCCCACCCACTCCACAGATACCTAATGGTGCTAATCAGCAGGGGTACCTGACTCACTGGGGCAAAGGAAGTGTGAAAAGTCCACCCATTTTCTGGCTGCTGATCCCTCCTACCTTTCTCTCCAAAGATCCAGCGTTTATACAGGCTGCTAGCGAAAAACACCGGGGCTTGGGTGAAGGACATGAAGAAGTCACTGATGGCGAGGTTGATAATGAACATGTTAGCAGGCGTTCGAAGACTGCGACTCCTGCAGAGGCCAGGTAATGGAAAAGCAGATTATTGGAGTCCCTTGTGGAAAATTGGCCTTTTGCCTGTCCCTAGGCAAAGATTCTTCACCTTTTTGGAGGGTCAGGGACCCCTCTGTCCGGTGAAGCCTGTAGACCTCTTCTCAGAATGACATTTTTAAACATGTAACATAAAACACATAGAACTTACAAAGGAAACTGATGATACTGGAATGTAAATTTTTTTTTAATGAAAATATTTTTTAAAACTCAAGTTAATGGAGCTTAGGTGAATGGGTCCCCAGAGGGAGGATTTAAGGAAACTCACCATTTATCATTATATTAAGACTCCCTAGGGAAGTGGAGGCAACTGGGTGGGAAAGTAAAGAGACACCTGGATCTGGAGTCAGCAACACCCTAGTCCACGGGTGGGGAACCTGTGACCACAAGGCCACATGTGTCCTTCTAGGTCCTTGGGTGTAGCCTTTTGAATGAGTCTAAGTTTTACAGAACAAATCCTTTTATTAAGGGAATTTCTTCTGTAAAGTTTGTGTTCAATCAAAGGCCCATTCTTGAGGACCTCCAAGTGACTTTGAAACTGCAGGTTCCTCACCTTTGCCCTAGTGCATCTGACCTCAGACATTTATTCTTGCTATGTGACCCTAGGCAATTTAACCTTGACCTGCCTCAGTTTCCTCATCTGTGAAATGGGGGTAAAAAAAAAATAACACTTGTCTCTCAGGATTATCGTGAAGATCAAATGAGATCATACATGTAAGCCTTAAAGTGCTACGTAAATACTAACTATTATTGTTACTCTTATTATTGCTAACTGTGGAGATCATTTTTTTCTATCCAGGGATGGTCAGTGACCCACTAACTACCTATTACTCTCTTGGAAAAACAGATGAGATTCCCTGGAAGAATCACAACAGTTGGTAAAGTCAATGTCCTAGGATTGAAACATGGGCATTTCTGATCAGTTCGCCCTAAATAATACCAGTCGAATCAATCTGAAGGTTAGGTTCTACTTACATTAATGACAGAATGTAAGCTTATGAAGGCTGTGACTATTTGTTTTACTCATATCTTTTTATCCCTAGCACCTGACACCCACATAAGTGGGTGATTAGTAAATGCTTGCTGATCTATTAAGATAAGAAACTTATATTCTTGGAAACAAAGTAGCTGCCCATAAATCAGGGAATCGCTAAACAAATGACGATATGTGAACCCAATGGAATGTTATTGCATTGGAAGAAACAATGGCTACACTGAATACAGAGAAGCGTAGGAAGACTCCCACAAACTGATGCAAAGGGAAGTATACAGAACTAGGAAGATAATATGTACAATGACTACAAAAATAGAAGAGGGAAGTAGAACAGCAAAGAACAAAACTGAATGCTGTGAGATTATAATGACCCAGCTTGGCCCCCAAAATGAGACACAAGGTGACTCCTCCTCTACTTCTTTACAGAGGTGGGAGACCATGGGTGTGGAAAACTGCACACATCAGGCTTTTTTGATATATTGCTTAGTCTTAGTCAACTTTTTTTTCCTCCTTATTATAAGAGAGTTCTCTGGGCACAGTGTCAGGCACATGGTAGGTACTTACTAAATGTGGATTGATTGCTTGGTTGGGCAGGGGTCAGAGGAGGACTACAGTGGAAAATGTAAGTAAAGTAGAAAAACAAATGACAGCAGTAAAAACTTATTTTCAGAAAGAGACCTGTGTTCTGCAAACTTGTCTATTTCCATGCTTTCTGGTTTGGTTTTTCCCCCTTAGGTTTCTTGGTAAAAATTTATTTTTAAAAAGTTCAACCTTGAGTTGGTAAGGTGGACCGTCAGATACTGCTTTGGGATGTGTGAGAGTGTTCCCTCTGCTGTTTTCAGGAGTAGTCCATTACACTGCCCTTTCTACCAGGGTACCCAGCCGGGCCAAATGTTCAGAAGGGTGCTATGGATTGTACTGGTAACTGAGGGGCAGAGAGTTTATATTTTTAATGTATGTTCATGTTGTCTCTCCCAGTAGAGTGAGCCAGGCCTACCAAGGGGCCAACTACTCTGCTAAGTACTGGATATTCAAAGTAAAAAATTTAAGTTCCTGCTTTCAACAAGTTTACATTTTCTAGGAAGAGACACCATGTGCAACATAGAGTCATAAATCTATATTAAGTCAACACATGGCCTTCACAACTCAACAAATGCATTAGTGGAGAGAGCATAGACTCAGCTCCTCCCCTTTCATGATGGAAGGCTTGGCCAGAGGGGTACAAAGCTTTGGAGAACAATTTCAGGAGCTGTAGGAGAAGATCAAGAGGTGGGGCTTAGCCCTGTATCTATCTATCCCCCACTGGCTGCTCCGTATAGGTTTGCAATGATTTCCTTCCCCACTTCTAAGGGACAGCTGGAGGAGATGGGAGACCTCCTTAGGAAGTGCCAAGCCAACGATTTCTCAAAACATTAGATGGTCTTGGCCTTGGTTTTGGGGAAGTTGGGAAGGGGCTACCCTTGATTAGTCAGTGCCTGTGATGGAGGAGGGAACAATAGTAGTGATGAGGACAATAATCACTTTTCTGTATTTTCTGATTTGATCCTCACGATCTCCCTGCAAAGTCAGTGGTATTTTACAGATGACAGGAACGGTGCAAGGGAGCATCTGGGTGGCACAGGGCACAGTGTTGGACTTGGGTTTGGGAAGACTTGAGCTCAAAGGCAGCCTCAGACACTTAGTAGCTGAATGACTCTGGGCAAGTCACTACCTTTTTCAGCCTAAATTTCCTCATTCGTAAAATGGGAGTGATATAATAACACCTATTTCACAGGATTATTGTGAGGATCCAATGAGATAACATGTTATCAAAGTCCCTTGCAAACCTTAAAGTCTTATAAATGCTATTACAGATGAGGAAACTGAAGCATATAGAGTTTAAGTGACTGGTCTAGGGTCTCCTAGCGGGTAAGCATAGAGAGAGGAGTTGAATCTGAAGTACCTCAGACTCCAAGGCCAGATCTCCATCACCTGTGATATTTAGCTGCCTGCTGCTGGAGGGACCTCAGGATTTTGAGGCAGAGGGGACAGCGATGCTTCAGTCACTACAAACATGATGCCGTTGCTACTGTTTCGATGTCAGGCATGAGCAAGCTAAGAGATTAGTGGCAGTAAATAGAAAGGAATCCTGCCAACCAGCAGGAAGAGGTGGTAATGGAAATGTTTAAGCAAGGCTTGACTAATGAGCTTCAAGATCCCACTGCAGATAAGCTGGCAGGATTGATGGGCATCCTCACCAAGCTTACTGATAAACTGGCACATGAGAAGAAGAGGTGGGCATGGCACCAACAGGAGTATCAATGGATAGAAGAGAGAGACTTTGCTACATGTCTGGGAGCCAGCTGGCCATGGTAGGCATCACTGGCATTCCATTCAGGTGTGTCAGTCAACCAACAAGCCTTTATTAGGTGACTATCATGTGCCAAGCACTAAGCTAAGTGTTGAGGAGACAGAGACAAATACAAAACGTTCCCTGCCCTCAATGGGCTTCCATTCCATCAAGAGAGACAACACATATACATATGCTGTTGTTCAGTCATTTTTCCTTCATGTCCCACTCAGTGGCTCCATTTGTCATTTTCTTGGCAAAGATACTGGCATGGTTTTCTGTTTTCTTCTCCAGCTCATTTTACAGATGAGGAAACTGAGACAATCAGGATTAAGTGACTTGCCCAGGGTCACACAGCTAAGGAAGTGTCTGAGGCAAGATTTTAACTCATGAGTCTTCCTGATCCCAGACTGGCACTACATCCACTGGGCTACCACACTGATAGGGACTGGCTCTGTGAATTTATTGAGTAGGGAATTTCTGAATGAGGAAAATCCCTCTACCAATGCAAATGAGCATTTTCTCTGCAACTTATTATCAGACAGTTGCCTGGAACACAGAGAGGTTGAGTGATTTGCCCAGGTCACAGTCAGTGTGTGTCAAGGTTGACTTGAACCCAGTTAACACCACAGAAAGGATCTCTGACAGCTGGAATGAAGAGGTTCTTAAAGCAATTTTGAAGAAAGGACACATCAGTTAATTGCCCAGTGATTCCAATTTCTGTCCTTGTGACTTCTCTGTGAGGGATACCACTTCCTTGTCACCCTACTCCCCCATGTGTTTCCCCTATTAGAAGGTAAACTCCTTGAGGGCAAGGACTGCTTTACGGGTTTGCATTTGTATCTATGACACTTGGCACTGTAAGGGACGCATAGGACTAGGACGTGATTCATTATTGCTTTCTTTTTTCATCCGCTCCTTCATCAAGTCCAGCTCTCAATCCATTACACAATGGTATTTCTTAAAGGGGAGTTTCTTTGCCTCTGGGTCAAAGTAGAAGGGATGAGAGCATGCTAGATATTCCTGCCTCTAGAGATGGCTTTAGAGGCAAGTAGAAGTAGGGCACAAAGAAAACAAGGAGAGAAATGAGGACAGCACAGGGCACAGATGCCTTCTTCTCTCATAGACTCTCTCTGGGCCAGTATTCGCACAAGGACACATGAAAGGCAGTGAGTACATGCTTTTTACTTGGTTGCTTGGCTCATGAGGAGAGCAGTGCTTGACTGCCAATAGCTGAGAGAAGACCAGTACGAACACACAAGTACCTTGAACTCTACCTCAGCCAGCTTTGCTCCGTGCTTGGACCCTTCACAGGTTCAGGGTTTTGAAGGCTTGCTCAGTAACAGATGAATTCTCTGTGCCTTATGCCCAAATGATTAAGAAATTGAAGGTGATTTGTCTTATAAATCGTCTGCATTTGGGTTAGTCTTATCTGGGGACTTTTTCCACCCCATGTGGGATAACTTAGAGGACCAGTTTTCTTCCCCTGTAGGCATAGTCTGCCTGTAACAGACAATGGTCCATCAAAGCTGCTGGGGAGGGGCATAGAGGCCTCCCCTTCGCTGTCCTGCCTAACACACTCTATCCAAGGTGAGGATATTTGAAGCCAGTGTCGTGTAAATAGCTGGCCAGGGACTGGTGGGCCCCCGGTAGAGAGTAAATGGCTTACTCCAAGAGAGATTGTCTTTTTCTCTTTTCTTCTCTTTGGAGAGGTATAGCTGAGTTGTTCACCTGCTTGTTACACTCAACAAAGTGACTTTGGGTGTTACAACATCTCAAGCTCCAAAGCCTCAGCTGATATTGTTCATAACCTGGACTCAGAATTACCTCTGACATTTAGTCTATTTGGGTGGGGATTGAGACTTGTACAGGGTTAATAAAATAAAAAAGATCTTCCTTGTGCACTTATAGGCCTATGTGACTTGTGTTTTTCTTTCTCCTTAGAACAGGGACTGTGTTCCCAGCACTAAAAGACAGAGTATACCTGTCTGATGCCTCTTCCTTGAAGGACTGGCTTCTCACTGAAGTCTGTTCTTGGTCAAACACTGGATGATGAGTTCATAGGACTATAGATTTAGGAACCAAGATGGCAAGTTAGAGGCAACCCAACTTTCTCAACTTTCTCCAAACAATTTTAAAATAATACCTCAAATAAAATTTTGGAGCAGTAGAACCAACAAAAGGTCAGGGTGAGACATTTTTTCTAGCCCAAGAAAAGATCAACAGGAGAAGTCTGTGGCACTGGGATAGAAGCCTGTTCAGAACTCACCACATAGCTATGCCAGCATTAGTTGCAGCAACAGTTTCAGGAGCTCTCAGCCCAGAGATGGTAAGAGGGTTGGACAATTGGTCAGAAAGAAATTACAGGGGACCCTTTGCTGGCACTGGGTACATCTGGTGTTAATAGGTAACTCTCTTGCCATATGAAGGCCAACCAGAACAGTGAGTTCTAAGAGCTCAGTTCACTGGGATATCACTAGCACAGCTATCCAACCTTGGAAGGGAATCAGTTTAAAGATCTTTCTTAGAATAGCTGGACCTGAAAAATGTATATCCACAAAACAGTGGATAGCAGAATGGATAAGAAACTAGAATCTAATATTTAGCTTAAAGACCTTTGATTCAGTCACCAATGGGATGAGCCTGGAAAGAACCCCATCCGTTCTCAAATTCAGGCCAGAGCTGGCCTTCAACAGCATTAGGAGTCAGAATTGTCTTTGGTCCTTCCTATATCCCCATTTCTGCCTCCTTCCCTCATTCAACGTGTCCTCCCTATGACCCCTTCAATTCCTTAATGCTTCTATGCCTCAGGTGAGGGGGGGAAATGACAGAGAAATTCAGTCCCTTCAGAGGGATTAGGGGATGATTGAAAATGTTCTGCAGGGTGTGTGTGTGTGTGTGTGTGTGTGTGTGTGTGTTTGGAGCATCACAATGTAGGAAAAGTTAAGAAGGGACAATGAAGATGCCCCTGTCACCCAAAGGAACAAACACAGTTGCTCCTGCTAGGAGCCAGAGGCATCTAAAGTTATGTAAAATCACATAATTTTTCTGAATTGGAAGGGATCCCAGTCAGCCCATACCTGGAAAAGAATTCCCATTACAATGCACCCAACTGACAATCCAACCTTTGTTGGAAGACATCCCACCAGAGAGAAGTTATTCCACCTCTGTCAGAATGTTTCTCCTGGTATCAAACCTGAATTTGCCTCTTTGCAGCTTGCTCCAAGTTCTCTGCCTACCAGCCCTATTGGTCATTGCTGTAGCCTGGGCAGCTTCATTCATTGCTCTTGGTGAGTCTTCCTCACACTCTGGCTGGTTTTAGAATCCCAGGAGTTCTCTTTCCACTTTCCTTGCTGAGTGTGAACCCAACTCCCTGTGTGCTCAGGGTCAAGTACCTGCAGAAAGTGTAGATGACCAGCAGGTTCCCCAGCACTCCTGTGAAACCCACAACCAAGATGGTAGCACCAATGATATAGTGGGCATGGTCTGGGACATCTGCTGTGGGGAAGACATTCCGGGAGTGGGCTGGCAACACCACTGCCTATGGAGAGAGACAGAAAGGATGGAAATTCATAGACCCAGAACTGTAAGAGAGCTCAGAGGTCATCTGGTCTAATGCTCCCATTTTACAGATAAGGAAACTGAGGCATAGTGAAATTAAAGTGAGGGTGTGATGAGACTTGCCAGGGGAGAGCAGATGGCCTAACTTTCTGGGAGCAGGGGCAGACAAAAGAAGACACTGTTGGAGGGAGAAAAGGAGGGAGGTCCCTTCTGCACACTTCTCCTGCAAGCTCATCTCCATACAGCATTCTGTGCTTCAGTCCCTCCTGCTGGAGGCAAAGAGTGCCCTCCGGTTTCAGGCATGTATCCTGCCAATGCTTCCAAGCAAAAGACTGACTATTTTATTGAATTTTCTTTTCTTTTCTTTTCAGATTCTCATTCTATCCCTCCAACCTCTCATTCTCTCCTCCCCCTCCCACTGAGGAAGCAGCCAACCATTTACTTCTAATCAAGCCCCTGGGACTTCAGTTGCAAAGACTCCAGAGCCCGTAACCATGGAAAACCACCAGCTCACAAGGAAGTCTAGAATGTCCTGGGCAAACAGGCTTCCGTCTTCTTAATTCCCAAGCCCGACTGATCTCAGATTCCTTACCTAGGCCTTTACGGGAAAAATTCTCAAAGGACTGACCCAAAGTGAGAAAGACACCTGAGGAACCTAAGCTTCTTGAAAATCTCATGTTAGGGAAGACCCAGGACTGGTCCTGAATAATGGGACCTCTAAGATAGAAAGGTAATCTCCAAATTGCACTTAGAAAAATAATTCGGACCACCCAAGATTCTCTAAGACTCAAGAAAACATTCTACCTACCTTCTCTAATAATAACTCACATTCAAACGAGGTTTTAAGGTTAACAGATACCATCACCTGCCAACAAACCACAGAGGTGGTGCAAGTAAGCTTTTTAAAATGGTTTTTTGACTGTACTTTTGATTCCATCAGGAGGCAGTTTGGTATGGTGGACAGGGTGACACACCCTGACTCAGCAACCCTGGTCAAGTCACTTACCATCTCACAGACAAGTCTTGTCAATGGCAGGGCAGGTGCCCAGCTGCTTCGATAAAGAACTCTTCTCTCAGAGTTCTTGATTGAGATGAAATCACAGTGCAAGTATTCATTTTGATTTTGGAGTTAGGTGTCTTGCCCAGGATCACCTAGCTAGAGCTAGGATGAGAATCCAGGTTTTTCTTTTTCTTTTTCATAATTAAATTTTGTTTTCAAATGAAGCTCCACCTTCTTTCCCTCCTCTCTGCCATCTCCCTCTGACTCTAGTGAATGCAGGTTGTTCTGGCTCAATTCAACACTCCACACTCTCTTCAGTCCAGTTCTCATCCCAAATGAAGAGATAGGTGCACCAAGGTCATTGAAAGAGTTGGGGAGTGTTTTTTTAATAGACTTATGAGAGAATTTAAGACAATTCCCAGGCTTCCTCCATTTCCCTCCAGCATTATCCAGATAATATAGCCCAAAGTCAGCTTCTTTTCTGAGTTGAGGGTAGGAGGGGGGAGGTCAAGTCTAAATCAAGCTAAGGGCTGGCTATATAAAGAAAGGCAAAGATAGACCCCGCCCTCAAAGAGCTTACAGTCTAATGGAGGAGGCAACACGTAAAAAACTAGCTAGCTAGAAAACCATCCTCTGAGATGGGAGAGCACTGGAGGGGTCACTCCCTGTTTTTAGGGGGACCTGAAACCATTCTCCTACCTTCAGGTAGGGGAAGCAACATCAAACAGCCCTGGTTTTAGAGTCAGAGGACCTGGTTCCAGTCCTCTCTGTGACCTTGAGTAAGGCAGGTACTTACTGCCTTGAGGAACTCAGGTTCCTCAGCCATATCATGAGGAGGCTGAGCCAGGTGACTCATAAGGCTCCTTACACCTCCAGATCTATGGCCCTATGCCTGAAGATCAAGCTGGCCCTTCCTTCTCTTGGCGAAGCAAACACAGCCCAGCCCATCCTTTTCCTCCCCTAGCAATAACCCTTTACACCCGGACACTACTTTGCACATTCCAAGATGTATTCACCTCTATTACAGTGTTTGATTCATACCCAGCTCCTAGGAGTGGTGCAGGGCAGGGATTCTCACTCTTATTAAATGAGGAAATAGGGTGAGACAGTTTGGATGACCTACTTATAGCCTTGCTGTACTGTGGACTCATGATGGAGCTATGATAGGGACCCTGGCACTAAACCTCTAAGCCCTGCCTTCCAGGCTCCAGAATCACAGGTGAGCATGGACCAGCAAAAGAAGGCAATGACCTTGAGAGGGGGTGGGGAACCTTCCCCTGGCAGAGGTTTGTGACAGAGTGTGATTGATTTACATCTGGCTTAAAGCCACTGGGAGATGACTGAATTTAAAAAAAAAAAAAACAAAACCAATGATACTACCCAGCTCTCATTTCAATAGAGGAAAGCTGGGGAGAGGTTAGGAGCTTTCATCAGCCAGGCCTATTAAGGATAAGAATTTAGGGCAACCCCTGCCTGGTGATTATCCAGGTAATCTGGCCCCATGCATATTTTCTTTTCTAGTACCTAGCTCCTGTGCCTTGCACATAGTAGGCATTTAATAAACATTTCTGAAGATGAATTTAATTTCCTGAGTTACTAAGACAAGCTTTATTGTGTAGCCCAACCCCAGGGACCTCTGGGAATAGGGGGAAGCTCACAGAAAGAGTATAACAGCATGAAGCAAGGGAGAAGCACTGGGAGCTCATGAAGATCAAATGATGCCATGGTGGTGAGGTCTTCGTCAGACCCTAAAGTGCTTCCTAACTGTCAGTAATTATTGTCATCATTTCCTTCTTGCTGGGAACATTCCCACGTGAGATGGAGGCTGTACATGCAGAGTTTCCCTTTATGCTGCCCCAGGGAATGCCCCCCTAGACCAGGAGAAAGAGACTCTGAGGCATTCCTTCTATGCTTCCTTTGTTTTTAGGGGATGACCTTGGTTTTGGTCACACGGCTATCTGGTCACGCTGCTTTGGTCACTTTAACGTGGACAGGAGGCCAGCTATTAGATGAGGCAGAGATGCAGCAAGGCATCATGGGGAGCACCTTCCTCCTTTCTCCATAAAGTCATCTAGTCCTCATCTCCCCGCTGCCCCTAAAAATGAGTTCACATGATTGTAGATTTAAGAGACCTCAGAAGTTATCTTGCACAACCCCCTTATCTTACAGATCAGGAAACTGAGGCCTAAACTGAGGTTAAATGGTTCATCTAAAGGTACACAAGTAGTAAGTGGCAAGACCAGAATCTGGCATTTTTTTGCCTTTCTCTGCATCCTTAGCCCTTAAGCTCAATGCCTGACTTGTAGTAAGGACCTGATGAAGGCTTATTGACTGACTGACTGACTGACTGACTGCCCACATGACCCAGTTATTTAAGGATGGACTTGAGGCCGAATCCTCCAGACTCTAAGGCCAGCCCTCTATGCTGCTCTACCTTTATCTATCCATGCTCTCAAATCTTCATTCTAAGCTCTTCACCTCCTCATTATCTGGGTTCTGGATCTTTCTGGAATCTCTTCTCTTCTCTCTCACATCCCCTCCCTCTTCTCTGAGGGAAGGACTGGCTGAGTTTCAGAAATAGTCATGGACTGTTCCTCCCTCACTCCTTTCTCCTCCCAGCCCCCAAGTCCTCCAACAAGCGGAATTACCTTCTGAAAATATCCCCTCCCATAGTAAGTTCTAGGAAAATCTGATTATGTGGCACGGAAAACTTGACTCAGCCTCTCAAGGCTGATTTTACATTGCTCCCAACCCCAGCAAAAAATGGGCATCTTTCTCCATCAAAAACAAATAAACAAAACATGCCTCAATAAACCTCCAGGAAGTAGGAAATCTGATATTTGTCTTTTAAAGTCCTGTACAACCTGGCCCTCTCCTCCCTTTCCAGTCTTCGTTCACTTCACTCTCCTCCATGTACTTTACATTCCAGCTATACTGACAATACTGACAGGAGACTTCATCTCCCAACTCTCTCCAGGCCTCTTCACTGGCTGTCCCTCCTGCCTGAAGAGTCCTCCCTCCTCCTCTCTACTTCCTGGCTTGGTCCGTCTGTCTGTCTGTCTCTCCATCTAGCAGTCTCTCTTTCTCTCTGTCACCATCTTTCTCTGTCTCTCCTCATCTCTCCCTGTCTCTTTGTCTCTATCTCTTCCCATCTCTTTTTATCTGAGTGTCTGGCTGGCTCTCTGTCTCTGTCTTTCTCCATCTCTTCTCATCTCTTTGTCTCTGTCTGATCACTTCTATCACTCTCCCTTTACCCACCTCCCCAGGGGCTAGTGCCTTCCCCTCTGAAATCACCCTGTTCTACACATCTGCACCCATCTTGTACATTCCCAGTTATTTGCATGGTATCTCCCTCATTAGAATGCAGCCCCCCCCCCCCCCCCCAGCTCAGAAGCTGACTCAGGGCCTTTCTCTGTAGCCCCAGCACTAAGCACAGGGCTTGACCCAGGAAGCTCTTAATAAATCCTTATTATGAGGGTTGTGGATGATGAATGTGCTTTCCCGCCTCTGTCTTTGTTCACATTCTCCTCCACACCTGGAATGCCCTCCCTCCCCCTCTTCATCTACTGAGGCAATGGGAAAAATTCTGCATCTAGAGTTTGGGGGCTGGGTTCAAATCCTGTCTCTGCCATTTACTACTTATGTGACCTTAGGGAAGTTGCCGTGGACCTATGTTTCCTCATTTTAAAAATGTGGGAGTTGAATTAGATGATCTCCAAGGTTCTTTCCAGGCTCTATGTCTGACCCTATGAGGACAGATCACAGGAATTTAGTATTAATAGAATTATAGGTGAAGATTGCTTAGTGCAACAGAAGTAATAGAGGAGGTAGGAAAAGTCTTGGTGCATCTAGTAAAGCTACCAAGCACAGTCGGGTTTATGTATTCCCCACTGTGATATAGGAACAGTCATCTTCACTTCTTTCCTTTAACAAGGTGTTAGAAAGATGCTGGAAAGGAATGTCATCATGTTTTTATCCCTTCTGAAGAGTTAAATGCCCCATACAGCCACGCCAATAAAGCTCAACAATCGCTTATGGGAAGATCTGTTGCAAACTAGGTGCCTAATTTGGATTCCAGGATTCTCCCTTCATCAAAAATCTCACCACGCTATTCCCTCTAAGATGCCATGGGGAATTCCAATTCACCATTCTCATGCTTGGCTCTGGGGAAAGACTCTACCATTTTCTAAAATGGCTGACTTGACAAAGAGTAGTTTACTAGATGCCTCATTGAACTTTAACATGACCATCTTTTCTCACCCCATGATCTAGGAACTGTTTCTCTGGCAGGCTAAGGTCTAGAATTGAAGGGGTGGGAATAGGTGGGGGAGTCATGAAAGGTTCAGGTGCTATCTGCCTCCTAGATAACTATGGACTAAAAGGACTGAAAAATGATTCCATGACCTGACTTACCGTGGGAGTGATAGAAGACAGGTCAGCCACATGGTAGGCATCCACTTCTGTGTTGTTCCACTCAGTGATGGAGGTCATAATCTTGGTGCAGTTGGTGTCCTGAGCTGGGCAGGAAAGACCCCTTAGCCTGGGAGAAGGATTCATGTTGAGAGAGCAATGCTCATTGCTAATGCTCTTTGGGAAGATACTCTTGCTTGGCTCAAAGCATCCACATTCAGTCCTGGTTCATTTGCTGGCCCCTGGCTTCTCTTCCTTTTGTCCACGGTAAATTTTAAACCTCTTTCTTCCCAGAAAGTGAGTGAGATCCTGCCTTGGACTGTTCAGTGGAGTTTCACTACTGTGTCATATCATCAGTCCAGAAGACACAGCATCCAGGGTCTGCCCCTTTAAATATCAAAGCCTGAGGGACTGGCACATGGCCAGTCAGGACCATAGTCAACTGAATCAAAACTGTAAATGTTATCCTTAACTAACAGCCTGGTTTGTGCTAATATCAGACGAAGGAAGGTGTGTGTGCTTTGTGGGAAGCAGAGAGGGAGTTGAGATGGGGGCGCTCCACAGCTGATCCCTTTGTGGCTGCTGGGTGACATCACTCCCCCTTAACCTGCAGGGAAGGCTTAGAGATAGGGTGAAATTGAGACATCTCAGAACATAACCTAGAACCCAATGAGATTGTTTAGTTGGGAACTGGAGTAGGGGGTCAGTGATGGGGAACGCAGATCCATAAAAAGTCAATTCTACTTCTCCATGAAGAAAAATGAAGAATTATTCAAAAATCATGATGCCAGGTGAATTCCTGGTCACTTTCCCAAAGCCTGGGGCTAGTGTTTCTTTCTTCAGCTCTCCAAGTCTCCTCTGGATGGTAATTGTTGTTAAGTTCCAATTTAATGCTGAATTCATTTGGAGTTGTCTTTAAGGGAAACTCTTGCTTTGACCGGGTCAATCTTTTCATGTCACCAGTTAGATGACTTTTTTTACAATAGCCTTTAAGAATAAAGGCCTGCATGGCCATGCTCAAGCATAAGTGGGCCCACAAGTTCCCTTCCAGCAGATTAGAATCTAGATTGTATTGACAGGAGATCAATTCCATAATTGAATTTCACTAGAGAACTTCAAGTGATGAATCAATCATAGATCTCAAGCTGGAAGAGACTTCAGATGTCTCATCTCATCCAAATGCCTTCCTTTACAAATGGGGCTCCTGATGCTCAGGAAGATACCCAAAGCCACAGAAGAATCAGTAAGGATTTGAACTCAGATCCTCAGACTCAGTGCTCTTTCCCTTATGCCTCCTGGTTGGCCAATGGATAGACATTCAATAGAGAAGGGTGGGATTGGGCTAAATGATCTCCTGAGCCTCAGAGAGCAGAGCTAGGCAGAATGGGGAACTGAACAAGAAAGAATACGCAAAGCCTTCCTCACCATCAGGGCTCTTGTGCTGTGCAGAGCACTGCCTAAGGATGGGATGGGCTTCCCACCCCCAGAGGTCTTCAAAGCAGAAACTGCATGGGAACGTTGTATAGGGGATCTTTATTCAACTCCATGTTGGATTATGTGACCTCTGAGGTCTCTGCTAAGTCTGATATCCTGTTATTTTAAAGGAGGACCAAGAAGACATTAGTTTCTCAGAATTCTAAAGAAGGCAATAGATAGATAGATAGATAGATAGATAGATAGATAGATAGATAGATGGATGGATGGATGGATGGATGGATGGACACAGAGATGGATGGATAGATAGATAGATACATAGATACATAGATGATAGATGGATGGATGGATAGATAGATGGATAGATAGACAGACAGACAGACATATACATATAAATTTAATAATATACATATAAATTTAACATCTGATTTCCTGGTCACTGTAAATACCTGTGATCTGTCCAATGGCCTGGCTTTCTGCTCACCTCCACACACTTCACATCCACTCAGACCGCCAGCAGGCATATGATTATTGTTTTGCCTCCCCACCTATGAGGAGGGGGTCAGTAAAGATTAACGGACCATTAACAGATGGGAGAGAGTCAACAAACCCACAGAAGTGGGGGAAGGTGTGTTCAGTTCCAGAAGTAGATAAAAACCAGTCCAAAGGTCAAAACCAGACATCCTAGAAGTAAAATACTCAGGAAAACAAGCTTTGAGTTTGAGAACATCAAGTCTGAAGTTGGCAGCAGGGTTAGTGTAAGTGGTATTGGATTACAGAGAGAACAATCTCAGAACCTCAGAAGTTCAAGGAATGAACCTCAAAGGTGGTCTAGTCCAACCCATGCCTGGCCATGGATGGTTTACACAAATTAAAATCACACAAAGAACCTTCCACTCAGTATTTACCTTGTATGTGCTTGCTCTCTCTCTCTCCTCTCCTCCTCCTCTCCCTCCATCCCTCTCTCCCTTTCTTTCTCTCTCTTTCTCTCTCTCTCTCTGTCTCTCTCTCCATATATATACATATACACATACGTAAGTACACAAATAAGTAAATACATTTTATAAGCAAATAAATATGTATCTTTGTATATAAAATTCTATATGTTTACTTATTTATGTATAAAATACATTTTAGATACAAATAAATATATATTTACTTATTTTTATACATGTTATTTCATTGTGAAAGATATGATAGAAACTTGAAAGAGATAGAGACAGATAGGTAGATGGAGGGATACAGGGATAGATAAAGAGAGATATGATAGAGATAAAGGCTAGATATGATGGCTAGAGATAGACAGCCATTATAAAGATATAATATGATCAATGACTGTCATAGATGAATAGATAAGAGATATGAGAGAGACAGAGAGAGAGAACATTTATTAAGTAGTTTCAATGTGCCAAGCGCTGTGCTGAATGCTAGGGGTACAAATATAGGTAAGACAGCCCAAGTCCCTGCTCCCAAGGAGCTTCCCTTCTAATGAGAGCAGTTAAAACATGAAGGAGGAGAAGCATGGTGTGACCCAGAAGTGGTTTGACATTCCAGTTCTGGGTGAAATAAGGCAAAAGCTCCTCTTAAGAGCCCAGTCCAGAGCTGGGCATCCAAGGTCAAGGGAAGACATTGAAGATGGGAATGATGGGGCACAGGTGTGAAGAGGTCAGTGGTGAGGGCAAGTCTCTGCAAGACGAGGTGAAAACTCACCTCTCAGCATCTGGGATAAGATTCTGGAAGGCAAGGACTGGTTCAAGTTATTGTTTGGTTTTTGGTTCTGATATTCCTCACGTCTAGCATGGTGCCTGGCACAAAGTGAACACTTAGTAGATGGCATGATGAATAGAATGCTGGACTGGGAATCAAGAAGTCCTGAGTCCAAGCATGGCCTCAAACATACTATTTGTATCTGGACACATCAGCCTCAGTTTTCTTATCTGTAAATAGGGGATAATAACGGCACCTACCTCACGGGATTGTTATTAGGCTCAAATAAGATAATGTTTATAAAGTACTTTGTACTCCTCAAAGTATTATACAAGCACCGGTTTTCTTATTACTTGTAATATTGTTGTTACTGTTCAGCTAATTCAAAGTTGATGAAAACTTCAGGAGACTAAAAGAAAATAATAATGTGTAGATTCCAGAGTTGTACTGTCCGCTCTGATCTGAGTTCCCAAAGCTTTTATTGTCAGTGTTTGTCCAGTCTGTTTCCATCTGGGGCTGATGTTTCTCTGACTCAGCCTCCCCTACTAAGCTGTTTGCTTGCAAATGACTTTTCACCTAAGGATGCCTCCCCGGACTTTGACGTGGTCATTCAGTAGAGTTGCTCCTAGAAGACCTCTGTGCACTTCTATAGGTAGTCTCCCCACGCCCATGTCTTGACCAGTTTGCTAGGTACTGGTAGCAGCCCCATCATCTCTGTGAATCAAGGAAAGGTTGGTGGGTGAGGACTTGGGGAAAGTGGTCAGTGGTTGGGGTGAGACCATCATAGGCCAGTGGAACCAGAGTGGACATGGGCTGGGTAATCTCATGCTTTCAGGAAGGCCACTAGGCTATCTGAGAATTATGAAGAAGATGGCTATTGTCTTCCCATCCATTTCTGGAAGGTTTCAATAGGTGTAGTGGTAATGGGAGAATAGTCAGATCTTATCTCCTATGTTCAACCAGAGTTTATATAAAATGGCATTTTCTAGATTCAGGCATAACCTAAGTTGTATCAGAATTCTGTGAGTAGGTGGCCTAGTCATCTTGATAGTAGAAGCTGTTGCAGTGGAAATGCTGCGTCCAGGGGTCAGTTTGTGTCTTCCGTTTGCTCATTGGTCAGGGAGTAATATGCAATGGAAAGGTGAATCTTTATCCTAAAGGCAATGAGATAGAGCTGTGCAAAAAGTAAGTCCCTGATTAGAGGGGCTGTAAGAACACTGGCAATGGTTCTGGATGATTTCTTTTGGAAAAAAGTGAGTGACCTTGGCCTCAGTGGGAGGTTTAGTACATGCGAAGGAATGATCCTTCTAGATGAGTATGCCTACTGCTAACAAGATGGCATCATACCTGAGACAAGAGTAAGTCTGTGATGACATCTAGCCTGGCTGTCACCCAGGATCATGGGGACATTGACAAGGGTCAAGACAAACTTGTTGGTCAATCTAGTCAGTCTTTGGCCTGAGTACATATTTTAAATGTACAGATTTGCCAGCTGACACTGTTCTAAAGTTTTCATCACAAGTCATGAATAACCATGTGTAAAGTCTTGAACAGGCCTCCATGGTCTACAACTAGACTGTCATGCAAAGGTGAACTACTGATCATTGAATCCTGTTTTTTCTTCCAAATAAATTCATACTGATACTTTTCTTTTTATATCATCTACTTATCCTAAAATATTCCTCCTCTTCCCCCCACCCCATAATAAGAAAGTTTCCCTTTATAATAGAGAATAAAGAAGAGAAACAACAACAACAAAATTCAACAAAGTCAACATAGTTTTTAAAAATTCTATGCAGTAATCCTTGACCGAAGTCCTTCTCCTCTGCAAAGAAGCAGGATGAAGTTCCTTCTCATATCTCTTCTTTGGAGCCAAGCTTGATTATTATAATTCCTCAGCATTCCATTCTGATTGTTTTATCGTGGTGATTTCTTTCACTTTACATTGCAGTCATTGTGTAAATTGTTTTTCAGGTTCTGCTGATTGCACTTTGCATCAGTTCCTATAAGGCAGTGGTTCTCAACCTTCCTAATGCCGTGACCCTTTAATACAGTTCCTCATGTTGTGGTGACCCCCCAACCATAAAATTATTTTTGTTGCTACTTCATAACTGTAATTTTGCTACTGTTATCAATTGTAAATATCTGATATGCAGGATGTATTTTCATTGTTACAAATTGAACATAACCCACAGGTTGAGAACCACTGCTGTAAGGCTTCACATGTTTTTCATAGTAATGATTTCTCACAGCACAGTAATGAGGAAAAAGCTCATTTTTTAGGCCTGTGGCATGTTTATTCAAAAACACTGAAGCAGATGATGGAATATCAAGTTCAGGGAAGGGCAAGTATTCTAGTTGGGCTTAAATTTAGCATGCAGAAGTCAATCATTCAATCAACATTTATTAAGCAACCACTATGTGCCAAGTACTGCATTAGGTACTGAAAGACACTAAAACAAAAATAGAATAGTCTGTATTTTCAAGGACTTTCTGTTCTGTTAGGAGAAACAACATTAAAATATAAGGTATGTTTGGTTTCTTTGTACATTTTGTGTCTACGTGGTTTTGTCTACACATGACCTACAGAAAAGGGTAAATAGATATCTCCCAGACTCTCTTCCACCCAACCTTCTCCAAAGAAAATTGATTCCTTCGTGGAGGGAAGCAAGAGATTAAGACCATAAGGCTAGCTCATTCTTTTAGAAAGAGGATACTATAGTAAAATTATATCTATTTGTCCTTAAATACTGTTAGTCTAGGGAAAATAATTTTTAGGTTCAAGCTGTGCTCCTGATCATTTTCTAAAGGAAATTAGTGTCCCATCCTAAATCTGAAGGCTTGACTTCCTTTTCACCAAATGAGAGTTACACAAAGACAATCACGCACGGTGAATAAACCCATTTATTCAAACTGATAGAAAATAGAAATCAGAGAGGTTATAGATATTAAAACATACCAAACAATATATGGTATGAACATAATCTTCCAGTGGGAGAATAAGATAGAGAGATACACAGAGACAGTAGCAAACTGGGAATAGGGACATGGCCGAGGCATTGATTCCTCTCCATGTCTGCTTCTTCCCAGGGCCTCTCCCTACAAAGAGTCTAGAGTCTAGACTCTAGACTCTAGACTCTAGAACCTCATGTGTCCTCTCAAAGGTACAAACCAGAAGACCAAGATCTCCTCTCTCCCAAGGTTTTATGAATTCTACCCTTCACCCTTCATGTAGACACAGAGCACTAAGAATTGTTTTCTCTACCACTTAGGCAAATGCCAGGTTTGAGCCCTGGGTTACATGTATATGTGATTATGTACAAAACATATAAAAAGTAAATTTCAATATACAAGGTAATTGCAAGATGTAGGCAGCATTAGCAGTTGGGAGATGTTGGAGGTGGCATTTGAGCTGAGCCTTTAAGGAAGTTAGGTATTCTAAGAGTTAAGAAAGAGTAATGGGAAATAAGGCTGCCAATGTAGGTGAGAGCCATATTATTGAGGGCCTTCAGTGTTTGGCTGAAGAGTCTATGTTTTATCCTGCATGCTGATTTCCTCCCTTCTCTCAAAATCCAAATAGCATTTGCACATCTCTAGTCTTCTAACACCTCTCTCATTTTCCCTGCATGTTTAAAGGTCACAAGTAGCAGTTCACTTATCACATCTCCTAGATCTTTAGTACCTGGAATATAATTCACCTGGGAAAGCAGACAGACTTATTTAAAGTTACTCCAAGTTGGCCACACCCCATCATCCTATCCTGCATCTATTCCCAAAGGGATTTCTGCAGTGAAATGCCTATAGACACTTCACTTGTCTTGGGATTTATTTCTCGCTTAACCAAGCTTGGTCAATCTTTTCCAACTTAAGGATAATTGTAATGGACTGAGGAAATAATGGACTGCTTCTTCCATAGTACTATCTGGGCAATGGACCTTTCCCTTTATTATTCTTCTTTCCATAAAATGAAGTATTTTTTAAAAGTTTTTTCGTTGCCCTTAGAAATTCTTATAAGCCTCAACACATTCTAGGCATTGGGCTTTCTGAACACCACCCTCACAGTTCCTCACATTTTTGTTCTTGGTTAAGTATCTTTCCTTTTCTCTTTCATCCTTCTCCATTTAAAATATGAGCTCACTGGAGAGCTCCCTAAGCAGCCACATCAGTCTCCTTAGTTATCTCCATCTTTTCTTCTTCATTAGGATGATTTGTGATGATTCCATTTCTGTTTTGTTCCTGAGTTTTGCTCATCATCTTAAAACAGTAATTAAAAGAAAAACAAAACACTTTCCTTTTGGAGTCTTGTGTCACTGGGCTTTACTTACCCAGTCTCTGAATATTTTCTGATTGCCTGCCCTGGCCCAGCAAGCCTTGATAGTTTCTGGATTGCTGCTATCTTTCTAATTCTGTTATGACACTGTTATTCTCCAATGGCTATCCCAGGGGAATGACACCCTAAAGCTGGTAATTGGCCTGTGCTGTTTTTAATTACTGCGGTTAGTTTTCAGTGGATATTTTCATTTTAACTTGTATCCCAAAGCATTTGAATGATAAAGAATATGGTACTGTGAATTTTAAAAATAATAATAAAAGACAACAAGCACATTAATTTCATGTTTTTCTCCAAGGATCTTCTGTATTTATGTGCATGTGCATTGGGTATAGGGTGGGGAGATGATAGTGGAAAGAGGATAATGTATTCTTTCTATGGAAGGAGCTTTCCCCCCTCTCTCTCTCTCTCTTTGTTCCAATTGTTCCTGAGTTGTGAAGTTGTTCTGGCTTCTTTAGAGTGCTATGTGTTACTCATACACAAGCCTGAAAGAGTGTCAGGGTTCAAATTTACCCAACATTTGTCAAGGTATAAGCATTGTACATTTTTTGTGCCTAGAAATTTCTCTTTGAAAATTGAACACCTTCTTCTCAGTTATGGAAATAGGGGCAGCTATACAACCCTAACACTGATGGGAAGGAAAGTTTCTTTGTTTTAGGGCCAGATAATCTCACCCTAGAAAGTTTAGTGTGCAGCTCTCAACCCCACAGACAAGAGCAGCTACACTTCCCCAGCCTTTCCAGACTCATTTTTCTAGGTCCTTGGAAGTTTCTCCTTGAATAGTCACCATTTGGTTTTGTTTTCCTGAATATCCTCAGAATGCCTCTTCCCCCAAGTTGTCCAGAAGGAAAACTCTCGACCTTCTAAGACCCTAGATTCTTACTCTGGATCGTGTATTCTTCATGCCAGTCCTCTGAAACACTTCACTACTGATGACGAGACATTGTCTCCAAGCAAACAAGCCACAAATACTTATTAAGCCCCTACTATAGGCTGCATCTTAGGCCTTGGGAACACAGACGCAAACAATAAAACAATCTCTACTCATGAAAAGCTTCCTTCTAATGGAGGAGGTAACAAGGACACATGTAAGTATGTTCAGAGTAAATATGAAGACAATAAATGCAAAATGATTAAATATAAGTTAAATTGAGGAGAGAGAATTAGCAGCTAGGGGAATTAGGAAAGGCTACAAGTTGAAGGAAAAGAAGGATTCTGAAGAAGTGAGAAGGGATGGTATTCTGGGCATGAGACACAGTCAATGCAAAAGGTTTTTGGAGGTCAAAATTTCCTAGATCGAGAGAGGGAAGGTCTAACTCTTAGAACTTAGAGGTCAGTTATCCAATGTTCCTCTTTTCTTTTATTCCCCTACTTAATGGTATTTTATTGTTTCTAATTACACATAAAGTTTTCAACATTCATTTTTATAAAATTTTGAGGTTCAAATTTTTCTCCTACCCAAGACAGAAAACAATCTGACATAGGTTATACATGTACAAGCATATTCAACATTTCCACATGAGTCATGTTGTGAAAGAAGAATAAGAACAAAAGGGGAAGCCACACAATGTTCCCTTTTCTGGAAGAGTAAAACTTGAAACCAAGAAAGGTTAAGTGAATTGTCCAGAGTCGACAGGCACCAAATGGCAGTGTTGGGATTTAAATGCAGGTCCCATGCTTCTAAATACAATGTACTTTCCACAGGGAGAGGTTTTTGTTTAGCATAGGAATGGTGAGTAAATAGTCTAGTTTCAATGAGGCATCAAGTGCATGGAGGAAAATGAAATAAGATTGGGAAGGAGCTTGATTCTAAGCTAAGGAGTTAAGACATTTTTCCAAGAGCAATTGGGAGACACCAAAGGTTTCTGAGCAGTGTTCAAGTTTGTTCAGGAGGAAGATGATGCTAACAGTTATATTGTAGGAAGAGCATCAGATACTAAAGTCCCTGCCATGTAGGCTAGGCTAGATTTCTTTTAAGAAGGCAAAAAATGTCCTGAAATGAAATTAATCCAGGGAACTATGGATAGAACCATTAACACAGCTTTCTGGAGGCCAGAGACATCAGTGTCTGGCCTGTTCAGTCTCAACTCACCCTTCTTCAGAGGCAAGAGAAATGTGCCCACCTGAACCAATGTCATATCATGTGGTATGGATACAGCATGGATACAGCACTAGACCCAGAGAGAGGAAGACTGGATTGGAATCTTGCCTAAGAGATTTAGCTCTGAGACACTGGGCAAGTCATATAACCTCTATGTGCCTCAGTTTCCTCATCTGTACGATGAGGTGTATGAAGATCTCAAAGATCTCTTCCCACTCTAAATCTGTCATTCTATGAATATCCTTTCCATCATATTGAAAAAGTCTTTCTGCTGAATGTTATCTGTTTCATTCCAGATCCAAGTCTGAACCACTGGATCATCCTGAGGTAGGTCTGGGCCAGAATACATGTGAAGTTTGAAGGTAATGGAGGTAGAAAATAGTTGAGAAATGCTGAGGGGTTGGAGTAGGATTGTGGCAGTGAGTCCTAGAAAGGAGGGGACCCATAAGAGAGATTCTCCAAAGACAGAATCAGCTCTACAGGCCAGAGCTGGAAAGGCTGCTTTCGTGCTTATGAATCAATTGGAGATTGTCACTCCTGGCACCATACTGAGATGGGGGGAGGGAGAGAACAGAACCATCTCATCAAATCTCGACTTCAGGAGGGACCTCAGAGGATGAATAGCCCAACCTTTCCCAAAGCAGTTTTCTCCTCTACAGACTGCCTGATAGGTGGTCATCTATCCAACACTTGAAGAAGAGGGGGAAGGACCTTCCTCCAGAGGCAATGGCCATGTCTGGACAGCTCCCAGGTCTTGGTGGAGCTTGCTTTTCTACCTCCCTGTAACTCCCACCACCTAATCCTGATTGGGGCCAAGCACTAAGAAATGAACCTCTTTTTGATGTGACAGTCCTTTTAAATAACTATCTTCAAGAAGTAAGCCTGAGCTACAAGATAGTACCAGTTTAGGTCCCCAAATTGTTTCCAATGTCCTTAACTATTTTCTCTCTGATTAATAATAGTAATAACTCACATTTAAAGAGCACTTTAAGGTTGGCCTAGCTCTTCCCATATATTATTTCGTTTGAGTTTCACAACAACCTTGTAAAATAGATGTTTTTAATATGTCCATTTCATAGATGAGGTTAAAGAGATTCAGTGACTCACCCAAAGTCACACAGCTAGTAAGTGACTGTGGCACAAGTTAAACCCAAGTCTTGTTGATGCCAGGTCATGGAGACCTGGCTTGATCCAGATGACACAGACTCTTGGGCTGCCCCTTCTCATCTCCTTCCTTGACTCATTGGTTGAGATGATTGATTTGAAATACCTCCTTGCTCCATAGGGTCCCTTTCACATTCTCCCTCTACCACCATCATTCAGTAACCTCCTTCTTTGAGGTTCATTCAATCTCTATTTGTCACTCAATCAAGATGCCAACCTCCAGGACACCCCTTTTCTTTCCTCAATGAATTCAGTGCCTGGTTCATAGTTTTCCTCCTTAACTCTCGCCTTCATACTAAGGGACTTCAATATATATTCTGACATAAGTCCCTCAAATAACCAGTAGGGAGTTTCCAGTCCCTCAATTTATTTATTTCCCATGACCTGCTCCTTCAGCCCCACCTCAGATACTCAAAGAGATGGCTATACCCTTGATGTTGTCACCACCGATAAATACTTCATTTGCATGATCATGAACTCAGGAATTCTCATATCTGATCACCTCCTCAGTCCACCTCTACCTCTGCCTAACAACCCTAAGCCTTGTCCTTTTTCCTAAAAATGACCTCCATACCCTTGACCTTTCTGTCCTTTCTCAGGCTGTCACCCTTGGACAGGCGACACTCTCTTCTCTATTCCCACCTTGGACCTTGATGGGCTAGGTCCACTTCACATTACCCACTGCTCTTATCCTATTGCTGACTTTGCCCTGACAGATTCAGCCTTGGATTACTCCCACTGTCTACTGCCTTTACTTCCACTTATGTGCTGCTGAATAAAGTTGGAGAAAATCCTGAAACTGGGCTAATTGGGGCCACTACCAATTTATTTATGTCTTTTTGGAGAGGGAAGGCAGGGCAATTGGGGTTAAGTGACTTGCCTAAGGTCACAAGGTCACACGACCAGTAAGTGTTAAGTGTCTGAGGCTGGATTTGAACTCAAGTCCTCCTTACTCCAGGGCAGTGTTCTATTCATTTAACCACCCTGCCACTACCAATTTATGTTGCATAATTTCAACTGGGCTCTTACTGTGATGAAGCAATCATTTAACAGATTTGAACTCAGGGCTTCCAAACTTCAGACCTAGGACTACTTCTCCACCTAGCCTGCCTAAGGCTAAGAGTGACAACTGTCTATCCTGTCTGTATGGAACGAGTGTGTCTAAGGCAGGGATGGGGTCACCAGAGGGATAGATATTCAGCTGTCTGAGTTACTGAAGAAGGGACAGTGCTGCCTCTGTGTCTTGTCATCTCTGCTTAATAGGGGCAGAACTCTAGCAGAGCCTTAGGCTGAGCCAGGCACTCCCTAATTGCCTGACTCAGGAAAAGAGGATGCCCCACACCCAGCCCAGGTGCCAGCCCTGCCCAAGTACTCAGGAAACACTTGTTTAACTGAATTCACACCCGAGGCTGGGAAGTTCCCTGTTAAAGCCTCCTCTTCTGGGCACGCTGGCTCCCTCCTGAGTGACTCCACAGAGTTCCCAGCAGGCTGTCCAGCCCATCTCCCGCCAGTGAAGTGGCTTTGCACATTTCCTTCTTAGCCCCTCAGACAGATGGCCAGCTGTGTGGGTGAGATCTTCACATGTTTATTGTACTTAGCGGGGCACAGGAGAGCCAGCCTCCGCTATGCTACCTTCCGTGCTAACCAGCATTTTACCCTTCACTGGCTCTGGCACTTTGCCTGCAGCCTTGGGGCTAGAGGTGGAAAAAGCTTTTCCATCAATGCACCCAGGAGGACATTGAAGCCTTTCTCCTCCATCCCCAGAGCCCAGCCCTGACTGTGAAGGACTCTGGGTAGGACATGGTGCCTTGGAGTGGGCAAGCAGGGCCCACGGAAAGCCCATAGCTGACCCCTGATCTAACTCACAACGACTTAATAGCTGACTCTGGTCTCCCAGCCTCAAGGGCAGAGTCCCCTCTCCCATCTACTCCTCTATTCAGCTGCCAAAGAGATTTTCCTAAAGCCCAGGTCTGATGGTATTACTGTTCCACTCAATAAACTCCTCAAGCTAACTTGTATTGGCATCAGTTTTGCTTTTATATGTATAGGCAGCATGGTATTATGGGTAGAGAGCTGGTCTTGGAGTCAGGAGTCAGTTCACATCCTGCTTCTGACACACCAGTTGTGTGATCCTCGGCAAGTCATTTGACTTCTTGGTGATTTAGGCAACTCTAAGACTATATATAAACTACAAGGAAGGTGCCAAATTGCATGGGTGGGAGGGATTACCTTCACCAAGAAAATCACAGGGTCCAGAATCTACCTCTGTATTTAGTATATAATTATCTGTGTGCGTATGTTTTTCCACATAAAATGTAGGTTCCTTTTAGTTAGTCAATCAATAAACATTTTTCAAGTTCCTATTATGCTAAGGTACCATGCTAAGGACTGAGGATGTGAAGAAAGGCAAAAGACAACCCCTGCCCTCAAGGAGCTCATGGCCAAGTTTTTGAATACTAGGGACCAACAATATTTTACACATTGTGGGCACTTCAATGATTGTTGATTGACTGATTGACCTCTGATCTAGCCTCCAAGAAGCCTGCATCATTCAGGGCCATATCTAGACCCCAGGATCCCTTTTGATGAAGGTGTCAACCACACTATATACATACATGTGTATGTGTGTGTGTATCGGTATACATACATGTATATGTGTGTGTACATACATACATATATACAGACACACATAAATACGTCTGTGTGTCTGTATGTATATATATATATATATATATATATATATATATATACAGGTGTATGCAATATATAGGCATATACAATATAGAGTGACGTGTACATAAATGTGTATAAATCATTTATTTTGCTAAATATTTCCCAATTATGTATAAATTTTTTTTACATTCTTTTTTTTGAGGGGGGAAGGCAAGGCAATTGGGGTTAAGTGACTTGCCCAAGGTCACACAGCTAATGAGTGTGTTAAGTGTCTGAGGCCATATTTGAACTCAGGTCCTCCTGACTCCAAGGTCGGTGCTGTATTCATTTGGCAAATTCTACTTTTAAAGGAGTTCTTTTATTCAGTGAATTTTGTACCTCTTTTTCTGTTTGGCCAATTCTGCTTTTAAGGACTTCTCTTCAGGCAATCTTTGTACCTCTTTTACCATTTGCCCTGTTTTTTAAGGTATTATTTTCTTCAATATTTTTTGTGCTTCCTTTACTAAACTGTTGCCTTTTTTCATTATTTTCTTGTATCACTATCAATTCTTTTCCCAATTTTCCTCTACATCTCTTATTCTATTTTTAAAATGCTTTTTGATTTCTTCCAGGAATTCTTTTTTTATTTTTAGCCTAAGACCAGTTCACATTTTTTCTTTGAGGCTTTGTATGTAGCTGTTTTGACTTTGTTGTCTTCTAAGTTTGTGTTTTGATCTTCCCTGCACCACAGCAACTTTCAATAGCCAGGTTCTTTTTTGTTGTTGTTTACTAATTTTTCCAGTCTATTTCTTGACCTTTAACTGTATGTTAAAGTTGGGCTCTACTCTCAGTGGGAGGTGGCACTGTCCCAAGCTTCAAGTTTTTCATGCTGCTGTTTCAGAACTACTTCTGGGGGCTGTAAGTTTTCACTTCTTCCAAGGGAGTATGATCTAAAGAGAAGCATGGTCACTGCTCTCCTGACTTGTATTCTGGTCTGTGAGTAACCACAAGGACTCTTTTCCACCCTGGAACTGTGACCAGGGACCCAGACTTCTGGTTTACTGGACTGAATTCTACACTCACCCAGTGAGCCAGACCTTTCCTATCAATCTTTCAAGTTGTCTTGGCCTTGAAAATTCTTTTACTCCTTCCTTTTGTTGGTTCAGCCACTCCAGAATTCATTTTGAGGCATTATTTTAAAGTTGTTTGGAGGAGAATTTGAGAGAGTTCCAGAGAGTCCCTGCTTTTACTCTACCATCTTGGCTCTCCCCTATACATAAGAGCAGAGGTGGAGAACTTGTGACCTCAAAGTCACATGTGGCCCTCTACATCCTCAAGTGTGGCCCTTTGACTAAATCCAAATTTCACAGAACAAATTTGGACTCAATCAAAGGGTCACAATTGAGGACTAGAAGGTCACATGTGGCCTCAATGTGGCAAGTTCCCCATAACTGCACAAGAATATTCCATCACACTCACATATCACAACTTGTTCAGCAATTCCCCAATTGGTGAGCATCCCCTCAAATTCCAGTTCTTTGCCACTACAAAAAGAAGTCAATTGGACTTTAAAGCTGGCCAAGTGCTTTATGAATGAGCATACTTATTCCCATGTTACAGATGAGGAAACAGAGTCTCAGAGGTGTGAAGTGATTTGATCATAATTATGCAAAGTGTTAGAGGCAGGATTTGAATCCTTAAGATTCTGATAGAGTTAAGGAGAGAGTAGAATAGAGGGATAGTTTGAGCAAAGGCATACAAGTAGGAGATGGAAGATCAAGGTCAGAGAATAGTTGTTTGTCCAGTTGGGTTAAATTATAGAGTAACTGATGCAGAGTACTTTAGAATAAAGTTGGAAAGGTGGGCTAGAGCCAGACTGTGGAGGAGCTTAAGTCATAGCCTAGAGTCTATATTTTGTCCTGAAGCTGATAGGGAGCCATGGAGGGCTGTCAATAATATGGTCAGACGTGTTCTTTTGGGAGATTATTTTGGTAGCAGTCTGAAGGATGGAATGGAGAGGGTGCAGAGGGGAGGCAAGGAGACCAGGAGACCTAGTGTGCAGTAGCCCAGGTGAGAGGAGATGGGGGTCTGAACTCGTATGCTGTTCATATAAGTAGAGAAGAGGGAACACATGTGAGAGAGTCAGATTTAGAGCTGGAAGGAACCTTAGAGATCAAGTCTACCCACCCACTCCACTCCTTATTTTACCTTCTGGCTCTCAGAAGGTAAAGTCAGGTCACTGCAGATAGGAAGGATCTGACTCAAACCCAACTTGTCTTGACACCAAGGCCAGTGACGCTCTATCTACTATACCGCCCAGCCTTTCTGGGACTGGAAAGGAGTTGTTATTGGATGAGGGGAGTGAGGGAGGAGGCAGACCCTAGGGTGATTCTGAGCTCATGAACCTGGGTGATTTCACTCTTCTTTATATCCCTAGGGTGACCAGCAGGCATACAATAGGCACTTAGTGATGCTTGATGCTGTTAATGATGAGGAAGATTATGACTCTAAAACAGGATGGTGATGCCTTCCACAGAAATAGGCAAGTCCTGATAAGGTGAACAGTAGAATATAAGCTTCTTAAGGGGAGGGACTGTGTTTGCCTTTCATTGTATCATCAGCCTGGTATACAGCAAGCACTAAATAAATGAGCATTGCTTGACTAATGAAGCAGGGACCCAACCTGATGTGATAGGTCCTGAGACGAGCTGGGGCCAGAGGGAGATCAGAGCCTGAAGAGCCTTGATCCAGTAGTTTCCATCTCTATGGGAGGAGAGAAGGCAGGCCTGCCTAATGGACTAGAGATCTCTCACTTCCATATTTCTACAGAGCACTCTCAACAAGTAGCCTCTCCTGCTGTGGCCAAAACTGCAGGGCCTCTCCTGCCTGCTCTCACTGCCTCAGAACTTCTCAGGATGGAGCATCCCAAGGACATAATGAGCATCTGCTGTGCTACTCTTGGGATGTTCCACCCAATGCCCCCAGGCAGACCAGCCTACCTCCCCTTCTCTCTTTCTCTTCCCCAGATGAAGCTCAGAAGTCATTCTCTGATGGAAGGCTGCTTGCATGGTGTCTGAGCCCCAGTCCCTGAGACCCAGCAGGGAGATTAGCTTCTCCACTGGACCAGGGCTGAGAAAAATGAAAGTCACATTTTCAAATGATGTTGGCACAGCCTGGCTCATTCATTTTAGCCTCAGGAAGTCATGAGGGTGAGGGCAGGACTCTCGAACATAGACAGGAGGAGTGTGATCTCTGGCTGATCAGAGACAGGGAGGGCTAATGACCAGTAGAGGCCAATGGTTGGGTTAATAGGAACCAGTCACATGGTGCATGATAAATATAGGATTTCATCTCCAGAAACTGAGTACTGGTGACTATTACAGGGCGTGTGCCAGTAATACCCTGTATGGGCATCATACCAGATGTGAAGATAGAAGTATGTCAAAGCAGCCTCTAAATTCCCCGTACTTCATGTTCTCTTTCTGAAGTCCAAGCAGGACCAGAGGAGTAAAGAGCTGAGAGAAATGAGGTCACACTGTTCAGCTTTATATACCTAGCTAAAGAAGAAGTCCCACACGCCACTGAGGGTCACCTCTCCCCAGCTTGACCTTGCCCCAGTGCTCTGAGAGATACCTGGCTCTTTCCCATTTTCACGGCAATTCTTGCTGCTCACTAGGCTTCCTTTGGGGAAATTGGATTGATTATTTCATGAATGTAAACTCTGTGAGGGCAGAGATTGGTTTTGCCTTCTCTTTCTATGCTCAGTGGCCTAGTTTGCTATACTGGTTAGCTAGGTGGTGCCATAGTGCCTAGAACACTGGGACTGGAATCAGGAAGACTCATCTTTGTGAATTCAAATCCAGCCTCAGATACTTAGTAGCTGTGTGCGCCTGGGCAAATCATTTCTGCAAAATGAGCTGGAGAAGGAAATGCCAAACTATTCCAGTATCTTTGCCAAGAAAACCCCTAATGAGGTCACAAGGAGTTAGACACAAATGAAATCTGAACAACCACAGTTAGGTCACTCAGAATCCAAAAGTTCAAAACAGCCTTTTTTTTTTTTTTTTTTTTTTACTGGGGACTTTATGCTTGAGGATGCTTATTTCTTATTTTGATATTATGTTTATTTGACTATATTTTGTATTATGTTCATACTATAGCAATGTTTGCTACATACAAAGGCTCTCACTTAAGCTGTATCTGTATAGGTCTATTGGTAGTGCTACTGTTGCAGCTAGTCAGCTTTGTCCCATTAGTTAGCCTTGCTTTGTCTTTGATTGACTGCTGTGCACTGTGGACATCCATGTACTTCTGAAATATGCATGTGCTTTGTCTGGCATGCTCTTAGGCATGTACCCTCTCGGGTAATGATGCCGCATCTATCACAGTTACTGTTAACACCCATTTGGTTACTTCTCTGGGATGCCAGGAAATCGCCCTTGTTGTTTTAAAGTGCTGATGTTTGTGTTTATACTGTAGTTACAGGTTTCAAACCTGCTTTGGCTGATTTTCAAAAAGGACTGAAAAGTTTTGATCCAAAGGAGGAATGCAACTCAGGACTCAAGTCATTTGTATTAGGTTCTCCTAACTGGTGAAAAGTGATCATTCAAACTTTAAGGGGCTATATAAGTACTCATTATCATCATCATTAATAATATCCATGCCTGCATGAGATGTAGAATTGGGAAGTGCTTGGGAGGAGAGATATCCGATCATTCTTCTGACTTCTAACTTTAAGAGAAGGTATCTTCAAAGAGAGGTCTCTGAAAAGAGAGAAAAATTCTGGAAAGAAGCATTAGTACCTCAATCATATCCCTATCCCCAGCTTACTGTACCAGAGACTCTGGGGAATTTCCCCTTGGGTGAGATCTGGGACTCTGTCCTTTGATTCAACTGAGATATATCACTTCTGCTGGAGAGTTCATTAATTCTGTGTAATATCTGATACAGTCTGACCTATATAACTTCCCCGATTTCTGTTTGCCTCCAGCTTGGAGAAGTGAGTTTATTTGCTACTTGATAATGTGTGGGTTTTGTGTTACAGTTATTTGGTGGGAAGAGAGTCAAGCCTTGGAGGCATAGCTTGGAGCACTCCTTCCACACACACTAAGGGGACAGTGATCAGGAGCATGGCTTGAACCAAAAGAAAAATTTCCCATAGACTAACAATATTTAGTGGGGTAGCTAGATAAAAATTTCAGCCCAGCACTTCCAACTCTGGTGGTCCCAATCTCCTGGTAGGAATTAGAAGTATCCCTTGGTGAAGGTTGAGTCTAGGAGATGCTAGAGAGTAGCTATGTGGCAAAGTGGATAGAATGCTGGACCTGGGGGCAGGAGAACCGAAGTTCAAATCTAGTCTCTGATACTTCCTAACTGTGTAACCCTGGACAAGTCACTTAACCGCTATTTCATTTTCAGCATCTGTAAAATGGGGATAATAATAGCAGCCACCTCTCAGGGTTGTGTGAGGAAAAAGAGGATATTTGTAAAGTATTTTGCAAACTTTAAAGTGCTACAGAAATACTAGCTATCCCATCATTGCTGATATCTTACTGTGCCTTTCCGGGAGCCGCATCTCTTGACAGCCCCACGTGGACCTTACAGTGGTACCACCCACACCCTATACTAAAAACATATTCCAATACCCTCGGAAGCAGTTCAGGAGGATTTTTTTGTTTAAGTCACAAATAAGGAACCTCTCTAGAGTGTCAGGAACTACCTACCCAGGTCCTAAACATTGTTTTCTTATTCAAATTGCCCAAAGATTCCACAGTTGATCCATGCACCTGAAGGCAAAGTGGACTCAAACTGGCCCAGGATGTGCTGCTGGTTCTTTACACATAACAGATCCTTCTAGTGATATGGGAACTTGTGCAGTTAACTCATGCTTCCATCACCCCACCTGGCCTACAATGCCTACATTTAGTACAGAACCAGGCAAAAAGCAAGTGACTAATAAATATGTGTTAACGGATTGGTTGGGATGTGACAGGAGCTGATGACTTCACTAAAGGATTTGCTTTGCTCATGAGCAGGCACACAGCTCATATGCTGAGCCTTGGGGATACTTACTTTGGCAAAGAGAAGGCTTGAGGCTGACTTGATAACTGTCTTCAAGTATTATGGCAAAGGGATTCGATTTTGTTCTGCTTGGCCCGAGGAAACAGAGCTCGGAGCAGTGGGAGGAAATTGTAGACTCATATTTAGATCTAACACAAGTTAAATCTTCCCTGTTAGAGCAAGATAAAAAGCAAGACAACTAGTACTCATCCAATGCCTAGTCTGTGCCAAGCATGTGCTAAGGGCCAGAGATACAAATAGAGTCAGTTCTTTTTTTCAAAAAAGCATGGGCCTGTGTAAAATCTCAAAATAAAAACCACAGGGTTTTGATATGGAAAAAATGGGGTAAGGGACATAACACAGTGACTCTCTTCCCCTCTCCCCGCCTCCCCCTGCCAAAAAAAGATGGAAACCTATTAAGAAATGGACAGCACAGAAATACTGCAACAAGTAGTAGCAGCTTCCAAAGTCTTGGGCTAATGCTCAGGCTGCACCCCAGTTCCCACCATCTGGGCCAGCAAAGGGTCATGAAAGTCGAGCTGGCCACAACTCCCAGCAGGGTTGGAGGCCATGTTGGAAGAGGGGTAGGATGTGGACCAGCCCTTCTCTTTTCTATTCACGGCTTCTTCTGTAGCAGAAGATATAGAATAAAGGACACATTATCTTGAAAAAGATGTGAAGTTTGATGGTAGAAGTGGGTGTTGGAAGGGTGGCAGCTTGTGAGTTATTATGAAGTGGTGTAATTTTCTGCATTCTCAATGTTTCTTGAGAAAGAAATCAAGCGTAAGTAAACTTGAAATTTGTGATATGCTCAAAATTTTCCATAATATTTCAATCGTGTCAGAACAAATTTCCATTTTTGGAACAAATGTTATGGCTGAATTGAACATACAAGCAAAAAAGAAAGACAGTTCCTGCCCTCGAGAAGCTTATAATCAAATGGGAAAGACAACACACAAAAAAGGAAATGAAAGGGAGGAGGGGAGTGTAGTTGAAATCCAGAAAGTCAGAAGAATGATTAGGATGGGAATGAACTTTGACCAACTTGGGTACCTCCTCAGAGTTCCCAGGAGGAAATTACCAAGGCAGAAAGAGGGCTGGCAGAGTAGAGGGATGTTCCAGGGTGAGATTCGAGCTGAGGCAAGGTGTCAAAGTCTAGAAAATCAGAAACACAATCCAAAAGACTTGTCTAAAAGAGGAAGTGGCTGTTTTTGGAGCCTTCACTGAAGTCTCTGAGAGGAGGCTGTATGAATTCCAGTTGAGCTTTGTAAAAGGGATCCCTATTCTGTAATGGGCTGGACTAGATTGTTTTTGAGGTTCCTTTCATCTCTAGGATTCTAGGACTACATGGGGCAAGAACATAACAGAACCTAAATAGACTAGCAAAAAAATGTTTTTGCAATGGGGACAACATTGAAGCCACAAAGAGGATCAATGGGTTTGGTCCAGGGCCATGTGGTATTGATGAAGGAGGGAGGCCAGTTTCCACAGCACCGCACCGTCATAATAGCTCTAATGGAAACCAGGGTAGCATCCAGGACAAGACTGCTAAGTCATGAGGATTGACCACACCCAGGCATCTGTTTCATTATTTTTTAAAATATATTTTATTTTGCATTTTTTTGGAGGGGAGAGGGCAGGGCAATTGGGGTTAAGTGACTTGCCCAAGGTCACACAGCTAGTTTTTTGTGTTAAGTGTCTGAGGCCAAATCTGAACTGAGGTCCTCCAAGGCTGGTGCTCTCTATTCATTGCACCACCTAGCCACCCCTAGTTTCATTATTTCATTATTTCATCTATGTGGCCACCCCTCATTTGTTTAGGGCAAAATGAATGGTACCTATGATAAATGCTCTAGGAATTCTGAGTAGAAGGAGGTTAGGAGGGGCAGAGAAAGCTTCACAGGAGAGTTTGGACTGGGCTATGCATGGCAGGACAAACAGGATCCAGATCTATAGGCACCATATCCGTAGCATATCTTTTGTGATGTGGGAGTTGAAATGGGTGTCATGTAGAAACAGTTGGATTAGTCTTAAGTAGCTGAAGATGCAGAATTTAAGCCCAGGTCTCAATTCTAGGGTCCTAATAGGTGGTTCTTTTTATTCCCTCCTTTCTTTGGGTGAAGGAAATTGGCTATAGAGAGATCCACTTAAGGTCATAGGTGAGTTGTGTTGCCTGGAATGCTTGCCTTCCTCATCTTGCCTCCTGGTTTCCTGGCTTCCTTCAAGTCTCAACTAAAGTCCAACCATCTGCAAGAAACCTTTCTCAGTCTGCTTTACTGCTGATGCCTTCCCACTGAGATGATTTACAAGTTACCCTGCACATATCTTAGATTTGGAGATACTTGATAGCAGGGACTGATTTTGCCTTTCTTTGTATTCTCAGCTCTTAGCACACAGCAGGCATTTCATAAATGCTAGTTGTTGAATCATCACCAAAAACCTGCCAGGTATCAGGAAACTTTCCGATTGGCCAAGGGTCAGCCTGGGATCACAAGACATGATCAGTTCTGGATGATAAGAACCCCAAATCCTGGGGATGTTCAAAAATAGAAGGTGCCTTTCTCAGCCTCTCCAAGTGCCTAGCACAGTGCTGTGTGTTTGTTGAGTTGAATTTATCACTGTATTGATTAATCGTGTTACACCCTGGGCAAGCCACTTGGTCCCTGACTTCCTTCACCAGGCAGCTCCTGTCTGCCTCTCTCCTAGGGTGAGACCACTTCTGATGGAGATCCACCCAGGGAGTTCCCAAGGATGACAAAGTCACAGAACCTTCCCATTTGGACACATTCTTGGATCAATTAACGATCATGATGATGATCATAATATTAATTTAATAGTTCACTTTTCTCATTTGATCCTGTAAGGTAGATTATAATAATAATAATAATATATACTATAATATGTAATATAACATTATACATTATAACAATAACATATAATCATCCCCATATTACAGATGAGGAAACTGAGGCAGATCGAAGGTAAAGTGATTAGCCCAGGGTCACACAGCTAGTAAGTGTGCAACATGGGATTCCAGCTAAGGGCTCCCTGACTCCAACACTCCATTTACAGTGTCACTTAGCTGCCCAGCCTACTAAACACTAAATAGAATTTTAATACTAAAGAGACTAATTTAGAAGCTAGAGCCAGAGACTAGTCAGTGACTACTTTAGTATTAAAATACTACAAAGTGTTTTAGGAGTCTAATGACCAACTGGATGATAATGAAGGCCTATAATTAGGTGGCAAAGGTAGCGTGGCCTTGTGGGTACAGAGTCAGCCCAAGCCCTGTCTCTGATATCCCCTGGCAGTATGAACCTGAATAAGTCACTTAATATTACAGCAGCCCACACTACAAGACTATAAGTTGCCAAGCAAGGGACCATCTACATTGGTAAAGGAAATTCTTCACAGAGAGTTCCCAACACCAAGGAAGTCACAGGTTTGCTTTTCCTCTTTACCTTTACCTCCCCCGCAGAGGAGAGTGGATACTAAATTTTGGGACCTGAACTGTGGTGTCATTATGAATCAGATGCAAATCTCTGAATGTAGCTGCAGGGACCAATCAACTCAGGAGGGCTCCTTGTCTTGAGTTGGGACTTACTAGTCAGTGAGACTTGGAAAGTAGCAAAGGAAAAAGTCTTGGTGCCAGCATGAAGGTCCCCTGGACCAGCTCTGAGATCAAGCTGGTGGCCCTGAAGCATGGCAAAGCCTATGGATCAAGGTCAGATATGAAGATGAAGAGGTAAGTCCCAGCAATCCCATCCCAATTGAGGGCTGACGCCCTGCCACCCACCCAGAAGGCAAAGGTAACAGTATTAACAAAGCCTTTGACAAAGGCCTTCTCTAGACAGGCAGTATCCAACGTGTCTGTGCCCACAGTCACTAAATATTTGCTGAGTTCTTACTGGATGCAAGGCACTAGACCAGCGGTTCTCAACCTGTGGGTTATGTTCCATTTGTAACAATGAAAATACATCCTGCATATCAAATATTTACATTACGATTCATAATAGTAGCAAAATTATAGTTATGAAGTAGCAACAAAAATAATTTTATGGTTGGGGGTCACCACAACATGAGGAAATGTATTAAAGGGTGGCGGCATTAGGAAGGTTGAGAACCACTGCACTAGACTATTTGCTAAGGGAGATACAAACCTGGAGTCTCTGCTTTCAAGGGGCTCATCATAGTTGAGAAATACACAAATAATTACAGTTAGGAAGACCTCCCCCTTGCCTCCTATCTTCATCCTCTCCACCAGCCCCAGGACAACCCAGAAGCCACCATCCCAGGTCTGGATGAGATGGGAGTCAACAACTCTATCTTTCTGGTCACATGGAAGATCATCAGGCCTGACCAGCTACCCTCTTCTATATCCTCCAGGTTTCTGACACTATCATCTATCTCATAAGGCCCCCAGAACTTTACAATCTGCCTACAATCAGCACCCTTAAGACATTCAAGCCTTTCCATCTGTCCAACAGCTGAACCTTCTTTGAAGTGCTGTCTCTTCCAATTATCAGTGTGAGTTCCTTGAGAACAGGAGCTGTCTTGGTTTTTCTATTTGTAACCTCAGCACTTAGCCCAGTGTTTGACATACAGTAAGTACTAAATAAGTGCACATTCATTCATTTCTAAGTACTACAAAAAGGATATAAACAAAGCCCGAAGGAAGCAATGGAGGGAGAGATCCCATCTGGCTAGAGAAGGAGATGGTCAGGGAAGATGTCCTTGGATTACCCAGTGGGATTTAAGCCAAGCCTGGGAGGATGGGATTCTGAGAGGTTCAATGGGAGTAAAGGGCATTCTAGGTGGAAGTCATTGTGAGTAAAAGCACAAAACATCAATCAATCACCAAGTATTTGTTAAGTGCCTAAGTGTGCCAAGTACTGTTCTCCCTTTTGGAGACATAAAAGCAATAATAGAACCAGCTCTGATTTCAAGGAGCTGTCATTTTTTGGGGAAAACATGTATGCAACATGTAAATATGTGAATATTTATAAAGTGGAAATAAGGTAATTTTACTGAGAACTAGAAAAAAATGTCCTGTAGGAGGTGTTTTGAGGGAAACAGTTTACAAGGCTGGGATGGGCAGAGATCATGAAAGACCCTGAATTCCAGGCTTAGGAATTTGAAGTACACTTTACTGGTTATTCATCTCATTTGGGGGATTGTTCTGCTGGGTGGTGGAGTTGTGGAAAGGGTGATTCAAAAGGGAGATTCAAGGGAGGAGAGAGTTCAAAGAATTGGGTGAAAAAAGAGTGGTAGTGTAAAGAGGGTGATAATGGATGGAAAGAAGAGTAAGGCCCAGGGAGAGGCAGGGGAAGGCCAGAGAGGCCTCATGGGTGAGTGTGCTAGGGGGTAGGAGCTGGCAGGGGGTGGGGGAGAGAAGGGAGAGGATAGAAGAAGGTAGGATGCTGAGAGAGGTTTGTGACGGACATATTTCAGTTCTTTTCTTGGTCCTAGATTCAGTGATTGGCCCCTGATTTACTCAATTCTGACCCTTTTCACTAGGCAGCAGGAGAAATCTCAAGTTGGGAAGAAGGACACCTGGATTCTAGGCTTGGCCCCACTCCTGTGTCATTGCCAAAGCTGACTTGTCTACCTGGACCCTGAATCCCATTCCCTCCCACCTCCCCTGGAAATGTGCTCTACTGACAAAAGATTCTCTTGCTTGTCTTTTATTTCTCTCTCTATCCCTCCTGCCTCCTCTCTTGCTGCTTACAAATATGCTCAGGTCTGTTCTTTTCTAAAGACAAACTAAGCTTTTTCTATTCTGCTACCTCCTCAAATTATCATCTTCTCTTGGAAGAGTAGTCTGTCCTCTCAGCCACTTCTTTGCTGTTCATTCAATGCCCATCAGCATCCCCCAAGTAGAATCTCTTCCATCCTCCCCAGTGAGTTCCCCTAGCTAAGGTCATGAGCAGTCTCCCAATTACCACCTCCAGTGCTGTCTTCTTAGCAACCTTCTTCCTTGACCAACTCCAGTCTAACACACACACAGACAAATTAAATGTTTTAGGAATTGAACATACCTTTCTGCAGCATTTAGCCATTACTGGTCACCACTCCCTTAATAATCTCTCTCCTCTTCTGGGTTCTATGATGACACCACATTGTGGGTCTCTGCACTTGTTTACTTTTGTTATTTTATCATCTTACTTCTACCCCTCTAAGTGGAGATGGTCCCCCAAGGCTCAGCCCTCAAGTTTTTCTGCTCATTGTCTCCTGCAATATCGACTCTCAGGCTTCCAATTATTACCTCCAAGGGGCTGACTCCCAAGTCTACATCACTGGTCCTGACTTCTCCTCTGGGCTCTGGTCTTATATTTCCAACTTCCCATGAGACATCTCCACCTAGGTATTCCTGAGAAACCTTAAACTCCACATGAACTGAACTCATCTTCTTCACTGTAAAATCTGCCCTTTCTTCTAATTTTCTCATTTCTGGTGATAGTTTTGTCCCTCCTAGAACCCAAGTTTAGCATCACTTCCGTCTTTTCACCCTCAATCCACCCTCAAGCTATCAAGTCCCAATGATTCTACTTCCTAAACATCTCATATCTCTCCCCTAAACTTTCCCTTTCTACTGCTACCACCCTATTTCAAGCCATCATCTCTTTTCTATATTACTGGCATAGTCTACTAACCGTTCTCCCTAGTTACAATCTGTCCCCTTCCTCAATCTTTCCTTCATATGGCTGCCAAAGCATAGGTCTGACTGACCACTGGTCAAAAACCTTCAACAGTTCCCCTTTGCCTACATGATAAAAGACCAATTCCTTAGTATGGCATTCAAGGATCTCTCTATTCAGTCTCCAACATATCTTTCCATTCTTTTCCATCATGGTGCATTTGCCCAGAGTATCCCCCTATACTCCCTCCAAATGCTTAGCATGGATATGTGAGTGCACGTAGACACACACACACACACACACACACACACACACACACACACACACCTATTTATGTCCTTCCATTCCTTCCAAGTCCAGCTCAGGTGACACCCATCCCATAACACCTTCTCTGATTCCCTCTCCTGTCACATCTCCCAGACCTCACCTTCCACCCCCTAATAAATTCAAGCGGATTTTTGTTCTTAGCTCATTTTGCAGGGTCCAAAGAACATTTCCCACCTGGCACAGCTCTCCTCCTTCCCTTCTTACAAGTTAATGAATCATTTTTTCTTCAGGGCATTCATCCAAAGCCAATGTCCAGCTTTACAAATGCACAAAGAATTCACAGAGAGAGTAATCATAACCCACAGTTTCTCTTGATCGTGAGGAGAGTGTGTGCTTAAAGTGTGTTCAAGTCTAGGCTGGGCTGTTTTGCTACCTGTATATAACTTTAGGTTCACTTGAATTCTCCAGGTGTCGATTTCCTCATCTGTCAAACTGAAAGGGTTAGACCGTGATCTCTAAGGTCCTTTTCATCTAGAGTGTTTTGGGACATTTGTTGTTCGGTCGTGTTAGACTTTTTGTGACCCCATTGAGGTTTTCTCCGCAAAAATATTGGAGTGGTTTATCATTGCCTTCTCCAGCTCATTTTACAGATGAGGAAACTAAGGTAAATAAGGTTAAGTGACTTGCCCAAGGTCACACAACAAATAAGTGCCTGAGGTCAGATTTGAACTCAGGCAGATGAGTTTTCCTGACTCCAGGCCCTACTGCACCACATGATTGCCTTCTGGGACATTTAACCATACACCAAAGTACTGTCCTGGGGAAGCAGGGAGAAACTTGTTGAGTCTTTCTAGAAACGTATTATGTCTCAGCATACTCTTGAGTTGGTCTTATAGGAGGAGGCAGCCCAACCCACATTCCAGTCCAGTCTGATCTCTGGCAAGAGGGTAGTTCTGATGGTATACAGTCCTCATCTTTGGTGCCAATGTTTTCAAAGCAATGCATGATGCTGGTTCTAAAGTGGATTGATCCTTGGGGAGAGAACAATACAGTTTTAACGTAACTTCATGACAATTCAGCCTCTGTCCTAGGGAACTACTCTCTGAGGCATGCCCAAGTGCCAAGAAACACAGGCCATTTTGTCTATAATAACAATAGTAATGCTCTGGAAGATTTGTCATCTCACTGGTGTGGGTGCTCCCCCAGATGACACAGATAGCCACGAGGTGCCCATCAATATCCAGTGAATGTATGTTGAATGAATGAAGGGATGTAGATTTCACTGCTCAAAAGATCAGGGCCTTGGGTTAAATGCAAATTCAGATTTGTTAGTTTTCCACTGTTATTCAGTCAATAGGCAAGAAATAAATATTTATTAAGCTCCTACTGTGTGCCCGGCACTGTGATAAGCACTTGGAGATGCAAACAAAAAGTAAAAACAGCCCCTGCTCTTTCCAAGCTCACATTCTAATGAAAAGGAATTTGACATTTCAAGTTCTAAGTCCTGTGTCAGAGCTGTTTAGCCTGCTAAACCAGGCAGGAACACTGGTTAGAGTTAGAGCATCCCTGAGGCTAAGCTTAAACCCATTCAGCAGTGGGGGAAACGGCATGCTTTTGTGTCAAGAATATTGGAACAGGAGACAGAACTGTGGGGTTCTACCACTTATTAGCTATTGCAACTTTATTTCCTGAGCCTCAATGTCCAGATCTGTAAGAGGGGGATAATAATATTTCTATTATTTACTTCATAGGGAAGGACAAAATCATTTCTTGTTAAGTACCTACTATATACCAGACACTGTTCTGAGTACATTACAAATTGAATTGCTCATTGAATCCTCACAAAAATCTTATTATCGCATTTTACAGTTGAGGAAAGTGAGGCAGGCAGCGGTTAAGTGACTTGCCCAGGGCAGCACAGCCAACAAGTATCTGAGGCCAGATTTGTACCAGGTCTTCCTAATTCCAGGCCCAGGGTTCTATCCTTTGTGAGGTTAGTTTCCTTGGTCTAGACTCGTAATTCCACTAGTGTAAGGGAACTTCCGATGAGGCAGATCAGTATACTCTTCTACATTTTGTAGAATTGGAGAGTTAGCTGCCTGGGGCAATGAGAGGTTAATTGACCAATCCCAGCCTAGAGAGCAGGAGGCGACAGCCAGCGTGTGTCTGAGGAGGGCCCTGAACTTAGCTTTTCCTAGCTCAGACCCAGGCTGTTTACCACATTACTCAGTCACTCCAGGGCTTGTTATGATGATAAAATGAGGGAAAGTCTTTTGTAATCAAATAAAAAGTCAGGTCAGCTACTAAATCCTCCCCTTTGTAACTCACACCCATTATACTAAGCTTTCCCCTGGGCCAAACAAAACAAGCCTAATCTCTTTTCCCCTGGGCAAACCTTCAAATATCCAAAGACTGTGTGATCACATCACTACCCACCCAAATCTTCTTCTCTGAGCTAAATACCTTCAATCCCCTTCAACCTTTCTTTGGGAGGCTGGGACTCCACCTCCCTCCCTCTCCTGGATACCTCACTCTGGGGTCTCTCCCAGTAGTTTGTCAATGTCCCTTTTTAAAACTGAGCACCACACTCCGGATGTGGGGTGGCACGGCTGAGTACCACGAGATTCTCATCTCTCTTGATCTGAATATCCTCCTATGCATACAGCAGAGGATTACATTATTTTTAGCATTGGGATCACACTGTTAACTCTTGTTAACCTTGCAGTGTACTTTGGAAACCCTTGGAGGTTGCATGGTTTTTTTTCCCAAGTAAATGGCTGCCAAATCTGGTTCTCACTCTCCACCCCACCTGACTCACCTTGGATCTGAGTGACTGAGACCTGTTCCTTGGCCACTACTAGTAAATTGCCAGTTTGATGCCATTTAACAAACATTTCTTTAGTGCCTACTAATGGTGGAGAGCCCTGAGTGGTGCTTGGATGAGTGTGGCAGCAGGCCTGTCTCTGTTGATATTGCCTCAGTGACATCATCTTTGAAGATGAGTCTGCTTCTAAAAAGCCTCCTGAGAAGTGACTTGTCAACAAGTCAACCAAGAGCCTTTAGCTCCTCATTTTTTGGGGGGGATGGGGAAAGGCAGGACAATTGGGGTTAAGTGACTTGCCCAAGGTCACATGGCTATTAAGTATTAAGTGTCTGAGGCTGGATTTGAACTCAGGTCCTCCTGACTCCAGGGCTGGTGCTCTATTCACTGCACCATCTAACCACCCCTCTTAGCTCCTCATTTTTCAGGGGGAGAGGCCATTCGATGAGCCCATGCTAAAGAGGGTTAGGGTTGCCTGAGACCCCAAAATACTGGGTCCTGCCAAAAGAATTTGACTCAAGTCTTTTCAGCCAAAGAAAAGTAAAGTTTATTAATAGTTCACCATTTGAAGTAGACTCTTAGGGAGCCTAAGTATCTGTAATGCTTGCATTGGGCAAGCAGGCCAGAGCAAGTCTGACACAGAGTAAATCTGTGCTAAGCCATTCTATGGCCCTCTCACACCACATGGTGGGAAGATGGAGTCTTATGTACAGAGGAATCTAGGAGTGGTATAGGAGGAGTTTGGGGAGGGTCTTCAGGAGGAGTCAATGAGGTCAGACTCCAGTAATGAGTTTGGGGAGGGTTTTCAGGAGGAATTAATGAGGTCAATGCAAGGGTGGATTGATATTTTGATAGGCTCTAGGGCTGGAAGCAGATGGACAATGGAGGGCCAGGCTAGTAACCGAGGTTTGGGCCCAGCCACAATGAAATACTTATGGCCTCTGCAAATGCCTCACCAAGTGGGCAGATTTAATCAGACTTCAGGGGGTTTCCCAGAGTCTGTACCTCAAAGATTCAAGGAGAGCTCAAGGGGGTCCCAGAGCCTGCACCTCATCAGTGGGATGGCATGGAATACACCTAGGACCTGGGTTCTGCCACTTGCTCCCTAAGTGGTCTTGGTCAGATCACCAAACCTCTCTAGATCTCCCTTTTGTGATGATGATGATGATGTCACAATGATGATATGGGACTTTTGTTGTTCACTCTTTTCCAGTCTGTTCCGTGTTGAGAGCCTGCTTAATGTCCAGCATTCAGCATGACCGGAGATGTGAATAAATGAAGTGACCAGGCCATGTGGGTAGTTCAAGGAAGAACCATGAACTCCATTTAACGATGATTTGAACAAGATTTTTAAAGATCCAAAGGACAAAGATTCAAGTATTGTCATCAATAGGCTTAGTTTGTCACATCCTGGGATGTTACCATAATTTTATCATTACGATGGTCGGCTACATCCTGGAAGTAAACTCAGATACAATCAAGTCTTCTGACTTCTAGGAGCCAAAAAGTCTTGGGAAATCCAACAGGTCTTTGGAAGTCAGTTAACATTTTAAAGGCATAAACAAAGATGATGCCAATGAGAGCAGGTTTCAGAGTGTCAAGGTTTGTCTAACACAAATCTAGGCAAAACCACTTCTCCAAGACATATTCATATGAACTGACCCCCAAAATCAAATACTTTGGCTTTCTACCATAAGGGACATGTCTTGAAGTTTGGAGGCAATAGTTTTGATGCCAGGATCTCAGACAAAAGTCTTTTTAAGTGCACTCCTGAGGTTCTTTTTGGGGAGCCAGCCTTAGCAAGCCGCATCACCTCGAGAGGAATTAGGGTACATAATGAAGGTCTCTTATCTGAGTCCTGGATCAGATCTATTTGGCTCACCACACTTCTGACTCTTCATGACTCCAGTGTGGGGTTTTCTTGGCAGAGCTACTGTAGCAGTTTGCCATTTCCTTCTCCAGTCCATTTTACAGATGAGGAAACTGAGGCAAACAGGGTGAAGTGACTTGCCCAGAATCACACAGCTGGGAATCGTCTGAGGCTGGATTTGAGCTCACAAGATGAGTCTCCCCAACTCCTGCTCTGGCCCTCTAGGCACTCTGGTGCCACCCAGCTGCTCTGGCACGAGGTTATGAGAGAACCTCTAAGGTCCCTTCAAGCTTTATCTTCCAGGCTTCTGTGGATCCTGGCTCCTTAGGCATTCATTTCATGGCAGTAGAATCTCTAGTGGAATTCTCTTTTCTTTATCTCCGTGTGAACTCATCACCATTTTCTACTAAGTCACAGCTAGTAGGAGTTCTCAGGGGCCATCTGATCCATCCCCTCCATTTATATGAGGAAATAGAACAGAGAAGTTGACCAGTCACATCCAGGATTTGGCTTTAAACCCAGGTCTTCTGACTGGAGTCAATGTTCTTCCCAATTAGGAGAAGCTAGATGATGCTGCACTGGATAGCTTGCTGAGCCTGAAGTCAGGAAGACCCCAAGTTAAAATCTGACCTCAGACACTTACTAGTCGTGTGACTCTGGGCAAGTCACCTAACCTGTTTGCCTCAATTTCCCCATCTGTAAAATGGAGGTAATAATCACATCCACTTTGCAGGGCTGTTTCAAGAATCAAATGAGGTAATTGTAAAGTGCATAGCTCATAGTAAATGTTAGCAATTATTATTGGTAAGAGCTCGTGACAGCATATACTTTAGCTTTTCTCCAGGGTAGAAATTGAGTAAGAATTTCTAAACTCCTGCTTGGGGGGCCTCTGCCTCTTGTAGACACTGCTTTGTGACTGGGCATTGCTCCCGTTTGCTCCCGGAGGTTCATTTGCTCCTACCCCACCTCTCCCACAAACTCTCCAGCTACTTCTCCTCCACCCCCAGCCTCTACCCTACCTTCAGGCACACTGCTGCTGTCAATCCCAGAGCAGAGCTATTCTGAGAAGCCCAGATGGGCAGCTTGGCTTTCTCTGAGTGGAAGGGTCTGGCCTTTGGCTGCCTCGGTGATTGGTGCCTGAGGAAGGCTGGTCTTTGCTCTCTCCTCCCTTCTAGCAGGAGCATTGCTAGGATGGGGCCTGGATCTAGGTTCCTATGACCTCACCTAATCTTCCCACTCTTTGCCCATTAATTCCCTATGTGAGAGATAGTGCTATGTAGGGGAACCCAGAGACCCAGATCAGAATCTTGTCTTCTGTACTTACAGTAATACTACCATGGCTACGTCCACCCCCAGAGCTGCAACTTCCTCATCTAATGGGGACAGTAATGCTCATAAACCTTAAGGCTTTATGGAAATGGGATCGTCATTGGCCAAGGGACTTAAAACATTTTTAAAAATGTAATATTATGAAGTTGCCAAGTATCAACAAATATTAATGTTACCCTATATAAAAATAGAAAAAGAGGATTGTATACGAAATCATGAATCTCTATTATATGCAGCTTATTTTTTAGACTGTATTTTAAATTAACATGGTAGTCCCAACAGCGTCCTGCTCATCTGTGTCCCCTACTGGACTTTGTCATCCCTTCACTGATGCTTTTTTCTTGGTTTTCTTTTTTTTGGGGGGAGAAGGAATCATTATTTTTGTTTCAACAAAAAGTTCTATTGTAAATATTTTGGTACATATGAATCTTTCCCCTCCTTTTTCTATCTCTTTGGAGGGGTATATACCTCATAGTAGTATTACTGAGTAAAGAGGTCTGCACAGTTTAGTGACTTTTTGAATATAGTTCCAAATACTTTTCAGACTGCTTAGTTTCACTAAGTGTAATGTGACTATTCTCTGACAGCCCAGACAATAATTGTCATTTTCTTTTTGTCATTTTTACCAATTGTATCAGCAAGCACCCCAGCACACCCAGGGTGGCTGCTAGCACAGGTTCTTAGATCTGCTTTTCTAAAGGAAAGCAACTCAAAATGAGTTAACGATCTTACTTTAATCAAACATATCATTTACCTAGTTCAGGTGGAGAAGTCAGCACCCTGAACTTCAGAGAATACAAACAGAAGTTACAAACAAACAGAAA
>CM053589.1:178503528-178527274 GCA_028646515.1 Pseudochirops corinnae | reverse complement strand
GCGCCACAGGCTCTACGTGACCACATTGAGCCTATTAGGGAACAGAGTATACTTTCAAACCTGGGAAGGTTCTCAGAGTCATGTAGCCACTTTAGCAAAGGGCCTAGGGGCAGGGAAGATCTTCAGATTCCCATAACACCAATCTATAGTGGGTGAGAGATAGAATCTCAGAATTGTTTTCATTTGATTTTTTTTTCTTATTGTTGGTGATTTGGAGCATTTTTTTTTTCATTTCTTCTTTTGAGAACTGCCAGTTCACATCCCCAATCATTTAGCTATTGGCAATGGCTCTGGTTCTTATATATTTGCATCAATTGCCTACCTGCCTTAGCTATCAGACCTTTATCCCAGAAATTCACTGCAGTTGTTGGGTTTTTTTCCCCCAAATTAATCATTTTGCCATCACATTTCTAAGACCAGTTAAAGTGGGGCAATAACATTGAGCTAGGTCCTGGGGCCGGTGGGAGAAAAAGAGAGTGGCTGTATGGAGCTTGGAGAATATGAGGTGTTGTCCCTGCTAAGACACCCTCCATCTAAAACCAGCAACACTTACAGTCACAGGTCCCCGGCAGCTGGCATCTGCAAGATCATAGCACCTATAAAAGCTAACACTTCCAGACTGTGACTCAGGTGGGGATTTAGGGAAATATCCTAACTCAAAACTATCCTAATCCTTGTCCTGCGCTAATAGGGAGTCTGATTTCCTGGCATCCATCTGCATAATGGCTCAAATGAGGCAGCTGCCATTTAAATGATTCCAACTGTCTCCTCGTATTCTTGGTGACTCAGACAACCACCGGGTCGCTGGATTTCAACCAACCCACTCTGCCATTATTCGAGAACATCCCAAAACAGGATAGTGGTCATAAAGGTAATCAATAGATGGACATTCATGGTTCCATGCTAACTGCCAAGTGACATACAAGGAAGGGTAAGCCATGATAGTTCCTATCTTCAAGGAACAGATGAAGGAGTTTGGGAGACAGGACCTACACACCTGAAAAGATGAGTGATAATGCGAAAGAGTATGTGCTAGCAGAATGGCAGGCAGGAAATCTGGATCCTAGACCTGGATTTCTCACCAGCTTGATGTGTGACCACGGGCAAGTCACTTCCCAGCTCCAAGACACAGTTTCCTCAGCTATAAAATGAGGAGGGTTGGGGTAAATGGTCTCTAATGTTCTTTCCAGATTTAACACCCTATTCGATTCCACTTCTTGGTGACAAGTGGGAGGTATCAGCATTGACTGCCATGGGAGTACAGAGGAAGGATTGGTTTGGGTTAGAGCGATCAGGGAGGGGGCCACAGGGAGTCCTGACGTCACCAGCTTCCTATGTGGTTCTGTTGTCGACCCAAGTGTCTCCGACTGGTATGAAATAGAGTAAAGGAAAATTCGTTTTTATCCTGCCCTCCTAAGAGATTAGCTGTATCAGTACAAAGCATTTAAATAACACCGGGATTAATGACTCACTGGGGGAGAGTTTTTTATGCTAAGCCTGGTCTGAACAGGTGTGGCCCCTAGATCCACAAATTCCCTTGCACCTATAAATAGAACTTGGATCAGTACTTGCAGAAGTCAAAATTCTGTCTTTGTTTATACAAAATTAAATATGAGCCCATGCGATCCAACTAGCCTTGGTGAACTGCCTATCGTAGGCTAAGGATACAAAAGCAAAATGAGAAGGAATTCCTACCCTTCAGAAGCTTCTGATCTATGGATGCATTTCTATAGGAACTCGAGGATGCTACTACAAAATAATTGATGACTACAGAAATACCAGAAGGCTAAAAGAGTATACTTTTAAAGAAAGAAAAGTCACAGATCATTGTATACACAGAATTATGGGGTTACGCATAGTATTCAGTTAATATTAGTTAAATTAAATTAAACCCATCCAGAACGTAACTCATCTTTTCCCCTAAACCCTCCCTCCCTCCTTCCTCCTATGTGGGCAACACCCCCTCCCAGGCCCTCAGGCTCACAACCTAGGATTTGTCCTGGACTCCTTCCTCGCTATCTCTCACCCTCCACATCTAAGCTAGTGACAAAGCCTGTTGATTTTACCTTTGCAGCATCCCTCCAATATTCCCTCTTCTCTCCTCTGACACTGTCCTGGCTCCTAGTTCAGGCCCTCATCACCTCATACCTGGACGATTATAATAGCTGATGGTGGGTCTGCCTGCCTCAGGTCTCTTCCCCTTCCAATCTGTCCCCCACTTAGCCACCAAAGTGATTTTCCTAAAGTGCAAGTTGGATCATGTCATCATCACACACAACCCCTCCCCCCCACTCAATAAACTCCAGTGGCTCCACAATCAAATACCAAGTGCTGTGTTTGGCATTCAAAGCCCTTCATAATCTTCACAGCAGCATCCCTGCTGTTCCCTGAAGGAGACACTCCATTCCTCTCCTTCTGGGCATTTTCTCCAAGCCTAGGATGCTCTCTTTCTTCAGTCTCTGCCTCTTAGCCTCCTAGCTTCCTTGAAGTCCAGACTAAAACCCCATCTTCTACAGGAAGTCCTTCCCAACCTTTCTTCATTCCAGTGCCTTCCCTCTCTTAATTATTTCCTGTTCTTGTATTTGCACGTAGCTTGCTTTGTATATATTTGTCCACCTGTTGTCTCCCTTATTAAATTGTAAGCTCCTTGAGGGCAGGAACTGTCTTTTGCTTCTTTTGTATCCCTAGCACTTAGCATAGTGCCTGGCACATAGTACGTGCTCAATAAATGTTTATTGATTGATTATTAGCTCCCACATTTCATATATTTCCCTCAATCCAGTTTTCTTCTTTCTTTTGTCTGGACATTCAGACACAACATAAGGCAGTAATGAGCTAAAAGAAAAGGGAGGAAACAACATGGTACAGGTCAAAGGGTGCTTGGAATTGGAGGAATGGGGTTCAAATCCCAGCTCTGGTGGTTACTAGCTAGCTCATCTTGGACAGGTCATTTAACTTCCCTGGTCTTTGGTTTCCTCATCTTTAAAAGGAGGAAGTTGGATCTGAGGACACATTAGCTCAAGATCTATGATCCTAGGAAAATCAAGCTGTGAACATCAGGCCATTTTGTTCAGTCATCTGTGTTGATTCAACACACAGACACTCAGCAGCGGGATGGCACCTTAACCAAGAGGCAAAATTAGATTTTGAACTCAGGGCCTCAGACTCCAAAAACTGCCTTTTTTCTACTCTAATACATGTTCAAAGTCTTCTATGATGGAACTCAATATGCTTCCTCATGTCTTTCTTGGGGCGTTGCAGTTTAGGACTCAGAGTTCTAAGAAACATTTTTGTTGTTTCCTCAATTCTCTTGGAGCTGATATTTCAGAGCTCTTGTCTCCCAGAGGATTGTTCCAAAGGTCTCTTTTTCTCTTAGGAATGCAAGCAGAAAGGCCACAATAATTGGTAGCATGTTTTTATTGTAAACAGCCACCCGCAACAAAAACAAATAATGGAATAAATATACAAAATAAGGAGGAACCATGCTTATAAAATACTTAGCATTTAACAAGGCTGAGCCAAATCAATTAACAAATCATCAACAACCAGAAAGATGTTTTTGTTCTATGTTCCCTCTCAGGTCTGCAGAAGCTCTATTACCTCTGACATTGTTGCAACCCACCCCACCCATCTCTCTCTCTCCTCCTCCTCCTTGTTCTTCTTCTTCTTTCTTTCCCTCCTTCCCCCATCTTTCTGTCTCTCTTTCCCTCTCCTCCCTCCCTTTCCTCTCTTTCTGTATCTCTCTATCTCCTCTCTCTCTTTCTCTTTCTATGTTCTCTCTCTCTCTCTTTTTCTTCTTTCCTCCCCCTCTCCTTCCCTCTCTCCCTCTCTTTCTCTCTCACGTTCTGTGTCTTTATTTCCTCTCTCTATTTTCTCTGTCTCTGAATCTCTCCTTGTAGTCAGTATATAATAACATACCTTCCTATTTCTGATCTTGCTTGGCATCTCTTCACACACCATGTTTGTATTTCCTTTTTTTTCATATTTCTCTTTTCATAGTATCGTAATATCCCTTTACATTAATATAAAATAAATTTCTTTGTTCCTTTTTCTTTTGTGGCCAACGTGTATACATATTATTCCTTTGCACTATTGTAAAAATGTATTCAGACATTCTCCAGTTGCCGGGCAGATTGTTTCCAAGTTTTTGCTATTCTGAGGAGAAGAGCTAGGAGTATTTTTGTGCATTAGATTCTTTTCTCCTTTTATAATGTTTTCAGACTAAAACCCTAACAGTGGATAAAGACACCACAAAAGCTTTCACATCCCACTTTGTAGGATGTTCTTTTTATACTCACATGACTCCACAGGGGGTCCCAACACACTGAAGCTGCTTTGGGGGAGGCGTGGAGATTTCCACAGAAAGAGCAAATGAGCCAATGGTCCTCTCATAATGGGCTTATTTTTCCTCACATAAGGGAAGATGCTTAACTTGAAGAGACAGGGACACAGAAGGAAAAGGAAGAGGGGCAAAGGATAGGGCTGGGATCACAGTCCCCTAGAATGATAAGGATATAGTCAGATCTCTGGAAGATAGTCATGACCTTTGTGTCATAACCTTCATGCCTGGAAGGAAGACAAAGGGGAATGATAGACTATAGGGGGAAAGATCACAGGCTTGGGATGCAAAGGTTCTGAGTTCAAATCCTACTCTGTGACTTTTTTTAATTACCCATGTGACCTTGGCTGAGTCACTTAACCTCTCTGGGCCTCAGTTTCCTCATCTGTAAAATGCTGGAGTTGGCCTAGATGGCTTCTAAGATCTCTTTGAACGCTAGATCTATGATCCAGGTCCCTGGTAGCACCTTTCACTGACACTCAGGTTATGCCAGTCCCTTCCAGCTCTTCAGTGTAGAACACCAGGACTGTCAGACACAACCAGGTCCTTGGGCTAGGGGTTTTATAGGGAGGGGCAGGGTGTCATTCAAGTGCCTCTGATTGGTTTTCCTCTTCTGATGTCACTGGCTGAGAGGTTCTAATTAGCCTGTAAGTTAGGTGTATGTCAGAGAAGGGTCAGGACAAGGTGCCAGCTAGACAGTGGATATATCTATAGCAAATAAAGCCCATTCCCCAGAAAGACCAGATCCAGAAAATCAGAGGTTTCTTGATCATCACATCCCACAGTTTGAGAAGAGTTTGATAGGTCGGCAGATGTCATCTTTCCTCTGGCTATCTCATGACTCATCTTGGGTTTCCCATCCTCCTTCACCTTTACAAAGGGGGCCATTGAGATCCTTCGATTCCTGCTGTCAATGCCCTCTAAGGGTGTCCCATGAGGCTCTTGATAGCCAGAAAGCTTGTACCCCAGGTGGATGGAAGCAGTCTCCCATGATTGCCTCCTCCTAAGTACTAAACTGCCTATTTGAGAGCTGGGGGTGGGGATGGGAAGGGAAGAAGTAAAGCTGAGCTCAGGTTCAAGCCGTTTTCTTTTATGTCTAGCTCAAGGCCTCTCTCTCTGGGAGAGAAGTGCGATTCCAGTACAAACAGAGCAGCAGTCACGGCTGCCTCCTCCCCAGTGAGGCTCTCTGCTCAATTAGCAGGCATCTGGCAGTGGGACATGCTGCTTTCATCCCTGCTAAGGAAAGAGGCAGAGAGGTTTTTCTGCCTATTTATCTTACAAAGACTCTTGAGCCCTCAAAGGACGGGCTTTTGGATCTAGGAAAAGCACATAGGATCAATTAGTATTTTGGTGCCCCCATGGAGCCGGTCCATCTGTTCTTCCTAGCATCCCATCCACTCCAATCAATTGAACCCTGAGTACCTAGGGTGTGCTAAGTGCTCAGGGGGACAGCTGGGCACCATGATCCCTCACACTTAATTGTAATCACACATAGTTATCCCAGTGGGGAAGGGCCCCAACATGGGGTGGGGGAAGTAGGGTCCCTGGAACAGTGGGGTCCCCCAGAGATCCCCTGGAGCCATAGGTCGCAGATTACAGTTGTAACCTCTTTATTTACCATCTAGCCTCCTTTCCCTAGCTCATCTGAGGATATTCCTGCTGCGAAGGCCTCAGGCTATGCACCTGGATTGTCTCAAGCAGAAAGTTTATTTCCTGGGTTTAAGATGAAGAGTTTACCCATCAAAATGACACTGAACAGACCAAGCCCTAAGTGAACCAACATACTATGTCAAGGTGGCTGCCGCCATTTTTTCTTTGAACAGACAGCCAGCTCTGCCCAGGGTGGTCTCCCTGAAGGGAAACAGAATAACAAGGAAGGGCAACAAGTATCTCTGACATTGGCCCCACTCCCTTCCCTTTCCCCACCCAAACATACCATTCCTCACCTTCCTGCCCTTAAAGGGCTGATCATGTCATTCCTTTATTCAAAGTCCTCCAGTGGTTCTCTATGAATTAGCTCAGACTGGCCTTCAAACCCTCTTCAACATGGCACCATTCAACCTTTCCAGACATCTCTTTATTATTACCTCTATGTACTCCATGCTCTGGTCAAATGGATCTACCCCTGGTACACTCCACATGTTCCCAACTCTGTGCCTCCTTTGTTGGGGGAGATTATACCCATCTTTTTTTTAGCCCAGCTCAAACACCACTTCTTCTGCTCCAATGGCCCTTGCTGAGTTTGTACCTTTGTCATGGACTTGTCCTTTATTATTGTTTATTGCATGTATATGTGTAAATGCCATCAGTTTACTGGGCTGTAAGCTCCAAGAATTAATGAATGAATGGATGGACGGATGGGTGGTTGGCCTCTAGGACAGAACTAAATAAAATGCATATGAGTTGCAGAGAGGCAGATTAAATTTCATGGATGAAATAATATTTATTATTCACCCATTATGTGTGAAGCAGTATGCCAGGTGCTGGCTATACACAACTAAGAATGAGACTGTTTGTACCCTTCAGGAGCAAGGGGCTCCTACTGGGGGGGGACAGCACATACCAGGGAGTGGTAGTCAGGAAAGGGGGTTCTGATATTTGTACATTCCTGGTGGGTGGTTAGATGGAATATGTAGCATGCTCCAGGGCTGGCTAGATATAGGAGTGGAGGGTAGTAACTTATTTAAACATTTCTTCCCAGCCGAGCACAAGACAGTGGGCACAGTGAGTTCTCAGCTATTATTTGTAGAATTAACCTGACTTAAAGCTTCTGCTACAGGAGACACAGAAACCCCAGTGACCAAATGGAAAGTTTTGTTCTGAGAATGTGCATGTGATGGTCTCAGTGACACTGAGCAATGCTACAAGTCTCAGAGAAGGGTCTGCCTTGATTTTAAATGATCTGATGACTAATAAGACATGATGCACAGCCTTGTGGATTCCATGATCATCCTGTCTCCCCAGATATTTTCATGAGTTTTTCTTTTCATCCAGATTCCAAATGAGATGTGACTAACCCTTTGTCCTCCTCCTGTCTGGGGCCCACCTAGAAGAAACATTCTTGAATTGAGAGTTCTACTCACTTTATCAAAGCACACAAATGTCTCGCTTTATAAAAGGCTAACACCTCTATTCTATGTTCCTTACTCTCTGTGATTACACCAGCTAGCCCCAGGTTTAGGAATTCACCTGAACTTTCAAGGAGAGAAACTTTACACTCTGACAGGTCAATGATGGTGTTGTGGATGAGAAGATCCAAGAGTGTAGCACCTTACAGTTGTTCTTTCCCTCTCAGCCGTGCCCTGGGCTGTGCTTCTGCTTCTCTCGACTTCACCACCACAACTCCAATGCTGTCTTGCTCTGGACCATCTCTCAGCCCCTGTCATCTGCTCTTACCACTGGGGAGGAATTCCTCCCTTTTGAGGCCAGCCATGCTTCACTCCTTTCTTGGCTCTGTTTCTGATTCTCCCGGACTTTACTGTTCCCATCCCTTTTCAGATTTCCTGCTGTTTTCCCCCATTAGATTTTAAGCTCCTTCAGGGCAGATTCTTTTTATCTGTATTTACAATCCCAGCACATAGGAAGAGCTTAATAAATGCTTGCTGTCTTACTTTATGCCCTCCATATTATCTGACCCTCACAGCTATCCTGGTACACAGGTGGTATAAGTATTCTCCTTTCCTTTGTACAGATGAGAAACTAGGGTTCAGAGATCCATCCAAGGTCAAACAGTTATCTAGGCAGAGTGGGGATCCAAGCTTCCAACTCCAAGTCTAGTATTCTTTCCACCTTGTTCCACTCCTAATGTAATACAAACAACAATTTCAGCAGAAAAATAGAAATGGGGTGAGGATAAAGAGAGAGATATATTCTATGAGGATATTTAAATGTAGGTGTCTGGTTCTCCATCATCACTCTCTTCCTCCCCAACCAAAAAAAAAAAAAAAAATCACCCTTCTTGTGATAACAGGAAAATGTGTTAATGAGGAGACTAAGGTATAAAAGATGATAGGAAGGAGAGAAAATAAAACAGAATGTATTCATCAGGCTCTCTAGTGGCACATACTTTGCCATCCTCCCTTTGAGAAAGCAAATTAGCCTTGTTTCTAAGTTGGGGTGAGATGTTACTCATACATACCTCCAGTTCTTTTTCTGAAAAAGGATTCCCATTGGGATGTCAACCATGTCCTTTATTGAAACTGATCATTTCTGTCATTATTCAGAGAGAAGCAGCCTGACAGAGTCTAGACCTAATTTCTGCCAGACTGCTTTGCAGTTTTCCCAGCAGCTCTTGTCAAATGGGGAGTTCTCCAAGTAATTTGTGTTCTCAATTTTACTGAACATTAGGTTATTGAGTTCAATCATTTCTGGTTCTTCATTAGCTTGGCTGTTCCACTAATCTACTTTTAAAAAATTAGCCAGTACAAATAGTTTTGATAATACTTGCTTTATAGTTCAGTACTGGAAGGAAATTAGCTCTCTCCTCCCTAGACCCCAGCTAGCTGGTGTAATCACAGAAAGTAAAGGATGGATAACGGAGGTGTTATCCTTTTACATAGTGAGGAGTTGTCTTGGTTGTAAGGGTACCTGACCACTGGCCGGAGGAAGATTCACCCCACCCTCTTTGCCTTTGAAAAGCACAGCCTGCCAGCAGTGCCTTGGATAGGAGCTGGAATGTACCCAATAACCCCCAGGAACAGCCAGTGCTTTGTGAGAACTGAAGTCAAAGTTATGGGTATCAGTACATATCAAGTGCCCTATTCACTGGAAATGCCCCAATGTTCTTGTCTCAAGACCCCAGAAAATGTGGAATTGTGCAAAAATCAGGTTTACCCAACCCTGCTTCCCAATTCTTGAGCTGAAATAAGCAATTAGAGAGACATAGGCCTCGTGAAGAATAAACATGCTAACGGTTAGCTACCCAGCCACACTTTTTCTTTCTTTCTATAGGCTACCAAATGAGATAATATATTAAAAATGCTTTGCAAATCTTAAAGCAATATGTTAATGCCAGCTAAGAATAATAATGAATAGTAATAGATCTAGGAAAAGAAAATAGATACATTTAGCTCTGTTCTTTAAGGAAAATTTTTTATTTTCAATTTGATAAATAACAAACATGAACATTTCCATATTTAAAGAAACAACAGAAAGAGGATTGCATGTAAAACCACAAATCTTAATTGAGACAGCTTATACATTTACACATATATACACATATAGCTTTTAAAAAAAATTATAGTGTGGTAATACCAACGGTGCCCTGATTGTCCGTATCCCCTTCTGAACTTCTCTCTGAACAGCTCTCTTTCCATATAACTCACCAAAATTTATAGCAGTTGCTCAGAAAAATGAGATTTTTCAGTAATTCCCCAGACAGCTTTACAAACACTTCATTAAATTAGAGCACTAGACAGGCAATAGATGTTGGTCAAAGCCAAGATCATAGTTCATTAAATAGAGCACTAAGAAGCAGCCACAGTCCAAGAGGCCAGAAGATGGAGTATTAGCGACAGACGTGGAATGTCAAAAAAGAAAAGCAGCAAACAGCAACATATGACTCTTGGCTTGCCTGAGACCTCTCTGTCTGAGTAGGCATATGGAGGACCCCCTTCAACTTTGCTTCAAAGATGAAGAGGTGCTTCAGGGAATCTCTCTGTTCATGTCTCAGTGACCTCAACTATTCTCGGCATTTCCCACTGTGGGCAGGAGAAACAGTTCAAATCTGACACCTAGACCATTTGCTTCTAGAAGGAACAACGTGTATCTTTGAAGGGAGGACAAAATTATTTACTTTGTACCCTGCAATCCTGAACTGCCCTTCGAAAAAATAGCACACAAGTCTTTCCAGCTTCCCTTTCCTGAGGTAAGGAGCAAGAGCCATCTTACACTCAATTAATTACCTTGACCAACAGAGTGGCCAGTGTTTTCTCTTTCCAAAGAAATGCCAGTCTCTGCCATCTAGTGGCAAAAGTTCCCAAGTCTTCTTGGGAACAAGAAACAGACTTTCTACAGTGATAGATGGGCAGGTTCATTATTGTTGGCATTCTTTTCACTAGTGCACCTGCAAACTCTCTATGCCTTCTTGTCCTGTGTGTTTCTTCTCCATGATTATGTGATCAATCCTCCATAGAGGATCTTTTAAAAAGCCCTGGGGGAGGTGTAGTTCTCCTAATTCTTTTCCTAGCTTGCGTCTGCTACCCCAAAAAAGGCAAAGAAAGAAGAAAAGGGCTTATTTGTGCAAAATATATATATATATATACTTAAAGCAGTTCTTTTTGGTAGTGACAAAGAACTGTAAATTAAAGGGGTGCCCATTCACTGGAGACTGGTTGAAAAAGTTAGAATATGTTAATGTAATGGAAAATGATTATGCTGTAAGAAATGATGAAAGGGACAATTTCAGAGAAACCTAGGAAGACTTGTATGAATTGATTCAGAGTGAAGTGAACAGAACCAGGAGAACAATATATATAATAACAACAACATTGAAAAGATAAACAACTTTTAAATATTCAAAGTTCAAATTTTTTAAAATAAAAAATTTAAAGGTTTTTGAAAAAAGCAATGACAAACTACAATTCCAAAGAACAGATGGTGAAGTGTGGTAACTGCCTCCTGAGAGGGAGATGATGGACTCAAGGTATAGAATGAGACATACTATTTTGGACATGGTCTACATAGGAATTTGGTTTGCTTGACTATAAATATTTGCTACGAGGTTTTGTCTTTGTTTTTCCTTTTTGCCATAGTGTTTTGGGGGAGGTAAGAGGGAGAGGAAATAAGTTGTTGATAGTTGAAAAAATTTAATATTTTAAAAAACATTTTAGGCATACCCCATGTACCATGTTCAGTCTGCCTGTCCATATTCTCTCATTCCAACTACCTGACTGATTCACCTCTATAAAAATGTAAACTCCTTAGAAATAAGGATAGTTTCATTCTTTTTATTTCTATCTTCAGTTCCTAGCACAGTACCTAAAACATGGTTGCACCTAGACCATACATACTTGTTGATTAATTGATTTTGGCTTGTCCAAGAGGTTTAAATTTTGACCGGCTGGTAGTTTCTAAAAGGTTCCAGCCTCCTCAACATGGTAACTATTTTAAATTGATTAAACTTTTCTAAGAAACAGTGATAGAGATCGCTGACTTGGTTTTTGTTGTTGTTCTCTATTCCACTTTCGGATGTCAAAAGCTTTTAAAAACCTCTAGAAAGGCACAGGGCTATTTCTTCATCTTTACCCTTTCTTCTCATTTGGAATTTATTTTGAATTTTATTCTAATAAATCTGCAGCTTTGGAAATGACGGCTCTATATGAAGCCAGTTGTCTTCTATCTGTTGAGAAAGAAGAAAGGAAGGAAACGAACATTTATTAAGTGCCTACTGTGTATCAGGCCCTGTGCTAAGCACTTGGAAAATATGATCTCATTTGGTCTTCACAACAACCCTTGGAGGTGGGTGTTATTATCCCATTTTACAGATGAGAAAACTGAGGCTGACAGAGGTTACATGATTTGGTAGCATAGCTAGTAAGTGTGTGAGAGAAGATTTGAACTCATATCTTCCTGATGTCAGTCCAGTATTCTAACCAACACACCAGCAGCTGCCTTTTAGTAGCTCAATTAGTCTAGGTTTTTTTGGATATTATTCTTTGCTTCACATACACAGAACCTTTTATATCCCCTTAAAGTGTTCATGATATACAGACATGGAGCTTTGCCCTCTTTCATTTCTACATCTTAATCCTCAACTCATATTTCTTAACTTCTTTTTTGCCGTCCTCCCGTGTTCATTTCTGCACTGAAGTCATTCTGTATCGAAGTTTATGTTGACTTAGATTGGAGGATCTTGATGAATTCTGCATAGAATTTCTCTGTTTCTGATGGATGTTGGTGCCTACATGGCAATTATCTTCATGGTGGCCTGTTTGCTTGTGCTTGTCTCAGGCACTGACAGTCAAATGTCCCATGAAATGTTTTTTTAATTTTTGCCTTTGGGCATATGAGAATGGGCTTCTGGCTAGTGACAAAGGGCACTTGATGAGTGCTAAAGTCAACAGAAAGGTGCCATAGATGGATACTTCGTGGTATGGAGATACTCCCAACTGCAGGCCTTTGTACTTGCATCCCTCATGTTTGGAACTCTCCCCCTCTTATCTCCACTTCCTAACTTCTCGAGCTTCCCTCCAGGCCCAGCTCAAATCCCACCTTCTAGGGGAAGCCTTTCCCATCTCCCCTCCCTCTCTTCATGATCTCCAGTTTATCCCATCCATGTCTTTGGGCATAGTTGTTTGCATATTGTGTCTTCTATTAGACCATGACTGTCTTTTGCCTTTCTTTGCATCCCCAGCACTAAGCACAGGACTTGGAACACAAAAGGTGCTTAGCAAATGCCTGCTGACTGATTTATTGGATGACAGCGTCAGGATTCAAAAAGGTCTAGACTCTAGAGTATTAGTGTTATCTAGAGTATTGCTGGGCCTGATATAATAATGAGCTGTAATAGGGATCCATGCAGTATCATACACATGAGTTCAAAAAATCAGCTTCACATGTACCTGATGGGGAAAGCATGGCTAGGTAGCAGATCATCTGAAGAAAGACTTAGTTGTGTCAATGGACTGCAAGTTCAATACGGGTCAATAGCATGGTGTAGCAAGTCAATAAAAAAATCTGAGCCACCCGGAAGACAGGCAGAGCACTGAGGGAGAAGGAGGTGATGGTCCTACTCCAGTCTGGTCAGCTCCCATCTGCGATACTGCGCATTCCAGAGCCACCTTTCAGGAGAGAGAGTGATAACAGGAGAGGCTAAAGGGAAGGATGAGCAGGATGGAGAAAGGTCTCAAAATCCAGCCCTAATCCAGCTGTGTGAAGAACAGCTGTAGGCTTTGGTTTAAACTGGAGAAGAAAAAAGAACAATGATGACTGTGTTCAAGTACTCAAAAGGCTGTTAAATGGAAGAGGGATTATAGAGGCACGATAGGATCATAGAGGTAGAGGCACGAAGCTCCTTAGAGACCACTGAGCCTGATTCCCTCAGTCTATAGATGATGGTCAGTGACAATCCTAAGACCAAGACAAAGACAAGAACAATAATAGCTACTGTTTATATAGCTTTAAGGCTTGTCAAACACTCTATGGCTTGCCTCATTATATACTTTTAACAACCCTCAAAGGTATTATGCTATTATCATGCCCATTTTACAGATGAGGAAACTGAGTCAGAAAGAGGCGACTTGGCCAAGCAGCACAGAGCTAGTAAATGTCTGGGGCAAGATTTATACCTGGGTCTTCCTGGTCTAGTACCTTTTTCCACTATTCCACCTCGATCTGTTAGACTTGTTCTGCTTGGCTCCGAGGAAGAGGAACTAGAAGCAATGCATGGAAGTCATAGAAAGGCAAATTTAAGCTGAAATAAAGAAAAGTATTCCCAACGCTTAGTCCTATGTCAGAGGGGAATGCAGTGTCTCCGCAGTAATGGGTTCGCCCTCGCAGGAGCTTTTCAAGCCACGGCTGGATGACCATTTTTTGAATACGTTGTTTAGATTCTGATCAGATGTCTTTTCTGATTCTGAGATTCTGTGATTCTCTATTGGACTGCCCCAGAGATCTGTGTTTCTGGCACTTTTATCGACGACTTGGATGAAGGTTTAGATGGCAAACTTAGGAAATCTAGGAAGCATAGTCACCACATAAGATAAAGGATCCAGAAAGATCTTGACTGAGTAGCAATGAGGGGCCGCATACAATAATGGGAAGTCTAACAGGGATAAATAGAAGAGAATATATAGGCTCAAAAAATTAACCCCCAAAATAAAGGAGGAGGTGAAGCATGGTTAGGCAACATGTAGTTTATGTAAAAAAGATAGTGAATTGAGGAGACTTCAAGTTCCAGATGATCCAACATAAACTCATGGGAGCACAGATCTTGGCCTACAAAAAAAAAAATCACAAAGCAAAACACAACAAAAAAACCTTAGCGACTTTCCAGTCCAACCCTGTCAATATAAGGCCTATGAACTGAGCCTTCCCATTTCATATATGAGGAAACTGAGGCAAGGGGAGATGAAGTATCTGAGGCAAGATTTGAATTTAGGTTGCTCTGACTTCAAATCCAGTGAGGTATCCCCTGAGCCACCTCAGTGTCCTTATATCATGAGCAATTCCAAAAGATTCATGATGGAAAATGCTATTCTCATTTAGAGAAAACTATGGAGTCTGAATGTAGATCAGAGCATACTATTTGCTCTTTTTTTTTCTTTTTTGTGGTTTCCCCCTTTTGTTCTCTAATTCTTCTTTCACAACATGACTAATGTGGAAATATGTGTAATATAACTTTACATGTATAGCCTATGTTAGATTGCAGGTCACCTTGGGGAGTGGGGAACTTTAGAACTCAAAATCTTGTAAAAGTGAATGATGAAAACTAAAATTAAATAAATAGTTGGGTTTTTTAAAAAAGAGTCTGTCATGAGAAATGGATGCTTTTGGGATCTTCAGTCTGTGTTAAGAGTAGTTGAATGTCCTCTGCCCTCATTAGGCCATATCTAGAGAACTATGCTCATCACATATAACCTATCAAAATGCTTACCTTTTAGGGAGGGGAGGGAGGAGGAAGGGAGGGAAAATCTTTGGAACTCAAAATTTTTTTAAACAAATATTAAAAATTGTCTTTACATGTAATTGGAAAAAAATAGTATTTGGAGAACTGTGCTGATGCCTTCGGGGTAGCATTTTAAGAAGGATATTGACAGTGGAGCAAGCTGAGAGGTAAAAGATCATGAATGTAAACTGTGTGTCAATTGATTAATTCAAGGAACAAGAGATGTTTATCCTGGCAATGCAGGTTAAGGAGAGACAGGATGACTGACTTTAAGAGCCTAAAGGGCCTTGTGTTAATGTAAACTCACAAAGGTTAGTGGAATATCAAAGTCCAGTGGGAGGAAACAGTTCACAAAAGCATAAAGCAAGGAAGTTTTATTGAGGGACAATACTCAAAAAATTTGGAGAAGGAGGGAAACAGGGCCTGTCGGTCCCCGTGGAAACTGGCACCTGGCTGGGACCCCAGAGGGAACAGGGTAACCTCTTCGCCAAGACAAGTAAAGTCTGGTCAGTTTTTATTGTGTTGTTAGACAGATCTAGCAGGACCAGGCATTGGGAGAAGGGAGTGAAGAACTTGGACCTGAAGACTGGTGCTGATGGGTGCTAGTGGGGTGATTGGAAGACTCATGAGGTTAGCTGATATTCAAATTCCCCCAGGCTGAAAAAGGGGCTCTGGGCCATTGAGTCAGGTCCTCCTCTTGCAAGATGACTCGGTTTACCTATCTAGGGTTTTTGAGCTGCCCTGCGTTTCTTTTTGCTGTCAGAGAGGCTACTGTATTCCTTATAGATCCTTTGTGGGAGGAGAGATTAGACTTGTTCTCCTTGATCCCAGAGGGCAAAAGCAGGATTAAGGGCGGTTGCCGACAAGACGTCGGGGTGCCTCAGAGGGAGGAGGGTGGGGTCACCATCCCAGGAAATCTTTGAGTGAGACTGGCTCACCACTTGTCAGGCATGGTTGTTCCCCTTGGGCATGGGTTGGACTGGAAGATCTGCGGTATTTCCAACTCAGACTGTGCTTCTTTTGAAAGACCACTGATCCTTGACTCAGATGATCATTCTGAATCTCAACTCTGCTATTTGCTACCTGTGGGACAGGTACCTCCGCCTCCTCACACATAAAATGGAGGGTGGGGTGAGCTAGGTTTCAGCTCATAACTTGTAGTAATCTATGGCTCCTGTGATTCTTTTCTGGTCTCAGGAGCCTTGTTCCCTGAGGAATAATAATTTTTAAAAATAACAAGAGTCAGCATTTTTATATTACTTTAAAATGTACAAAGTACTTTACTTTCCTCTTTTCATTTGGTCCTCACAACAATCCTATAATTATCTCCATTTTACAGATTGGGAAACTGAGGCTGAGGCTCAGTATCTTGTCATGGGCTAGGCAGCTAGTGAGTGTCTCAGGGAGAATTTGAACACAGTTCCACTTCCTCAAGGGCAGGGACTTTCCCCTTTCTTTGTATTTCCAAGCACACACAGTAGGCACTTACTTGCGGACTGACTGACTGACTATCCACTAAGCCACCCAATTGTTTACGAGCAGTCCTGGTTGAATTCCTCCTCCTAGGGAGCCGCCTAATTAACATTCCCCATCCATTCCCTTTTATGGGGTTCTCCATAGGCTTCGGTTAACAACCTGCGAGGTCCAAGGGAGAAGCGGGAAATTGCCCGTTTCGGACTAATTAAGTCCAAACATAAATTCCACTGTGTTGTCACGAACAGCTTCCCTCCTCACTCCTAACCACTGCCAAGTGGGCTGCGCCCAGCCGGAGGTATCAGGGAGAGCGGCTTTAGGAGCCGGGGGAGCCGGGAGTGGGGGCGGGCGGGTAGAGAGGGTCTTGGCTTCTGTCTGCTCCGGGCAAAAGCGTCTTCACCAAGCCTCTTGCTTCTCTCAGCATCCCAGCGGCCGGGGACTGGCTCTGCTCCCCAGGCCTCCAAGAGCTGCTTCAGTACTCTTAAAACTCTTCCTACACCTCCCATCTCAGTGCCCGTCAACTCCCTCTCCTCAGTGCCCAGGACCGGGGCTAAAGAAAACAGGAACCGACTTTATTAAAGTAAAATGAAACAGATTGGCTTTGCATCCCTGCCCTAGCAGGTGGGGCCGGGGGGTGGGGAAGGATGGGGCCGGGGGGTGGGGAAGGATGGGGCCGGCGGGTGGGGAAGGATGAAGCTGTTCCAACACAAAGAGGAAGCAGCTCTTCATGGAGGGCTACAGCCGGCAGGCGGACGGCCAGGCAGGTGGCTGACACGCATCCCAGGCTCAGGGATGCCTCAGAGGGCTGCGGAAAGCCGTCCTAAAAGTCAATCGCTTGATCAGCAAGCTTTTGTTAAGAGCCTACTATGAGCCGGGCACATCGGTGAAACACTGTGCCTTTAAGGGTGATGTCTTTAATTGGGGCAAATAATGCATACATGTAAGTACACGAAAGTAAATACGAAAGCAGCCGAGGAAGGGGCACCAGCATCTAGGGTAACTGGAAGGGGGTTTGGCCTGGGTTTTGAAGGAAATTAAGGATTCTAAGAGATAGAGAGGAGGAAAGAGAGTGTTCGCAAGCATTCCCAGCATGCCATACAGTCAATGTAAAGGCACAGAATGCTCTAAGGTACAGTACAATTACACACGTTTTCAGACTTTCCCAGCGTTTTGATAAGTTATGCTGATTTTTCCTCCTTTTGACTTTATAAAAATAACATTTGTTATATAGGATGATTATCTGAGAGGGAATGAAGGAGAAATACCGGAGGGAACTGTGATTATGTTTTAAAAAACCCAAAGACATAAATTAAAACTTAAAATACAAAAGGTATGTGCACGGATTGATTTTGACAGAACTGTATAGCAAAGGGAACAATGAGTAATAAAGCTAGAAAGGCACACTGGATTCAAATGAATCAATAAATATTCATGAAGGGTTAATTATTAATCATTCTTAAATGAGTTCATCATCATCAAACATTTTAAGTGCCTACTACGTAATAAAATCATATGAGATTATATTTGTAAAGTGTTTTTCAAACCTTGAAGTGTGATAAAAATGGTAGTGATGATGATGATGATGACGACGCCAGGCACAGCGCTAAGTGCTGCTGGACAGCTACTAGGTCCAAATTCCAAGAATAAAATAATTGCTACTCTCAAGAAGTTTCTGTGCTAACAGAGAAGATAAATACCTGCCTATGGGTATACTGAATTTAAAAAAGAATACACTGAATAAATATAAAGAGAATAAATTCAAAGTAAATTTATGAAAGGCATGGTACTAGAAGTTGGGGTGAGGGGTGGGGGAAGGGAACACATTTTTTAAAGCCCACTATGTGCTGTGCACGGTGCTCAGCACTTTCCAAATACCTCATTTGAGGATTAGGAAAGGTTTCATTTAGAAGGTGGTGCTCCGGTTGAGTCTTGAAGGAAGAGAGGGGTTCCCTGAGGTAAAGGAAAGGAGATAGCAGATTCAGGCATTATGGAAGGTCGGGCTCCCACTACCCTTAGTACTGTATCTTTTGCCACCTCTGGTGCCTAAGTCATCCTTGATAGTGTGCTACAGTTGGATTTCTTCCACCAGGCATCCTTTTATTACCCTTCCAATTACTCTTATACTTTCATTCCCAAGATCATGGTAATCTATGATTCTCAAGACATTTTGCATTCTGGGAAAATGTGTACAGGTTTCCACATCTTTAAAAAGCCTTTACTTGGTCCTACCATCCTTACCCACGTAACTCTTAAATATTTTCATGTCCCCTAATCTTTCTTTGAAACTTCAATCCCTGAGGTAGCTAGGTGGCACAATGAACAGAGCACCAGCCCTGGAGCCTTCTCACTTGGAAGATATCTACATTCCATGGCCCTCTCTCTGACTGATGAGTCACTGGCCCGGATCATCATTTCAAGTGGTATCTGGGATATCCATGCTCATTTTACTACCAGCTCTACTTCCGACTCTGTAACTTTTCTATCTTGTCCCCACAGAAAATAATAATAATAATAATAATATTAATAATTGCCCCAAATCCTAAAAGAATAATAATGATAGATAATACATAGCACTTACTAGGCACTACGATAAGCACTCTACAATTATTATCTCAATTGATCTTCATGACGTCCTTTGGGGTAGGTAATATAATTATCTTCATTTCATAGATGAGGAAATTGAGGTAAGCAGAGGTTAAGTGACTTACCCAGGGTCACACAGCTAGTGTATGTCTGGGGTTGGATTTGCACTCATGCTTTCCTTGACTCCAGGACTGGCTCTCTATCCACCATTTCCATTTCCAGGTTTTGCCATTATTACCTTATAACACCATTTGCCTCTGTCTCCTTCTCTCCATTCACACAGCCACTCCCCTGGTTCAGGCACTTATCACCTCTCACCTCATTTACTGGAATGTCTTCTTGATTGATGTCCCCAGGTCCAGTCTTGCCTTTCACAAGCCCATCCTCCACATACCTTACAGAGTAATCTTTCTATTGCTCTCCTCTGCCCAAAATCTTTCTGTGGCTTCTTATTCTTTTCAGGATAAAAAAATACAAATTCCTCAGCTTGTCATTTAAGATTTTCCACAATCTGGCTCCAGCTTCTCTTTTCAACTTCCTTTTTTGTTACTTTCCAGACACTCCTAAATCGCAGCCAACCTGGACTATTAGCTTGTCCTTGAATTCAACCTCCCCTCTCCCAACCCCATGCATACACATCAGCCATCTGCCCTACCTGAAATGCACTCCTTCCTTCTCTCTGTCTCCTAAAATCCTCACCCTTTCCACAAGGCTTCCCTCAGCTGGCGCAGCTAGGTGGCACAGTGGATAGAGCACCAGCCCTGGACTCAGAGGACCTGAGTTCAATTCCAGACTCGAACACTTGACCCTTACTAGCTGTGTGACCCTGGGCAAGTCACTTAACCCAATTTGCCTCCCCAAAATAAAGGCAAGGTGTCACAGAATTTGAGAGTTGAAGGGCACTTTAGTAACTTTTCCAGTCTGACTTACACAAAAAGAGAATTCCCATTCTAATATTCTCACCAGTCTAGCCTCCCACCATCTTTCTAGGCAGCCTGCTCCATTCCTGGCTAACTCAGAATGTTAGGCATTCTCTGACCTCAGGCTCTTTTCTTCCTTTCTAACTTCCACCCTTTGATGCTGGGACCAAAGACAACTACTCTAATATGTCCTCCACCTGACAACACTTCAAATACTTGAAAATAGCTCTCCTCCCTCTCTTCCTGCCTTCTAGGGAATCCCACTGAAGGGGAAGGGAAGGCCTTTTCAGTCATTAGTAACAGAAAGAACTGACTTAAGATTCAAAAGGGGACAATCTTCCTCCTCCTCCTCCTCCTCCCCAACTCGTCTTTAAAACACAACTGGAAAGAATGAACCCAAGCTCCAGGTTGTTCCCAACCCTTAGTCTTTCCCACCCAGATTAATTCTATCCTAGAAATTCTTCCCCTTCACTCTGCTGCCACCTGAACAACGTTCCACTAAACTAGAAGAAAAAGCAAAGACGGATATTTTTTTAATTGTAGAGAAGAGGGAAATTCCTATCAAATGTAAAACCTCTGTCCCAGGTGGGTTTGGCAGGTAGATCCCTGGAGGACAACCCAGTGAAGCACAGATTGAAGAAATGATGGGCAAGAAAATCAATGGGCTTGACAACATAAAAACAGAGGAGGTTTGCACAACAAAAAAAGCACGGGGTCCAAAGTATGAAGAGAACGAATGGGAACGCTTTGTAGGAAACGTCTTCGACAGAAAACTGCTGCCTTGGACTGTTTAATCTCACACATGATCTTTCCTTTTGTGTGTTATTCAACTGCATGGGTTTTGTTGATAATGATTAAATTTATAACAAAAAAAGATAAAAATCCGATGAAACACGCCCTGCTCTCTTTTATGCTGAAGATGGTACCCAGAGGCGCTGCACCCAGACCGAGCTCCAGAGGATTTGCTTGCGGCAGAGAATCAGTACTGTAGGAAACCATGGGCCATGAAGACCCCAAGGAGAAAAGGCTTTTTGTTTAGAGATGCCTGGCCAATAACAGAAATCCTCTACAAAAACCAAGAGTCTGTCTTGAAATAGCCCAATAATTGTCTGCTAAAAGCCAGTTAGCTCTAATGGCAACTAGGTGGGATAGTGCACTGGCCCAGCCCTGCAGTCAAGAGGACCTGAGTTCAAACGTGACCTCAGACACTTGACACTTACTAGCTGTGTGACCCTGGGCAAGTCACTTAAGCCCAACTGCCTCAAAAAAAAAAAGTCACTTAGCTCAATGATTAACAAAACCCAGTAAAAATGATTGTCCTCTACCTGAGGAAGGCCATGAAGCACGCAGAAACTATGGGCAGGGCCCATCAATTTTAAGCATCACTCCAAGGACAGACAGACTAAGATGTGCTGGGCAGCCTCCTTGGCCCTTCAGGCACCACCCCTGGAAGTGGGGAGAGTTGGGGGCAGAATGCTGATGGCATTTATTTCACTCTCTCATGTCCTATTTCTAGAAGGCCAGTCAAATGTATGTTTGTGGCAGACTGAGCCTTCGGACTCTGCCTTAAAAAGCAGAGCTGAATTGTCCTATTTCATGGCATTCTGACAATCTCTGTGATGCTCTGAGACTGATGCCTCATGGGCTCCCAGGGGCCCTGTCAGTGGTTACTGGGATGCTTCCAAACAAAGCCAGAGGCAAAGCAAAAGGCGCTGCTAGATGAAGGTTTCTCAGACTGTCCCAGAGACCTCCGAGGTTCCGCAAAGTGGTCAAAACCAGGACTTCCTAACCTTTTCTGTGTCCTGGATCTCTTCGCCAGTCTGGGGAAGTCTGTGGACCTTGTGTTAGAATCACGGTTTTTAAAAAATATATTTTCAAATTAAAAATGCTCTCGACTTCCAGATGGCAAATGATAGACTGTGTATATGGAGGCGTATATACATACATATATATATTTTGGGGCAGGGAGGCAAGGGGGACGTGGCTAACGCAGGAATTTGCTTCTACATGGCTATATGTATTTGTAACCAGTCTGTTTTCCCCCCTTACTTTCTCAATGAGTAGGGGAGGAGAGGTGGGAAGGTTAGAATTTGCAACTGAAACTAAAATTGAATTTCAAAATATTTCAAATTGGAGAAAATGCTAAAAATTCAGATAGAGTTTAGTGAAAATAAAGATGTGATTTTTTCTTTTCCCCATCTGAGTTCACAGGCCCATTAAAATCTATCCATAGTCTCCTTGGGATCCAAGGACCCTAAGTAATGAAACTGATGTTCAAAAATCTAAGGGATTATGTGAAGATAAAATTTGCAGCGAATTGGAAAAATGACCTGTGAACTCTGCTGGTTATGTTTTCTACCTCCCAGATGTAGCCACAGCTATATCAGGCCAGGAGTCCAAGGGCTGGGCTATGGCAGCCAGCATGTTTCCTCAAGGCTTTCCTGCCAATTTTAGCCAAAGCTGTGACTGAACACAAGGGACACTGCCAGGGCAAACGAGGGCTTCCTGGGTCCTGGACATCAACAGTACTAACTGCAGTGGCCTCAGCAGCGACAGCAGAAGGAGGAGGAGGAGGAACATCGCAACCCAGCAGCCTCAGGTTTTCCAGTCTCAGCTCTGAACCCAGCCTCCCATGGCCCGACCTTAGCTCTTAAGGTGCTAAAGTAAAGCCACAGGAATCAAGGCTGCTTGTGGCCATCATTCCAATGGAGCTGAAATTGGATGGAGAGTTGTCATTTCCATCAGGAGTCTCCAGCTCCTTTAGCTCCCAGGCTCTCGGGAAGCTGGCTCTTCTCTGTCACCCCAGCTGGTGCTTGGCTGCTGCCCAAGTCCTTGTTCCTCACTCCTCTCCCCTCCCCCTCCTCCCCACAGTCCTGTCTTTTTACCTTTTTCTCCAAGTCCCCCCTATGAATCCTCCACTACTCTCCCTCTCTTCTCCCTCTCTCTCCCTCTCTCTCTTTCTCCCTATCTCTCTCCTTCCCCTCTTCTCTCTCCTTGTCTCTTTCTCTCCTTCCCTCTCTCCCTCCCCGCCTGTCTCTCTCTCTCCTCCCTCCCCCTATTCTTTTCTCCCTCCGTCTGTTTCCCTGTCTCTCTCTCCTCCCATATTTTCCCACATTCCCTTTTTAGAAGATCACAAGGTTTAAAGCCTGAATGGACCTGAGGTATCATTGAGTCCAGAAGTTTTTCTCTTTTCTGTATGTGTCATGGACAGTCTGGGGAAACCTGTGGTCTTCTCAGAATTGTGTTTTTAAATGCATCAAATAAAATATATAGGATTGTTTCTAAAGAAGATGTGTCGTTTGTTTCTTTTCCCATCTGGGTTCAGCAGCCTTCTGAAATCTAATCTATGGACCCCAGATTAAGAATCTTTCAGGCAGCTAGGTGGTACAGTGGTTAGAGTCCTGGGTCCAAGTCAGACCTAAACACAAATCTGGCCCCAGATACTTACTAGCGGTGTGACTGTGGGCAGATAGTTTAACCTCTTCCTGCCTCAGTTTCCTCAAATATAGAATGTAGAGAATAGCACCTACTTCCCAGACAATCAAATGAGATCATCTTTGCAAAAACACTTAGCCCAGTGCCTGGCCCAAAAGTAGGTGCTTAATAAATGCTTGTTTCGGAGCCAAGATGGCGGCGTAGCAGCAGCAACATATCACAGCTCTCACATAGCCACTCCAAAATACCCATAAAATAGGACTCTAAACCAATCCTAGAACTCCAAAACACACACAAGGATACTTCCCACTAAAGTCACCTCAGCTACGAGGATCAGCACTGCAAACCGAAACCAGCCTGGCCTGAAGCCACGGCTGTGCCCCGGGGGCG
>CM053589.1:178442899-178503028 GCA_028646515.1 Pseudochirops corinnae | reverse complement strand
GGCTGTTTTGGGGCAGTGGGTGGGGGAAAGAGGGGGAGAAAATATGTAACTCAAAATCTTGTGGAAATGAATGATGCAAACTATAATAAAATTTAAAAAAAAATAAATGCTTGTTTCCTCTTACCCTCTCTTCCTTCCACTCTTCCTTCTTTCCTTCCTTTCACAAAGGCAGAGAAGGGCAGTGGCTTGCCCAAGGTTGTATAGGTAGTAAGCAACAGGACCAGAATTTAATCCCAGGTCCATCAGTCAATCTACAAATTTTCATTGAGCCCCTACTATGTGCTAGGCAGAGTGCAAAGAAAGGTGCAAACAGTGCCTGCCCTCATGGAGCTCCCAGTCTGATGGAGGAGACTGTGTAACAGTAACTCTGTACATACAAGATCTAGCCAGGGTAAACAGAAGGTATCTTGCCAGCCCAACACTCTCTTCTTTAGATCCACCTTTCTGCATCAAGTATCCCAGGCTGTGCTGGGCTGTGCTGGAACCAACTTCCACTGGGCTGATTGCTCACTTTTGGTGTGAAAGCTATTAAACCCTACAGATCAGGGCTTGATTGTTTTGTTGGTTGTCTGTATTCAAGAAGGTGATGGAGAAAATGTCAATGACACAGATTAAACATTAAAGTGTGTTGTTTTTCTAGAGTAGGTTATTTAACCAGCACCCTGAACAAGCAAGAAAAAAATTCTTTGCCAAAGTCTGTGTGTCTGTGTCTGTGTCTGTGTCTACGTCTGTGTGTGTTTAAATTAAGAAACATAGTTTCTGCACCCATGAGCTCTCTGAAGAGCAAAGACCAGAGAGGCCTGGCATAGTGGTCCGAGAGCCCTCCTGGGAGTCAGGAAGGCATTGGGTCCAGTGCAGCCCTGATATTCACTGGCTTAGCGGCCCTGAGCCCGACTGTATGTCCCATCAGAGCTCCTGACAGCTCCCTAAGGCCCCCTAAGTTAGGGAGCAGGTTCTGGTGTGCACTGGTCAAGGCAGCACCCTTCCTGAGAAAGAGCAATGAGATCATGGATCTGGTTGGAAAAGAAGTCATCGGAAAAGAGCAGAGGGAAGGGGGCCTCTGAGAGTCCCTCTCCATGCCCTCCTTCGCTGCTTCCTTCCATTCCACACTGACTTGAAGATAGCTCTGGAGCATCACCCTTCTTTCCCACGGGACCATCCAGGAGGGCCCCAAAGTGTGCAAGAAGGAAGGCAGCTCCCCCTTTCAGCATCAACTCTTGAGCTTGAGATATGGACAAAGCAGGGACAGGAAGGGGCTTGATCTTCTTTCTGGAAGCACATCAAATATTCATTAGACTCAGAGGAGCACAGACCTTAGAGGTCATCTTGTCTAGCCCTCTCATTTTGGAGGAGGAAGCTGAGCCAGGAGAGGTCCTGGAGAGGACTTGGCCTCCATACTGTGATCAGGCATCAAAGGGGGACTTCTAAGGAAGAAACAGGTCTTATAAATACTAAATAATTATTGAATCTCTGCCACATATGAGCTACAGCCTGAAACAACATGGGATGTACGATCTTAGTCTCCATCAGAATGACAGAACCATACCTGGGGTGAGAAATGAGACATTTCCCCCCTAATGAGAAGGTGGACAAGCTACTGGGCTTCCAGAGAACAATTCTCTTGACACCGATGGCAATTGAGCACACATGCTTTTCCAGAGAAATATTCATGCTTAGAAAATGTCTGCTTCTGTTGTCAAGTTGTGGCTTTGTTTCCCACTAAAACAAATACTTGGAAACCAGCAGATTTTTTCCTTTAAAAGACTCATTCCAACCTCCAGCACTGACCTGATTGTGTCAGAAGTAGGGGTTGGGGGGAGGGCCTGGGAGAAGGGGATCCAGGCCAGAGCATCTCCAACCTTCCAGGAGGAAAAGCTAGCAAGACAAGTGATGCCTTCTGCCTAACACCAGCCTCATGTAGGTTTGGCATCACTCCTTGGTAAGAATTTTTCTCTTTTCACACAAAGTTGGATGAGAAGCCAGATTCTCTGGAAGGCACAGACCAGAGCACTAGTGGGGAAAGTACATTGAGAAAGACAACTTTATAGGGCCATGACAGTGAAATATTGTCCCACTTGAGTCCCATCCAAGAGTGTGTCCCTGCCTCCCACTAACTCTCGCTATTTACATTTGTCTTGTCCCATAGCTATGTCTGTGGGCCCTGTTGTGGGTTCCATCTTCCTACATTTGAACTTGAAACTGAGCTCAGGATCCTTTTATACAACTGAAGGGGAAAAAAGTGTTTTTAAAAAAACCAAAACCTAAAGAGAGCCCCAAACGTCACCTCAGAAAAAAGTGTTTTAAAACCCCCTGGATTATGCTCCTGGTTCATCCCTCTCTGTGCATCCTTGACCTCACCCTGCCATTTTCTAGTGTCCTGCTCCATTTAATTCTTCTCTTATCCAGTTTCAGCCTTTCCCATTTGACTGGCTCCTTCCCCATTGTCTGCAAACATGCTCAGGCCTCCCTTCCCTAAAAACCCCTCCCTAGGGATGGCTAGGTGGCACAGTGAATAGAGCACCGGACCTGGAGTTGGGAGGACCTGAGTTCAAATCCGGCTACAGATACCTGCCACTTACTAGCCGTGTGACCTTGGACAAGTCACTTAACACCAATTGCCCTCCCTTCCCCCCTCCAAAAAGCAAAAAATCAAACAAATCCTTCCTATGTCCTCAGGCTGAAAGATTATGTTCCTCTAATCCAGTGGTTCTTAACCTTCCTAATGCCTCGACCCTTTAATACAGTTCCTCATGTTGTGGTGACCCCCAAACATAAAATTATTTTCGTTGCTACTTCATAACTGTAATTTTGCTACTGTTATGAATCGTAATGTAAATATCTGATATGCAGGATGTATTTTCATTGTTACAAATGGAACATAACCCACAGGTTGAGAACTGCTGCAAATCCTTCATTGCTGAACTTGCTGCCTTCACTTACTCATCAGCCCCTCCCTCCCTCCTTAACCCCTTCCAGTCCATGAGGGCCTCTACTGAGGTCATCCATGTTGGATGTTTGGATCTTGTGGGCTCTTCTCCATCCTCTGCCCTGCCCATCTCCTTTCAGATGCTGCCTTTGGCTTCTACAGTACTGCTTGTACTGCTTTCTTCTGGTTCTCCTCCTGCCTCTCTGACTGTCTCCTTTCAGCTTGCTTCATTAAGAGGGGAAGAGGGAATCAAGCATTGATTAAGAGCCTATTATGCGCCAGGCACGTGCTGAGTTCTTTACAAATATTATCTCATTTGTTCTTTAAAACAACCCTGGGAGGCAAGAGCTATCATTCTCTCTTTACAGCTGAGGGAAACAAGGCAGGAGAGGTTAGCTGAATTGCCCCCAAATCACACAGCGAGCGAGTGTCTCAGGCAGGTCTGAACCCAGCTTTTCCTGAGTCCAGACCCAGAGCTCCAGCCACTGTAGGACCCAGCTGCTTCGACTGGGTCATTGGAAGCCTCTCTATCTCTGCCTACTCAAGTGTAGGTGCTCCCCCAAGCCTCTGTTCTGTGTTCTCATCTCTATTTTCTCCCCAGCTTCAAATGTCGCATCTATGCCAATGATACCACAATCCCCACTTTTGTTCACTGTTGTTCAGCCATTTCAGTTGTGCAGTGACCTTTTGTTGGGGTTGTCTTGGCAAAGATACTAGAGGGGTTTGCCATTTCCTTCTCCAGTTCATTTTACAGATGAGGAAACTGAGGCAAACAGGGTGAAGTGACTTGCCCAGAGTCACACAGCGAGTAAATGTCTGAGGCCAGATTTGAACTCAGAGAGATGAGTCTTCCTGACTCCATGCCCAGCACTCTCTCCACTGTACCACCTAACTAGCTGGACGTCTCTCCCTGAATGCTCCATCAATACTGAATTCATTGCTTTCCCACCTAAGCCTTCTCCTTCCCTATTTGGATATGAGCCAAGGAGCCTTAAAACCTTGGAGCTGTCTTTCCCTCACCTCCCACATCCCATCAGTTGCTAAGTCCCATCAATTCTACCTCCAAATAGTTTCAGCACCCTTCTCACCTCTATCCATAATGCCACCACCCTAGTTCAAGACCTTGCCTGGACTCTTGCTAACGACCTCCTTTCCTCTGGCCTCTCCTCCTCTCCAATTTATCTCTCACACAACTGGCAAGATAATCTTCCTAAGGCACAGGGCTGATTATTTCATTCCCTCACTCAAAAGTTTTCCATGACTCTCTGTTGCTGCTGGGGGAAAAAAGAAAAACACAAACCAATCTCCTTAACCTAAGATTTAAGGCTGATCATAATCCAGCTCTAACCTTCCTTCTCAGCCTTATTTCACAGTAAGTCTGTCTTGTCATTCACTGTGTGTTACGGCCAAACCCTTCCTCAGGTTTGTTCTCTACTTTCTTGCCTCTGGGACTAAAATGTATTTTCTCCTGCCTTGAGGGCCCAATCCAGATGTACTGGACCTCTCCACATGGCCTTTCCAGAACCTCCCACTACAGATTTTCCCAGCACACTTTACCTGGATTTCTCAAATTCTTTTTACTTGTATTATCTCAAGTGAAATAATATTCGTAAAGTGTTTAGCACAGTACCTGGCACAGAATAAATGCTTGTTTCCTTTCTTCTGTCCCCATCTCATTCTATTTAGTACCGTATGTGTGTGTACACAAAAAAATATATATATATATATAATATATATGTCATATACCTCTATTAGACTTTAAGCTCTTAGAGGGCAGAGGCTCTTTTTTTCTGTTTTAAACACTAAGATATTTGTTTTCCTATGGCTGCCACGATGACCCATCAAAAATTGGATAGAAAATTTTACTTCCTAAAAAAGTAAAGAACCACAAAGGTCACTTGAACCAATTAGTCTCCAAGATACACATTTTTCCCATTGTTACATTTTTAGATTTTAGTACTTTAGACAAGTTTGTGCTTTTTAAAACTCAAAATTAGTTCTTCTCCATAGCTATACAGCATTTAACATTTATTTATTTATGTGTACATATTTGTATATATGAACATATATATGTATGTTTATATCTCTATGTGCACATGTATAATGTATATATTACATATGCTTATATGAATATATAGTAATATATGTATATGCATGTGTATATAGATATGTATTTGTGTATATATTAGCATATATAGGTATATGCATATTATGTATGTGTATATATACACACATACCTATGTATATTTATATAGATACAATTATGAACATATACATTGACTTGGGCATATTCTATATGTGCACCATCCACAATTTCAAATTTCATGCCAGTAAGTTGTTTGACTCTGCAATTTCCAAAGAGCTATTATCTCAAGTCCTGAAGACCAATCAGTGCTAAGTCATGCTAGCCACAGCCCACAGCAGCAGTACATGGTCCTCTTCCCTTCCCAGTGAGGCAGACTGAGAGAGAGCAATCAGAGAGGTGGAAGGAGAACCAGAAAGGAGTTCTACCCCAGAAGCCAAAAGAGGAGAGAGGATTCAGAAAGGGGGGGAAGGGGCATCACTAGAAACTGGGGCTCAGATATCATTCATCCCCCTTTTGACCTGCTCCTCATTATTTGATAATCAAGGGGCATGAGATTGGAGAAAAGTCCATTAGATTTGACAACAAAAAGGTCATTTGTGATCTCAGTAGAGTGACCCAGCCTCTCCCTTGAAGGTGCTGAAAATGGCCCAAGATGGGAGGAAACCATGTGGGGCATGGTGGAGAAGTCTGGCAAGTCTGGAGAGGAGTGAACCATGATCTCCCTGGGCACTTCCTCTTATCAATGGCTGGAGGCAGCTACAGGAGGTGGAGGTATCTTGAGAAGACAGCTCAGTCAAAGTAGAGAAATATGGAGGGGAGTTCACTTAAAAAATTAATATAGCAGTTAGGAGTTCAACAGAAGAATATGCCTCATTCCATCTTTTGGTTTGCAATTTAATTGACTTTAAGTTCCTGCTAAAGATGTACAATTAATTTCAAAGAATCGGTGGTTTTGCTTCATGGAAGGGAACTCATTCCCTTAGGGATGAAAAACTGAGTTAACATTTTACGCTGCTTTTAAGGCTCACAAAGAGGTTCTTTATCTTATTCGATCCTCAAGATAGAATCACAAATCAGTGTTAATATTACAATTCTTACTATTAGACGAGGAGACTGACTCTCAGCAGAGTAAGTGACTTGCTTGAAGTCATTATGCCAATCAGGGCCAAAACCAGGTCTCCTGACTGCAGCTGCAGGGCTCCTTCCATTACAGGATGCTAAAATGTCATCTCTATGTAGATATTTAGAGCTTCTGTTATACAATGTGATCAATTAACATTTTTGTTATTCCTTTCCCCATTAGGTCCATGATGTTGTTGTCAGCTTACAGATGAGGAACCAGGAAAATAAGGCAATTGGCCATAATTATATACCTGGAGTTGGGAGCAATGGGGATTAAAAACTCACTACCACCAACTTTCAGATGGTTGCTTAGCCAGGAGTCCGCAAACCAATTCTGACCCAAGCTATTAAAAGGATGCTTAAATTTTTAAGAGACTAGTTTTCTTTAGTCAACATGATCTAATATCCCTAGGAGTTTTCATGAAAACATCTCTAACTTGCTCAACTACCACTAGATGCTGCTACAGAGTATGAAACAACTCCCACACCATCCTATTGGTTCCTCCTGATTGCCTCTCAGGGTGAAAATAGCAGGTGCACCCCTGAACTTTCGTGTTAAAAGCCACCCCTGTGAATTTTTATGTGAAACTCAAGGCAATCCAAAGCTCAGTTCCTCTAAATCACTCAATAACTTTTTGCTTTCTCTTGAGAAGTCAAAACAAGGTAAATAAATATAAGTTTAAAAGACAGAGGGAAAGAGTAGGAGAACCCCCAGCTGCCCTGGACAATGTCTAGCTACCCAGCCTGGATGACTGGTGCAGCAGGCAGAGGAATGGTCCAGTATAAGAGCAGGAATGGGGTGGATGGTCTGGGGCTTCAGGTGAAACATGGCTGGGCCAAGCAGACTTAGTGAACTGGTGACGTATTCCCATGGTCAGGGCAGGGGCCTCCATGGAGCACTGTTGGAGATGAAAAGGCTAAGTCCTTCACGGCATGGCCTGTGGTGGATGGGGGCAAGATGACTGATGAGTTTAGATAAAGGAACTGAAATTGTTTATCTGGAGAAGAAAAGAAGTAGGGGAAGCAACATGGCCGTCTTCATTTGAAGATTGTTCTGCTTATCCCCAGGGGGAAGAATTTAGAGTAATGGAAGGAAATGACAGAGGAACCAATTTAGACTGAATGTAAGAGGAACATCCTGGCCCACAATAGGACTATCCCAAGGGGAAGTGGATGCCCTTGGAGAGAGCAGCTTCCCTCTGCCTGGCAACCTCCTGCAAAGGTGGCCTCCTGTCAAGAAGCTAGAGAAGGGATTGGGATTGTTCGGGGGTGGACTCTATCATCTCTGAAGTCTTTTCCAGCTCCGGGATTTGGAGATTTCATGAGGAGCCTGGAAGTAGGAGAGCATTACCTCTGTAGAGTTAGCAGGGACTTTACTAATTATTTAATCCAGTCCCTTTATTTTATATATGAGGAAGCAAAGACCCAAAGAGGTTAAAGTGGTTTACTCAAGGTCACAAAGTAGTAAAAACTATGGCACCCTCAACATCCCTATGACTTCCTAGGCCAAAACACTCCTCCCCTGGCCATCTCTCTCCTATATGTCCTTCCTTCTTCCCTTCCCTCCTTCCTTCCTTTGCTCCTTTCTTCCTTCCTTTCTTCCTTCGTTCCTCTATCCCTCCCCTTCTTTCTTTCTTTCTTTCTTTCTTTCTTTCTTTCTTTCTTTCTTTCTTTCTTTCTTTCTTTCTTCCTTCTCTTCCTTATTTCTTTCCTTTCTTCCTACTCTCTCTCTCTCTCTCTTTCTTCCCCTCCCCCCACCCCCCTACCTTCGTCAAACAACCAGGATTCAAACATCAGTTTTCTGATTCCCAATCTAGTGCTTTATACTTTGCCTCTCCTTGATAAATGTTGGCCAACCATAATTATGGACAATTATTTCTTTACTTCATTCTCATGCTTCTTTTCCTTTCTCTAGTTTTGTTGCAATTGGTTAAGTGCCCTTTCCTCTTCTTTCCAGACTCATGAAGATACAAGGTCATCTTGTTGTCTTGACCCATGGGATACAGAAAGTCAACCAGTTCCTGGGAGCCCATCTGACTGTCTCCTAGCAAAGCAAGCTTTTAGAGCAGGCAGGCTGGGCTCCCAAAGAAAAAAACCTTGGAAATATTTCACTTGTTTTGAATACAACAGAGCCATCAGTAGGTGGAAATTTTATCAACTTTCTGTGGTTTTTATTTTAAATTTCCCACTAGCCTCAATTTTGTGGTTTTTTTTTTTCCTCTGGAATCTGTCCCTGAATAACTCCAGCATGCCAGAGAGATGTAAATGACCCTTGCTCAGACCCGGGTCTGCCCTTTGCCCTGTGACCAAAGGACCACAGCTGGTAATCTGGACTGAGACAGAGGTGAGGCCATCATTGCCTCAGGCTGATATGATCCTAGCTCACAGCCCAGCAAACACTCTCTTTCTCTTAGTTGTCCTAGTTAGAGATAAAGGATAAAGGGTGGGATAATAGATTGCATCACTTGGTCATGAGTATATGCTGGCTGGACACTAATGAAGCCATCGATTGACATGCTGGGCCCAGTTCCTCCTGTTTTTAAATGCTCTTTTTTCTTGCCTTGGCTGGAAATACATCATTCCTGACAACAGAAACTCAATATATCGCCTCACCTAGAAAACTGCTGATTGGCATTGGTGGGGAAGGTGGGAAGTGGTAGAGAACAAACATTTGAACTTTGAATCAGAAGAAGATTGTAAGATTACAGCTGGAAGTTATAAGGATCCTTAGAAGCCATCAGGTCTAACACCTTTATTTTACAGGTGAGGAAACTGAAGCACAATGAGATTATGTGACTTGTCCAGGATCACACAAGTACTGGTTAGGTGGTGCAGGGGATAGAGTTCTGAGCTTGGAGTCAGGAAGACCTGAGTTCAAATCCTGCCTCAGATACTTACTAGTTGTGTGACCCTGGGCAAGTTGCTTAACCTCTGTCTCCCTCAGTTTCCTCATCTATAAAAGGGGGATACTGATAGCATCTTTCTCCCAGGGTGGTTGTGAAGATTAAATGTGAAAATATAAACGCTTTGCAAACCTGAAAATGCTATGTAATTACTATTACATAGTGTCTGAGGGGGAATTTGAATGCAGAGCTGCCTGCCCCACTAGGACATACCACCTCCCTGGGCTTGCCTCCTGCCTTTGCCACTTCCCACCCTTGTGATGAGAATAAGTCCCCTCCACCTGATACTTGATTTCTGTCCCTGTAAAATAAGGGGGTTGGACCAGATGACCTTGACTTCTTCCCAGGTCTAAATCTCTATTCTTTGTTTTTACTCTTCTCGCCTTCTAAGATGACCTTTCATTTACTCTGTCTATATCTTATATGTGCATGGTGTGTCTCCCCCATTAGAATGTAAGCTCTCTGAGGGCAGGGGCTGCATCTTTGACCCTCTTTGTATTCCATCCAATGCCTGGTTAAGAAGTGCTTGTTGACTGACTGACTGACCTCCACCCCATTTCTCAAAAGCCTCCCTCACTACTGTTCACACTTAGGTTTGAGGCTTTCCTCTCCGACCTCTCAGCCCCTCTCTTGGTTTCCCATTGCTCTGTGAGTCTTCCCTTCACCCTTCACATCCTTCATTATATAAGAAGAGTCTGAAGTTAGTTCAGGTGTCATACTCAGTGGGAGCTGACTACCAGTGCTACCATACTTCAGGTAGGAGGTAGGGCAGCCCCTCACTCCCAGACCAGGCATGGGGAGGCAGCTCCAGTGCAATCAGGGGAAGACCACACCAATGTCTCAAGCTTCCACTATTAAAATATCAGTACTTGACCCTCACATTCTCCACAGGCTCTCCCTACCCAGATCTCCTAAATCTCCAGCTGTCATCATAAAAGCAATGATTGTAAATATATGCATATACAGCATGCTTGACATTCAAAGTATTCTCTTTGAATCTTTTTGGGCCTCAGTTTCCTCATCTGTAAAATGATGTGATGGCCTCTGAGGGCCTTTCCAGCCCTCCCTCCTAGATCCTGGGAGCCTAAGTATCATTCCCAAACATTGTAGTACTTTCTACCCACCATCTGATGTGTGAGCTTTGAATCCTGAGCTTACTTTAGCTCTGTCTTTAGAGAGGTATACAGAACTCATGAGTTTGCTTCTCCCCCAATTAGAGAACAAAACAGCAACAATTGACATTCAACAAAGTTTAAAACTACTCTAAAGCAGCAGTTCTCAACCTGTGGGTCATGACCCCTTTTGGTCGCCTAAGACCATCGGAAAACACATATTTCTGGTTTTAGGAATCGAGACACTGCTCCTCTATCCATCTCCAGGCAGGTCCATCCACATGCAGATACACTCACATACAAGCATTAAAGGATTGTGACATTAGGAAGGTTGAGAACTACTGCTCTAAAGCTTTCTGAGCATTTTTTTCATAATTACCTCCCCGTAGTATTACAATGATCTTACAAGGTAAGTGCTACAGGCATTGTGATTCCCATTATACAGATGGGCAAACTGAAGCTCAGAGAGCCATCTCCAAGCTTGCACTGCTAATAATGGAAAAGGTAGGATCTGAACCCAGGTCTTTCCAACTCAAGTGAAAAGGATAACCTTAGAAAGGAGAAAAGCCAGTGCCATACCAATCAATATACCAAAAAGTTATTTTATAGAGCTAGAAAAATAATATCAAAATTCATCTGGAAGAACAAAAGGTCAAGAATATCAAGGGAATTAATGAAAAGAAATTCTAGGGAAGGTGGCCTACCCATACCAGATCTTAAATTGTATTATAAAGCAGCAATCATCAGAACTACTTGGTACTGGCTAAGAAACAGAGGGGTAGATCAGTGGAATAGGTTAGGTACACAAGACACAGCAGTCAATGATTATAGCAAATCTACTGTTTGACAAACTCAAAGACCTCAGTTTTGAGATAAGAACTATTTGACAAAAATTGCTAGGAAAACTGGAAAACAGTGTGGCAGAAACTGAGCACAGACCAATGTCTGATACTCTATACCAAAATGAAGTCCAAATGGGTACACAATTTAGATATAAAGGCTGATATGATAAACAAATTAAGGGAGCAAGGAATAGTTTATCTGTCAGATTTACGAAGTATGGAGGAATGTATGACCAAACAAGAGATAGAGAACATTATAAAATAGAAAATGGATAATTTTGATTACATTAAATTGAAAAGTTTTGGCACAAAGTCAATGCAATCAAGATTAGGAGGGAAGCAGAAAAATGGGAAAGAATTTTTACAATAAGTGTCTCTAATAAAGGCCTCATTTCTAAAATATATAGAGAACTGAGTCAAATTTACAAGAGTATAAGTCATTCCCCAATTTGTAAATGGTCAAAGGATATGAAAAGGCAGTTTTCAGAGGAAGAAATTAAAGCTATCTATAGTCATATAAAAAAACGCTCTAAATCACTATTGATTAAGGAAATGCAAATCAAAGCAAGTCTTACATACCATGTCACACCTATCAAATTGGATAACATGACAAAACATGAAAATGACAAATGCTGGAGAAGATAGGGAAAGTTGGAACACTAATTCATTGTGGGTGGAGCTATGAGCTGATATAGCCATTCTGGAGAGCAGTTTGGAACTATGCCCAAAGGATGACAAAAATGTGTATACCCTTGGACCAGCAATACCACTTCTAGGACTGTACCCCAGAGAGAAGATATAAATGGGAAAAGGACCCACATATACAAAAATATTTATAGCAGTTCTGTTTGTGGTGGCCAAGAAACTGGAAATGGATGCCCATCAATTGGGGAATGGCTGAACAAGTTGTGGTATATAAATGTAATAGAATACTATTGTGCTGGAAGAAATGATGAGCAGGTAGACTTCAGAAAAACCTGGAAAGACTTATATGAACTGATGCTGAAGGAAGTGAGAAGAACTAGGAAAACAGTGTACACAGTAACAGCCAGTGTTCGATGACTACTTTTGGTAGATCAGCCCTTCTCAGCAATGCAAAGACCTAGAACAACTCCAAAGGACTCATGATGGAAAATGCCATCCACATCCAGAGAAAAAACTATGGAGTCTGAATGCAGAGTGAAGCAGACCATTTTTTTTGGTTTTGTTTTTCTTTCTTATGGTTTCTCCCATTCATTACAATTCTTCTATGCAACATGACTAATGTGAAAAAGTGTTTAATAGAAATGAATGTGTAGAGCCTACATCAGATTGCATGCTGTCTTGGGGAGGGGAGAAAATTTAAAACTTATGGAAGTAAATGCTGAAAACTAAAAATAATTTTAATTAGTTAATTAAAAATGTTTATTGATTTATCCATTGATTCTCATCTATGCCAGTCAGTAACTTTCCATGTAAATAGATAATCTTCAACTAGGGAAGGAGGGGGGAAGGAAACAAGTATTTATTAAGCTTTTACTATGTGCAAGGAACCTTTTACAAATATTATCTCACTGGATCCTCACAACACCCTTATGATGTAGGTAATATTATTATCCCCATTTTACAGTTAACAAAACCGAGATGAAGGTACTTGCCCATGATTTCATAGCTAGTAAGTACATGAGGCTAGATTTGAACTCAGGTCTTCTGGACTCTAGATTGAGGGCCCTACCCACCATACCACCTAGCTGCCTCTTGTTATAGAAGGCTGGAGAATGTATGTTTAGCTGAGGGAAAAGAAAAGAAGCCTTAAAAACAGGAAGGGACCCAGTAGCCACAAAGCCTTTCTGGCATGTTGCCCAACTTCCTCATTGGATAGGGTTCTACCCTTGCTCTTACTTCTAGAACAAATCTGCCCTCTTCCTCCTGACAGCCCTATGAGGATGGGCTAGTAAATGCTTAACAGCTGGCTGTGCAAAAGGACACATTTAAATTGTTAATATTTACTCAGTCACTTTCTCAAGTTTAAACAATTAACAAGAAAATAAATCAAGTGCTAGTTTAGAGTTTTTTGCTGGTTTCCGAGTGCTTGCATGAAAGTGCTTGCAATGGAAATTTTTTAAAATTGATTTATTTATTTACTTTTAGTTTACAAGATTCAGTTCCACAGTCCCTTGAATTTCAAATTTTCTCCCCTCCCTCTTCCTCCCTCCCCTCCCTCTTCCCTCCTCCCCCCAAATCAAGTATAGGATCTGCAAATACTTTCACATTGTACAAAAGTCTGGTTGTACAGAAGGGTTGTAACCAATGGAGTGAACAATGGGGAAAAAGAAAGAAAACCAAACATGAAAAAGAACGATAGCATGTAGATTGCTTCAGTCTCCATTTAAACTCTGTTCTTTCTAGATCTTTCTCTGAATGTAGACATCTCCTTCCATCCTGAGACTTGTGGAGTTGTCTTATAATTGTTGCACTGAAAATTTAACACTTGGATCTCACCACCCAGTTCCAGCTGCTCCATCACACCTTCAAATACTTGAAGACAGCAATTGTGTCTTATCTTTGGGCTAAACATCCCCAATTCCCTCAATTAATCTTCATGTGGTCTGATCTCAAGTCCTTCACCATTCTGGCTGCCTTCTCTGGGTTCTCTCTGCCTTATTGATGCCCTTCCCAAAAGGTACCTGAACTCACTGAATAGTTTTCAGGCAGAAGCTGGTGATCACTTGTAGGTAGGTAGGGGTACAGCGATAGAGAGAGGGACTTGGGGTCTGGAAGACCTGAATTTGAGTGCTATCTCAGGCACTTACTGTGACCTTCAGCAAATCGCTTAGCTTCTGTGCCTTGGAGACAATAACAGTGCCTTCCTCACTGGACTGTTGTAAGAATCAAGTGAAAGAATATACTTGAAGTACTCTGCAAGCTTTCGCGACCCACGTCAATGCGGGCCATTTTTGTTGTTACAAAATTCGAGGGAAATCCACGTCCAGGCAGGAACTGGAGCAAACTTCTCTTCCTTCCCAGTCCTGAGATTCTGTGACTCCAGAGAAGGTGTCCTGCCCCCTTGGTGGCCCACCCTGTGCACATCCTCTGATGAGGAAGATACAGAGACAGAGAAGAATGGAATGTTCCATCCAACCTGCAGCCAATTCACATTGGGACGCCAAGCTGTCAAAGGAGATTGTGATAAAGGAGAAAAGCACCTGACTCTTCGCAGAGTTTTATCAGCTTGACTATTAGGAAAGAGTCTCTGGGATCCCCAGCAACCCTGCAAAGTTAACAAGCTATTCAAGCAGGCCTCTCCACCAACTGTATGGACCTAAAGAGTTTGTCCAGAAGCCACAAAGCTGCTCCCTTCCTCGGCATGTTGTCCAATGCCCTTCATGGGCATGGTTCTGGTGAGGACTCTGGACACTCCCTTCTTTAAGGTTTCCTAATAACAATAATCTGCCTTAAACACAAGGCAGCTAGTGATGCAGTGGATAGAGTGCCAGGCCTGGAGTCAGGAAGATCTGAGTTCAAATCCAGCCTCAGACACTTACTAGCCGAGTGACCCTGGGCAAGTCATTTAACTCTGTCTCAGTTTCCTCATCTGTAAAATGAGCTGGAGAAGGAAATGGCAAACCCCTGCAGTATCTCTGCCAAGAAAACCTCAAATGGATTCACAAAGAGTAGGATGTGCCTGAGCAACAAAAACAAGCTTTAAATATACATACAGAAAAGGAAAAAGAGGTGGTTACAATTTACACCTTGGATACGGTCAAGATACTCGGGATCAGAAGGGACCTCCAACACCATCTTGGCCAACCTGTACTTGACTACGAAACTCCTTGACAATGTCCTGACAAGTGGGTCATGCAGCCTTGGCTTGGAGACTCAGATCATGGAATAATAACTTCTGTGAGGTTCCTATATTCTACTCATTCTCTTTATTTGATCAAGAGCAGTGATGTGGTACAGTGGCACTGATAGTACCATAGGTCTGGCATAGCTGGGCCGTGTGACAAACGCTTGGTGTGGGGCCTTGCTGTTCTTGCAGGGTCACTAATTGTGTGAGTACTATAGGCCTATGAGAGATTAGACATCTCTCCCAAGTCTAGCTGGTATACTGGAAACTTGGGACTTCACCCCTGGCTCCCTTCTGGGCTCTGATAGGTGAACCTTCTGCCTTATCTTGTACTCATCATGGCCCCACACTCCAACCAACTGTACCCCACCTGAAACTTGGACTCCACCTCTGGCTCCCTACCAACTCCCCTCACCCCTCTGATAAGCAAGCTTTCTGCCTTATCTTACTGAGAACCAAGCCTCTGTACTCCACCCAGAATTCAGACTCTGCTCTACACTCTCCCCAGCTTCCCCTCATCCCTCTGCTAAATGAGACTTTTGCATTACCTTGCAGCTGATGCTACTGTGGGCAGTGTCCTCACCACATCTTCCTCCCCTCCCCATCCAGGACCCCTTTATAAGAATATATTATTATTAGAATATAACCTCCTTGGGCAGCTAGGTGTCACAGTGAATACAGCATTGGCCCTGGAGTCAGGAGGACCTGAGTTCAAATCCAGCCTCAGACACTTAACACTTACTAGCTGTGTGACCTTGGGCAAGTCACTTAACCCCAATTGCCCAGCCTTACCCCTTCAAAAAAAAAAGAATATAAGCTCCTTGAGGCCAGGGGCCACTTTACTTGTATTCCCAGTGCATGTCTAGCACGTAGTCAGCATTTACTAAATGATATTTACCTGTCTATCTAGCGCAGTGTCCATCTAAGCCAACAAAACAGCCCCGTCTATTGCTGGCTATTGATCTGTAGTCTGGTATGTGCTGGTTTCCCAGAGGATTGACCCTGTCTGTGAAATCCCTGAATCTCTACAGGGATAAGGGGCACTTGTTGGGTTAGGTTATGGGCTGAGCCAAGTTCAGAACAAGGTTGCTTATGTGTGTCCCAGGACCTATGGGGATATATCTGGTCTCTTGGAGCTGATGGAGTTGAGAGATCTCTATGGGCTGGTCCCAGGGAAGGAAACAAAGCCACTGACACAGGGATGTGCTGGATGAGAGGCAGCTGGCAGGCTTCTCTCTGAGACCTCCCTTTTAGGAGAGAAGCAACTGGAATGGAACTGGGAGGCAGGAGAGGCGAGAGGTGAGAAGCTGAAGCAGGAGGGGCACGGATAGCAGAGAACGGGGCGCAAGTCTCAGATCTGAGCTGATCAAGACCCTGAGACCCTTCTGTTCCAGGCCTTGGTTTCCTGGGCTATAAAATAGGGCTCACAATCCCTGTCTTATCTGGCTTGTTGGTTGTGAGGATCCAAGGAGAAAATGCCTGAGAAAGCATTTTGTAAACAGCCAAGTATTAAACAGGTGAGATGGAAGCATTAAGGTGAGAGCCTGATGCTTTCAGAGCAGTTAACTTGACATCACAAAGAAAAAACCTGAGCACATGGTCCCATGAGGATGAAGCTTCAGTCTAGAAAAAACCGAATCTCCAGAGGATGTGATTTGTGTTCCATTAATAATGACAAATGCTTCTGGGACATGGAGAGAAAAAAGGAATCACATTTCCACTTAAATCACAGTATTAACCCACTTTATAAGCATTAGCCCTTCATCCACCCATCCATCCACTCCTTTAACAAACATTTATCAAGGGCTTCTTATGCGCAGAACACTGGGCTAGATTCTGGGGGAGAATGGAAGATAAATAAGATGTGGCTTCTGCTCTTGTGGGACCCACAGGAATGATCTAAGAGCTGGAAGGGCTCTGAGAGACCACAAAATTCAACGTACCCATTTTACAGAGGAGGAAACTGAGACACAAGGTCATGCAGCAGCAGAGCCAGGACTAGTTCCCAGGCCAGGCCTCTAGTCACTATCCTGCTATATGTATGACCTTGAGGAAACCAGTTCTCAGACCAAATCACAGGCTGTTAAGAGCTATACCTTCAAGGTAGTCACCCCCATTCTACAGATACTGGGTCTGAGATTGAGAGGTAAAATCAGTCAGTAAACATTTACTAAAGGCCTACTATGTGCAAGTCACTGGGCTAAGTGCTGGGGACACAAAGAAAGACAGAAGACAGTCCCTGTGCTCAGATTAATGTGAGAGCCAACCTGCAAAGAATTATGTGCAGGCCATATGCCTATAGGGTAAGGGGGAGATAACCAACAGAGGGAAGGCAATAGTGTTCAAGGCCAGCTCCCTGACCCCAAGGTGGCCACATCCAAGGTCCAACAGGCCTTAGGTGACAAGGAGGGTCTTGAACCCAGGGCCTCTTAACCCAAATCCAGCATTCTTTCTACCCACAATTGTGCCAAGATAACATGCACAGAAGTAGACATGTTAGTCCTCACCACATCTCTGGGGCACCACTCCCCCCACTCCCTACTGCTGTGGCTGAGGCTCTAGGGCCATGGAAGGACATTTGAACACTTGGGAATTTCACTGGCCACTTCACGGGTGGACAGCCTACCAAGGCAATGGACCGGTCCACTCCCAGACCAACAGCACACCTACAATCAAACTGAGGTACCTGTTATTCATTCCACGGCCCATTTCTCCTCACCTCGTCACCTCCTCCCTGCATCATTAGATAACCTTTTTTCTTTTGAACTTATTTAACATGAGTACCCCATAAAGTATAAAAATACTCCATGTTGAGAAGCCTCCCTCCCAGCTCCCTGACTGCACGTGTATAGCCTTCTCACCTTCTCCCCTTGTCTCCTTGCCCCAGGGAGCATCTGTTCTCTGGTCAACCACTACTTGCTGGGTTTTAAAGTACAATTCCATTGTAAAAGTGGAGTTTCCAGATAATCAATAAATATCACTTTTTTTTTTTTACTAGATCTATGATTTATTGGTATAGGGAACTGCCAGTGAGGAAAAGCCCTCTACTAATATACTTACTCTGTGACTTAGTCTTAAGAATTGCCTAGAGAATTGAGAGGCAAAATGACTTGTCTAGAGTCACCCAGAAACTCTTTGTAGGGGGTGAGGGGGAAGATGAACCCAAGCCTTTTTGCCTCAGTTTCCCTGCAAAGAAGCAGATCTCTAACAATTAGCCTGTACTGCTTACCCAGTGGCTTTGTGCCCAAGAGCCAGAGAAGACCTAATTGTATCCTGGTACCATAACCCCCTGTGCCTGACTATAATACAACATAGAACATGAGAACATAAGGTTAAAATTCCCTCGACCCTAGCATCCCCTCCAGTTACCATGATACCCTATTTCTCCTTCCCTCCATGATCAAATGCCTATAAAGAGCTGAATGACCCTTTGCCTCCACTCAGCTACTACTTACTTCTCAACCTCTGGCTCCCAACCCCCTCCCCCTCCCAAATGGCTCTCTCCAAGGTCACTGGGGTCTCTGTTGCTAAATGCTGCGAGTCAGAAGAATCATTCTGGAAAGCAATTTGGAATTATGCAAATAAAGTGACCAAAATGTCCATGCCCTTTGATGGAGAGATGCCAGTACTAGGCAGGAGATCACTGATGAAAACAATATCCCCACGTACACCAACAGAACAATCTTTTTGGAGAGAGTAAAGAACTGGAAATTTCTTTTTAATTTCCATTGATTAGAGTTTGGCTAAAGAGATGCAGTCCATGAATGTAATGGAATATTAGTATGTTATAATAAGCAAAAAATTGGATGAATATAATGGTATAGTGAAGAGAAGACTGAACCTGCAGTTAGGAAGCTTTGTTGTTGTTGTTCAGTCATGTCTGACTCTTCATGACCCTGAATGGGTTTTCTAGGCAAAGATACTGAAGACCAGAGTTCAAATCCTACCTCAGATACTAACTAGCTATGTGACCCTGGGCAAGTCACTTCATTTCTGTCTCTCTCAATTTCCTCATCTATAAAACAGCCCCTACCTCCCAGGGTTCTTGTGAAGATAAAATGAGATAATGTATATAAAGCTTTTTGCAAACCTTAAAGTTCAAAGAGCACTTTACAATAAAGTATTATTAAATTATAATAGATCTACTAAATGCTAGTGATTACTTTTCATCAGAGAACCATTGAAAGATTTACATGAACTGATGCAGAGTGAATAGAGCCAAGCCAACAATATACACAACAACAACAAAGTAAATGGAAAGAACAATTACCAAATAGATGAAAGTGAATTTATAAAATTTTAAAAGTCAAGCATGATCCAAGAAATGAGAAGACAACCCACCTACCCTTGATTACTTTGCAGAAGTGGGAGGTCCAGGAGTGTAACTTTGCATATATATTCCAATAGGTTTTTATATGTTAATTGATTTTATTATTTTTTCTCTTTCTCGTCTTCCTCTCTTTTTTTCTTTAAAAAAAATTATTTGTTATATGAGATGGCTCCCAAGGAGGAAGAAGTGAGAGAGATACAGGTAGAATGTAGATGGTATAAAGACAACATCAATAAAAATTTATTGAAAGAAGCTTGCCTGACTTAAAGGCAATAGTGAATTACTAAAGATTTTTTTAGTGGAGTCAGATCTTTTTGAGCAATATTTGACAGCTATAAGGAGGAATTAAGGTTAGGGGTGGGAGGGTTGAGGTTAGATGGAGGGATGAAGAGAGGAAGGTGAAACTGGCATCAGGGAGGGCAATTGGGAAGACATCTAGTTTGCCCCAGGAGTGCTGCTAAGAGCCTGAACTTGAGCAGTGCCTGTGTGAAAGGACAGACGGGGACACAGAAGTGGACCAGTAGATGGCAAGAGGGAAGGATGATATGGTCAAGGAGGGCAAGGATGGATAGAAGGAGGCAAAGGTTAAGCATGACTCAAGTTGTACATGTGGGTGCCTGAAGGATGGTGGTGCCCTCAAAAGAATCAGGGGAATGTGAAGGAGAGACAAGTTTTGGAGAAAATATAAGTTCGGATTTGGACAAGTTGAGTTGGTAATAAAGAACTAGAGAGTCTGATATGCTCCTGGAGATGTCTGGAAGGTGATCTGGATTGTTGTTACAGAAAGGAAAAAGCTTGAAATATTGTCCTTTCTAACATGCCATTAGAAGGCTCCAGCACCACCACTTGGTGAGGGGCCACCAAAAATCAACCAATTAGAGCTTTTTATTTTATTTTATTTGGAGGGCGAGGGTGTGTGTGTGTCAAATTTCAGACAGCTAAGTTCTCCTGGCTAGAGGCGTCCTTAATGATATGTCTCTCTGCTTGGCTGCAAGGTGTAGGGCAAAGGGTGCTAGATTGGGAGTCAGGTGAGACTAGGATCAAATAGAATTCCAGATACTACCTAACTGACCATGGGTAAATTGTTAAAGCCTCTGAGCCTCAATTCCTCATTGGTAAAATGGGGATTATGATACCTGCACTACCCAGGATGATAAAAAAAAAAAAAAGCAAAAAAAACCCATTGCAAGACTATGGCAAAAGATGAGAATAGTCAACACTGGAGGGTGTATGAAAGATACACATGCATTACTGGTGGCACTGCAAAGTAGGAAAACCATTCTGGAAAAGAACTGTGAAATATACAAATAAAGTAACTAAAATGTTCATGCCCTTTGAGCCAGAGATTCTATTGCTATGCATTTACCCCGAGGAGATCACTGACAAAAAGTAAGCAAACCGTGGTATAGGAATGCAACAGAATATTTCTGTGCTATAAAAAACAGCAAACATCATGAGGTTAGAGAATCAGGAAGAGACTAATACAAACTGGTGCGAAGTGAGGTAAACCGAGACAGGAAAACAATATCTTCAATGATTACAACAAGCACAGAACAAATGAGAGTGAACGCCACAAAATTATAGGGAGTGAACACAGCCCCAAAGAGTATGGGGCAGAAGGTGGGGGTGGGTTGGGGTGGAGAATCCCACAGCTATGGAACACTGCATGTGATAATATCAGATTTTTCAATGTGTCAATCATTTTTGCTGACATTTTCCTCATTCTTTTCTTTAAAAAATAAACAAACTTTGTGTTAAGGTATGTGGCTTACTGGGAAGGGGAAGGAAGATACTGGAAGAAGTCTAAGCAATGTAAAAACAAAAAAAACTCATTAGAAATGTAGTTAATAAGACAGAAAAGTGCTTTGTAAGTCTAAAAGCACCATTTAAAGATTAGCTACGTGGTTCAGTGGATAGAGTGCCAGGCCTAGAGTCAAAAAGTCTCATTTTCCCGTCTTAAAATCGGACCCCAGACATTTCCTAGCTGTGTGACCTTGGGCAAGTCACTTAACCCTGTTTGCCTCAGTTTCCTCATCTGTAAAATGATCTGGAGAAGGAAATACAAACCACTCCAATATCTCTGCCAAGAAAACCCCAAGCGGCAGAACAACAACAAAGTATGATCTGGGAACTGTGGAAAAGGGCAGCTCTAAGGTGTTCATTCATTCAGTAGTTAATTCAAATGTTTTCCTGAGGGTACCAAGGTAGGTGCTCAGTGCCAGATGAGGTCTAGGCAAGACACAACTAAGTGAAGGAGGGGGTTATCAAACATGAAATTCTCTGATAGATTCATCGGAGGGGTGAACAACAGCTGTGTGAAGTCTGAGGGGTGATGGCAGAAGGGCAGTCCTACTGGGGAGAGGGCACGGTTCTATTAGGGAGGCTGCAGTTGAGCTGGTATTTAAAGAGCGGGTAGGAACATCCATGGATTAAGGTATGTGGATGTGGGGAAGGGGAGTGAAGGAATTCTACAAGTAGGACCTAATGAAAGCTTGGAGGCAGGACAGGTCAGGGTGTGTTACAGGGATAATGGGGCAGTCTAATTGAGATAAAGTATAGAGTACATGGCTGAGTGACTATAGATTGCTGTTGTTGCTTGGATCAATGACATCTGGAGGGCAAACTTATTGTTTGGAATTAATGTAGATTACGTTAGAAAGGGAAGGTGGTACTCCACTTTGGAAGGCCAGCAATGGCTGGCAGAGGCGAAGGGTTCTAGAGTTTGAAGGGACCTGAGAGGTCTAGTCTAATCCCTCCTCTCAGGGAGGAAGCAGCAGGCATGAGATCTGAGCGTAGTCCCTCAAACCCTCAGGCCAACAGGCTAGTGTTAGCATCACATGGTGTCCCTCAACAAAGCCCTACGGAATTTACTTCCCTCCAAGCAAGTAGTTTATTTTGTGCTTATGATGCACGAGTGTCTGGAAAATATTGCAAGTCTATGACCAAACAGAATGGTTCTGATACAGTCAAAGGGCTAAGGAGGAGGTGGAAGGGGAGGGATTCCTGGATCAAATGCCTTATCTGTGGATCCCTGTCCTTCCCTTCTTCTTTTATTTCGCAGGGCAGCCTGGCCCCTACAAATGCCATACCCTCGGTTTGTTGTAGTGTACAACTAATAATGTGAAGGAATGTGGAAGCCGTACCCTATGCTAACCTTGAGAAAGTCTCTTCCGTGCCTCAGTTTCCCCATCTATAAAATAAGGGAGTCAAACTAGATGACCTCTAAGGTTCCTTAAGAACTTGATTCCCACGCTACCTCTTCTGTGAAGCCTTCCCTGATGCCCCCAATTGTTAGTCATCTCACCCTCTTTGAATTCTCCCAGTAAGTCCTTTCCCTTATCTGTGCTGTGTTTTCCAAGAGATCAAATGCTATCAGAGGACAGGGCCTGTTTCTGTTTCATCTTTGCCAGCCCAGCCTGTCTCACAACGCCTTCCACTTAGTAGGAATTTCTGTTGTGCAATTCATGGCTCAGGGCTCCCAAGCCTGGGGAAACATATCTATCCTGGAGGCCACTCAGAAAGGTCCCTCACTTTGGCTCATGCTGCCCCCTCCAGAGCCAATCACTGAGCAGAGTTTGTGCCTGAGGGTTTCTTGGCTCTAGCATGAGCTACACAAAATAACGACTGTAGATATTAGGGTTGGCAAGCTCTTTATTTACCCCTACAGAAAAAGAAGGGGCAAAGAACTCACAGACCATGAACAAAACCAAAATCCACATAAAGGGCCTGACCAGAGGCCACAAGACACCAAAAAAGTCTGCCCCCTCTCTGTCAAGGCCCACTTTCCCCCAGAGCCCACAGACTCAGACTTCTAGTGCCCCCCAACTGACATGGGAAGCATCCTCTGAGGCTGTGCCTGCTATCAGGGGACAGGCCTTCTACCCACTGCACCAGCTATCCCACTTATCTGGAGGAACACAAAAGGAAAGACTTGGCCTTTTGCTGCCGCATGTGACTTATCTTCTGCTATTCCTCCAGCTTCCAGGGTCTAGGGGGTGAACCACTTCTCCAAGAAACACTCAGGAGGTCCCCCTCCTCTTTAGAGAACATCAGAAGCCTAGTTCTAATACCAAGGGGCACCTGAGGGGCACCTCCTGAAGCTGGTACTGCCAAGTCTTCTCCCTTCTCTGGCTGAAAGGAAAGCTTTTGTGGCCATATTGCCAGAAAGTCTGCCTTCTCTAGGTAAGACTAGATTTGAGGACTCCTGAAAATGGATTTACTAAAAAGGCACCCCCCACCTAGAGCTGGGGTTCAGGGACTAATGCCCAAGCCACATGGGCAAGTATCGTATTGCTGCCTCTGCCACAGGACACTCAACGGCTCTGGGCTTGTTTCTTCACCTTTAATTAGAAGGCGTCGGACTAGATCTCTCTGGTCCGTCCCTTCCAATTCTAAACCTTTGTCTGACATCTGATGCCTTCCAAAGTGAAGCACAGTCTTTCTCACCTGTTCTCATATTAACACAGCCAAGCACTCTGTTTGTTGTTGCTGTTCAATCATTCAGTTACGTTCGACTCTGTGATCCCGCCAACCTTACTGTCTGTGGAGTTTTCTTTGCAGATGCTGGAGTCGTTTGCCATTTCCTTCTCCAATGGGTTAAGACAAACAGGGTTAAGCAACTTGGCCAGCATCACACGGCTCCTTGAAATCCAGTCTTGCTGACTGCAAGCCCAACCCTGTCCACTGAGTCTCCGAGGTGCCTTGCTGTGTACTCTACAACTAGATTGGGCAGCTCTCCATGCTTGCAACATATGCTGAGCTCTCCTGACACAATATTTCTGCTGTTCCTTGCGTCTAGACTCGAATGTTTTCACTGCCTATGTATGTATGTATGTATGTATGTATGTAGCATACATATATGTGTGTATACATGCACATATGTGTATAAATGTGTGTGTGTGTATACATCCTTAACCAGCTGATTTTCCTGCCCATTCTTTACCCTTTACATTCCCTACAAGAGCCCTTGATACTACACTACTGCCTCAGCTGTGGGCATCTTTTGGGCCGGTAAAAACCTCTCTTGGGTGTCTTGTCTTTGACCTGTGCTCAGAAAGGGGGAAAAAGTAGGATTACAGGATTGTAGATTTAGTGCTAAAGGGGCTTTCAAGGTCATCTCATGCAGCTCCCTCATTTTACAAATGTAGAACCTGAGGCCCAGAGGGGTTGTAACTTTCCTAATGCCCCACAGTGTCAAAGATGGAATTCTATACACAGAGGTGGTGAGGACCTCTCACCTTGGGCCATGCATGTGGGTGAGCATATCTGCCTCTACCATAAGGAATTCATTAATGACTCATAGGGTAGTAAAGAGGGTAGCTGTCCCTACTGTATTTTCATGTCTCCAGAAAAAGGAGAAAAGGAGACAAAAAAAGAAAAAGAGCATGTCTTCATTGAACACGTGTTTATAGACTAATGAAAAGGGGTGATCCCTCCCTAAGAGCTAACTAATTCATCTTAAAGGTAGCCCTCCTTAATCAGAACCATCCCCTGGAAGGAGAGAGGTGGTGGTTTTAAACCATCCCCTCTATTTTAGGGGCAACCCCAGTCACTGATTTAATGTCTTTTGTTCCTCTGGTCAGGTGCCAAATGGGCATATTTACCCTCTATAGCAGGAGTTCTTAACCTTTTCACATAGTGGACCCCTTGGGTGGTCTGGTGAAGCCTATGGACCCCTTCTTAGAATAATGTTTGTTTCCTACATTCGTAGTTGAAGGAAATGTTAAATTTTAGTTAGAGGCTAGTAAAAATAAAGATGTACATTTTTTTTTCCCAACCAAGTTCACGAATCTGCCAAAATCTATCCATGGACCCTTTAAGGGCATTCATGAACTTCAGATTGAGTTCTATAGGGAAATGGTTTCTAAAATCTCATCAAATTGATTGGAGCAACTTCAGTGATCACCCTTTACAATCAAAGTCCCAAAGGCTAAGCTCAAGTTGAACTCATCAACTTGATAAGAGAACTAATTCCCTTGATTGTCCCTCTACAAATGAACAGAATTAAATTCAAGTTCAAACTTTCTATGATCCTATGTTCTGAGGTCCCTCCTAATGGCAACATTCTAACCTTCTATGACCCTATATTTTAAATTTCTTCCAGCCTAAACATCCTATATTCTTTGTTCCAAGGTGTCTTTCAGATAGATCTCCAGGCCTAAATTTATGGAATGGGGGGACTTACATTTCTACCCAATGGAAAGAATTCCTAAGTATAGTCTCCACTGTTTGGTTCTCTCGGTTCCAATTTAAAGTCCCCTACAAACTTCTAGACAATTGTTAGAAGATGGTGGTAAGAGCAGGCAGGCAAATGCTGACATTCCTGGGCCTGGGCTGAGCTCTAGTGGAGAGGATAGTCTCAAGCAGTGCTTCCACGGAAGGCAATGAGGAGGGCACTGCTCGCATGTGAAAGATGCTTACTTTTGGCGTTGCCCTCCCCTGTGTGGTGGTCAGTATGCTGAATTGCTATATGAAATCCAAGAATCCCCACAAGAAACCCAAGTTTATCCCCTACAGCCACCTCTGAATATGGACTAAGTCCTTCCCATGGGGAGACTGCAACCACACTCTTTCACAACTGACGGGTCAATCCTCTGCCAACTGGTTATGAAGACAACTAAGGAAAGCCTGGACCACTCGCTGCTCCAGTGCTGGGACCCACAGCAGCTAGTGGGACGATCATTCTCTCTGTGTGGATCCAGCCATTGGGTTCATTTCCCTTCCTAACATCAAGCAATAAAAAAATAACGCTGATCTTCGATCATCATGCTTGTTACAGGAGCGGCTTAAATAAACAGTTCTTACCTTAGACTACAGCGAAGTCTTAAATTACAATCAAAACTAAACATTCAGGAAATTCACACCAATATAATCCTTTCTGAACATCAGGCATGCCCTATTTAGTGTAGTGGGATGCAATTTATCCTGCCAATAGAGCATAGTGCCAACTCACTCACATGGCATACATGCAGTTAATGATAAATCTTTTCTTTATGCCAAGTTACTCTTTATGTCTATAGTAGATAAAACTGAAGGGACATGGGGTGGTTAGGTGGCACAGTGAATAGAGCACCAGCCCTAGAGTCAGGAGGACCTGAGTTCAAATCCAGCCTAAGACACTTAACACTTACTAGCTGTGTGACCTTGGGCAAGTCACTTAACCCTAATTGCCCTGCCTTCCCCCTCCAAAAAGCCAAAAAATACCCAAAACAAAACAAAACAAACAAACAAAAAACCTGAAGGGACTAACAGTGCAAGGAAATGGAAACTAATGAGTCCAAAAGCTAAGTTCTTGTGACCTCTGATCTTCCCAAAAGAAAAAATGGGAAGCAGAAGGATGTCTAATTTTACAAATGAAGTATGGCACCTGAGGGCTAAATGTTCTGAGTCCTTCCCTCAACCTCAAGGGAAAAAAAAAATCTTCCCCCACAAAATCTCTGTCCTAAAAAACAAATTTGCCCCAAGACAGTAAATTCCACATGGACTCATCTGAACACCTTGAAATTAATGCTGTGCAAATATCCTTGGGAAATCAAGGCTATGAGCATGATTTTGGTATTTACCTGTAAACCTATCAGGATAAAGGTCAGGCTTTATTCACTGATTCATCAGAGGGGAATCTTAAACTTTAACCTGTAGCCAGTGAGGATCAAAAGGGTTAAGGATCAGTTAGGAAACCCCTGTTGTGAAAACGGAAGTTTACAGTAAGCTCAGAAGCGGAACCATCAGCCCCAGCGCGAGGCAGAGATACTCAGGGCAATCTGAAGAAAGACCGGTTCTCAGAAAATCTAAATCCCCTTCATGCTGTCAAGAACTAATCTTTCTGACCTGAAAGGCAGTGAGCGCATTGTCATTTGTGACCACGCTGTTGCTCTTAGAATGGAATTTTCTTGCTTCCTGCAGGAAAAGCTCCTGGTGTCTGTTCCCATAAGCTTATGATTTTTAAATCCACCATGGACCTAATAATGACTGGACCATCCCCTTCACAGAAATCCTATTCAAAGTTATTCTACTCTGCTCTGGAAATTAACAAAATCACAATACTTTCCCCTTAAAAAATAAAATAAAGCAAAAAGCACTTGTTTAGTGGATTCCCAGTCATCTTCTTGCTCCTCCCCCAGCCGCCAGAAGCTCAAGGGATCTTTGTGTATCTCTTCTCCCATGTCAAGATGCCTCCTCTTCTTCTCTTGTTCACTTCTCAACCCTTATTTTCACCTTTCTTACTCAACTGAAACTTCATTCTTCAATGTTACTAACCATCTCTTACTTGCTAAATCTAATGATCTTTTTCTCAGAACTCACTCTTCTTGAACTCTGACCCCCCTCCACTCCAGGATTCTGTTTTCCCTTGGTTTTCATGATATTGCTCTTATCTTGGTTTTCCCTTACCTATTTGGTGAGCTTCATAATTTCATTATGAAATTTATTATGAAAATTATGAAATTAACCTGCCACAGGTTCCCCAACCATGATCCAAATGCTTTCTCCAAACCATAGCTATTCCCCAAGGCTCTACCATGAGTCCTCTTTTTGCTCTTGACATAATCTTCTCAGTGATCTATCTCATTAGTATCTATGGCTTCGATGATTAATTCTATACAGATGTCTCCTATACATAGACAACTCTAAATCTTTCTTTAGTTCTCTTCTGAGTTCGTCCTACATCAAGCACCTACTGAACATCTCCAGTTAGATGCCCCTTAGGTCATCCTATTGGCTACAAAGTCAATACAATGAAAACATTTCCCCCTCCTTAAGCCTCTCCCTCTTCCTGACTTCCCTATTTCTATTGAGGGCACCCACAATTCTTCTGACCGTACAGATTCTCAACCTGAAAGTCATCCTCTACTGGTCTCTCTTCCCCTATTCAACCAGTTGCCAAAATCATCCACTGCATTCCTGGCCATCACTAGTCATCTTGATTTTTGTCTTTTTATCTTGCCATTACTTTGATGACTCTGGAAGAGGGAGTAAGGGGGACAACTTTGTGTAACTTTGCCTCACTTACATCCAATTCATGGGCAAGTCAAGCCATCACCAGGGATGTCATTGGTCTTCTTCCAAAACAAAGAAACAACAACAACGTGTCCACAGATAAGTAAATAGGGGAGGGGGAAGGAACAAGCTTTCTTACAAGTGGCATACTATGTTCCAGGTACCATACCTAAACCTTTTGAAATATTATATCATTTGATAGTGCGTATAAGATACATAGTCAATTTTTAAAAAAAGGTATTGGAGGGGGATACTAACATTGGAAGGAATCAGTTGACTCTTGAAGACACCTCAGGCAAGGAAGAAAAGTACCTCAGGCCTGGATGATACATCATCTGTAGGTCAAAGCAAAGAACCAGGAGATGGAATGTGGTATTCGAGGAGCAGTAAGAAGACTGGTTGAACCAGACAATACAGGCCAGTATACAATGCATATATGCAAGATTAAAAAAAAACAACCCAAAACTACATTCCTTCACACAGACCAAAACTGAAATGAAAAAAAAACCGAAGCAAAACTAATTTCATAAACTTGTTTTATAACCATTTATTGGGAACTAAGAACTTACTGTTCAGTTTCCCCCAGTGTTATATTTAGCATCAGCTGGACTTCCCAAGAAAAGCTCTTATCACACACAAGACCCACTTAAAAATTTGGGACATTTTGGCTGATGAGCTAGACCCAAAAGAGGGCCTCCAGAAAAGAGACAAATCTTGAAAAAAGGACTGTATGAGGATCAGAGAAAGAACTGGGGACATTCAGCCTGATCAAAAAAAAGCTTTGGGTTGGGGAGGGACAGGGCTGTCCCTTGGACGAGGAACAACAGGGGGCCAAAGGGTGGAGGAGATACTGAGTCAGATGTCTGCTCCACATAAGGAAAAACCTTCTATTAACAAGAGCAGTCCCAAAGCGGACTGGGCCGCCTCTGTAGGGAGTTCCCAGTTACTGAGAATCTTCAAGTTGAGGCTTGGATGCTTTTTTTTCCAGGGAAATTGTTGCTCATTTCTGCTCAGGTGTGGTTTGGCCCCTGTGACTTCTGAGGTCCCTCCTAGCTCTGAGAGTCTGTGAGTCTATGAAATGAAAGTTTGACTTAACTATGAAAAGATTGATTGCTGTTTATGGAAATTATACTTGGAAAAAAAATCCACTTTCACCTAGTAAATGAGTTGCTGGGGAAACAGATCAAAGGGCTCAAGACTGATTAGGGCCTGTACTCGGATAAAGAAGTCAGTGAAACTTCTCTCTTTTTCAAGCGCTCTGCCAGCAGCTGACTGTCTTCCCACAGACATGTGCTTCCTGGATCCTCGTGCCCAGAATCCACAGAACTTGGGATCTTTCAAGACCATCGGCAATAACAGTCTTGACTGATTGTTCACAACAAATTAAAGGCATGTGGGCTCTCCACAAACAAGAGTGTAAACGGAATAAGCAAACAAAAGCAAGGATATCGATCATATTAGGGACAATTCAACTGAAAGGGAAGTATGTGAGTCATTATTTATTAAAATGGAATTATACGTCCCCGTTCCCACCGTGCTGCCCGACCTCCTCAGAGCTGTGGGCTCCAGGAGGGTTGGCCTGTTTTTTCCTTTCTTTGTAACTCCAGTGCCTGGCAAACAGTAGGCATTTAATATACGCCGACCAACCGACTGACTGACTGACTGAGGATGAAGAACGAGACACACATTTTTGGGCGGGGTCAATGTGAGAATTCGTTTTGCCTGACTATGAATATTTGTTATAAAAGTATCCTTTTACTTTTCTTTTTCGATGGATGGGGAGGAAAGAGGGAGAGAAAAGAAAGGTTTGTTAACTTTAAAAAGTTTAATAGAATTTGCTCAGCTATACTTAGCTTTAACAGTATCTAATAGTGATTCATATACATTAGAGCCCAGAAGAGAACACAGACAGAAGGGATAGGAACCAGGGCTCATGGCTGGGAGAAGGTATGTAGACACATGCACAGGACACTGGGAAGGGAAGCCGATGCTTGTAACAAGGAAGTCTCTCCAGGAAGGGAGGATCTTTTCTCAGGGTCCCCCTGAACCATGCTTACTGGGGTGTTCTACAACTCCAGACTAGGGAGAAAAGATGGATGAGAGATACTTTGAGGCTCTTAGAGTAAAAGGAAGCTAACTACCTCCAGAGGTAAACCCAGAGACCAAAGGATGAGAGAGAGAGAAACAGAGAGAGAGACACAGAGAGAGAGACAGAGAGAGAGAGAGACAGAGAAAGAAAGAGAGAGACAGAGAGACAGAGACAGAGATAGAGGCAGAGAGAGGAGAGAGACAGAGAGAGAGAGAACCTTACAAAGAGAAAGAAGTATGCAAATATATACTTGGGCTCTTTTCTGAGCCAGGGAACACACACACACACACACACACACACACACACACACCTCTCCCTCTTCACCCCCTCCCTAAAAGACAAAACAAAACCCCATCGAACACTGTCTCCCCCATTCTTCAGCTTTATACATGTTTTCAGACTTCAGAACATGCAGACATCATCAGCATCCCCTCACTCCCTCTCATGGTCATAAGAAGTATCCTTTGTCCTCTCTCCATTCCAGTCTGGCCTCACAACATCTGCTTCTTCTCTACATAAACATGTCATCACGAAAGATCGTTCTAGAACAGGTAGGTTTCTTCTACTGGGACCAGAACATACTGTGTGTGGCAGGGTGAGGTCGCCTGTGGGGGACACTCTGAAGACAGCATTCTGCCAAATTCTGTTTTGGGAACCATGCGGTGACCTTGCATTCTTTTACTGGGCTTAATCTCTTTTCATTTTGTTTTGAATGTGGGCAGGAGAGTTTAGAATTGTCGATACATGCTGTTATCTTTAAAAATAATTTTTAAAAAATTAACAAGCACCCATTGGGGGTGGGGAGGTAGTTGGGGGAAGAAGAACAAAATATGCAGTGTCAAGCAGAAACCTCCCACATTGGACATGTCCAAAAAGAAGCCTTGTTCTGCTTTTTCATCCATCCATCCTCTATCAGTAGGTAGATCTCACTCTTTATCATCAATCCTCTGGAATCACGTTTAGTCACTGCATTGATTTGAGTTCCTAAGTCTTTGCAAATTGTACATTTTCACAATGTTGTTCTAGAATATATTGTCTGTTCTCTGCTCACTTTTCTCTGCATTGCTTCATCCAAGATCTTCTAGGTTTTTCTGAAAGTGATCTCTTCGTCCTAAAAGTGCAATATTATACAATTACATTTGCACCCAATATATTGTACTTTTTGAACTGGTATCACACAATTGTGATTATTACTGCTTTGTCATGCAAGTTGAGATATGATATTGCTAGGGCTCTTTCCTTCCCAATTTTTTTTCATTACATTTCTTGAGAGTCTTGACTTTTCGTTACTCCAGATGAATTTCATTATTACCTTTTCTAGTTATATAAAGTGATTTATTGGTAGCTTGATTTGTATGGCACCGAATAAGCAAATTAATTTAGGAAGTATTATCATTTTTATTACATTGGCTTAGCCTACCCATGAGCAATTAATATTTCTCCAATTATTTAGGTCTGTTTCTATTACTATAAAAATTGTTTCATACTTGTATTGACATAGTTCTTCTGTGTGTCTTGGTAATAAGAATGACTACTAACTATTTTATACATTCTGTAGTCATTTTAAATGAAATTTTTCTCTCCCTGCTGGGTTTTGTTGGTAATACATAACAAATGCTCATTATTTGTGTAGGTTTATTTTATGTTATTCAACTCTGATGAAGTTATTGTCTTAATTAATCTTAGTTGACTCTTAAGGAATCTCTAAGTGTACCATCATATCATCTGCAAAAGGCTGTACCTTTGCTTCTTCTCTGCCTAGACTGATTCCCGCAACAGCTTTTTATCCCATTGCTGCAGCGAACCTTGATAGCATTCTACAAACAGGAGTGGCCATAATGGACATCTATCCACCTGGTATGTCCTCCAACTGTCCAAGGAGTACAGTAGTCAGGCCTATGGTCAATGGGGTTGGGAAAGGGAAATAGTGGGGTCTTGAGAATAATTCTACTACCATCTTCCCAAGGCAGCTTCTCTTGACCCTTCCACTCCCTCCTCCTGGACAGCCACTGGAAACTAAATCAACAATGGTATTCCTGTAACACCTACTGTGCGCCAGGCTCCAGGCTGAGCACTTTACAAGTATTATCTCATTTGTTCCTCACGACCACACTGGGAAGAAGATGCTGTTTTTATCCACATCACCACTTTACAGTTGAGGAACTTGAAGCAAACAGAGGTCAAGTGACTTGCCCAAGGTCACAAGCTAGTGAATATAAGTTTGGATTTGAACGCTAGGTCTTCCTGAGTCCAGGCCCAGCACTCTGTGTACTCTGCCCCGACATGGCTGCCTCTAGAGAGATGGGCACCCAGGTAGGCTTACTATGACCTGGCTCCTGTTTTATAAGAATTCCAGCAAGCTGCGTGTCAGGGAAGAAAATCGGCTTGCTGTCAACCTACCCCTTTCCTCTTCTTCAGCTAAACTTGGAAATCAGAGAAGGGTCACCAAACAGAGACATTGAAAGGAAAACATCACAGTCACAGAACCAGGTGGAAGTGCAGAGTTAATCCTTCCCAGGAAATCCTTGAGCAATAATCATGAAGAATTGTTGTGTAAAAGAATGTGAAGCTGAGCTCTTTGAGGGAGGAAGATGATTCTGTGCACACCCTGAGAAGTCACTCAATGCCCTGATAACAAGCTGACATGGTTCTGCAAACCATCTCTGTAGAACGAGCCGCGGAGCTCAGCCTGGACCCCTGGACGAGCTGCTGGGTGCAGGGCTTCAGGTCGGGACGGGCCCTCCCTACTGTTTGCGTGTGAGGAACCTTCTCAACCAACAAACTTGCTTCTCAATTAACTCCCTTGCAAGCGCAATAAATATTTGATAATTGGAATTCTCTCTGCTCTACCCTAACTCCCTCCTCCTCCTCCAACACCTCTACTGGCTGAAATTCTTTCTGTCTGTCACACAATCTAAGAGAGTGGAGAAGATGTCCAAGCACACCCACACTTGACCTAGAATCCAGTGTTAAGTATCAAATGTTCATCTAAGTATGAAATTTTGTTTTGTTTTGTTTTAAGCCTCTTTCAGAGTTCAAACCAACCTCAGACACTCCCTAGCTATGAGACCCTGGGCAGGTCACTTCACCTTCTTTGTCTCAGTTTCCTCATCTGTCAAATGAGCTGGAGAAGGAAAGGGCAAAGCGCTCTAGTATCTCTGCCAAGAAAACCCCAAATGGGGGAACGGCCAAACAAATTGTGGTATACGCATGGAAGGAAATGTTATGCCATAAGAAATGACTAAATAGAAAATTTCATAGGAAACTGGGAAGACCTCTTTGAACTAAGGCAGAATTGAGTGAGCAGAACCAGGAGAATAATTTGTACAGTTAGAAGAGCTGACATTTATATGGCATTTGGTACACGTGCCAGGCACTGTGCCAAGCACTTTATTGATCCTCACAACAATTATTATCCCCATTTCACATATGAGGAAACTGAGGCGAGGTTAGATGACTTGTCCAAGGTCACAAAACTAGTTAAGTGTTGGAGGATTCCAGGCTGGTTGCTCGATCCGCTGCACCACTCAGCTGCCTTACACAATGACAGTATTATAGAGAACAATAACTGTGAATGATAAACTTTATGATAAATCACTAGTCTAAAAGAATGAAGATGGAACATTTCACTCACCTGCTGAGAGATTTGATTAACCCCAAACACAGAGGGGATAGATGCCTTCAGATGCAGCAAGCGTGGCAATTTATTTTGCTGGTCGTGTAGATATGTACCTAGCGCTTTATTTTTTCACAGTTTATTTTACTTTCTCAGTGGGGGAAGGGTTTTTGGAGGGATAGCTTAGTAAAAGAAAAAAGAAGATATCTATGCTATGATACACCAAGTTTATTTTCAACATAATGTACTACACAGGTTGCTGCTCTGAAAGAAATCTCAGGCCCTGAACCACACTGTCAAAAAGGAACTATGAAAATATACTGCGTCATCTTGCTAAGAAAAATAAGTATTTCAGTGCCTTGCTCTAATAGGCTGGGACTGTTGCTGACATTACTGTTATTAGTAATTGGGGAGGAATATTGTTATTGGGGAATGGGGAATATTTACTGAAAAAAATCATTTAGAAATAATTTTATTGTCCCTAGTTTACAGATGGAGAAACTGAGGCTCAGAGGTTCAGTAGCTTTCTTGTAGTCACACAGCTATAGTTGTAAGAAGGAAACTACTCCAAGCCCTTAGGGATCTGAAGTCCTCTTGCCCAAAGTTACATCCCCAGTGGCAGAAGTAGGATTTGAACCCAGGTCCTCGGACTGAAGGGGATGGGATCAGAACCTCCAAAAGGAAAAGATTATGTCTTTAGGATCTGGACCCCAAAAAGGAAAAGCCCCTGGCCTTTCACACGTGGCCCAGGTCTCCGTTTGCCTGGGGCAATTGGCCCTTTCCAGTTAATTAACTTCCTTTTCTTTGTCTACACCTGGCCCCATCCTAGACCACTCTTAATTCCATCTAGACCCCTTCTCTGTTCCCACAGTCTTTTGTCCCCCCCCATTAAATAGCTCAGATTCAAACTAGCCCGACTGTACTGACAAGCATCACAAGCGCTCAGCTTCCTTAAGAGTCTGGCCAGCATGGTGGATTGTGTTCTAATAAACCTTGTCTTTGGCTGAAAGAAGGCCAGAGCCGAATTCATTCGGGCAGGACCTGCATGTCGCGATTTCAGGGTCCCCCTCACCCCTAAACCTCAATAAGACCAGTGTAAATAATGTGCCATTTCCCCTTCACCAGGCTGCCTCCTCTCATGTCTGTAACCAGTAGGCTTCAAGGCTCACTAAAACAAAGTCTCCCAAATGTAAGGGCAAGGCTCCCTCTGTGGCCTCCCACTCTCCCCTGGCAGCCCTCAATTTCCCTGACTGCAGATTTACTCCACGTGCAGCATCAAGATCTGTCTTTCTCTCTGACGTCATTTTAACAATATAACCATTCCAAAAATGTTCTTTCTTCCCAGCTGCCAGTTTCCAGGCCTAACTTTGAGCTAGTTCTCCTCAGACCTGGCTGGCTGAGGCCGATTATCCAGAACACTGGGTAATCTTTTGGACATTTAGAAATTTCCTTAAAAAACTGATGGGGATTGAGGAGTAAAAGGCATGATAATCCAGGGAGGGAATAGTCACAAGCAAAACAAATTTCCTGACCTAGAAGGGGATGATTAAGTGGGTAGAGGAAGGGAAGAAAAAGAACCAGGATCCAAGGGCCTCTCTTAGACACCTGAAAAGTAGCTGAACCAGCTTTGATATATTACATACATGAAGATAACGTTACTGCACCAAGAGAAAGAATGAAAGAGGTGATTTCAGAGAATCTGGGGTGGTCTTTTAGTGATACCCAATTCTGTGCATGAGGAAAAATGATCAGAAGGCAGTTCAGAAAGGAACACAGACAAGGAGGGCAGTACTGAAATTAAATTGTAGACTTCATTACACAGTAATGGTTGTTTTTAAAGCAAGCAGCATGAAGAGATTTGCAGTTTCATATATTGTAATGCTCTTGTGTTCTGTTATATATATGAAAATGCTCTTTTCTGGTGTGTGTTTGGTTTTTTATCTTATTTTTTAAAAATTAGTAATGAAGTCATCTAGAAACGTCCTTTTTGGGTATTTATGTTTGGTTTTTTTTTTTTTAAGAAACTATTCTAGTAATAAAGTCACCTAGAAACAGGTATTTGAGGGGTTTTTTTTAGTTGTGTGTTTTTTTAAAGAAACTAATCTAGTAATGAAGTTTTCAAAGAATGGAAAAAACTGCCACTTCCCCAGCCAGTGACTTTATGGAACATAAAACTCAGCCTTTGCTCCTAGCACTTGGTTCATCAGACATGAATGTGTGTGTGTGCCTGAAAGAATACTGGACTTGGGGTCTGATCACTGGCTTTCCAGTTCAAAGCTGTGTGACTTTGGTCAGGATTCTACCTCTCTGACCCTCAATTTCCTCATCTGTGAAATGGGACTGTTGGGCTCTCTTGAAGTTTATGCCTCTACAAGGATCTGAACCTTTGGACTTAAGGGCGGGTGACAGGTGTTTGTCGTCCTCTTGAAAAGCCCAGTAAGTTTTCTGTAAATTAAATTAAGGCCAGGCTGAGGTCTCCAGAGAGGCATCTGGCTCTATCTAGGGGGTATGAGGCTGCTTTAAAGTTAGTGTCTCTGGAACTTTAGTCTCTGGGCCACCAGATGGCGATGTTGTCAAGTGAACTATAGATGGTGGGGGCAGAGGATGGGAGGTCTGAGAAGGGTGGGTCAGTGGCTTAGAGCCCAAAGGCACCTCCAAGGCCGTCTAGCCCAAATCCCTGTTTTATAGATGCCCGGATGAGTGAAGGGGTTTGTCAGAGCCGGGCCTCTCCCATGATGGGGAGGGATCTGAACACAGGTCTTCCTAACTCTCATCACCAAGCCTGTTGAGGTGTGGTCCCTCCCAATTAGAAAGTAAGCTCCCGGAGGGCAGGGAACTCCCAGTTTGTGCTGGGCATCCCAGCACAGATAATGGCTTCACAAACGTGCTTCTTTCACTGAATCCTGGTCCTTACGGCTCCACTTTTTCCCATTTGTATCATTTTACACAAGGCTTAAAACTTTTTTTTTTTTTTTGGTAACCAGACAACAGCCCTAAATGAGTACTTAATTATGACCATCCCTAACCCAAGGGAAGGAATTGTTGGGCAGAAGACTACACAGGAAGAACTGGGAGGACATTCCTCAGGGAGGGGCCCATTTACACGACTACAGCCTTTAAATCAGCTCACATTCAGTGGTTAATAAATATTTATTGAATGAAGGTTCTGTGAATTGAACTGGGAAAAGTTCTTGGGCCTTTGTTGGTCTAAAGACTAAGATCTGTTAGTAAAAGACTTGCACTTGGCACATCTTGCATTTATTTGGATGTGCCCAGATTAGGTCTACACCAGAGAAACGATCCTCTAGGCCAATCCTCATCTTACACAAAGCACTAAGCGAAGGAAGAGCTGGGACTCTGGTTTGGGGCCAGCTGGCTCAGAGTTTGGTGCTCTTCTCAAGATAAGATCTGAATCTTATTGAAACTACGAACGATTATTATCCTTTTTTACCAAAGTCTAAACTGCAATCTGATGCACAAATTGCTGGATTGTTTCCTTTTCCCTGACTGCTGACTCTAGCCTCCCGAACAACCTTTTTGTTGTCTATGCGATGTTGGTGGAAACTATTGGTCCAAGCAAGGATGAATTTCATAGTCAATCAGTGAAAAGACAAAATCTGTGAAAATAAGAGCAAAGTCTTTGTGCTAGACGAGCACCCAGATCTACTCCCAGCAGAGTATTTCTTATAGAAAACATAGGGAGTGGAGAGGAGGATGCTGCATTTACACAGATCAGTCTGGGAAACACGTCAACAACCTACAACAGATCTTCAAGTCATTTCACAAAACCAAACCCTTCATTTTAAGGACAAGAAAACTGAGACCTGAAGGCTTTGGCCAAGTTAAAGTGCATAGAAATGGCAGAGCTGGGATTTGACCTCATGCCCTCCAATGGTAAATTCAGCAAACCTGCCATTGCCCTACCAAGGGTGGGGAACCTGTGGACTGGAGGCCACATGTGGCCATCTAGATCTTCAAGGGGGGGGGTCCTTTGACTGAATTCTAACTTCACAGAACAAATCCCCTTAAATAAAAGGATTTGTTCCAGGGTCACTTGCAAAGTTATTAAAGTTCACTTCAATAAATGGTGATTGACACCTTCTGATTTACCAGGCACTGTGCCAAGGGATCGGGGCATACAAAAATAGCAAGATGTTGCCCCTCTCCTCAAGATGCTTCCAGTCTTGTAATGGGAATGAGACAAGCACCATGATCACGACTATCATCATAATATCCTGTAAGTAAAAGTATCATTCTACCTTTTGAGGTTTAGGGGTGCTGGGACCCCTAAATAACATCTTATAGATGAGGAAACTGAAATACTCAGAAGACAAGTGACTTGCCAGGCAGCTAAGTGGTTCAGTGGGTAGAGGTGAGGAAGAGCTCAGTTCAAATCTGGCTTTAGCCGCTTCCAAGTTGGGGACCACTGGAAGTCACTTAATCTCTGGCTTCCTCACCCACCTCACCAGTAAAATGTGGATGATAATAACGGCACCTTCCTCACAGGGTTCTAAGGATCAAATGAAGTAATAAAGTACTTTAAAATACTTTACAAACCTAAACGGAAGATTTTGTTATTGTTGTGTCTAAGTCAGAATTTTAAATAAGGGATCTGCCCTCCCAGTCATGAGCTCCTTCTACTACCATTAGGGGCCCCTTCCCCCTCCCCACCCCACTAGAAGGGCCTCGGAGACCACATGCCTGGAGGGAGGCTAACCCGGCCTTTGGGAATTATGCCCTAGGGCTCTGCTGTCCAGATTGATGAGAACCCCCTGCCAACATTTAGGTGACCCCATTACACCGTGCTATCTTCTCAGAACACAGTAATATTTTTATAAATAAAAAAGGCATTTCCCTTTTCATTCATTCATTCATTCATTTATTCATTCATGATAGGAAGAGATAAGTGGTCTAAGCCATGTACACTGTGGTGTACATTGGTCCCAAATTCAAGCAGCAGGCCTGGGTGGCCTAGTTTTTACCTGGAATAATCCAGTCTAAATCTGCCCCTTTCATTACTGGCCTGTAACAGTATTCTAAAGAGGGGGTTTGTGATCCAGTATCTCAATGGACCAACTGACGGAAAAGAATATCTGACTGACTGACAAAAGTAGCCAAATGTGAACCATGACTATTCACTAGAATCCCAGAGAAGGGCTATGCTTGAGCAACAAAGCTCCCCCGTTTTCCTGGACTGGAGGCAGGCCTGTCTTCCTAAAGGATGGACCCCTTATCTCCTGGATACTCCATTTCAGCTATGGCAAAGGGCAGGCACTGAAGGTTCAAGAGCTAGAGAGGTTGCTGCTGTTTGCCCGCAGGAGTCACACCCCTGAATCCCCAGCTCCAAGCAGGCAGCAGCCACCTCGAGAAGTAGGTCACAGGTGGCTGCCTGCTCTTGGCTGCCAGAGCCTTCGCTGAGGCGGAGCGGGCGCCCTAAGAACTGACATAGCAGCAGAGCAGAGGTGCCCAGAGCTCCTTGGCCCACTTCCTTGAAGCAGGCTCATGGCTTGGGGAGTCCAAAATGAACAGGCTACCTCATTGGCCTCGAGCTCTCAGAAGTACTAGAAGGCAGGCTCTACCCTTGTCCTACTCCTGTGGCCACCTCCCAAGGGGCCTGAGCAGTATGAGGTAGGAAAAGCACTGGCAAGCCTCGGCCAATGCCAGGGCATGGTGCGCGACCCCATCTAGCCCAGCTTCTCTGTCCCAGATTGTTACTTGGCCACGATCTGTGCCATAATTCTCACTAACCAAACAGAAAGGCACAGAGGACCACTGTGGGAGAACTGGCCTTGCCTCCACTGCCCCATCTAGGTTCTATATTTTGTGCCATGGATACGAAAATATTAGGGACAGTTAAGTGGTATAGTAGACAGTGAGGACCTGAGTTCCAATCCTGACTTAGACACTTTAACCTCTGTTTGCCTCAGTTTCCTCATCTGTAAAATGGGTATAATAATAGCCTCCATATCCCAGAGCTATCCTGAGGATCAAATGACCCAATACATGTTTTTGCAAAAACTCAACCTGCTATAAAATTACCAGTTATTGTTACTGTGGTACTATTAGTTATCATTATTACTAATTATCGTATCACTGCTAGCTATTGTGTATCACATGCACATACACATATCTATGAATCCCTAATTCTACTCCACTCCATCACGGCATGATGTTGTCCTTTAACCTTTCATTCCCTCACAGTGGGGTGCTTCCATTTCCCTTCACTAATTAATTAATCATTCATTAAGTACCTCTGGGTACTAGTACCTCACTGGCTGCTAGGAACACGGATAGAAAAGTAAAGAAGCTTAAATTCTTGTGGGGTTAAGGAGATGGATGGATAAGCATTATACAGAACCTACTATGTGCCAGGAGGCAGCTAGACAGCTCTGCGGATAAAGCACTGAGCCTGGAGTCAGCAAGATCTGAGTCACTTAACCTCTATTTGCCTTAATCTACCAGAGAAGGAAACGCAACCATCCACCCCAGTCTCTTTGCCAAGAAAACCTCACGGACAGTACTGATGTGCTATGGTCCGAAGGTCTGACCGATAGTTGGACACGACTAAATGGTTGAACAACAACATACCAGCACTGCAATAAGTGGTTTGTTTTTTAATATCCCATTTGAGCCTCACAATTATCAGCCCCAGGCTGCAGCTGAGGACTAGCCCAAGATCACACTGCTGGGAAGTGTCTAAGGCTGTCTTTCTGACTCCAGGTTCAGAGCTCTCTCCACAGGGCCACCAGCTTTCTGCAGTGGGAAGATAAGGGGGTGGAGGGAAAGAGGAAATAATGAAATAGAGGGCAGGTACAAACTGACTCCATGAGGCCTGGAGGATGCTAACTACCCGGCTAAAGTCTCTCTGCCAAGGCATGCACTATTCATGACCACACAGACCCTTGCCAGAGTCTAGGGTTTCACCAAGTATACCAGTGTGTGCCTGTGTTTGGGGGGGAGGGAGGTGAGCGAAAGGGTCACCACATGGCAACAAGCTGGTTTGTCCCACAGTGATTTAAGTTTTCCCAAATTCAGAATTTGTAAATCCACCAAATCCTTAAGCTCAAGCTCAGGGACTTTTATGTTATTGTTCTGAGAGGTTTTGACTCAAGCTGGGAAAACCCACTGGGAGATGGATCATCTTTCAGCCCTAGGAGCCAACACTCATCCATAATGAAACAGTGACCCAAAGAACAGGATTCCTGAGGGAGGGCCTCTCCGTCAAGGGTGCTGATGTTACTTGTTGGGCCTTAGTTTGTCTGAGAGGAGGAGCTGGAAGGATGGGCTGCCCAGGAAGAGACCTAGGGGTGCACAGTGAGAGCGCATGAAGCAGCAGATTGAAAAAGGCCCCAAAGAGACTGGCTAATGGTCACAAGGGAACCAAAGGGTCTTGAAGCTCTGTCCCTCAAGTTTCTGCCCTCTCCACAAAAACTCCCAAACCAAGTTATCTGGAAGCATTTCTCCGAATTTGGAAGTCCCTCCTTTCTTCCCTTTCCTAAATCTTTTCCTCACAATAGCAGAACTCCTGGTCCAAGGCAGTGAGAAGAGAGAAAAAACAGCAGGTGCCCATTATGGGCAAGAAAACTTGACTAGGCTGCTCTGTGAATAGGTCACCTCATATGCACACAAACTCCTGGGTGCAAAAAATGCATGTTCCTGCTGAGGGGCACACAGGCCCAGCAGGCACAGATAAAATCAAAATATTTGACCAGCAAGGAGTGGCAGTTCATACAACTGGATGTTTAGAGCTGAAATGAGGCCTTAAGAGACCACCGGGTTCAATTCTGTAGCTTACAGAAGAGGAAACAGACGGCCAGAGAGGTCACACAGCTAGTAAGTAGTTGAAGTGGGATTTGAACTCAGTTTTTCCTGACTCCAAATCCCAAACTCACAATCTGATGATATTCCATATGGTTTAAAGCCCAGCCCAGAGCTAGGTAGGAAGTAGTCCTCATCCAGTCACCACGGGCAGTCCCAAATAACAGGGATCTCTGACCATGGCCCCATGAGATCTGCATTAGGCAAATTCCCCAAATCCTATTTGGATTCTAACGACCAAAGTCACTGCACTGATATGCCAAGGGACCATTTTCCGCCACACTGCCCCTCCAGCCATCATAAAAAAGGCGTTTGCTAACATTCACACAGCCCTGTACTCTCCTTTATTGAAACAGTTCTATGAGTGGGGCCCAATGAGGAGGAACCTGAGGCCCACAGCAGGGCCTTGGCTGGCTGGGGGTCACTCAGGGAGTCTTCATCAGGGTTCAGAGCCCAAGCCAGAGTTCTTCTGGGCTAGAAGCTGGGCACTGGGCACTGTTTTTATCAAGAATGGAGAGGAAGGTCTCAGAAAATGCAGCCGAGGCTTTCCAACCAGAACTGAGCCCTTGGTAAAGCTAATGAACATTTATTTCCTCATAGTCACACCCACCACAGAAAATCTCCCACATTAAAGCAACCTGATCATCCTGGCTGAGGAGCCGCCTACATTCAACTGTGCAGTCTGCTTTCACACCAAGGGATGACCTGAGGAGCCTCTCCCCTCCTCCATGGTCTAGTACCATAATGTCACCTCCTCTCCCCTCTCCCATTGGCTGGCTCCCCTGTGGGGACACCTCCCCTTCCCTCCCCCACAGTCTGGTACCATGGAATCGTCTCCTCTGCCCTCTCTACTCCCCTGGGGGCCTGGATGCAGGCAGCAGTGCCTGTGACTTCTTTTTCAGTGTTTATTCCCATCTGAAGGATCTCAGAGTCGGACTGGGCAGTGCAGTCCAGCCTATGCCTGAAATGAGAACTCTAAGGGTTCCCATGCTTAATAATTCAGAGAATGATTCAATTTAACACATTTGTTCGGCACGAACTCTGCCTCGGCCCTCAAGGAGCTTATAGGCTAATAAAGGGGATATGACACCCACTGATGAAGATATAAAGTGAGGTGTAAAGTAATATCAGGTTTGAGGGGTGAAACTTGTCAAGCTCTGTGCTAAGCCCTGCCGATACAAACAAAGTCCCTGTCCTCAAGAAGCTTACAGTCTAGCAGGGGAGAGACAACAGGCACACAACAGATAGTCTCCATTCTGATAGGGAAGGCGCTAGCATTAAGAGGAATGGTTTGGAAAGGCTTTGTGGAGGCTGAAGCATCTTCAGCGGTTTTAAAGGATGGGGACGATTCAAGGGAAGAAGGACAGAGGACAAGGCATCCTATGAACAGGAATATCCAAGAACCAAAGAAGAGAGACAGGTCAGTTGGGCAGCAGAGGTAGTGCCCGGAGGGAAATGGGATAAAACAGGAGTTGAAAGGTCACGGCCCGAATGCAGACCTGGAGTGACCAGGCTGGACATTTTCCCCCAGTAAAATCCCCCAGATCACTTGCTTTTGTGAAAGATGAAGGGAAATTGATAGCTTTTTTAGGTGAGCTGAGGGCGATTTTTAGGCTTTAAAAAATGAAAGGATAAATCGTTTGTGATTATGGGACTAAGAAAAAATAACTTTTTAACATGTGAAATCTATTCTGCATTGTATGCCACCAGATTTTTGCTTTTGTTCACCAAAATAAGATCATGACGCCTTTTCTTCGATTCACTGATTGGCCGTGAACTGGTTAAGTAAGTCCTTCTATTGCTATCTGACTCTGCCACTTACTATCCATGTGACCTCCTTGTTGGTAAACTGAAGGCCTTGGGCTGGGTGACTACTGAGGTGCCTTCCAGCTCTAAAGAGATAATGACCAGAGGCATAGGATGGTGGAACTCAGAGCACTCAACTGGGGGGTCAGTAGAGGGCTCAAAGAACCTGGCTTAGTTACTTCCTCCCTGGGGCTCAATGTCTTCATCTGTAAAGATATTCTTTAAGAACCCTACTGGGTCTAAATCCCATGATGACCCTATGCCAGACAAGGGACTTTAAACTTCCTTTGGAAGACAAGAGGGCCTGAGAAAAAGGTCTTTCAAAGTGACCAAATCTAATCAGAGCTATTCATAAGGAAAGTCTCAGAAGCAGCAGGAAGGAGGCAGTGAAGGAGGGCAAGTCTGCAGGAAGGCCTGGCAGCTACTGCAATTTTCAAGCAAGAGGCGGTAATCCATGCCAGGATGAAGGTGGTGGCAGAAGAAACAGGAAGAGAGGAGGCCAGATGTTTCGGAGCTAACAGTCACAGGACTTGGGAAAAGACTGGCTCTGAGAGGAAATGGAGCACTGCAGGTAAATGTGGAAGCTTTGAATCCTAGTTCCATTGGGCTTCCTCTGACTCAGTAGCCCAGCCTCCTGAATGGAAAGACCCCAGCTTTCAGGGTCTTTCTTTAACATTCCTAAAATCTCAGATGTAAATGTCCTTCTTTGTTAGATCAACTCCCCAACCACATTTTTGCCTTTCCTTCACGTGAACTTAGCCTAATGAGAGAGCAATATATTCCCAAAAGCATGTCTTAGAGTCTTTATTCAAATTTTCCTGAAAAGCAAGCCCTCTAGGGTATGTATGTTCTAGGGATCCCCCACCTATTAAAATAGGAAAGGTAACAAAAACTCCATATACCAAAAAAAGAAATTCACCAAATAACAAAGCATTTATTATGCACCTACATGCCAGGCACTGTGCTAAAAAAACCCACACAAATGATGCCACCTCAGGATGACCTCCTTTTCCCCCTCAGGAAATACTAAACTAAGAATAAGAACAACAAGAACAAAAAAAATAATCGGTAGCAAAGAGCTTCACAAATGCCTTTTCTTAAAGATCCCTTCTGCTCCTGAGAGAGCTTTTTAAAGCCCTTAGTGCACAGGGCACATAGTAAGTAGTTAATGTTCCTTCCCCACTCCTCTCAAATGACTTTCAAGGCATTTTCCTTTAAAGAAGTTCATGCCAATGAAAAAAAAATATTTCTCCTGAACTTCAATTTGTAACCATCTGCTAGATTAAGGGACGACAATATAGGCAGTACACCACACAGCCACTATTATTTTCCTCAGGGGTATTTTCTGAAACCTATAATCAAAGTGTAATTGTAAATTCACTTGGGACTTTCCTTCTCCAAGTCTAGTCTGGGATAGGAGGCCCTAACCTTCCTCTAAGACAGAATCAGACCACTTCTAATATGACAATATGCCTGCTTCGGTTTGTTACAATGAATAAAAGGTCAATTTCAGTAAGTATTTATTGAGTGCTGATAGTGGTGTTTAAAGAGACTGTCCTTACTCTCCAAGTTGCTTAGAATAATCTCCTTGGGGAGAGAGGCCCCGGATGCCGCACCATTTGGTCCTGCATCACCTGCTTCAGAAGTTTGTTCCCTTGAAATGCAGATGAAAGTGTTAGGGGAAACAAAGAAAATGGATATAAACCAAAGGACTGCAAAGGCTGCCCCAGGGAAGAAAGAATCAAGTCAGGCAAGGTCACAGTGGACATCTTCTGCTTGGCCACAGCTCCACAACGTCGGGCCTGCAGTCAAGAGGCTACAAAGGCCCTGGGCAGGCTTATTTTTTTTAAGAAAATTCCAAAACCTAAATGCAGTGTTCATGTTCTAAGTTACCTGGATGAGTGCAGAAACGTGACTGTTTATATGTGGGTCACAATGACAGCTGCTTACAGGACAGCTCCATTCTCTATACAGAAGTGCTCGTTTTAGTCAACATTTTGTTAGTTTGGTATTTTTAAATGGGGAGAAAACAAGAGACACTTAAAAAGGGCCTGTGGAGTACTTTTTTACTCTTTGGCCTTTCCAATAGCTACTAGGCCTAGCCCCATAAAGAACTCACATACTTTGAATTTAGAGGGTTAACAGCAAGCTTTATACATTTTTGGTATAAAAATCTTGCAATTATCTCCTTGTTCCTTTTGACTTTTTGATCTTAGCTTCTGCCTCTGATGATAATTACTCCTTAATTAGCACCCACCACTGTATCATCTAAGTAATTACAGTAAGTGGAGCCTGCACCCCAACAAGTAGTCTTCAAAGAAAATTATAAAATAAGGTCCCACATTGACTTTTTAAAGCAAAACTGGTTCAAATAAAACAAATAACTTCCATTCAAGCCACCTGCAATAGTCGGCTTTTAAAAAGGAAAAAGAAAGGATATTGCGCATAAAAGCTGATACAGGTCCACAGTTAGGGTACAGATTATCTATATTTATAGTAATGCATCCATCCATCTGTGGGGCTTTAATCATTCAGCTGCCAAGCACTACCTTGAATTGGAACTGCTTTCTATGGACTCATATAGATAGAGCTTCACTAATATACTGGTTACATATCATTTAAACTATTCTTCATGATTTAGAAGATGGCCACTTTAAGTGTTTCATAAACATGGCTTTAGGCTTATGAATGGAAGGACTTGAGGAAAAATGGTAACTAATACATTATTAATTTCCCAAGTAATTACCTAAAGCTCCATTAATTTCCCCTCTTCCCCAAGAATAAGATCACATATAGATATAGAAGTCATGGATATGGTTTTATTTTGGTATCTTTATTAAACTTTAAGTGGGAAGAGAAATAATATAGTGATAATTTTTTAAAAATCCATAATACATTGTTAAAGTTGTTAGAGGGAAAACACAATCTCATAAGATATTATGATATTATGTTATATTATACTATATTATTATCAACTCCCTTTTGTTTCGAATGAGCAAACTGAAGCCCAGATTACTGAAGACTTATAACTCAAGGACACCAGATAGCTACAGGCAAAGGCAGAATTAGAAACCAGGTCTCCTTATGTCCAGATGAGTGCAAGTCGACAGTAACACACAATTGGGTCAAATAAATCTGGTTTTCCATTGATGAGGTTTTTGAAGGTTTAGTACACAAAAAAATATCGAACAAATAAATCAATGTGCTTTCACAATGAGTTCCTAGCATCGGGAGTGGGGGGGTGAGGGAGGGAGAGAGAGGAAATGAAGGAGAGGGAGAGGGAGAGAGAGACGGAGATGGAGACAGAGACAGAGAGGATAACAGATCTAGTTACCTGATCCCCTACGGATCTGTGACATCAGTTGCTGGCAGCTGTCAATTTCCAGGATGACTCATTTGGAGCACTGAGGAATGTCGGATGATAAAGATTTTCTGATCCTAAAGGAAAAAGGTGCTTGGTTGCTTTCTTCCATAAAGGGTATTTTAAACATGTTTTCGTGATATCTTCACGAGGGCTGCATTTTGTCGCTGATTGTGTGGGTAAAGACAGACAGAGACAGAGAAGAGAGATAGACAGAGGCACACAGAGACAGCGGGGTGCGGAGTGGGTAGCCCCCGTCTCTCTCGTGCACCCAGCATCCTGGACTCCACGGGCCTCTTTAAGGAGCCCATGGGAGCCCGGACTGATCGTGCCGGCAGGTGGGCACACTCTGCCCCGGCCCGGTGCATCCCAGTAGGAGTTCGAGGGCGCCTCCGGGTTCTCTGGCTGCGGCAAGTCAAGCCACGGACACCGAGGCATCCGCCACGGTCCCAGCCGCTGCATTCCCTCCCCGGGCCGGAAGTTTCTGAAGGCGCTAGCAGCGGCAGCCTGAATCCCGTGCCCCCAGGCCTAGACCAAGCCCGAGCCCTTCCTCCTTACGCTCTACTTCCGAGCACCGCGGCTCACCGCCGCCGCCCCGCCAGGAGTGCGGCCGGGAACTACATCTCCCGTCGGCCCTCGCGAACGAGACCATGGCGGGCCCCGGCGCGTGCGGCGCCCCGCGCCTGCGCAACGGTTGGTCCGAACGGCGCTGCGATTGGCTGCGGCTGCCGGGGCCGCGCGGGGACTGTGGGAAGCGCCGTGACGGAGCTGGCGGCTGGGGGAGGAAGGGGGGCGGCCGGCCGGGGAGCGCAAATGGCGTTGAGATGGTTCAGGCCCCTGCTCAAACTCCAGCCCTGACCACTCACCGGGCGAGGAGGCGGCGCAGGCGGGGGCGGCGGCGGCGGCGACGGCGGCCCAGCGCGAGGAGCTAGTCAGCGCCGGCGGCGCGGACGGGGCGGCCTAGGCCCGGGCCGGCGACGGCAGCAGGGGAAGTTGCGGGGCAGCCGCTGCCGGCGCTCCCCCCTTCCCCTCTCCCGCTCCTCCCTTCCCCGCGGGCTCCTCTTGGCCCGGAGCGGACGCCGGCGGCGTCCGGGGCAGCGCCAGCGGAACTCTTCTTCTTTCCCTCTTCCTTTGGCCCCCTTCCTCGCGCGTCAATCTTCTCCCACCTCGAGCGCGCCAACCGTCCGCCCCCCCCCTTCCCCCCCCCTCGGCCCGCGCGCGCGGGGCCCCAGCGGCCGCCCGGCTCGCGCCGCCCGGGGGCCGCCGGGAAGGCGAGGCGGCGACGGCGGCCGGAGCTCGGAGTCCCCACCCCGCCTGCTTGGCGCCCAGGGTAAGTGAGGTCCCGTGGCGGCTGCTAGGCCCCGCCCGAGACGGGGACCCGGGAGGGGTCGTGGGGCGCCCGGTGCGGCGCGGCCCGGAGGAAGTTGGGGGGACGGGCTGGCGGAGAGAAGTATCTGGATCCTCGCCCGTCCTCCCCCCCATCCCCCGGCCCTTTCCGGGCGGCCGCCAAGTCCGGGGCGCCTCCCTGCGCTTCTCGGTCAAGTGCACGGCGGGCGCCGGCCGCGCACCCGATTCTGCTCCCGAAAGCGGGGCGGGGGGAGGCGACTTTGTTGGGGCGCCGGCCGGAGTCGTCCTGGACGGAGGCTCGGGCGCATGGAGTTGGTTTGGTCCGCGGCCCCTCGGGAAGCTAAGCCCGGGGAGGGGGGCGATGGGAGAGAAGTGTGGGCGCGGGGCCCCCGGCTTGCCGCCAGCCTTCCGAGAGGCCCTGGGGGTGGGGCGGGCGGGGTCCAGTGGGTGTGGAAGGAAAAGCCCCCCCGGCGTCGGGTTCACCGAGTCCGACTTTCTCTCCGGCCCGGACAGGTTGTTTGGAGGAGTTGCAAATGTCTCTGAAAGCCCGAGTGAAAGGTTGAGACCCACGCGCCTATGCACATGTACGTGAGACACTGATTGTAAGTTGTCCGCCCGCCCCCGGGGCCCCCGCAGGCTGGGCGCTGGTGTCCCCGGCGTAGGGGCGCCCCCGAAGCTTTCCGGGAGCTTCCCCGGCTCAGGCCTGATGGTGTCCGCGGCTCTCCTGCTTTTGGCAAACTCTCAGGTGTTAACTTTTTAGGTCTTGGAGTAGGAAGGGCCCTGAGAGGTGCTTAGTCCAATCCCCTCTTTTGAAAGAGGCCAAACTGAGACCTGTAGAGGTCAACTGAGTTGCTTAAAGCCACGGGCGTAGTAAGTAGAAGATTTAAACCTAAATCCAAGGAATTCCCAGTCCAGCCCTCTTTCCCAGTGTTGAGAAACATTCCAAGTATCTATGTATCCTACACTAATACAAGTGCACGGGGATTATTTACATTTTTCTCTAGAAATGACCAAGTTTTCTTGTTTATAGATGAGTTATTTAAATCATTTTATTTCTATAACACCTAAGAAGCAAAAGCACAAAATTCACCAATAAAATCTGTGGTGCAAGGGGATACAGATATCTCCTGTTCCTACCCCCAAGGTTATAGCCAATGTTACTAATTTATCGTTGAGTTTCAAATTTCATAAGTAATAAAAGTGTGCTGAATACCCCAAAAGATCAGTTGAGCAGCAATTCCTCAGCTTAGTACATTCAAGAAGAAAAAAAAAAAACACAACAATATTTGGAGTTCAGTGAAACATGGGGCAAATTCTGATACAGAAAACTATTGTGATATTTCAAAATAAGGGAAAATTTTCCGTATGTGGCCTGTAGCCCATTTCTTTGAAGCTGGTTAATGCCAGTACAGTGAAGCTTGTGTGCCTCTCTAGGAATTTATTATAGATTAGACGATTTCAGTAATGTTAGTTTAAAAAGTTTTAATAACAGTTAAATGGAAGGGGGTTGTTAGGAAAAGAACACATGCATGTCATATACAGTATGAAAGAAAGATGAATACTCTCACCCCACCCCCACCTTGGGTGAGTTCTCCATTCCTCTTTTGCTTTGTATATTTTCATCTTGGGTACACATTGTTCCTCTCTGGTTACTCTCTCTCTTCTCCCCTCTCTCCCCAAATGAATGTAAGCTTCTTGAGGGTAGAAACCTTTCCTAGTATTTAGCTAGTACCTTGGATTAGTTGGTACTAATATTGCTGCATGGTATTAATATTTTGGTTTATGTAACCTCTCCCTTTCTCGAGATTCCAAACATTGAATACATATTATCTGTCTATTGTGTAAATAAATCGTAATGAATCTCTGAATTCTTTAAGTTTAGAGGTAAAAGTAAAAAGAAAATGAAGTTGTATGTTTTTAATATGGTTTAGCTGCCCGTGGAACTTATGTTAAAAAAGCTGATTTGCATTTATCAAATAGAAAAGCAGTATCTTCAAAGTCAGACTAAGTCATTGTGAAACTCAACGTTTTTTGAAGTAACATAGATTACACGTATTAGATTCAGTGTGGTGCCATCTTTTCTTTTTTTGGTCTTAAAAAATCTAGAAACAGTATGATCCAGCATTAGCACGTCTGAAAGGTAAATACTACATTATTACATCTTATTTGTGCTTTCATCGATTAAGGTGGTATAGTGCATTAGGAGTTGAACTATTCATACCAAAACTATTTTCAAAAGATGAGTGTCTAAATTTTAAGCTTTTTAATCTAATTACACTTAAAATACTTAAGTACTGTATAAATGAGTGCTGTCCATTGACTATTGGTTCAGTTTGGCGCTTTAATGAGCTCTGTTATGTAAGTCGGTCAGTTATACTTGTTTGGCAACTTAGTAATTTTACATGTGGCATTTTAAAATTTTAATTAAAATATTGGTTATATTTTCTTGATTTTCCACAGAGAATATGAAACAGGTGTCAAAATGACATCCAGATTTGGGAAAACATATAGCAGGAAAGGGGGAAATGGCAGCTCTAAATTTGATGAAGTATTTTCCAACAAACGGACCACCCTTAGTACGAAGTGGGGAGAGACTACCTTTATGGCTAAATTAGGCCAGAAGAGGCCTAATTTAAATCCAGATATCCCAGAAATTCCCAAGAAGCCTAAAGTGGAAGATGAAAATTCAGAAGATCCTTTTGGATTTGACAGTGATGAAGAGTCTTTACCAGTTTCTTCAAAGAATGTGGCCCAGGCTAAGAGTTCCTCCCAGCTGGAGCCTGGGGAAGCTGCTCATTTGGGTGACTTCACTTCTGTACTTGAAGCTAACAGCTGTGTTAGTCAACCAATCACCGAAGACATTATTGTATCCAGCAAGTGTTTACCTTGTGAGAGTACTTTCCTTGGTTTAAAAGAAAAGAGCACAAACCGAACCTTAGAAGACGGTGAAAACAAAAGTAGTGCAAAAGTAATAACTAAAGGTGAGTTTTTATTTTGTTAGAGTTGTCATAGGCAGCTCCTTCTGAGTACTCCTGCCCTTTACTTTTATGTAACTTAGATTATAGACTTGCCTTAGTCAAAACTCTTTTTGTTTGTTTGTGTGGGGTTTTTATTTTTTGCTTTTGGCAGAGGTGGAAGACAGATAATTGGGGTTAAGTGACTTGCCCAAGGTCACAAAGCTAGTAAGTGTTAAGTGTCTGAGGCTGTATTTGAACTCAGGTCCTCCTGACTCCAGGGCCTGTGCTCTAGTCACTGAGACACCTAGCTGCCCAAGGAGGTTATATTCTGCCTGTTAAACTTTTGGCTTTGAAAAACGGGGCATGGGGGTGGCTAGACCAAGCAGTGAATACAGCACAGGCCCTGGAGTCAGGAGGACCTGAGATCAAATCCGGCCTTCAGACACTTAACACAAAAAACAAGTTGTGTGACCTTGGGCAAGTCATTTAACCCCAATTGCCCTGCCTTACCTCCTCCATAAAGCAAAAAAAAGAAAAGAAAAAATGGGGGGATAGATAATAACATCACAGTAGCTGTCAATTTTGTAAGTAAATATCAGAATTTTTAGGAAAACAATTGGCTTTGAAAAAAGTTTTATTTTTTGTAAAATGGATAATACTCTGCTATAGAATAGCATTTTGTGTATGCTCCAGATATCTTCTTCATTTTGGATATCCATAAATCAGATAGGGTGGACTAGGTTATTCATATTTATAAAATACCTTATTTGTCAAACTTACCATTTGGTGGGAATACATGGTTATTAGTAGTGATAATAACATGAATTTTCAATTGTAGAATGAGCCCAAGTTTAAAATGTTTAAATGACTTAACAGTTCTCAGTTCCAGGAAGCAAGTATTAGTCATAATTAATATTTTTGTAATTTTCTTGACTATAACAAATTAGTATTTTACTCTAATTCTTGGTGAGATTTGATTTGGGGCTGAGATTAATAGTTAAGACAGACAGTGCCCAGTTTATGGGAGAGTGTATTCCCAAAGTTCGTTTTCTGGTTGGTTATTTTGGAACTTGAAAGCCATTTACTCCTGGGATCAGCATTATTATCAGTGGCAGTTTGGTTCCTAGGTCAGAATAGAATTTCATAATTGGAAAGGACCTAAAGGTTCATCTCATGAGCTCCCCTGCCCCTACCTTTTGCCCTCTTCTACAGAGGAAACTGACATACAGAGGGGTTTGTGATTCACAGCTGAATATTCTTAAGTTAACCCATAATGTAGCTGAAATAGTGCTAATAGTTACCCTGAGCCTTGTGTGTAGGAGTAAAATACTGGAGACTGAGTGCAAGTTGCAGTGGTTTGGCAACTCTCATCCATAGTGGTTTAAGGAGAGAATAAGAATATAGCGAAGAGACTGGGAGGGGCCTCCAGTGACTGGGGGGGGGGGGGCAGAGAGAGGAGACAAGAAGGGTATTGCTTAAGTATCTACTGTGTGTAGAGCAGTACTATCTTATGTGTCTGAAGAAATGCAGAGTTTGGGAGAGAGATATATGTGACATGTACCCAGATATATGATAATGATAAGTGCATAAAGGATGTGTAAACGAGTGCCCTGTGAGGTCTGGTCATCAATAATGATTAGGTTTTTCAGGCCAATCTGATTAATTTAGAAAACTTTTAAATCCTTGCGTACAAACATACCCAATTCTCACCCTTAACCTTTTGGACCTGACCCTTAAGTTTTCATTCTTTCTTTTATCTGAAACGTCCTTGATGTGGGCAGCTTTTGCCCCTGTTGACTTTGATTCTTCTTCCTCCTTGATCCATCTTGGCATTTGACACACAATTCTTTTCTACTTCCTTTGCTGGATAGGCCCCCTCCCTAAGAGTGGATGTCTACCTTTGTTACCCAAGGCTTTCTCCTGGGCTTTTTTCTTCTACATGCTGTTCCTTAGTGATCTGATTTTTTTTTTTATGTTTCCGTTATCTCTAAATGATAACTCCCAAACATGGACATCCAGCCCAATTTCCAGAACTCTAGCCCAGCATGGCCCGCCGGCTCCTAGACATCTCCATTTGGGTGGCCATTTGGCAGTTTAGAGACAACTTGTCTGAAATAACTCATTAACTGCCCCCTTTCTCTTCCAACACTCCCGATCCAAACTTCCTAGACCTCTTTAGGACACCACTCTTGTCCCAATAACTCAGGTTTGAAATCTCTGATATCTTTTGCTGTTACATCTCTCTTACCCTCTGTATTTACCTAGTTGCCAAGTTTCTTTTTCCTTTTTTATCTCAGTCCTGTCTTTCTACTCACACTACCACTCCCCAACAAGGTCACCCTCACCTACCCTCTGATCTGATCTATTGTAACAGTCTCTCACCTGTCTGGTCTACTTGTAATCTTTCTTCTCTGAAATCATCTTCCGTACACAAAATAATTGTCACTTCCCTACTTGAAAACCTTCTGTGATTGCTGACTTTATCTACAGGGTAAACTATCAACTGCTTCAGCCTGTTTTTAAAGCATTACCCGGTCTGGCTTCCCTTTCATCCAGTCTGTTATGTTTGTTTCCTGCACATTTTGTCCCTCATCTGTGTGCCTTTGAACAGGCTGTCCCTTCTATGTCTATCATTTCTGAGGTTCAGTGCTGCAGCTCCTTCCTTCCCTTGAGTTGTTAGTATTGTCTCCAACCTGTAATTAGCTTGTACTTACATTGTTATCATTCAGTAGAACATAAGCTTCCTTCGGGCAGAGCTTCTTTTCTTTTCATCTTCTTTGCTATGCCTGGTATGGTTCCTTGTATAGAGTAGAAGCTTAATAGTAACATTTATTGAACTGATGAATTTCTTTCAGTTTAACTGGTTGATGACCTAACAACAAAAGGATCAAAACCTTTGAGAATTACAGATCATTTCTATGTTATAAGGAGACATCAGAGTAGGACTTCAAGGCATTAGAAATTTACTTGCAATGAGTATTGTATTTTCCAGGAACAGCATGAGCAGTAACAAGTTCTTTGGATTGCTGGGCAGTTATAACATTCCTTTATAGGGTTTTCTCCATTCAAACCAATCAAATCATTGAAAAAGACTTATTCAGACTTATTACTAGTGACTGCTGCCCCTGCTGGGAAAGTATTTTAGTGAATTCAAATTCTCTCCTTTATGAAAGAATGTATGGTTAGGAACTTGAGGTCAGTCAGTAAGCATTTATGTTACAGTCTCTGTCAGGTATTTCAAGTTCAAGACCTTTATGTATGTATAAAGGAGAAGAAGTAGCATATAATCACATTTATTGGAGGAACTGGACAAATACATGACAGGAGTTAATTTTTAGACTGAATTTAAAATGTTTTAGATCAGCGGCTCTCAACCTGTGGGTCGCGACCCTTTTGGGTCACAGGGGTCACCTAAGACCATTGGAAAACACGTCTCCAGGCAGGTATGCCTACATGCGGATACACCCACATATGACTATTAAAGGGTAACTTCATTAGGAAGGTTGAGAACCACTGTTTTAAATACTTATTTAATAATAATTAATTGGATTAACGTGAAAAATTCCACCCTCTTCTCTTCCTCCTCCCTCATTTTATTTATAAGAAATCTAAGCTTTGGTGTTTGCCCAAAGTTATTCTCTACGTGTCTTCCTCCCATCCGCACATGGTAGAACTCTGATTCTTGGTCTAATGTTCTTTGTATTTCATGAAGCTGCCTGCCTTTTCTTTCAGCTTGACCAAATTTAAAATAGACCAAGAAATCAGACTATACATTGTCGGGAAGTGAAGGGTTTTTCCATTGAATACATTTTGCTAAAAGTAGTAACCAAAAATTAATTTGTTGGTGTTTTTATATTGCTAAACTGAATTGATATTTGTCATTTAAACTGTTATACAGTAAGTAAATGGTTTGTCCTGCTGCCAAATAAAAGTTTTATCCTGACAGTCAAAATTAACTTGAATAAGTGACTAATAATACATTTATTGTAGATCTGTTAAAATCTTAAATAATTTTAATAGAAATACCATTTTAACAGGTTCTTTTAAAAAGTCAGCTTTAATAATATTGTTTCTGTTTTGTTGGCAGTAAAATGAAAGTAATTTAAGGTATAAATGTAACAGTTTAGAAAGGCAAATAATGTAAATAGATTCACCCCACTGTAAACTTGATAATTTGTTTCCCGTGAAAGATTTTCTGAAGTGAAGAAAATTCACTCATGGCGTTCTGCAACAAAATCCGTGGAAGGGCTCATTAATCAACTACTACTAAATGTCTAGAAGTTGCCCAGAACTATGGGAGGTACCAAAGAACTATCAAGCAGTTCTGTACTCCTGGGGATCTACCTTGCAATGCTTTGCCTATACTGTTAAATAATTGTTTTTTAAAAATTATACTGCTTCCCCAAAAGTTAAATCTTGTTGAACTCTGAGGTGTATTTTGCTTTAAGAATAATTTTGAGAGAGTATTGATTTAAGTTGCTCCTTAAAAATACTACCACTGTACATTTATATAATGCTTTTATATTTTTCAGTGTGCTTTTTTTACATGTTGTCTTGTTTGAGCTGTTGTGCAGTTCTATAACCTTCTGAAATAAGATGTAGTTTGCTAGCTATCATGAGGGGGAATTACCAAGTAGGCAGAAGGTTTTGGAAATAATTAGCCCCAAGGTTCTAATTAGAATGTTGGTATGATGGAACCTTCACAGATCCCCACTGAACCCCTGTTATTTAGAACCACAGCTATTCTTTTTCTTTTTTTTCCTAATATACTCATATCTACCTTTCACCCCAAATCTCTTTTTTCCCTCTTTTGTAACCCTTGTTTTATTTTTTACATATTCCTTCATCCTTACACTTTTTATCTCATATTCTTTATAGCTCCTGACACAATAATACTTGGTGCTCTTTTGAATACATCACCTTTTCCAGTATTGGATGTTCTAATAACTCAAAGAGGAAGAGAAGGCACCTTCTAGTAACACCCCCCTCCGCTGTCACTTTCAAAATCTTTCTTACTCTTTTACCATCTTTGAACAGTCTCCCCTGCTTTGTAAGAACATGCACTTAAGAACATAACTGATTCGTTTTCAATCACAATTTAGGAAATGCTCCTGCTTTTCCTCAATGACTTTAGCACTTGGTTTGCTGGTTTTACTCCATCTCAACTCCTGTCATCATTTATTTATGTTGATGACTTTCCAGCTCTCAAGTTCTCTATCTTTACTCTACCTCACCCTTCTGGTGATAGTCATTTAGTCTTCACCCTCACTCCCCAATTACATTGTCTCTGAGATTCTGTTCTTGTTCTTGATTCTCATTGTGCCCTCTGTTTTTCAGCTCCTCTCTTGCCTTCATTTCCTTCCCTTCACATTCTTGATCCTGTAGTCAGCTATTTCAACAAGGCACTATACCTTACCCTCCAGTCTCTTGTTCCCTTGTCCTTTTGTTGTTACAGCCCTCTTATTCTTCAACCCTGAGCCACTCTCAACATCCCATTTTTCTGTTCCTACCTCCACACCATTAATATTGCCAGAGGAATTCACAAAATGAAGTTGACTGAGTCTACTTAAGAGTCATACTAACATCTCATACATACAGCCTTTATGACATCCCGTTTTCTATAAATTTGTCTTTTCCAAACTTTTATCTTTGTATTTAAGCCTTCAACTTTAGCTCTCGTGGTGTCTCTTCTCTTAGAATACTGAGGCTATTGGTCAAGTTCATATTCCCTTAGACAAGTTTAAAAACTTCTCTAATTCCCTTCAACCCATCTTTTTTTCTCTGGCCTTAGAAGGAATGAGGTAATCTTTCTCCTTGCCAAGGTTAACCCCAGATTTCGTGTCCTTGATCACGTCATCTTCCATCTGATCCAAAACCTGCTCTGTCCTTCATCTCCACTCCCAATCTTCAGTCTCTGCCTATTTAAACTCCTCATTTTAAAAAAAAAAGACAAAAAAACAAAAAAAGCCCAAAAAACATACACACTCCTTTGAACTTATCATCTTAAATCATTCCTCCAAAGCCTTCACTGCTACAATGATGTTGAATAGCCTCCACAATAGCATCCCCTTGTTCTTTCCTCAAACCCCTACAACTTGACTTTCAGAAAGATCTTTTATTTTACTCAAACTTCTATCTCTGAGGTCATAAGGGTCAGCCTCCTGTGATCTTTCTGAGGCATTTTATACTGTTGACAGCTCCTTCTTGATTCTCGTCTAACTTCCTAGCCTCTGCTGCTCTTCTACTTGTCTGAATTGTCCTCTTTGTCTCATCTTTTAACTGTAGGCATCCCACCAAAGGGTATTTCTGTCCTTTTCTCCCTCTATACTTCTTCCTCCTTGGTTCTCTGATCCAGTTCCATAGCATCAATTTAACACTTCATGCCTGAATTCCCCTCCTGAGCTCCTGTTCTGAGTTTTAGCTCTGTGCTAGACAGTATGTCATTGTGGGTAAGTGGTGATCTTGGAGTCAGGAAGATCTCATTTCAGGTCCCAACACACTACTGTGTGACTACAATCACTTGGCCTGAGCTTTAGTGTCCTCATTTCTAAAATGGGGTTGATAAGCATGTATTATGAGCCTCAAATGAGATGACCTATGTAAAGTTTTTTGCAGATTTTTAAAACCCTCATTAAGTGTTAGTTTTTGCTTCTACTTTGATGGTCTACCACAGCTCTAGCTGAATGCAGCCAGAAGTTACCATTCCCTTCATCAAGCTGTAAATCAAACAAACAGCGTACATTACAAGGTGGGCAGATGAGTACCTATGAAAATATATGCAGCATAAATATAAAGATAGGCAATATATGCACAAGGTACTTGGGGGGGGAAGCACCAGTAATTTGGGGGAATCAGGAAATTCATACAGAAAATGGTGCTTGAGCTTCATCTTAAAGGAAGAGACTGAGGTAGAGGGCATGGTGGAGATATGCAAGGGGCAGCCTAATGCAAGGAGATGAAGTGCCATTTTTGAGGAGCAGAAAGATGGTCAGTTTGGGTTGATTTTAGAGTTCAGGCAGGAGACTAATGTCCAAAGATAAATTGGGGTCAGATTGTGTGAGGCTTTGAAAACTACATAGAGGACTTTCTATTTTATGCTAGAGTCAATAGGAAGCCGCTGGATTTTGTAGGAGAGTGACATAATCAGATCTGTGCGAAAGGAAAACTACTTTGATAGCAGTGTATAAGATGGACTAGTAAGAGTCTTGAGGCAGGGAGACCAGTTAGAGAGGAGGTTATTTCATTAATCTCAGGGAAAGATAATAAAGACCTAAAGTAAAGTGGTAGTTTTACCACCAGGTGTGAGAGGAAAGACAAAGGGATTGGATTCAAGATGTATTGTAAAGATAGAAATGGCAATATTTTTCCAGCCAATTGGACATGTGGGGTGGAGGAGAATTGAGGCATTGAAGCTATTACTGCGATCAAATTGGGAGGATGGTGATGGTCCTCTCTTTCACACCTGGATGATTACAGTCCTATTAGCTGACCAGCCTTTTAATCTCTTCTTCCTCCGGTCTGTCCTCATACAGCAGCCAGAATAATGTTTCTAATGCAGAGATGTACAAATTAATTAACCCAGTGTTTAAGACCTCTACAACCTGTTTTTCAGCCTCTCTCTCCAGCATTTCTCGTTAGTTGTATTCTGCGTTCCAACCAAGTTGTACCATTGGGTCTTAATCCCTCCCGTCTTTCTCCACCTTCTTTCCTCTGTACATTTGCTTTGGTATCTTTCCTACCCATTTCTTCCACATCTCTTTGTTGAAACTTTTCTTTTTCATGGTCCAGTTCAGCTGTGTTTTTTACTGAAAGTAACGTTTCCCTCAAATTTTTTTTTTTATAACAATGTCTGGATCCTTCTTTTGGCCTTTATCACATCCCTATGCTACCACTTTCCTTAAATTGTAAGGTCTTTGAATGGTAGGGTTGGTGGTTGGTTTTTTTTTCATCCTTCCTTCCTCTAGCCCCTTACCAAGGAGCCCAACTTTTTTTTCAGGAGTCAAAAACAAAAGATCTCCCAAAATGAGGATGTATAGAATTAACTGCTAGTTTCTACAAAGAAATTGCTACCATGAATTTAGTCATTTTTGATCAACACAGTGACCAACCACACTTGCAAAGAATTCATGATGAAACATGCTCACCTTCAGAAAGAGAACTGATATGACGGACCCAGAATATAGATTGAAGCATATTTTCTTTTAATTTTTTTCTTTTTTTGTGGGGGGAGGGTGCAGGCATAGGATCTGTGAGGGGGCGCCGAGGGACATGACTAATGCAGAAATTTGTTTTGCATAATTTCATCTGTTTGTAATGGGTTTCATTTTTCTTGCCTTCTCAATGGATGGGAGAGGGAGAAAATTGGGAACTAAAAAGTGAATTTAAAAAATCTTTGGAGGCAGCATGATTCTACATAAAAGAGGTCAGGACTCTGCCACTTATTAAGCTGTGTGACTTGGACAAGTCATTTTACCTCTATCTAGAATCTTGGATCTTTTTTTATTTTATTTTATTTTTTTCTCCCCATCTTTCCCCTACCCTCCCCCAAAACAGCCATCCCCTTGTATAACCCCTCCCCCAATCTAATCTCTCCTGTGTCTTCCCCCATCACTCCTAACTTTCTGATAGGGCAAGATGAATCTCCCTTTCACAGTGCCTGTGAATCTTAAGTTCCAGTTGGGTGTAGTTAATAATAATAGTAATAATAATTGTATATATGTGTATATACATATACATATATATTTTTAACATTTGATTATAGAGCTTTAATTTCTAGATTCTTTCTCTTCCTCCCTCGTCAGCCACCCCACTGGAAGAACAAGCCATCAGATACAGGCTGTACATGTGTAATTATGCAGAACTTCTCCACGGTGGGCACATTGTGAGAGACTGATTACATGTCCCTCCTTCCTATCTGTGCCCCCCCCCCACCTTCCACTCTCTACCCTGTCCCTCTACAGAAGTGTACACTGCCATCAACCCTCCCCCCCC
>CM053589.1:178426305-178442399 GCA_028646515.1 Pseudochirops corinnae | reverse complement strand
AAGCTTCTTAGAGTTCTAAACCTTTTCTTTAAAAAGCAATGCCAAAAAAAAAGGGGGGGGGGGGAGACTTCAAAGAATAAAAAAATTGCCAATATAGTACTTACTCGTTTAGGGCCACTAAAAATCTTCCTAGTGTTTTCCTTTGATTTATCTCCTTGTTTATTTGTAGTCTTCTTTATGTTTCCAGGCACACCAGGTGAATCCTCTGAAAAGCCCAAAAGATCTGCAATGGTAATTCACAACCAGCAAATTCTACCAGTTTAATTTAATTACCTACTAAATAAAATAATTATTGTCAAGAAATATGAAGACAGAAAAAATTAAGCAAATACACTGGATACAGTGGCCACATCTAACAAAATAAACAACATTTTGACCTAGCAGTTATCCAGTTTTCTATCCCTTATAGAGAGAACAAGGCAACTTCAACCCAAGGAGGCCTATCCCCAAAAGAAAGCACAAGGATTTTCATTTTAAATCTCTCTAAGAAAAAACATTACACAGCGGATAGAATGCTGAATTTAAAGAGTCAGAAAGGTCTGGGTTCAAAATATAGTCCTTATTTTCTATCACCTCTCAATCTCTAAGACTACCGCAACTTCTGAACACTAAATTTACTAAATTACAGACTAGAGGGTTTGGGTTTGATCTATCTGTACTGAGGGAAATTCCCATACAAAGGTATTAACATACATATTTATGTCTATATTTGCACTATATTAATTACACACACTCTGCAAGGGAAGGGGAGGGACCAGGGTGTGTCTGAATCAAGGAAACTATCTACCAATCTACAACTCTTAGTCTTACTGAGCGGCCTGGTACACTGCTGAGCACTAAGAGACTTGCCCCAGGTCTTTCTGACTCCAAAGCGGATGGGCTTTCTATTTGCTATAGCACTCTAAACCCCAGGCACAGGTATATAACACAGGCTAGGGATATCAATGTCTAAAGAGCATTTTTTTTTTTCTTTCTTTAAAAATGAAAAACAGAGGAGGCTAGGTGGTTCAGTGAATAGTGCACTGGCCCTGGAGTCAGGAGGACCTGAGTTCAAATCCAGCCTCAGACACTTAACACAAAACTAGCCTGTAACCTCGGGCAAATCACTTAACCCCAACTACCCTACCTTCCCCCCTCCAATAAGCAAAAAAGAAAAGAAAAAAATTTTTGAAAGGCAAAAAAATTAAAGTGGCAATTTACTCAGCGCTAACCTTAAAAAAATCTGATAACATTGTTTGTTATGGTCAAGCTATAAGGTGCACATGCCACTCTGGTAAGTGTACCCATTGAAACTGTTATATTTAGTCTTCCAAAACTAATAAAAAGATGAGACAAGAGAACCAGTAAGGTATAGTGGAAAGGTTATTAGTTATAGAGCCAGAGGACCTAGGTTAAATTAAATCCTACACCATAATTACTTCCTAGCATGAACAAATCAACTCATCTTCCATGGAACTCAGCTTCCTCTAAGGAGGGGACTAGCTGAAAGTTCCAGCTCTATATCTATGATCCTGGGACTTTTGACAAAATGAATACTTTTATTCTGAAGGACAATTAACTAATATATCATCTGAGGCAATATAATAGATTCTCAATTATGTCTGGTCTTCCTGACTCAAGTATTTCCACATTTCAGTCTACCTTCTACTCAGCAGTCAAAATGATCTTCCTAAAGCACAAGTCTTTTCATCTTGTCATTTAATTGCCCCCTATCCCATGTTGTAGGTTATAGAAAACAGTACAGGTACCATAAGAATGGAGAAGAGCAAATGTTCCGATGTTGTACAAGGGAAGAGTAAGATTCTGTAAATAAGCCAAATAGGATAGATTATTAAAGAGATAGTTGGTGGACATCTAGATAGGGAAGTAGTGATAAGAGCCAGCATGGTTTTATCGAGAACAGGTCACACCAGGATAACTTCATTTTTCTTCCTCAAAGGAAAAGTTATGGACATAGATTTTTTTTAGCAAAACTAAATTTTAAATTATCTCATACTATTCTTGTAGAGAAGGTATGAATTAGGCAATAACATAATCAGATGGATTTAGAACCAGCTTAACAGCTAGCACATTCAAAAAGTAATTAATGATTGAGCATCAATGTGGCAAGAGGTTTCTAGTGAAGAATCCCAGTGATCTATGCTTGGCCCTATCTTACATTTATATCAATGGCCTAGATCAAGACAGAGAAGGCAAGTTCATGGCAGACTGGCAAATTACAAAGTTTGGAGGAATAGTTAACACTGTGGACTAAGTCAAGATTCAAAAATATTTTGATCAGCTAGAGCAATGGGATGAATCTAATAAAATAAAATCCAACAGGGATAAATGTAAAATTTTATTCTAAAGCAAAAAATAGCCATCTCTGCAAGTATGAAGTGGGAGGCATGGTCAGATAATAGCAGTCTTGAAAAGCATGCAAAGTTTTTAGTGGACTGCAAGCTCAGCAAGTCAGTAGTGTGATGTGATGTGGCAGCCAAAAAGGTTAATGTACACTTGGGCCGAGTTAAGAGAGGCATCAAGTCCAGATGCCCTGGTCAGATCTCATCTAGAGTACTGTATTCAGTTTTAGAGACAATTTTAAGTAGGATGCTGATAAATTATAGAGGATCTAAGGGAGTAATCAGGGTGTTAGGAGTCCTTGAGTCTGTTTTACGTAGGAATGGACTTTTAAAAAATGGGAATGTTTAGCCTTAGAAGACTGAGAGAGGGACATGATAGCCATTTTAAAGTATCTAAACGAATTAAATTTGTGTTTGGCCCTAAAGGTCAGAATGAGGAGCAATGAGCAAAGTTGCAAAGAGGCCATTTTAGGCTTAATAACAATTAGTGCCATCCCAAAGTAGAATGGGTTACCTCAGAAAGTGTTGGGTTCCACTCCTTAGAGGACATCAAACAGAAGCTGGACAGAACACCACTTGCTGGGTATGATATAATGGGAATTTCTTTTAGATATGGGTTGATCTGGACAGCCATGGTTCCCCTCCAGATCTCATATTCTGTGATTATTGGATCTTATACAGATCATAATGGGAATCTTTTCTGGTTGATTTGTGTTCTGAGGTGTATGTAATAAAATCTGTGAAAAAGTCACTAAAGCTTATGGGGCCAACATCCTAAAGTCATGTTTTCCTATATCCTACACAACCAAAATGAACTTTCAATATGCATTATAACCAAATAGCAACCTAGATTGGTTCGAGTGTTTTACACAGAAAAGGGAGGAGACTGGCAGGGGGGTCCTGTTTACTTCATTGAAAATCACATGCTTAGGAGGTAAAATCCAGGTTAAAAAGTTTTCCAATATTCAATACCATTAGTAGTTAGCCACTAGCTGAAACTAGGGGCAGTAGGTGGCGCCACAGTGCCTAGAGCACTGGGAACAAATCAGGAAGACTTCTCTTCCTAAATTCAAATCCGGGAACAAATCAGGAAGACTTCTCTTCCTAAATTCAAATCCGGCTTTAGAAACCTACTAGATGTGTGATCCTAGACCAATCATTTAACTTCTATTTGCCTCAGTTTCTCATCTGTAAAACGAGGCCACAAAAGAGCAAGAAATGGTCAAGCACTCCAGCATCTTTGCCAAGAAAAGCCATTGACAGTGACCTAGAGCTGAACACAACTGAATCAAGTTGAATCAGTCTTGTTGTTGAAATTCTTTATGCACTGAGTTATATATCTAAAGAGAAAGGGTAAATACTAAAATTCACACTTAAAAGATTTTTTCTCCCACTTATAATTTTGTAAATACTAATGAGAGAATGAAAAACAAAAAACAAAAACCTGGAAAAACTTTTCCAACTTTCAAGTGGTTTCCCCCAATTCAGAAATGACCCTTAAAATGCTTCCTTCATTTTGTGTGTAAAAATGTTTATATTTGTAAAGAGTCATCAATGGAGCTCAAGATACTCAGACGAAGCTGGGCATAATGGTCAAAGAGGCAGGCTGAGTCAAGAAGATCTGGGTTCTTGGCCTGCCTGATACACAACTCCTGTATAATCCTGGGAAAGTCTTTTAAATTCTCACTGCTCCAGGCAACTCTCTTCATCAACATTCATAAGGGATGCTCATCTACACTGGTGGAGGGAGTTTTCCCTATGAAGTTTCCCCATGGGAAAAATCTTAGGTTCAGACCAAAACCAAAAAAATAACTGAAGTCCATGTTCATACAGGAAAGTTTTTTAAAAGGGGTGTAAATTGGTCTAATAATGGTAGCCACATATAGTACCTTAAGATTTTGCAAAACATTTAACATTCCATTTGAAGTCTACACTAATTCTAACCTCTTTTTAATATTAGTATTCATTTTAAAAAGTCACTTACCTGGATTTGCATTAGACTGACTATCCTGGGAATAATTATCATTGCTTTCTGTGGGAGGTTGAAAGGAGACTGATGGTGCCGATTTAGTTCTTTTTTTGCTTGCTTTTCTTTCTACTTGCCAGTCATCATCATCCTCATCTTCACTTTCACTGAGATCATCAAATCCAAAATATTTAATTTTATAATTAGAACTTCCAGAACCTCCTTCATCAACCTTTGCCTCATCATTGTCTTCAAACCCAAAAAATTCAAGTTTAACATCCTTTTTGGATTTGGTATTGCTAGGTCGATGTCTAGTGGTGGTCTTGGTGGTAGCTATATCTGTCTTCTTCCTTAAGCGGCCAGCTTCACCCAAGTCCGTAGGAGCTGCTGCAGTGAATTCATCCATACTTCGCTCCATTGTATCCTGTATGGTGACATTACAAACCGACAGGCAAGACGGATGCAGAACAGTGTAGTCTCTAGTCCGTCCTACTGTCCCTCTGAAACTGGTCCCACAATTTACACCAACTTTCCGAAATGGATTCAGACCATCTTGATTTGATTCATTATTTGCTTTGGCTAAAGACTGACTGGTGCCATCCATTAGCTTATCAAAGTGTGATGCCCCTTGTGATGATTTTGCTTTACCGGATCTACAATACGTCCTGCAGTTGCTTGGCCTAAGAACACTTTGCAGAAGGTCTTCACTAATGGCTTCTTGTAGATTTCCAATTTCATCTTTACCTGTACACTCCTCTTTATTCTTTATCTCTAAATGATGATCGCTATCCAAACTTAAAATATAATCTCCAGGTCTGTTATCTGCAACATCATCCCACTCATATAAACCAGTTCGTAGGGATACCTTGGTCTGTGACAGTTCGGATGGAGAGTCTGACCTTTTCCCAATTTGTGAATCCCAAGTATCATATGAATCCTTAGCTTCAACTTTGTATTCAGAAATGGCTGTAGTTTCAGGGTTGGATTGTTTATTACCACCTTCAGTATGTTTGTAAATAAAGTGACTGTTCTTATCATTGTCATTAAAATTCTGGACTTTATCTATAAAATGAAAAAGATACAAATTAATGGATATGAAATATTAGCAGGAAAGGTTACCAAAATATTTATGAAAAGATTATCAAACTCTTGAGATACTTCCAAAGAAATTTAACATTATATCAAAAAGTTCAAGGCCTCATCTCAAGATTTAAATTGCCTTTACTTTCAATCATGAATTCAAGGATTTACCATGTGTCAAGCACTTTGCACCATAATCTTCCTCTCCTCCCTCCCTAAGCCACTTCCCCCCACCCCAATACACAGAAGAGAAGAGGGTGTGTGCATTTTTTGTACTAGAGGCCTTTCACTTTAAAAGGGAGGAGGAGAAAGCGATTTGCATTAGTTTTCACCATTTTACTTCATTGTTGGAGTTTGTTTTTTTTTTAATATTAGGAAACTTTTATCACATCATAAAAAAGATGAGCAGATAGTGAATAAAAAATAAATTAAATATTCCTAATTTATGATGTAGCTTAGAGCTCCTAAATTAATATTTGATTAACAATCAGCACAATTTCCACATAATCTCAATACTATTTAGCAAAACTTAAAAGGCTTGAGTTTTATTTTGGCTCTGATACTTCTACCACTATAACATATGAGAACAGAAATTTTCCCCAAAGCTGAATGTCACCTTCCTCCTATAAATTAACTTAATACCACTTTCAACGAATGCACTATATGCACTACACTGATCTCACTTACCAATCTGTACATTTGTAAGCATTCACCGAGTATCTGCTCATCTTTTTTATGATGTGTTAAAGTTTCCTAAGACTTTAAAAAAAAAATACGAACTCCAACAATGAAGTAAAATAGTGGAAACGAGTGCAAACCACATTGTCCCCCTCCCTTTTAAAGTAAAGGGGCCCTAGTACAGAAAATGCACACACCCATTTCTCTTTTGTGTATTGGGATGTGTGTGCTGGGGAGGGGGGTTAGGGAGAGAGGAGAGGGAAATTATGGTGCAAGGGAGACAGTGTCCATTGGGTTTGGAATAAAGAGGTAAATAGGTAAATTTACCAACAGATAAACAAAGGATATGAACAAACAATTCACAGAAGAATAGTAACCTAGTAACAAATATTGAAAGCTTGCACACTAGTACTATTTATTGGTAGAGTTGTGAACTATTCAACCATAATTGGAAAGTAATTTTGAATTAAGGAAGACAGTCTCTATAAGGAGCTAAGAGATAAGGAGGAATGCATTCAGAAATGTGGGGATCACCAAAGCAAAGGCACAGAGACAGGAAATACAGTGTCATGTTTGAAGAACAAGGAAAAGGCCAAAATCTGGGTGGATGTACAGGAAAGGAGTAATGCCCAAAGATGTTGTAAAGATAAACTGGGACTAAGTTTCATAGAGCTCTGAAATAAAAACAGAGGAGCACGATTAGATCTACAGTTAATGAAAACTAAGATGCCTCAAGGACACCCACTTTGAAAGGTCCAAAAAGCAAATGAAGATGTGGGAATGAAGTTTAAGGGAGAACCTGGGGCTGGATATATGCCTCCCAGAGTCATCTGTTTATTGGTGATAGTTAAACACATTGGAGATGATGACACTACAAAGAGAGCAGTGAAAGGAGTGAAGAGAGCCCAGGATAGAACCTACAGTTTGGAAGCATGATCTAGAGCAGGCCAGCACAACCTGAGGTCTGCCAAAGGATTTCAGGCAGCAAGTCAATACCGGAGCAGTTGTGTGGAAAGACAGGCACACAGATTATTGGTGGAGCTATGAAAGACGGCCATTTTGGAAAACAATTGGAATTATGCAAATAAAATGACTAAAATATCCATATCCTTTGAACCAGAGTTTGCATTATGAGGTTCATAACCCAAGGATGCCATTGTTAGAAGAAGAAAGTCCCCATATATTCCAAAACATTAATAGCAGTACTTTTTGTGATAGCTAAGACTTGGATACAAAGTAGAAGGCTGTCACTTGGGGAATTGCTAAACACATTGTGGTACACGAATGTAATTGAACATAGAATAGAACAGTATGTCAGACCTTAAAGTGGGACTCGTCTTTCAAATCTGGCATTAAATACTTATTAGCTATATGACCCTCAGCAAGTCACTTAACCTTGCTTGCCTCAGTTTCTTCACCTGTAAAAGGAGCTGGAAAAGGAAATGGCAAACCATCCCAATATCTACGCCAAGAAAATTCCAAATGGGGTCACAAAGAGTTGGATACAACTTAAAAACTACTAAACAAGAAATGATGCAGATGGATACAGAGAAACATGGAAAGATCTATATGAACTGATATAAAGTGAAGTTCACAGAGCCAAGAAAACAACATCCACAGTAACTACAAAGCAAAAAAAACACAAAAACCCGAAAGTCAATACAGTAAAAATATAAAGATCAATTAGAACTCAAATGAAGAAATGAGATGACACCTTCACCTACCATTTTGTGGAGGTAGGAAATTCTCAGGTATTACACATTGTATGCATGTTTCCAAACTTTTTCAATGTATTAATCAATTGTGCTGGGGGGGTTTTCTTCAAAAAATACTGTCATATGGGAAGATGGGGGGGGGAGAGAAGGAATACATGGAATATTATGGTGATAAGATGTTATGGGGGAAAAAATCAACTAAAAACATTCTTTTAAACAAAAAGTTTAGTTGAGAAAGGGTGGGAAGATAAGGACAGCTTGATGTGGTATGGTAAGTTAATAAAGGTTTTGGACCTGGACGTTATTTAAAAGGAATAAGGAAGGGGCAGGGAGGGAAGGGAGAGGGAAAAGAATGACTGAGAGAGCAATCTGCTGGAGAAAAATGGGAGAAGACAGAATCAAGGGGTGATTCTGGCAAAGAGAAAGGTAACCTCTGCCAGAGAGAGAAAGGAGAAGTGAGTGAGTGGGAGATAAGCTTTTTCAAGGGAAAAAATAGATGTGGACTCGATGGTGAACGGATTCAATTTTTTTTTCCATAAAGTAAGGGGGCTGGGAGTGGAGTTAGAAGTATGGAGGATTTGAGAAGGTTTAGAACATCATCTTTGCCAAAGAACAGCTCTGTTGTAGTGAGGGCCCAGTTGAAGTTGGATAACATCAATCTGTAATGTGTCCGCAGCTGGTATAATTGCAAGTTCTTCTAGCCTAATTCTGTGGTTTGTAAATAGGGTTTGTAAATACAAATAAGATGAATAAGATAAATAAGATGATAGGAATACTCCAAGGCTGAAGTTTGGCAAAATGGACAAGACAAGAGTTATAAGACAGTGTAGAGTTGAAATGTCTAATGGGTTATAGGTAAGAAAGAGAGGAAAGTTATCCTTTGTCAAGCAACAGTCTCAATGAGGGCAAAGCAGAGGGTTAGAAGGGGTGGAAGGCAATGGCAGGAGTATATGGTCAGATATGTTAAGAAATGGAAGATTATGGAGCGTGAGGGTGTATCTACATGGATACATGCAAAGTCCTCAAGTATAAAGATTGGTTTGCAGAAAAGAAAGGTGAATTAATTGCTGAACTCCTTGAGAAAGAAGGGAGAATGGCTGAGATGGCAAGCTACATAGACAAACTGCGTTATATTAATGTAAGAGAATGTTACTGTGCCATAAAAAAATTACAAATATGAAGACTTCAGATAAGCATCAGAAGATTTATATGAACTGATGCTAAATAAGCAATACTAGGAAAATAACAAACACAATGACCTCAACAAGAACAAATATGAACACACCAATTGTTAAGGGTGGCCCTGGCAAACTTGAGAACACTGCAGAGATACGGCACTCTGGTTAACTATTACATATATTCTCACATATGTTATATATATTGGTTGGCTTTGCTGAGCTACTTTTTTCTTCTTTCTTATTCTTTGTTACAAGATATGGTTTGCTGGAAAGTGGAGGGAGGAAAGATATTATTAAAAACAAATGTGATGTTAAAAAAGTTATTAGTAAAAATAAAATTTTAATAGAAGAGCAAAATCTAAATGAGAAACTTCTTCTCGATGAAAGATATTTAAGAGAAAAATAAATCAACAATTAATAAAATAAAACGTAGTTCTATATAGTCCTTCAGTATAAAAATAACACATACAAAGAGACACTGCAGTGATAAAACTGAAATTCTTCTACCATGGCTGTCAAACAAATAAAACAGCACTTACAAGGAAATCAGCTAAATTTGGGATCAGAAGAAAATAAGCATTTGTTGTAAAAGAGAAAGAAAAGCTGATCCTACAGGGGACCCCAAGACAAAGCTAATATGCCTCCTCTAACCAATGGTGCTTATTTATAAATGGATTAGCAGGAATTTGTTCAGCTTGTTTTCCTCTTATTCCAGAGGAATGGAGTTTTGCATCCTAAATATAAAACTGCTTTAAAATCTGATTCCCCATCCATCCTCTGACAGAGGATACCCTTTTCTTTGACAAAGCCAACCCCTCTACATGTACCCTTTGAGTCTATCTCCTCCCATTTTTCTGCAGCAATTAATCTAAAATCATCCTTTTCTCCTTTCCTTTCAAACACATCTAGGTCTGAAATTTTTATTGCCTTAATTTACCACATCAAGTCTATCCTATCTCATTTTCCCTTCCTTTCTAAACTAAATTTATTTTTTTTTTTTAAATGTGCATGTATGATAGCACAGGGGTGGGGAACCTGTGGTCAAGGCCACATGTGGCCTTATAGGTCCTCAAGTGCAACCTTTTCATTGAGGAGACCAAGTTTTACAGAACAAATCCTTTCATTAAGGAGATTTGTTCTGTGAAGTTTGGATTCGGTCAAAGAGCTGTACTTGAGGACCTAGATGACCTAAGGGCAATGAGTACCTTAAAAACAGACATACAGAAAAGGTAGGAGTACAAGTCAAATGCTCCTTGCCACATTTTCCCAAATACAGGCCAAACATGATCAACCAAATCTGGATTGCAATAAAGCTGACTATAGTCTAAAATTAGTAGTATCTCTATATCTCACATTTATCTCTCTATTCCACAAGCCACTTAATCCTCTATAGACTCTCATCACCTCTTAACCTGGACTACTGCAATAACCTACTAATTGTACTTCCAAGCTCTCCCTTCTCCAACCCATCCTTCACAAAGTGCCAAAATAATTTTTCTAAATAACAAACCTGACCACATGCCCTCTTCAAGAACCTCTCCAGTGGTTCCTTGTTGCCTTTAGATTAAAATACAAAGTCCTCAGCTTGACATTTAAAATCCTTCAATCTGGCTCCAGTTTACCTCTCAATGCTCATTAAACATTATTTCCTTTTTAGCCAAAACTGTCCTAATTTGCAAAGGCCATCTCTCTGACCCCTTTCCCCTTCCGAAATACACTTTAAGTAATTTTATTATTGTTATCATTATTACTAATGAAGGCTTTAGCTCATGTGCTACTTCCTACAAGACTTTCCCTATAACTCTAGTTGTTAGCATTCTCTCTCAGTACATATTACTGTGTACACAGAGATGCAGATGCAGACACAGACAGACAGACAGACAGACACACACACACACACACACACTCTGGCCTATACCTTTTTATATGTTGTAATTCTCCCCAACAGAATGTTATATCCTTGAAGTTACAGATTTTTTTAACTTTGAATTTTTGTCTCTGAATCCAAAGTGCCCAGAGTACTTTAGACACATCAGTATATGCTTCATAAATACTCAATGAATTAGATTTTAAAGCAATTTTGTATTTAGGATGCAAGTCTGAATATTCAGAACAATACGGTATTACAAGTTCTATTTTAAGCAAGCCCTAACACTAGGAAATGAGGAGATGGTCTTTGCTCCTAAATTTCACATCCATCTGCTCATGAGACCCAGGGTTCAGGCAAATTCTATTAGCACTATAGTTCAGCCACATCCTGGGGTAAAGAGTTTTGCATTGCATCCTTTAAGAAGACAGGAAAAAAAAAAAAATCAACCACCACCCACAGCACTGCTCATATGGTAAAATGTCTTTTGAATTTTAACATCCTAATTTTTTAGATTAGATTATTTTTATGCCACTTTTATTTCCGAATTTACCATATCCATTCCCTTCCCAGAGAATCATTCCTTAGAACAAAACAGAAATTAAAAAAAAAAAACAACACAAGCTTAGCACAATTAACAACATATCAACCAAGTCCAACATCACATGCAGTGTTCTGCATCTACAGCCTCCCACTTCCACAAGCAGAGAAGTAAATATATCCTCAAATCTCATTTTTGGGGTTAAACTTGGGTCATTTTTAGAAGGAGTACTGAGTTTTAATTTTTGCTACTGTTCTTTCCATTTTACTGTTATCATCATGTGTGTTATTTTCTTGGTTCTGTAGACTTCATTTTGTATCCATTCATGTAAGTCTTCCCATGGCTCCCTGTAGTCTTCATAGTCATCACTTCTCATGACAACATAACTCTGCATCACAGCACAGGGGGAAAAAACTCCTGCTGTTTTTCAGGTCAAAGGACTTGAGGCTGAAATTCTGGCTCTGCCACTTCTAACAAGAGAGGCGTGGAAGGAAAGGAGGTAGCGATCCTCCTGCTTTTGGGATCAAACGCAGATGCCCTTTAATAATCTTGGCTCCATCCTCGCCTCTCTCCACTCTTAGGCCTGTGACTTTTCTTCACACATTCTATGATCCAGGCCAAATGGCCCCGAGCTGTTGCTCATAAACACCATTCTGTCTCCTTCCTCTGTGACTTTTTTGCCGAGGCTGCCCCCCAACATCTAGAAGAGACTCTCTCAGCTCTGCTTTAAAGAGGAAACTTGAGAAGTTTCCTTTACAGATCAAGCCACGTCATACGGGAAGCCTATTCTGATTACCACTCTCCTCCATTCAGTTGTTAGCACTTTCCCCCTCAAAAACCATCATCTCACTCACAGAAAATAAGCTGTGAGGACAAGGATTACTTCTTTTTCCCGCTGTAATTCCAGCATTTAGAACAGTGCACAGCACAAAGCAGAAACTAAATAAATGCTTGCTGTTGAGTGAAAGAAAACATATTTTTAGCTTGATTCTTCTTTGGAATATGCCTCAACCATTCAGGTAGAGACCAGGCTACTTTGCACTTATCAAAGACTATGTTCCTAAAAGATTTATCCCTAAAATTTATCAGTCCAAAAAAATAAGTTTCCAAGAAGTAATATTCCTTAGGTCAAGAGAAAAAAAAAATCACACCCCTCGATCTGATGAGCTAGAATTCAGGCACTATGTTCTGATAAAATGAAGATCATATAGTTAGTAGCAGAATTTGGATCCAAACCCAGGTTCTCTGAATGGAAATAGACATCTCACTTTTCTTTCTCTCCTTCCTTCCTTTCTCCAACTTCCCCCATATTTTATGTACATAAACTTCTTCAATACTTCAAGTATCATTTCTTCAAACTTTCAAGAGTGAGTTCACAGAATCAGAGAATCCCAGAATTAGAAGGGACCTTAGAGGCCACAGAATCCAGCCTACATCTGAACAGAAATTCTCTCTGTGACATACCTGAAAAACAGTTCTCCACACAAGAAGGCTAAAAGAGAAGCACATTATTTTCCCAGGTGGGCCACTGCACTTTGTGACAGCTCAAAGAGCCAGTATTTCCTTATATTAAGCAGGAAAAAAAATCTAATTTTCTTCCCTATTATAGACTTTTGGATATTTGAAGAGAATGATCTTGTTACTCTTCTCTTCTCCAAGTGAACCATTCCCGAGTTCCCTAATTGGTCTTTATATGGCATAGTCTTAAGGTCTTTTACCACCCAAATTTCTGTCCTCTGGACATTCTCACGTTAATCAATGCCCTCCATAAAATGCAGAGCTAAGAGCTAAACACCACAGATGTGATCTGACTAAGACAAAGTAGAGCAAGAATCACACCTCCCTGATTCTGGATATTATAGTTCTCTTAATGTACCATAAGTATATATTAGTTTTTCTGTCAGGTAGGTATATGACCTACCCTTATAACTCAACAAAAATCCCTTATCTTTTTCAGACAAATATTCAAGACACCTCTACCTTGTACTTGTAAATGTGACTTGTGAACCTAAGGATAAATCTAAATTTAATCTCTAGTAAATGTTATTCGATTAGATTAGCTCCATCATCCTGGCCTATTGATATCATTCTGGATCCTGGATAATTCCGTTATTCTCATATTAACTATTCCTTCCTGTTACTCTCTAAGGATGCCAACTCATTCATCCATGTCACTGATAACAGTGTTCAACAGAGCAAGTACAAGGACAGATCCTTAAGGAACTAGGCACAAGAGACATCCCTTCCAAGCTGACACTGAATTATTAATGACTATCTCCTAGACCTGGTTGCTTAACCTCTTTCAAATCTACCTAAATGCACTATCATCCAGCCCAAACCTCTCCATCTAGTTCACAGGATAGTATGAAAGCCTTTGTCAAAATCTAGGCAAACTCATCAATTCCTTTATCTACAGTCAAGTAACCCTGTCATGTTCACTAACTATCCTTTTAGTATTTTAAAATTTTGTCAGGAATCCAAGTCAAGTTCACTTGCCAATTCACTACTCTCACCAATCAACCCCATATAGTCACATGACTGTCAAAAATCACTTTTTAAAGCTAAGAGTCTTACCATGTTAATCAAAAACCTTAAATGGCTCTGTCTGGCCAGAAGGGTAAAGACACAAATTTCTCAGACTGGCTAAGATTTACCCCACAATCCTCAAAATTCTTCCTTTCAAAGAAAATAATACTACTTAGGTGAAGGAAAATCATCAGAAAAGAATTTAAATTAAGAACTGGGAGGGTAGAGATTCCTTGCTAAAAATAAAAATACCAAGTGAACCAGAAATTAAGTGGGTTGTTGGTTTGTTTTTGTCAAGACTTGGAATTTCTTTTCACATCTGGCTTAAGAATATTAAATTTGAAGGAAAAGGGTCTCAAATTTCAATAACACTACGTTAGCAAAATTGACTAGTCAGTGAACACTGTGAACTGAGAACAAATCAGTATTGAAATATTTTATCTAAAAAAAAAACCTTTTAAATATTCTTGTCATCCTACTTAATTTCAATTACAGAGTAATGTAAAAATTATTTTTACAATCTGTAGTACTGTTTAAAGATGAGCCATAATAGAAGCTTTTTACCAAAGGCATGCCAACATTCCTAATGTTGAAGAGTTATCAATAAAAGAAGGATATTAAAAGTGTTTAAATTAAAAGCTTAACTGGTTAAGAATCTTTCTAACCATGGAGCTGTGTCCCCAAAGAGATTTTTTTAAATGTAGTAGAAAAAACAGGCATTCTTTCAGTTTAAGTAAATTCTCACTTGACAGATTTTTTTTAAAAAAAATATAGAATTAATAAAGTAGGACAACCAAAGAGATCAAAGACAGAGGAAAAAGACCAATATGTACAAAAATATTTATAGCAGCTCTTTTTGTGGTAGCAAAGAATTGAAAATTGAAGGGATGCCTATCAAATGGGGAATGGTTGAGCACATTATGAGATGTGAATGTAGAGTTATCCCTTCCACATCATGACTTTGCCTATCAAGGTTTTGATGTATTGCAGGTTGGCATAAGAAATCACATGGGAATTTTTAGGAGTTTTGCAGAAGCCACAGACAACATGCAAAGACCAGCAGACGACACAGAAAAAGTTTAGAAACTCAGAAATGCACAAAATATATTTAGCTTTGTAAAATATGAACACGTATTTTATCTTTTAATACCAAATATACACGATTTCTTTTTTAAAGTTAAAATAAGTTAGAAAAGAATGCGAAAGCAAGGAAAACACAAAAGCTAGCATTTTTATTTAACACTGACCTATATATAGTCTATGACCAAAAGCTTAACCTAAATTTTACAATAAGGTACTCTAAACAATCCATAAAAGAAAACACTTCAGACCTTCTCTAGTATGAATGGAGGACCAAAAAATTTTACATGAATTACATAGGGGAAGGAGGAAGAAAGGGGAGTATAATACCACACCCCTAACTCCTGAGATACAACTGTACTCTAAGAAATTATGAAGGAGGTGATTTTGGAAAAAGCTGGGAAGATTTGTATAAAATGACACAAGTGAAGAGAGAACTTACAGAGAGAATAATTTATACAGTAACCACCATACTGTAAAGATAAAAGACTTTAAAAGTCTTGGGAACTGATAATGGCTAAGCACAATCCCAAAGGACTCAGGATAAAACATGCTGCTTCTACCTCCGGAGGGGAGTGGATGAATTCAAGAGTGAAGTAAATTTGCTTTTTTGGATGTGGCTACTGTGGGAATTTGTTTTGCATGATTATGCATATTTGTAATTGGCTTTGTTTTTCTTGCCTTCTCAATGGGTAAGAAAAGGGTAAAGAGAGGGAAAGAATTCAATAACTTAAAATTAAAAGTGAATTAAAAAATAAGTAACAAGAAAGAAAGCCAGGCAATCAATGCATTTAACTGAACCCCAACACCTGGGAATTAAAGAAATTTTCAAGTTGAATAATATCCATGAGTTATAGTAACTAAGAAAGCTCTATAAACTTTTACAAACTCATTAAAAAGAGGGGGAAATTCAATTCTAAAGGGATTCTCAGGATCACTAGCTTATTTAAAAAAAAAAAAACTGGTCCGGATTAACGTGATTGGAGAGTACAGATCTTGGAGAACTTTGAAGTTGTAATGCTTTCTACAAAGTATCCTCAGTGGAAGACTCAGTTTTCTAGAAGCCTGACCCATGAACAAGTTCTACCCTTGTCAAAAATTCTCAACTCTATTTCTTTTCC
>CM053589.1:178355623-178425805 GCA_028646515.1 Pseudochirops corinnae | reverse complement strand
CCCTCTTACCCCCCCCCCCCCCCCCTGGTGGCCTACAATCAAGTATAGGCGCTGCGGGTGCTTTCACATTGGACATTAGTCTGGTCGTATAGAAGGGTTGTAACCAATGGAGTGAACAATGGGAAAAAAGAAAGAAAACCAAACATGGAAAAGAACAATGGCATGTAGATTGCTTCAGTTTCCATTTAAACTCTTTTCTTTCTAGATCTTTCTCTGAATGTAAACATCTCCTTCCATCCTGAGACTTGTAGAGTTGTCTTATAAATGTATGTTGCTGAGAAGAGTCCAGTTTTTCAAAGTTGGTCGTTCACACATAAAATATGTCTGTGATTGTGTACAAACTTTTCCTGGTTTTGCTTTTCTCACTTCATCAGTTTGTACAAGCCTCTCCAGGTGAATAAGAAGACCATTTCCTCCCCATTTCTTATAGCACAATAGCATTCCATTACATTCATATACCACAACTTGTTTAGTCATTCCCCAGTTGATGGGTATCCCCTTAGTTTCCAGTTTTTTGCCACCACAAAGAGAGCTGCAATAAATATTTTTGTACATATAGGTCTTCCACTTGTATGATCTCTTTGGGATACAACCCCAGAAGTGGTATTACTGGGTCAAAGGGTATGCAATTATTTGTAGCCCTTTGGGCATAGTTCCAGATTGCTCTCCAGAATGGTTGTATCAGTTCACAACTCCACCAACAATGCATTAGTGTTCCAATTTTTCCACATCCTCTCCAGCATTTGATATGACAGCATTTTTAACCTAGGTAAGCACTTTTTTGCTGCTGCTGTTTCTTCTTCTTATTATTTCTTTTTGCTTTTTGGAGAGGGCAGGCCACGACAATTGGGGTTAAGTGACTTGCCTAAGGTCACATGGCTAGTAAGTGTTAAGTGTCTGAGGCCAGCTTTGAACTCAGGTCCTCCTGACTCCAGGGCTGGTACTTTATTCACTATGCAGCCCCTTGCTTAAAATTTTTAATGAATATTTCATTTCAACTTAGAGAATTTAAAATGTGTGTCATTTTTTACCTTTCAAATCTTATTGAAAGAAACTAGAATGTGTGCGATTTTGTGTCTTTGTTTCTGTATCTTTTTATACCAGCTTCCAAGAATGTTGTCTGTCTAAATAGTTCCTCACACATAGCTTGTTTGGTGTTTATAATACATGAACTGTTCATTTAGCTGAGGAAAGGATGATCATTGATTAATTGTAGAATCATGTGAGTAGAGGGGGAAAATTAGCTTTTGGCAGTTATATGATGTGTGTGTATATGTGAACATGATTGTGGGGGAAGTGGAAAGTTTTTGTTTTATTTTTTAACTGGGGAGGTAGGTTTAGACATGTGGTTTTATTGATCTGGAAAACTTCATTTGACCAAAGATAATTTATATTGACACCTTTTCTCCAAATGAAATTATGACCTGTTCAGGACCATATAGCATTTGTACATACATAAGAAAGAGAGTAGAAAGAGAGGAGTGTGTGCGACTGTATACTGACACACATATAAATGACATTTCAAATTAGTTTATTGGACTGGATAGTCTTTAAGGTCTTTTCCCAGCTTTTAAATTTATGTTCCTATAGTACTTTTCATTTATTATTTAAGATGATATATTTGGGGCATGGATGGGGGGAGGCAATTTTTATAAATAGTTTAGAAAGTAGTGTTATTAAATACAGATTACCAATGATGCAACATCTTTTAGACTACTATTGAATCATTAAGTTATGACTTCGCAAAAGTGGGGGAATGGTGTAGAATGTTGCACATACTGGCAGATGTGGTCAATATGTTGGTTTCTCAACTCTTTATAAGGGGTATCTTCCTGAATATCAGTGACCAGGATATATTTGGAAAGGAATGGGATACAAAATCAAAAGGTACCATTAAAAATAAGGTAACTTTTTTTAAAGTATCATGCCCATATCTGCTTAAATGTGGGAAAGAAAAGAATTCCCATATAAAGGGCTTGACTAGCAAAAATGACACTTAGGTTAAATATCAAGACCAGGTTGCCCATCCAAAAAAAAACCCCAGCTCAGTATTATCATTCTTTTTTATGTATCTAAACAGAAGTGCTAATTGCTGTAACTGATGTGGTATTTTGCTGGTCATAAGTAGTAGAAGCGGTGTCTTCTTCAAGTGGTCCAGAAATGGGGGAGGAAATGTTTTGTGTTTATATATACATACTTGCATATGAATGCATATATATGTAGTACGTGCATTGTGTTTTGAGTATGGTCTCATGGTTTCTCTTTTCCTCATAAGAAGAAAAAGTTCTCCTCTGTTATGTCCAACCCCCACATTAAGGGCTAGTAGTAAAGGCAGAACCAGAAGACACAAGATCTTCTGGCTCAATTCAGTGCTCTTTTTTCTGTGCTTCAGTGTCTTTCCTGAAAAATACTAAATAAGTTTTCATGAAAGCTCCAAGGGGTCTTTGTAGGTCCCCTGAAGGGTGGTTTTCAATTATGTGGTGACATCTGTTTAAAAAGCCTTTTAGAAACCTTCTGAATCAGTAATAAGCCATCTGGTGGAAACTAATATCTAACAAGGATATAGACCCTCTGGCTTTAAAGTAGGACTTTTTGCGCCATGGCATATAGTAGATGAAAATATGAAGAAAACAAAAATGCTGAAATTGTGGTTAAATTATTGGGTGGTACAACAACAACAAAATACTTATTAGTAAGCAGAAAGAAGCTCCTTTAGAAAATATGGAAGAAGATATCTGGCTTATAACTAGATATTAGTAAGCATGGAAAAAATGCAGGAAGTACACTGATAAAAAAATTTTTGGAACTGAAAATTAAGATTTGTGTGGAATGAAAATGGAACACCTTTTTTGTTGTTTTTTGTTCTGTTGATCAGTTTGTTTTTCATGCATAAATAAGGCCTAGACCTGGTTTTAGAGGACTTTAAGATTCAGTAGACCGGCACTTTTCTCTACCATTTAGAATCACAGAGCGTTGCTTAGAGCACTGAATGATTACATAATTTTACCCAAGTCTTGGCTTTCTATTCAATGTGAAATGCTTCCTCTCATTTATAAAGAAAGGGATTGAAAAGGGTCCATTTAGAAGTTTTGGTCAGGATACTTCCTGATACTACAGAGGATCATAAAAAGGTAGAGTTGAGCAGGTTATAAAAAATAATCTCTGAAGTCTTACCCACTGCTTTTATAATGACCTCCCATACTAAGCTAGATTAGGGCTGTAGCTTAATTCCTTAACTAAGAGACTTACTGTCTGTTTCAGTAAGGATAAACATCTAAGATAGTCGTGAAACAATTCATTAAATAAATCTTTGTAAATATATCATCTTGATATGAAAAACTGCTATAAAAATCTGTTGTAAAGCAAGATAAGTAATTTCCATGAACATAGCTTCAGTTTTTAAATTTGTTCTCCTGTTTTCTTTTTTAATTATTTTTTAATCAGCAAAAATCAACCTTCTCTTTCTCCCTTCTCTCCCAAATAAGAAAGAAAAACAAAACCTGTTACAAACAAGTAGTGTAGCAAAACAGATTTCTGTATTCACCACTTTCAAAAATTTTATCTCATTTTGTACTTTGAGTCTTGTCAGTAGATGAGTAACATGTTTGATCATGAGTCCTCTGTAATTAGAGTTTATTAATAAACTGGTCATTATTGATCTTAAGTCTTTCAAAGTTCTTTGTCTTTATGATATTGTCATTGTATATAACTTGTTATTCTAATTCTGCTCACTTCATTGCATCATTTCATACAAGGTTTTTCTGAAACCATCCTCTTTATAATTTTTACAGCAAAATAATATTCTATCACATTCATATCCCTTAACTTGTTCATTCATTTCGACAATTTAGGGGCACTCTCTTAGTTTCCAGTTCTTTGCCACCACAAAAAAAAGCTGCTGTAAACATTTTTGTTTGTCTTTAATTATTGTTTATTTTACTTTGGACTAATCCCTTCCTTAATTTGTTCTCCTCTTACTCCCTTCTTTCTCCTCACTTTTACTTCCTTTTCCCCTGGTTAGTATTTTTGTATCCAACTCTGTGTTTTCCTCCTTTGAGCAGTCTAGATGATGGACTTGGGTTTTTTTTTCTTGAAAAGTTCATTCATGAAACTTTTATTTCACTTAAATCAACTTATTACTCATGTTCTTAATAGGATTTTTCCTGAAAATTTCAGGAGACATTAAACAAAGTTAATCATCATTTCATTTCCCTATTAACTATTTTAATAGCACCTGTGTGTTTGACAGATATTTTAAAAAATTACAAAAGTACAAAATCCTTTTTTAAAAAAAGCTTAAGTATGTTTTTTTTTAATATAGTGTTTCATTTTTATGGCATCGCGTACATTTGGTCTTAGGTTGCCCAAACTATTTAAATACTATTTAAATTGTTTAGTGAGAATAGTGAGGTTGAACAATGGTGATTTTACAAATAATAGAATGTGAACTATTTGTGCCCTTGCCAGAGTAAGCTGTCTTAAGGGACATTTTTGCAACTACAGTCATAAAGGTGAACATGTTGAGATTGTGTGTTCCAAAGATATGCGTGGCATGATATGTAGTACCTATGAGGCATCTGTTTCTGCCACAGCAATGAGCGCTCCAACCCTAAAGTACCACAATCATCTGTTTCCCTATAGTTTATTTATATTCAGTTTGCTGGATAAGTTATTCTTGGCTATCTCCCTTTATCCTTTCTTTGCCTTCTGGAATATCATTTCAAGCTCTCCACTGCTTTGTATTGGTGGCAGCAACATCATATGTGAATCTGACTAGCTTCTCAGTACTTGAATTCTTAATTTCTGGGTACTTAAAAGTATTATTTTTTAACCTAGATAGAAGATTTTGGGTTTTGACTTGAATGTTCTTGAGATTTTTCGTTGTGGGGTTTCTTTGAGGATGTTACTGATCGTTCTAAAACAATATAATATAATTATTTCAAGTTTTATACAACACTGTTGCTTAATATAGGTATGATTCTTAAATTTTTTTTCCATCTATAGGTCATTTGTTTTTGCTGTGAGATCTTACACGTTCTATTTTTTTAATCTTTTGAGCTTGTTCATATTTTATGTTGTATTATGGAATCATTGGCTTAAGTTTGTAGTCCATTCTTTTCAGCAAGTTTGTTTCTTGGATAAGGTTTTATACATCTTGTGCTAAGCTGTTAATGCTCTTTTAAATTTTTTCTTCCATTGCTGTCATTTCTCTTCTAGTTTTTTCCTCTAGCTCTGCTGTTTCGTTTTTTAAATAATTTAAAGGTTTTAACTCTTACTTAGTTCTTTTAGGAATTCTATTTGAATTTTTGCCCAAGCTGTTTTTCTTTGAGGTTTTGCTTGTAGATTAGTAGATGTTTTGGAGTCATTCTTGCCTTTCAGGTTTGTATCTTGAAAGGCTCTGTTACTGTAACAGGTTTTTTTGGTGCAATTCTTTTTTGTTTGTTTTCTCATTCTTTATTCTCCTTCCTGACTTTAGACTGTATGTTGGCCTGGCTCTGCCTCCATCTGGAGGGATTGTCTGGGCTGGTTCTGCTGCTGCTGCCTTCTTTAGGGTATTGGATATAGTGTTGTGCTGTTAGGGAAAGCTCAGGCTGAAGATCTACAAGCTCTCAGTGCTTCTCAAGTGATCTGATCCCGGGCCAAGTCTGATTGTTGCTCCCTGGTCTGGGCTCTACCTCTCCTTCTTTGTATACTCAGCACTGGTGCTTGCAGCTTTCCGTCAGGGTTGGATCTGGTACATTTTCTAGATCTTTTTGGAGGAGAGTTGGGCTGGACTTTATCCTGTTAATCCACCGTCTTTTTGCTCCCCCATTTTCTAATTTTATTTTATTTTTTGCTTTTTTTTTTTTGAGGGGGGAAGGCAGGGCAGTTAGGGCTAAGTGACTTGCCCAAGGTCACACAGCTAGTAAGTGTGTCAAGTGTCTGAGGCTGGATTTGAACTCAGTTCCTTCTGACTCTCAGGCCAGTGCTCTATTCACTGTACCACCTACCTGCCCCTGCTCCCCCATTTTCTAATACTTGTGTTATATTGAAAGGGGATATTGATATGATCTGAGAGATGAATACAATATTGGGACTCCAGAACAGTGGTTTCTTGAGATGATGGTGTAATGCCAAGCAAAGGCTTCTTCCAAGGTTCAGATTACCAACATAGCAAACGTTCACAGAACAGAGAAAAGTCAAAAGACAGTATAACTCGTTCATTTAGCAAATAAGTTCTCAATTCAGTTGCAAAGTACCAAGGTCCAAGTATCCCACCCCTGGATCTGTAGTCAAACTAGCCCACTCCTGGGCTATGCATTCATTTAGTTTCTTCTCAAATGGAGAATAATTTCCAGTCATAAACAAAGTACGTTCATTTAGTCAGTCACAGAGCACCAAAAAGGCCAAAGGTTTCCCACCCCTGTACACTACTGAATTATAATACCATCCATTAACCCCAAGCACTTTCTCAAAAGGGGCTGGGGAGCACAAAAGGCCATCCACCCTTAAGCTATAACAAGATTAAGATATCATCTCAGCATTGAAAAACCAAGGAAAGGCCCTTCTTTCATCTTGACTTGAGGCAAGCCCTCAGCAATCTCAGTTCCTGGGGAGACAGGGCTGGGCAAAGCTATAGCCAATGTCCTCATCAAGTCATTCTCTGCCTGTAGAACAGTCCCAGAACCCCTGAAAACATCAGCAAGGTCCTTTTCCAGGATTTCTGTAAACATAAAACAGGAAAATCCTCCTTCCAGGGCTTCTGAACCAACAGCAAGGTTGCAGGACCTCTACAACAGCAGCACTATCCTTCACCAGCAAGTGAATCTGGCAAAACAACATCAAAACAGACAGACAAAATACCAGTGTCACAGCCATGCCTCCATGTCCTTGGCATCTCTGGGTGGCAGTTCTCAAAAGTGCTGGGCAGCTCCAACTGGCCCTCAGCAGTCTTTCTCTCTCCACGATACTGGATACTGCTCTCCCAAAAAGTCCTTCTGGGCTTCTCTCAGCTTGGGCCTCTCTCCCAAATCACGGCTCCTCCCAGTTCAGCCCTCTCTTCACATCAACAACTCCATCCCACAAGCGGGATTCACAAGCTCTGGGTTTTAACACTCAGCCTCAAAACCCAGCCAATACTGGGGCATCTCCAAATTCCATTACCATTACAAATAGATATGCAGGCTAGAGTGAACAAAAAATATCATTAAGATCAGTTGTGTCTGACTCTTTGTGACCCCCATTTGGGGTTTCCTTGGCAAAGCTACTGGAGTGATTTGCCATTTCTTTCTCTAGCTCGTTTTACAAATGAGGAAACTGAGGCATACAGGGTTAAGTAACTTGTATCTAGTAAGTGTCTGAGGCCAGATTTGAACCCAGGAAGATAAGTCTTCTTGACTCCAGGCCTGGTACTCTATCCCCTGTGCCACCCAGCTGCCCATTTATCATTAAGGTAAAGAGTTGCTACATGTATAACTATATCCAATTGCCTGCCTTCTCATTGAGAGGGAATGGGAAGGGAGGAAGGGAGAGAATTTGGACCTCAAAGTTTTTTAAAAAACCGTTAAAATTGTTAATTTTAAAAAAATTGTTTTTTTAAGTGTTGCTATTTTGGGAACAATCCAAATGAAAAATATATTTCCGTTATGTATTCACTGGACACATAATTGGCATCTAGATATACATCATGATCAGACATTGAAATAGTTCATTAGTTTAATTTTTTTAAGTAGCAGGGATTTTTTTATTAACCTATCTCTGCCACTACCCCTATTATTGTTGTGCAAATAAAAAAAAGTTCCTCATCATATATCTACACAGTCCAGCAAAAGAAACCCCCACGTCAACTATGTCCATAAACATCTCATTCTGCATTTTTAAGTCATCACCTCTCCATCAGGAGGTGAACGGTATGATTCATCTTCATTCTTTTGTATACCTTGAACTTTATCTGTTATGTAATGTCTCTTAATCTTGTAAGTTTGAATCAGTTCTTTATATATCTTAGGGATGAGCCCTTTAAAACCTCCCCCCCCAAAAAAAAAATCTTGTGAAGCTTCACAGTTACCTGTTTCCCCTCTAATTTTTTCCACATTAAATTTGTATAGAAACGTAAAATTTTTATACGATTAAAACTCACCGTTTTTTCTTTTCTGTAGCTCCTCTATTACCTTTAATCACAAACTCTTTGCTGTCCATCGTTTTGAAAAGTAATTATTTTTTCCTCTTCTGATTTGTTTATGATATGACTTTTCATATTTAGGTCATGTAGTCTTTTGGATCTCAGTATATAATGTAAAGTGTTGGTCTAAATTTAATTTCTGCCAGACTACTAACCAGTTCAGGTGATAACTCTGACTTCCTGTCCTAACATAAACATTTTCATAACTGCTGCATTTGAGATGAAGATTGAGTTGTCATTCCCATTGTATTTTCTTGCTTATTATCCACACATATTGTCTGATTAACTATTCAGACTAGTTGTTTGTTCTTTGTAATCTGTAGCAGGATTCATTTTTTCTGGTTTGGAATATCTTAGCAATAAGATGATGTCTAGTCGAAATAAAACACACGTGGTGGGGTGTGTGTGTGTGTGTGTGTGTACTGTTGGGGTTTTAAGAAACAAATCATAGCGAGCTTTTAAAATTAGGGTGATTGATTTAGAGCGCATAGATATGGTTTTAGATTGCGTAAAATACTATGTTTAAATACGTGTATGTAATTTATTTTACATAATTCACAATCTTCAGAATAAGCTTTTGTTAAAATGGCTTTAATAAGTGTGTTGAATTGCATTTTGATTTAGCTAAACCAAGTGTTTTGGGGCATTTAGAATATTCTGAGCAAAAATACCCAGTGTTTTAGTGAGTAAATCATGTTACTATATTGTCTTTTCTGAGTTAATTCATTTTGGTGTACACTGAAACTTGTCTATGATGTGTTCTAAAGCACTGAATTGATTTGTTTATTTGAAGTATTTCATTATAATCAAATTTCACTTAAAGTTTTTATTATTGCTGAATGGATTAGAGAGCAGCGTTATAATGAACCAATAGTGAAGATTAACATCTGTAATATGTAAAATCTATGTATTAACAACTAATCTGAACATTAGTCATGACTGTTGACTGATGGTTGATTTCTTTTATAGTAGGGCAAAACTGGAAGCAGTTCAGGTGAAAGAAAGCCAAGACTAGAATGAGGATAATCACAGTAAAATAAGAAATGTGTTCCTCTTTGGGAAAGGATGGTGAGCTTGAGGAGAAATTGAAGATGAAAATTAGGAGGGAAATTCCTGGAGGGAATTAGACATCCAGGATGGAAATGGAGGGACACATTAATTAAAGGCATAAAAATGGGAGGAAGTAGTACCTTATCCTTAGAGAGAGACTTGGGGTCAGGACTTAATAGGAAGAGACTGGAGGGGTAGGCAAGGGTCAAAAACTGGGAGATTAGAGAGACAAATAAGAGAGTATGAGTAATATAATGACTAATATTGTCAGTTGTGGTCTTCTTGTGTGGGTACACAGAAGCTTAATAAATGCTTTCCTGATTTGGGATCTGAATAGCTCAGTCTGAGGGGGTAGGTGTTTGTTTGAGACTTATTAATTGACCTTTTCAGGGTCTCCTCAGTCCCTAAGACAGTGTCTTTCTCATCCATAGAATGTCTGGCTTCTCTGTCTTCCAGTAATTTTTGCATTTTTTTCATCCCTAGGGAAATGTCAAGATAGAAACTAATTCATAGCAAATTTAAGAATTGTACTTCATTTATCATTTCTAAGAAAAAGAAATTCTTTACTTGATTACAATAAATGGAAATATTTGCTAAACCTTGTTTTCCAGTGCACAGGACTTGTAGAATTCAAGTGTTTTCATGTAATAAATCTGCTAATTTTTCTTCCTTGCTCTGTACTTTAGAAATACGTTAATTTCTAGAGTGATTCATGTTTCAAATTGTGAATGATATACTGCTTTTTTCACTGTTCTGTATCCTATACCCAGAAAACATTACTAACTTCATAGTCAAAGCTTTACGAAGTGACCTGACTGGGAAGGAAAGCTCTATAACTAGGGATTTCCCAGCTAAAATATGGCATCACATCTTCCAGTGAAGACCTCTAAGTTAGAAGGTGGTTAAGATTGATAATAAGTTGTTTTAAATCAAATACTGATTTATTTTTTTTAATAGCAACTTTAGCACAGAAAGGGGGTAGGAGAAAGTGTAGATAAATGGAATAAAAGGACAAATCAAAACTGGAAACTGTTTTAAAGATAACAATACTTGTTCTCATTAGGGTATATGGAATCAGAGGTAACTTTGAGGTGCAAGGATGATGAAATGGGTCACTCTTCCCGAGCCTAGACCTAGTCTTTGAACTTCAGAATAAATCTCTCAAAAGCTGGTCAATAGAGAACTTGAGTGTAGTGTAACTTAGGTATATTCGTGATACCTCCGTTGTGATTTTTTAATTATTTTAAACATTAGCCTTGTATCATAGACTCTTGGTCCATTAGTTTAAAAACTGGAGGATGAGAAAAAAAATTCTTCAGCTTTGTGTTAAGTCCTGTCCTGTCCTTCCACCTAAATAAGCTTTGGGTTCTAGAACTGATGTGGCTCTGATAATCGTGGAGAATAGTGATAACAGTCATCATTTTATCCATTTCATACTTATTACTCTGAGAGAAAAAAATCTGACAAGAGAAATAGGGAGAAGTTGGAATATCCACAGTATCACATCTTTTTCTCTGTCGTGTTCACTTTTGTATTGCTGTTCATGTTTACCCTCTACTTTCCATTTCTACCCTGTATTCCACTATCCACCTTGCTTTTTGTTGGTTTGTTTTTTCTGTTGGATGAATGGTTCTATAATATTTGTCAGTTGAAAGACAATGATCATCATAAGGAATTTTGCTTTACAGGCAGCATTTCAGAAAAATGTATTAAATTCTTCATTAGAAAACCTTTTCTTATTGTTTGAGTTTTAAGGACAACGTGGTATAATGGAAAGTACTCTAAAGACTATAAAAATGAAGAAAACTGAATTTTAGTCTCAGTTTTGCCACTAATGAGCTATATAACTTGGAACAGATTATTTTACTTTTCTGGGTATGCTCATGTGGAAGGTGAGGATGACCAGACAGTCACTTTTCTTCCTTAGATCTCTTCTATCTCTGAAATTTTGTTGTTTCTGTTTTTATATCTAATTGTGTTCCTGTTATGTACTCTTTTACATTTTGGAAGCTTACTGCTAAAGCTTAATAATGGAATTTTACTATAATTTTACCTAGGTCAGAAAAGTACTCCTCATTGTCTTGTTTACCATGATTAGAATTCTTTTCTCTACAGATCCACCTATGATCTAACATAGATAAAAATGATTATAAAAGACTGACTGCTAAATGTCATGCCCATAAAAGAAAACAGCTCCTAAGATAGCATCCTTTTGACTTCTTGTTGTATAGACCTAAAAGTACTTAAATTTACATTGGTAACTAAAGTTATTGAAAAACCATAAACCTTTGATTTTTCAGGAGATAGAATCACTAACCACAGTTTCCTTTTTCTCCTTTTGCTATCTTAGTATAACTTCGGGAGAGAATAAAACTGGAAAATGGAAGTGTTTAAACAAGATTTTATTTTTCAGTGATTAATGGTGTTTTAGTAAGGAGACTTCAGATTTGAAACTATCAAAATAATCTTAAATGTATTTGAGTCACTCTACTTCTGAATGGATAGGGAGTAAAATTTCTCTGTAGAAACTTAAACACCACAGGCTCAAGAGTATTGGGGTATTATGACTCCTTCATGTAGTCATTCTCACTTGCTTTGTTCTAGCCATGACTGTTTATGATTCAGTTTTGTAGCTATCCTACCAAGCTGTGATTTAGTTCTTGGTTTATATCAAGAATGGAAAAAATAGGTGTTCTGAGAATAGCTGGGCTTTGAATCTCTGATTCTCTGACTATTATAGTAAAAGTAGAAGTAAACCAGGGCTGACACTGTATTTAGGCCTTGTTTCCTTCCTATCAGCCAGCTTGTAGTGTTTATAGTGACTATTAGTTACCTAGCAGCCAGAATTTTGTATACCTTTTTAATTTTGTGATGCAGCACATACAGCAAATGTTGTATTTATGTCTTTTAACTATTAAAACTAATGAGCCTCAGTTTTTTCTTCTAAAATAGGGGCATTAATGCTTAAGTTAACTAACCACCAGGACTGTTTTTAAGCAAGTACTTTATATTAAAGCCTTTAAACACCATATAAATGTGTCATTGGTTTTTTATCTGGACACAGCAGACTTTCTACCAAAAAAAGTAATTCTTTATAACTGTTCACAAGATATATTGGAAATAACTTGGTTGTTCTGTCATTATAGAATTATAATATTATAGAATATAGAGATGATAGCCAGTCTATAACTTTTCAGTTTACTTTGTTCCCTTACCAAATTTTATTCAGTCGTTTTTCATTACGCACTTTAAAACGCCCCTGATCCCCCATGTTCCAAGTTCTTGCATCGCAGTAGCTTTTCATTATTTGACGTTCAGGAAAAAGGGTTTAGGAGCGTATTATTTATAATTCTACTCAACAGACACAGCACAAGACCAGCTGTTACGGTTGTGAAGATGTTGTAAGAGGTAATCCTGCAGTATCTAATATTTTTTTAAAGGATTGCAAATAATTTTAATTCTTTATTTTAGAAGTGATAGCTCTTCAAAGGTGGTAATAGCCCATTAGGTCAATATTTTTAATAGCTCTTCTAACTTCTGAAGTGAACTTTAATGTGATGTTTAAATGCTTTTAAAAATCCTTTTCTTCAAGTAAGTACCCTTCTGTTGGTCTGTTTTGAACTTTAATGCCATTATTGGATTTGTTGGGTCATTTTGAAACTATGGCTGCGCTATACTTTTTAAAAGACTGGTGCTTAAGTAAACCTCCCTGAGGGACATTTCAACTCCTAGTTGATGTATAGAAATTTCATGTTGAATTGCTTCATCAAATTAATTTGAGAAAGTTTCTAATTATGAAGGTAGCAAAGATTTTATGCTTCTCTAAAGAGTCAGATTAAAAGAGTTAAGGGAATATTAATGTGCAGTGTATCCTCATTGATGATTTCATGTTCTTAGCACCATATATATTTATTCATATAGAGGAAAGATGCTACTGTGCATCTTTGGTGAATCATACTGAAATAAACCCTACAAAGATGGATTGTAGCATGTAGCTTCCTGTTAAATATGGTTCTTCGTTTAGGGGTTTGCATCTTGTATGAATAGAGTAAAAAGTAATGCCACATTCAGTGCTTTGTCACCTCCTTTGGTTTAGAAGTATTAAAGAAAGAATTGCAATAGAAACAGTCCAGGTTCATCCAAAGATATAATGTGCATTCGTGTCAAACAAAATGTATCTGTTACGTCCTTTAGGAAGCAGTGTGGAATATAGAGAATAATAAGAAAGCTTGGAGAGCTTCTTAAATTTTGAAGTATTGTTTTTATAAGTCAGATATAAATTATACTAAGCTATAAAAATCCACAGTAATACAGTACTAAAAATAAATAAAATCAGCAAAACTTACGGTAACATCTCTCTGGGAACATTTTCATTAAGTTCTTGATTTTTATGTTTTTCTATTGAGGTTGTCACAATGAGTTTAATTCTGCAGTAAGCTACAGTGACCAGTTTCCTTTTTTCTTGCCTAAAATAAGTCTATTAATTTTTTGTAAATAATGCATTACATAGTTTGCCAGCTTCCTTTTGCCTCTCATTGTTGTACTCTTCCATATGATAACCTTTTAAATTGTTGAAAGAAATACTTTATTGTCCTGATTATCTTACATTGCTGTTCTTTACAATGCGTGAGGATCAGTGATTTCCTTGGTTTGGATTCTTCCTTTACCAGTGCCGATGGCAGTTGCTGTACACCTTTAGTAAATGTTTTTTTGAATTGTTGTGAAAAAAAGTGAATTGGCTAGCTGTGAACCTCCCTGCTTTTGAGGTAATTTTTGGAGAATTTGTGTCACCAAGGACATAGATTGGGCTTTCCAGTGGAGAAAATGCTGTGGTAACATTAGGCTTTGTTGATGATATAAAGAGCCCACCAAACCTTAAAGAGTTGTATAAATGCCACCGGTTATTTACGGGTTACTTAGTTTTAATCTGAAAACATAAAGCAGTTCTAAATTAGATTTTGTCTCATTCTCTTAACAAGCAACTCCACACCCACCAGTGGTGTATCCTGTTCTTTTGTCTCTTTGGTAGGCATGAAAGGAATGCTTCCTTTCTCAATTTTAGTCTTTTGCCTAAAATCTGAATTTCTGGCTGCCAGGGCCTGGCCATATTAATAAATACTGAGATGAATCACAGGATAAAAGCCAAGACTTAAGAAAATCAGTCCTTCCTTGAAGCCTTGGTTTCGGCAGTCTGGAAGAAAAGCTGCCAGAATTAGATGTCCCCAAACTGCTATTATTACATGCCCAGTAGTACCCAATCATCTAGATGATAAATGAAAGCCACCATCTGCCCACAAATATGGAACCCTATACAGTATAGCTAATAAAATAAGCTGATGGTAGAAATTAGGTGGATGGATTAATTACCACTGTTCAGTTAAGATTTTTTTGTGCTGCTATCCATAGGATACCAAATAGTGGAAGAGAGCTGTAATAATGACAACAACAAACTGAGGGTCGCAGCCAAATTCAGCTTTCTCTGTTTATCTTTCAAGACTATTGGGGTCATAAGTGAAAGGCAGTTCCTTCCAGTGTCTGTGGGCCTTGATGCTTATTTCCCATTTTGATATCTCCTATATAGAAGGAATCATGGATTGGAATTTAGAAAACTGAGGGTAATGATATTATTATTACTTATGATTCCTTTATAATGAAGGCCAATCCAAGAGTTGAAGCTAAAAAAGCTCAACTAGGGAAACTGAAGTAAAATTGTCATTATGAGTGACATGGAGTATTTTTTTCCCCCTAACTCCAATATCACCATCTGTTACTTTCCATCTAATATATATATATATAAATTTTTCAGTTTCATTATATGCCATTTCCTACCTCAGACTAAGCTTCTGGAAGACAGGGATGGTTTTTGCTTTCCACTGTGTCTCCAGCATGTGGTATGGGAAATACTTCATGAATACTGGTGGATTTTTGCTGGAAGATGAGACCTCTCATCAGAACTTGGAAAATTGAGTAGGTTTTAAGCTGGTGAAAATGTTGACTGAGACTAATGAGTGAAAATTAAACAAAGAGGTATCGCTCAGTAGAAGAAAACACTTCTAAAACTTAGTTGTTAGAAAATAAAATTATATGCTTCAGGAGGTAACGAGGTCCCAGTTACTAGACTGTTTTCAAGAAGAGGTTGTCTTATTGCTAACATGTGAAATTAAGCATTTCCTAAGCACAGTGGGATGTAATGGGATAAATCTTACCATAGTAAGATGTACCTTCTTCCAACTTTGACATTTTAGGAGAGACTGTTAAAATGACCAGAATACATGACATCATGCTCTATCTCTTGCCTGATCTCTGGCATTCCTCTGAAGCTATTATAAAACCCGATGATTGGTCTGCCTGCTGCAAATCTCTTCCTCTTAAGTCCCCACTTGCTGTCAGAGTCATCTTCCTAAAGTATAGATCTGACCATGTTCTTCTCCTCCCACACGACCAATAAATTCTAATGACTCTCTGTCATCTCCAGGATCATAACCTCTCCCCCACCCCAGTAATCTTGCATCCAGGTATACTGGCCTCCTTGTTATTCCTAGAACAATATACTCCATCTCCCAACTCCAGGCATTTTCATTAGCTGGCCCCCATGTATGGAGCTGTCTTTCTCCTCATTTCTGCCTTCTGGCTTCCTTCAAGTCCCAGCCAAAATTCCAACATCTATAGGATGCCCTTCCCAAACCCTCCTTATTCTAGTCTCTTTTCTTACTTGACTATTGCCAATTTATCCTGTATATAGCTTGTGTTCCCACATGGTTATTTATGTTGTCTTCACAATTTAGGTTGTAAGCTCATGGAAAGCAAAATGTATCTTTTACCTTAATATCCTGTGCTTAGCACAGTTCCTGGCGCACAGTAGGCACTTAATATATGTTTATTGACTGACAAAGGAGGCAAAACAAGATAATGAAGGGATTTCAAAATATTCCAAACTAAGATCTGTTTGAAGGACCTGGTGTAATGTTGAACCTGGAAAGGAGAATTTGGGGAAGACATGAAAGCTCTGAGTATTTGAAGGGCTGTCATTTGGTAAAAGAATTTGATTTAGTGTCCCTGAACATCTAAGAGGTATAATACTAAATCAGTGCAGGATAACAAGGTAAATAGAAGGATAACTTAGAATGGAAGAAGTTCTGAACACTTTTTTTAGGTGGATGGACAAGAACTAATGGAAAGGGAGATGGAGAGAATAATAATAGCCAGAGTTTATATTGTGCTTAAGGTTTGCAGAGTGCATTGCATATATTATCTCATTTGATCCTTACAACAACCCTAGGGGGTAGGAGGCTTTATTATCACCATTTTATAGATGAGGAAACTGGGATTGACAAGTTAAATAATTTAACCAGGGTCACATAGCTAATTGTCTGAGGCTAGACTTGAATTCAGGTCTTTGATTCCAAGTCCTGAAGCCCATCAACTGTCCCCACTTCTCTTCCTAAAAGATGTAAGGTGATGAGAGCCCACACTGGGATTGTGACAGGAGAGAAGGGGGCTTGCATGAGAGAGAGATAAAATGGACAGATCTTACAACAGATTGAAAGTGGGTGTGTGGTAGGTCTAATGGCTCAGAATTTTGTGTAGGAGTCAGCCCAGGAGTTAATGGAAAGCCCTTAGGAGTTAAATTCTGCAGACTCAGAGAATACTGATGAAGAAAAGCATTTGTCTGAAGAGATCAGGAGAAAGAATTAATGTAAAGAACAAAGAATACAAAAGTGTGGTTTGGAAATGTGAGAATAGTGTCAGGAATGCTCAAGTTTGGGATGAACTGGGACAAGGGAGGAAGTTTTAGCTTATATTGAGGGGAAAAGATTGTGGGGATCAAAGAGGTATGGGATAGGTCTCTTGAAGTAGATGGGATATCATAATGGCCAAGAAAGAGTAGGTACAGCTCAACTCTTGATTAATTTCCTTTGCCAAGGGGATTGCTTTTTGGACTTTATGTAAGGAAATCATTTGTAATTTTAGACCCCCTGGAAGTAGAGTGAGTTACTGCCTTGGGAAGTTTTCCTTATACTGAAGGTCCTTGATATAAAGATTGGATGAATAAAAGTAGGGTCATGAAGTAGAAAGGAAATCCAAATATGGGTTTGAACTACACAGCCTCTGAAGTCCCTTCTAACTCAGAGAATTAGTGATTTTCTGAGAGCAGCAATGTGTAATGAAAAAAGAATTTCAATGGTAGGAATCTAGGGGCCTGGACTATATAATTTGCATCAGTTCCTAGAGTCTCTGGGCCTCAGTTGTTAACCTCTGAATAATGAAGTATTGGACTGACTGATCTCTAAGGTCACTTTTAAATCTAAAATGAGAACAAAATAATTTTCCTTTATTGTATGTCTAGATACATTATAACTAATCTATATGACATAATTTAACCAAAGCAGTACAAGTTTCAATGTCTCTTTTAAACATAAATGGAGAATTGACTTAAAGAGTTAAAAATTATCAAATATTTTGTGGAACCTTCTAAAACTCCAGATACTGTAGCTTACTGGGAAGAAATGTTTATTATACCACTAGCTGATCAAGTTATAAGCAGTTAGTGAACTTTGCTATATTTCTGGCAGTTGGTCCATTTGTATCCCATTAAGTCATAGAAGGTGTCTAGCTTGAAATCAGATCTCTCTTTCTAATACCATATAAAGTATGTTTCAGGTCATCTAGAATCCAAACATTTAGGAAACAAAAATAACCAGATTTTCTCCTCCATCCACCATGTTTAGTTTTAGCATTAAGTTTATTTTATTGTGTTTGAATATTTAAAAAGCTGAAAATGGTTGGTATATAGACTATAAAAATACATTCCAGTTAAGGAAACATTGAGTGCCTTTCATGTACCAGGTACTGTGCTATTCTGAAAGATTCAAAGATAAATATAGTACAGACCTCTTTTTCTCAAGGAGCTTATACCTTGATCCTCCATTGCTGATTCTCGATTATTCTTCTAACCTTCATTAACCTTTCCTTTTGGATTATTAAGTCCATCTATACCACCTGCTTCCATCCTACCAAACTATGGAACATTTCCCCTACTTTATCAGGGTTTTAAATACCCAGTTCATTCACTTCATTTCCACTTGATCAGTGTAATAACTTTAGCCACTCTCTACCTCTTGGCTTCTTAGTGGTCTCTTATTCCTTTTTGCAGCCCTCTTCTCTCCCCCAGTCCCCATTCCCCCAGCTTTTATACATGAAAGCTTGACCAGAATCTCACACTTTAATATGTACTTATTTGCTTCTATAGACTCCTTATCCCTTTTGTTCCTAAGAGATGGAGAGGGCTAAGAGAAAGACTTAAGGAGGCCAAGCAAAGAGATTTCAAGAACGAGCAGTTGGTCAGCAATATGAAATGCTATAGATGTAGGCCAAAAAAAAGCCACTAGATTTCTTCAGTGATTATACTGTGAGAGGTAGGTTGTTGTAATGGGAAGAACCCTAGATTTTAAGTTACTGTCTAAGTTCTCATCATGATGATATGTTTTAAAGCAACAGTTATCTCTTCTGTGCTTGTATAGTATTTTTGTGGAGCAAGAAAGGGGAGGAAAAGGTTCTCTTTTTTTTCTCTTTACACTTTATTACATCTCTGTCCTTAAGTACTCATGATGTGGAATTAAAGCATGGTTAATTTTTTTTTCTCTAGTTAATATAGTTTAATGTAACTATATTTTTGTGGAAAGTTTATATGCCCTGTTTAATAAACATTAAATTTAACTGTTACATATTTTTCTCAATTCATTCCTGTCCCACTCACTAAATTGAATCGGTCTCTATTTCCATGAGGTTCTCTGTTCATTTTTCTTTTCTTTTCTTTTTAATTGATTTGTTTATTTACTTTTAGTTTACAAGATTCAGTTCCACAATCCCTTGAGTTTCAAATTTTCTTCCTTCCCTCTCCCTGCCCCCCCACTCATGGCGGTGTGCAATCAAGTATAGGATCTGCAAATACTTTCACATCGGACATTAGTCTGGTTGTATAGATCTGTTCATTTTTCTAATACTCATACTACCACTTTCTATACATTCTCTCAGTATTTTGGAAAACCATTAGGGATATCATTACCCCTCCTTTACTGATAAAGAAACTAAAAGCTCAGAGAGGTTTAAAAATTATTTATCCACTAGTGTGTGTGTCCAAGGTAGATTATGGATTGGTGACCCTGAAGACTAAAAAAAGGCCTTCCATTTCCTTATTTTGGGAAGAATCATTAAAATATAGGAAATTCTTAATTTTAGAAATAATTCATTGATTTATTAGCAGACTGCATTGTGAAACCTTTTAAATATACTGGGCTAGTGCCATGTCCTTAGCTAGCATTAAGAATTGGCTTGTTGCCATCATGACTTCTAACTACTCTTATTTCTCTACATGACTTGCCTTGAGATTACTTGTATTAATGTCATTTTCAGTTTTCAGCTATCCTTTATTTAGCTAGCATTCTAATCCTCATATGGGCCAGTTAAGGTTGGAGTAATCCATTTTTTTCCTTTTTCCACCTACATGTTAATACCACTTAAACTCTTACTCTTGTGTTTATTTTGGCTTCCATTATTCTACATATATCCATATTCATAGGCTACTTTTCTTTTGAGAAGTGTTTATTCAATTTCTAACATGTGCTAGGAACTACCTTAAAAGAGCACTTTGCATATATAGATTTTTAAAATCAGCTGTTATTGTTTTACTACATTACAAATAACAAACCTGTTTTGGAAAAGAATATGTATTTCAGTTATCATTTCTCTAGCTTCTTTAGTTGTGACCTTATTCAGCACCTTCTGTAAGTATACAGAGCACTGTGCCAGAGAGTACAGAATTTAAGACATGTGGTGTCTGCCCTCTCAGAGTTAACAGGTCTTTGAAGAGGATCTTTGCCTCCATACTGCTAATGAAACAAGCCTCTAACTTTGGAGAGTTTTTTTTTTCCAACATAATAGCTTGCTGTTTCTTTTTATGTTGAATATTTTCAATATATCTCATGTTGGTGTCTTTCAGTTTTGTTGTTTTTATACCATTGAGTCCAGATGAGCTGCCAGGTGGCAGTTTGAAAATATATATGCGTTGGAACTTTGGGAGGTTAGGATTAGTATCACTCATAAAAACATAGAGTTTGAAGGAATTGTGGAGGTAATCCAGATCTATTCTAATCCCCTCATTTAATAGATGAGGAAAATAAGGTTTGGAGAGTTTGATTTGCTTAAGGTAAATAAATAGTTGACACTATTTCAAGATTCTAATGACAGCTCTATTCCTTTTAATGAAATAATTGATAACCCTTTCTGTTTGGAAGCCTTCTCAAATGAAAACTTATTGCATATTATGTGTTATCTATTTAGAAATTTTAAGTAAATGCCTTTTGTTGTAAAAAGAAAGATAGCAACCATCAAATTTATTCTCTCTGACAGATACATGAGAGAAAAGTTTTACTACTCTAAGTCTGTTTAGAAAATTCGAAATTCTGCCTTCAATAATGAGGTCTGTATCCTGAGCTCCAAGCTCTCCTGAGTTTCTCTCCGTCAACATCAGTTGCCTCTTGGACATTTTGAACTTGATATCCCAGAAATATGACACATGCAGCATGGCCAAAACAAATCATCTCTCTAAGCCTGACCTTCCACACTTGACTTTCTGTCAAAAGCATGCTATCCTTCCAGTCTTCATGATCCTTGACTACTCACTTTCCCTCACCTTAATATTCATCTAGTCACTTGCCAAATCTTGCTGCTTCTACTTGCACAGCAGTACTAGCATCTTACCTCTTCAATCTTTACTTATTGAGCTATCACCCTAATTCACCTGTGAGAAGAATCCCTTTTCCCTTCAATTTAGATGCTGCCTTCAAGAATCAAAAGAATGAAGGCGTGAATCATAAAAACATTTATTAAGCACTTCTTTTGTCCTAGGTATTCTGTAATAAATGCTGGGAATGTAAATAAAAGAAAATAAGATATTCCCGGCCCATGTAAAGAAATATAGTATATAAAGTGGGAGCTGGAAAGAGTAGGGCATATACAAGGGGGCATGGTTTTAGGGTGTTTATTGAGAAATATCATAGAGTCATAAGTCTAGACAAGGAAAGGTGAAAGCTTACATGTTGGTGCTCAGGCCTTTCCCATAGTTTTAATGGGAGAGCAATAGATGGTTGGATGGATAGGCAGATGCACAGATAATTTATTAACCACTTACTATATGCCAGGCGTTGTATTAAGTGCTGAACGTAGAAATGTAATACCCTTAAGGTGCTAACAATCTAGTGGGGGACTGGAAAAAGTTGCTGAAAAGATCATGGATGGAGGTGACGGTGGAAAAGTGGAAAGTCAAGAGTAGAGTGGGGAAGAAAGTGAACATTCTTGGCCTGGATATTTCCTCAAATGGAGTGTTGCCTTCCTGCCTCCCCAAACTACTTTCTGTGTTAGCTATTTGGTATTTATTTGTGTGTATTCTCTTTATAGTTTGTATATTCTTATATGTGCACTTATTGTTCCCCATTAGAAAGTAAGGGATTGTTTATTTGTATTTACACATTTTCTGACATAAAGTAGGTGCTTAGTGAAACCTTGGTGATGGATTTTCTTGGAAAGGAAAAGAATTAAGTCTGCCAAGAATTAAGTCTTGGATCCTAGCTAAACTGTAGGTCTTATTATAATAATGAATATCTAGAAAAAGAAGCTGTTGTGATCACAGAGAACCAATCTGGCTTCATTAGGAAGCTTTATTTCCTTTTTTTGATAGACTTACAAAAATTTTATATTAGGGGAACTGCACAACTCTTTACCTGGATTTTAACAAATCATTTGATGTAGTATTTTGTGCATTTATTTTCAGTGAGATGGAGGAATGTTAACTGAATGATAGTATAATGAGATTCAAAACTGGTTGGACTCCAAATCAATGTTGATGGTCCTTTTTCAGCTTAGAAGAAAGTCTCTACTAGTGTGCCCTGTGGCATTTTTACCAGTGACTTGAGTGAAGGCATGGGTTGCCTGCTTGATAAAGCTAGAAATGATAGCTCTTATGCTGTGTGACAGAGTCAGGATGACCAGGCTTGAACTTTGAACTGAATGAAATAAGGCAAAATTTAATTAAGCTGCCAGTCACCAATGAAAAAAGAAGTCCTGATCTAAATCATGTAAAATCTCACATTAGCGTTAAAGTATATACTTTACCAAAACAAGATAATAATGTGCGTTTGTATATCACTTTTAAGTTTATAGAGTATTACGTGTTCTTTACTGTGTTTCATTTGTTGTTCAGAACATCTTCCTCTGTAAGGTAGATCCTGAGGCATTTATCTCCATCTTACAGGAGACTGCTCTGCCTAATGTAGCTTTAGTGACTTACCTAGGGTTATGCAGCCAGTAAGTGTCAGAGGCACATTTAAAACTCCCATATTTCTGACTCTTAAGTCCAGTTCTAAGCCATGATGCCATGCTTTTCCTCTTTAATTGGATGAGAGAAACATCTTCCCAGGATATCTTAAAGACATTTGGTGATTTTAGTGAACTGCAAGCTTAGTATGTCAGTGGCCTGATAGGGAAGTCAGGAAAGCAGATGCCAGAATAAAGAGGTACATATAGTAGTCTTTTTGTGTGTCCTTTCTTCCTTTGCAGAAGACAATAGAGTTTTGTGTTTAGCGTTCAGCGCTACATTTCAGGAAGGATATTGATAAATTACTCTGAAGAGTATTCAAGGACAGTGATTAATTGGTTAAGAGTTTCAAGTTAATTCCATAAGAGGATGTGTTGAAGGAACTAGGATGGTTAAAAGAAATTCCAAGCAGACTTAGAATAAATGTGATAGCTATAGTTGAAGGGCTGGCATGTGGTAGTTCTGTTTGACTCCACAATGTAGGAATGAAGAGAAATGTGTGAGGGTTGCAGAAAGGCAAATTTAGATCATGTAGGGGAAAATCTGGACCTGACAATTAGTGATCTCAGTGTAGATCCTCCAGAAGATCTGTTGAAGCTTCCTGTGGAGGAAATAGGTTCCTTTTTCTTAGCTCTTTAAGAAAAGACTGAAGATTTACTGGGCACGTAGAGAAGATAATTTTCAAATGCAAGTTGAAATAGATGGCTGCTGAGGCCTTTTCGACTCTGAGAAGGCATGATTTGATTCTGTGACAGTTGATGAGGTTCATAGGCTGGCTTTTTCCTTTATAATTTTAAAGTATTTTTTAAAAGTATTTCTTTATAGTGAAGTGAAATAAGAAATCCCCTCTGCCATTAAAATTATCGTGAATCAGACTATAAATATGGTTGTGAGTCAGTATAGACTTCATCCTTTGTCATTTTTGAGATTCAAATTTCATCAAGCTCACTATCTATGGAAATTTGCCTTGTTTTTTCTACATCTATACCAAATCCTGTCAAGTGCTTTTGTGTCATAGTATGATTTTACTGTCTACAGTTCTCATTAATCACAGATTGCATAGTTGGGAATTTGTGTACTTGCTAAAATGTATACTCACTGTACTTTTATGGTTATTTGAGGACTCAGAGCAACAAAAAATTTTGAGTCCCTAACGTGCATGATTGAGACTGAACAAGATGATGCTCTGCTTTCTTGTTTCAGCTCTCATACTGTAAACAGATGTCCTTTTCACCTCCTGTTTAGTGCAATGTTTTTCACATTTTTGTGCTTTTTGTTTGTGATTTCACTCATTAAGATGACTCCCAAGGGTAGTGCCCAAGTGCAATCTAGTGCTCTTTGGCACAAGAAAACTGATGTGCCTTACAGAGGAAAAAAAAGTTCGAGATAAGTTTCCTTCGGGGATGAGTTATAATGCTTTTGGCTATGAATTCAATGTTAATGAATCATTGTTATGATACATCCAGAAAAAAGGAAGGGGAAATTCTCCTATCTACATGAGACCACTCCAGAAACTGTGACCAGAGGCTTACAGGAACCTAACCATGTATTTTCTCCAAGGAACATTAGTTCAGTATGCCTGATTCAGTATTCACAACAACTTTGCATAGCCTAACTACTGGGAATGATGAAAATTGACTATTCATTTGTTAGATTTTCCATAGTGTCTTCTTTAACTTTTTGTATTTACATTTGTCTGATTATGTAGACGTTTGGCGTTACTGTTTAGTCAATCTGCTGTCATGTCATGCTATGTCTTAAAAGGCAAAGGATATAGACTTTATTTCTTAAATAGGGGCTGAGAATATTGGGTTGAAAAGCTGAACTGGGCAGGAATATTTCAAGAATATGACACATAGCTTTTTTATCTACTCTCCTTAGTTAATTTCTTGGCCTTTTATTAGTATCAGAGTCTGAGAGTTTGATATCCAACACTTAGCCTTCCAGAGAATTGCATGAGGGAGAAATTTAACAGTGTTAGAATCATTTAATCTCAGAATTGGAAGAGAACTCAGCAGATCAAGCCTCACCCTAGAAATCCCCTCAACAATATCTCTGATAAATGTTTTCCACTTCTACTAAGATGGGAAACTCTTCTGTTATCTCTCTTCCATGTGATAGCCCCCCAAATTCTTGGAGACAAGTTATCAACCTTACCTCCCAAGTCTTCTCCAGGCTAAACATCTCTAATTTCTTCCACTGGCCTTTAGATGTTATGTCCTTGAATCTTCTCATCATCCTTTTTCCCCTCCAAATATGTCATAAGATTTAGTGTTGGAAGAGGAGTCCTAAAAATAATATAGTCCAGCCCTCTCATTTTGTAGGTGAGCAAAAACATGACAAAGCCTAGAAAGACTATAACATCTCCATCATTAAGCCGGTAGTAATGGACAGAGGTAGAATTCAAACCCAGCTCTTTAGATTGTAAAAAACAAACATTCTTTCTAGTTTATCTTTTTGTGTGGTGTGACCCAAGCAGAATACAGTGGTTATAGTAATTTTTCTTCTATGCATTGCTCTTAAAAATTTAGCTCATATCCTTTTAGTTTGTTTTTTTTTCTCCCTTACCACAATAAAGATTTATTAAGTTTGTCATAACCTCATTGATTCTCATTAACTGTTATCTAGCCATACTTTACTCCCCAGTTCTGTGCCTTGTCATTTGGGTTTTTGAACCCACATATAAGACTTTCCTTATTATAAAATCATAAATGTAGAGTTGGGAAGACCTTCAGAAGACATCTGGTCAGATGAGGAAATAGGCCAAGAGAAAGGAAGTTTTTCATCTCTTTAAATTCCATCTGTCATTCAGCATCTTAGCTTTTTTTTCCTCCTTGTTTTCTATAAATCTGAAAGACATTCCATCTATGCCTTCATATTATAGGCCATAAATAGGAATGAATAAGACTGAAGCTGAACCTTACAATATTCTACTAAAAACCTTGCTCAAGATTGACATTGGTGTTTGGATCTAGTTGTTCAGCTAGTTTAAGCTTACCTTATTCCACTATTATTCATCCCGCATATCCATCTTGGTTATAAGACATATCTAGTTACAGAGTTAAAAGTAACTATTAATTATGAAACTATTACCAACTAATCTGGTTCCCTGAAAATTTGCCTGGGGTTAGTGACCATAGCATATGTGTGCACGTGCTCTCTTTCTCTCTCTCTCTCTCTCTCTCTCTCTCTCTCTCTCTCACACACACACACACACACACACACATGCACGCACGCGCATTCATATTATACATGTTTATGTATTACAGAATTTAAGATTTGGAAGGGACTTCAGGCGCCATCTAATGCAGCCTATAACTGAAAGAAATCCTAGCTTCTGCTTGAATATCTCTTGAGGAAGAAGAACCTACCACTTAAGAGAGGCAATTCTGCTTTTGTAGAGCTCTAATTCTAATAAGTTTTTCCTGAACTGAAACCTAAATTGACCTTTGTAACCTTCACCCAAAGTTCCTCGTTTTGCCTTCTAGGGCAAGTCAGAACAAGTCTAATCCCTTCTCTAAAACAGCAGTTCTCAACCTGTGGGTTATGTTCAATTTAAATACATCCTGCACATCAGATATTTACATTATGATTCATAACAGTAGCAAAATTACAGTTATGAAGTAGCAACAAAAATAATTTTATGGTTGGGGGTCACCACAACATGAGGAATTGTATTAAAGGATTGCAACATTAGGAAGGTTGAGAACCACGGCTCTAAAAGAAAACCCTTCAAATATTTGAACACAGATATCTTGCCACCAAGTCTATCTCTGGTCATTCCCACCACACCTTCTTTTTCTCTCCAGATATTCATATATAGTCTCTGTCTGGATAGATAACATAGATTCATATAAAAAGGAAAACACTTTTCTTTCTTGGCTAGATCTGGGATCTTTGGTGTGAGTATTCTTCCCAAAGATGTGTGTTGCAAGTCATCTATCATTTTCCCATCTATCAAATTCTAATGTCTGTCAGTAAATTCTCAATATAAGATCTACTCAATATGCAAGAGTCCTTGCTCTTGTTTTAACAGTTTATTGATGCCCTAGCTTCATTGTTGTACCATGACAGACCCATCTACTTTCTAGTTATATATGTCCATTATGATATCTTTTATAATGTATCACGTGTGCAGATAAAATGGTGTGAAGGCATGTATCCTGTGCTGCTTTTGGGGGGAAGTTGAGGGGTGCAAATTAGTGTTACGGTATGTGAGATTTTTCAAATTATCATCTGTGATGGAAAATTAGATGTTTTTGGTGGGTCACATTATTTAGGTTTTTAAATATGTTAGTGGAAATGTTTTGGTATTATAAGACTCAGTTTTTGTGGTTAATGGAGATTTTTTTTTCCCCAAGGAAAAAAAAAACAATAAGAAATCTGCATATGATTTAATTTCTGACACTAATAAACATATGTCTTTATCATTCATCTTAATTTCTGTAGAGATTAAATCCTATATTAAGCATGTAAAACTGCAACTATTGTTAAAGGGAAAGTTATGTAATAGTTTAAAATGATTTGGCTATTCAGTATATTCATAGTGTGTTCCTCCTTGTTATAAGTATGTGTTATGTTGCACTTAATGTTTGATGCCTGAAGAGAAAATAACTTAGTTTTAAAAGGAAATGTTCCAGTTTACAGATCGACACTGTTAGCTTCTTAAATAACTGAAGCTAATTTAAGTCCTGAGAATTTTTAAATTTTTTATTGTTTTTGGGTGGAATTTGATTTAAAACATTAAAATGAATAGAAACAGTGTTTAAACATAGTTAAAGTAATTATAAAAGAAAATGATTCTTCATAATTTTAAAAATTATTGAATAGAGTACCAACCATAAGAATAATTGTTATAGAACTTTAGAGTTGCCTTCATATAGATAATCCTTGATGACTATCACCCATATTAAATGATAGTAGTTTACAGTTTCTTGTCTTTCTTCATGTCAATGACTTTATCCTCAATTCTGACCACTTACCAATAGGGCTCACCCCCTAGATCAGCAGTTCTCAACCTGTGAGTTATGTTCAATTTGTAACAATGAAAATATATCTTGCATATCAGATATTTACATTACGATTCATAACAGTAGCAAAATTACAGTTATGAAGTAGCAACGAAAATAATTTTATGGTTGGGGGTCACCACAACATGAGGAACTGTATTAAAAGATCGTGGCATTAGGAAGGTTGAGAACCACTGCATTCTTTAACTCCTGCACAATCTGATTTCCTGCCTTATGGTTCCATTGAAATTGCTGTTTCCAAAATTGCTAATGATTTTCTAATTGCCAAATCCAATAGCCTTTTCTTAATCCTCATTCTCCTTAAGGTCTCTGCAGCCTTTGACAACTATTATTAATCTCTTCCATAATAGTCTTTTTTCTCTAGGTTTTCAGGATACCACTCTCCCTTGGTTCCCTTCTTACCTTGCCTATCCAACCCTACTTTCCTTCTCTCCTTTGCTGGATCTTTATCCATATCCCATCCTCTAACCATGAGTGTCTCTCAGGATTCTTCCCTGAGTCCTCTTCTCTACTCCCTCTATGCTATCTTACTTGGCAATTTCATCAGCTACCCTGGATTTAATTACAATTTTTTTGCTGACAATTTTCAAATCTGCTTTTCTTGCACCATTCTCTCTGCTGACCTCCAATCTTGAATCTTCACCTGCCTTTCAGATATCTTGAACTAGATGTCTAGCAAACTTCTTAGAACTCAACATGTCAAAAAAAAAAAAACCACCCAAAACCCTCATTAACTTTCTCCCTCCCCCTCCCCCCCACCTGACCTCTGCCTACCTTCCCTCTTACTATAGAGGACACACCATCTTTCAGCTCTCTCAGGCACACAACCCAGGAGTTATTCTGGATTCCTCACTCTCTCTCACTTTTCTAACCCACCTGTCCCCCTATTCAAGCTGTTGTAAAGGTCTGCCAAATTCACTTTTGCAACATCTCTTGAATTATGTTCCCTTTTCTCTGTAACACTGCCACCACTTTTACGAAGGCCCTCATCACCTCACACCTTGACTACCACAGTAGCCTACTAGTGAGATCTGCTTGCCTCAAGTCTCTACCTACTCCACTCACCCTTCCATTCAGCCACTAAAGTGGTTTCAGTAAAGCACAAGTCTGACTGTGTCAGCTCTCCACTTATTAAACTCCAATGCTTTCCTTTTGTCCCCAGGAGCAAATACAGAATGCTGTCATTAAAAACTCTTCATACCCTTGTGTCCTTTTACTTTTCAAGTCTTCTTACACCTTAACTCCCCAACACATACTCTTTGATCCAGTGACACTGGCTTCCTGGCCTTCCATAAACAAAACACCCAACCTCTGAGCTCTAGGCTTTTAAAACTCCACCTTCTATATTTCCTAAACCATTTTAATTCTAGAATTTTCCTTCTTTTAGTTATTTCCTATTAATCCTTTAGATAGCTTGCTTTTATATGTTTCTTTGCACAGTCTCTTTATTAGATTGTGAACTCCTTTGAGGGCAGAGAGTGCCTTTTGCCTCTTTTTTGTTTCCCCAACACTTAGCACAGTGCCTGGCACTTGACAGGTGACAAGGCATTTAATAAATGTTCATTGAATGAATGATTGAATAATCCTTCTAGTTTTTTCATTTAGCCTTCTGGTTTTACTTGGCTCCCTAGAGAGTCTGGCCCCATATCAATAGTCTTTTCACCCACTAAATCTACCTTGCTTATCCTTGAGTGATCCTGACCATCTGCAGTTGAACTCCATGATTGCCCAGTTAATAAAGAAAATCATCAAAGTGTCTTAATGACTTAAGCTAAGTATTTGACCTCAAAGGACAGGTGTGTAGAAGTTGTAGAGGAACAGATAATGTATCTGAGGTGGAGAAGGCCTGCCCTAATAATTGGGTTTTTCTAAAATTAGAAGGGACAAGCTTGAGATTGATTGGGATTCTCCGAGAAGATGAAAAGTTACTTGTTGTCTACTTGATAGAGGGGGACATCTTCTCTGAGATACAGGTTGGACTTAGCCTCTGAGGTCCCTTTTATAACGTTGAGTTGCTGTGATTGTACTTCAGTTGCTGGTGATCTCATCTGTCCTTTCCCAGTGCTAGCATACTAGGTCAGAATCTTATTATCTATATTTGTAATTTATTTTCTGATCATATAATATGCAAACTATAAAGCTGTTGTTTGCAGAACTAGGTATTCTGAATCACAGTATGGTGTTCATTCTGCTTCCTGAACTATTATAATACCCACCAAACTGGTTCATCTACCTCCAAATCCAATCTGTCCTATGTACAACTCAGATCCTGACGTTTTCCTTATATAACACCTACTACTCTCCAGCCTTTTTGCACTTCTCTTTTTAAAGTACTCACCCTTAACCAGACCAGCACATAAATCTGCTTAACAGACACATCTTACATATATATTATTTTCATTTCCCTTAACTAAATTCTAAGCTTATTGAGGGCAAGGACAAGTTCTTTACTGACCCTTGTATTTGCCTTTGCAATTCAGTAAATTATTGTTGAATTATGAAAAGTCACACAGTAACATGAAAACATGATGAGTTTTCCTTGCTTCATTTTTAGTCGCCTACAAAAGCTGTGTATAATGCTAGACATTGGAACCATCCAGAATCAGAGGAACTTCCTGCCCCACCAGTATTGAAAACTCAGAGTGTCGCAGTAAGTAGTCTGTATTTCTTAATCTTTGTGTTCATCTTAAATGGTGGCAAGGTTACCTCAAATTATATCAGTGTTGTGTGAGAATAAAAAAGTAGAAGTCAAATTTTAAAAGAAATTTAGAAAGCTATAGTATGATCTGTTGAGGTCTGGAAAAATGTAGACGTGATCACAGGAAGCATCTAAATTATTGAGTATTTTTTATCATGATTTAGTACCATCTTAAATGATCTTTATAATCTGAAGTTTCTAATGAATTAGCCATTCATTTGAATTTATTGTATGTGTTTACATTTAACCCCCACCACCATCAATTCCATTGAATTCCTCTGACATTGTGGGAATATTGAATTAGGATATTACAGAAAAAGCCCTGGAGATACTTTATGTCCAAATTGGACAGCTTTTATTTGTAATAACATGAGTGGTATTGAAGACAAAGCCTTTCAGATATGAAATATTATCCTGTTATAGCAGCAAGAATTAAATAATTTAAACTTTGAGACATTTTTTTCTACTTACTAAAGTTTTGTATTAATTTTTTGATAATACTATCTTCCACGTGGTAAAATCTGCTTTTTACATCTCAGTAATAGTGGCCTAATTCCAAACTTTTTTTTAAAATTTAAACCTATTTGCAAAAGACTATATTGATAATTATTTTGTTCAGAAAGAGTAATTTGTGTGTTCCCTATCCACAAATTATTATTTCTATATTTGTAGCAACATTCCAGCTATTCAGAACTCTTTGAAATATGCATTATTCTTCATAGCTGCCATTTCTGGCTGGTTTTTTTTTTTTTAATAGGTTTTATCTTTTCCCCTTCCTTTCAGCTTTCACTTCTTGATGCAGTTGATATATCTTTCTGTAGCAACTCCTTTTTATCCCTTCTAATTTGCTACTTCTAATCTGTTACGGGCTTGGAAACCAAATAACCAAAATCATTAAAATTCTATATAATATAAGACTAAATAGGTTCTGAGTTTAAGGGCCGTTCATTAGTAAAGTGCATGGGCTTTACTTAGTGCATGGACTTCATAACATCTGTTTTAGCTGCTCAGAGGCCTTTTTTGCTTCCTGTTTCTCTGCTGTGTTCCAGATGGGTGAGATTGCCGGATAACTAAATTCCGGATAAGTGTGGTGTTACTCTATATGTATGTACATGCTTAGAACAGCTAATTTAATACCTTTTTATTAATAGGTGAGGCTTTCTTCAAAGGAGGCAATTCAGAGAGATGATGGAGTTTTTAAGGCTCCTGCACCACCACCCAAAGTAATAAAAACTGTGACGATACCTACTCAACCCTACCAAGAAATAGTAACTGCATTGAAATGTAGGAAAGAAGACAAAGAAGTAAGCAGATGTGTATAATTTTATTTTAGATGAGGGATTTTTGGATATAGATATTCATTGGCCTTATTTTTATCACAAATACTGATTTGGTACCCTGAATAGAAGCAATCCTGAAAAATGTAACAAAAATAAACTTGTCCTTCGTCCTTCAGTATTTTATAAAATATTCGTTTCCTGCTTTAGAAGTATATTATAAACCAATTTATAAAGAATTCTGAAAGTAATATATTATGCAGAAAAATTTGTGTTTGTATTATTATGTTTCCTTTTTCATGGTTGCAAAGGAGACCAACACCACTGAATTATTTTCTTCCAGTTATACACTGTTGTTCAGCATGTGAAGCACTTCAACGATGTAGTGGAATTTGGTGAAAATCAGGAGTTCACTGATGATATTGAGTATTTGTTAAGTGGCTTAAAGAGCACACAGCCTCTAAACACACGTTGCCTTAGGTAAGTGTTTTATTTTCATATTACTAACTTATGCATCACATTTATATATATATATATATATATATATATATATATATATATATTTCTTTTTTTTAGGGGAAAAAAAAGAGTCTTTTCCCCCCCTCAAAGTACTTTAATAGAACTGTATAGGTTAAGAATAAAAATTAGGGATAGTTTTCCATTTTAGAGCTACAGGCTTCTGACCAATTAGTTATCAAAATATACTGCTTCCAATTTATCTCCTCAACTAATTAACTATAATTTTGATCACACTGGAAGAAAGGAGGGGAAAGGATGCTGAATTTTCTCCTTTCTAAAATTATCTAACTATAAAATTCTCTATTTGAGTTTCAGCACTAGAGCATTGACAGATTGTTGGTAATCTGGATTTTCATTTACAAAGTGTACTCTGATCATAGCAAGTAGCGCAAGTTAAATTGATGGATCAAGAGATAACTCTTCAAATCTTGTCTCTAACACTACTTAGATGTGGGATTGTAAGCAAATAATTTAACCTGAGCCTCAATTTCTTCATCTGTAAAATAGGAATAATACTTAAATTAATTAATTTCTTCACAGTATTGACTTGAAGATAAAATGAGATGAATAAAACGTGCTTTATAGATAACTTTAAAGTGTTACATAAATATCAGCTATGATCAGACATAAGTTTTCAAAGCAGAACTAATCAATTTGCTTTGATGTAGCTTAAAAGTAAAATGAATTAGTTAATATTGCAGTTCATAGTCAAATGGCTACTATCAGATTAGGTGGAACATTCTTCACTGTGACAATAAAAAGTACAACATATATTATCTTATGTATTGGAATATTGTCCAAATAACAGAATGATCCACATTTTGAAATTTCAAATCCATTAATTTAAAATATTTCCACTAATTATTCCAGTATTTTATGGGGGTGGGGTGGGATGTGTAATGGGATAGCTGACTCTTTCTTTACTGGGCAGCAATGAATTAAATATGCAAAACCCTATTTAGGCTTGTTGTAAGTATAAAACTAATAGTGATTAGAGCAGTCTCAAAATGAAATGGCACTATCCCTTGGCAGTAGTTAGTTCCCTCTCATTGGAACTGTTGAAGCAGAGAGTAAGTGGCAGTGCTTGTTGGGGGTAATGTAGAGGGAATTGTTGATCAGGTTTTGCTTGTTTAAACCTAGATGGCTTTGAAGATTGATTTTATATTCTCCTGCCTCAGCAGTTTTGCCTCTAACCAGTAGCAGAGACTAAAAAGCAGTCAGCCCACTGGTCTTTGTAACCACACAGTTCTACTCTAGGCAGTGCACATTGATTCTAGGGCCCATCTGGAAACATGCCCAGAGTACATCTCACATTAGACCCTGGAACTGCTGAGGAAAGGAAACTAGCATTATTTAAGAGCCTCGTTTAACTTTTGGGCAAAGTCAGGGATATTGCTGCTGGAGAAATTTTGGCATTATTGATACGAGGCCAGAATTGGACTCTAGGAAAGCTTTAGCTAGTACTAGAATCAAATCCACTGAGTCTTTTTCTATTTCTGTAATTAGCCTGTTCCATTAAACAAAACAATGGAGTCTGGCTGGCATTGATAGTGGTAAAGTAGAGTACAGTACTCATTTCTGCTAAACTTTGCCCATATGTGGACCAAATATCTACCAGTTAATTTCCACCTGAAATTTATAAGTTTAGGGAATAGCCAAAGCAAATGGCAATCAGCTTGTCTCATCAAACATTTTACTATTAGTTGTGTTTTTCTTCCACCTGGATACATGTATATTTTAACTTAGCAGTGTAAATTAGAAAAGATATAGTATACACATACTAAGTACTTAATAAATTATTTATTTAGTGTGAAGAAACCATGCTGCCCCTTATTATCTCTTTCTTCCTCCCATAAAAATCCAATTTCTAGATATGCATTTTGGAAAGGAACAGTAAGTTCAGCAAGTTATAAAGGGAAGGAGATGTTACTTATGGGCCATACCCTAGCCCATTCTTCATAAGGCTTTCCTTGCTCCAAGCCAAATAGCATATCTTCTGACATGATAGTCTTGCCTTTAATAACCACCATTCGGGGGTGGGGGGGGGGGGTGGGGGCAGGGAGGTGGGGGGCTAGGTGGCACAGTGAATAGAGCACCAGCCTTGGAGTCAGGAGCACCTGAGTTCAAATCTGGCCTCAGACACTTAACACAGAAACCTAGCCATGTGACCTTGGGCAAGTCATTTAACCCCAATTGCCCTCCAAAAAAGCAAAAAAAAATATAATAATAACCACCATTCCTTGATTGACTTCTGAGTTAGCCCGATTTCCCTAGTTTCCTCAGCCTGTGCAGAAGTAAAAACTCTTCCCATCACTTCAGTTGAAACATTGGGTTTTGAGAAGTTATACCCTCCAAAAGAAATTGTCCTAATTGCAAGTGATATATGGTGTCTATAGCACAGAATGTTGGGTTTGTAATTAGGAAGACTTAGGCAACTTACTTAACTTTTCTAAGAAAATTAAAGATCCTTCAACTGATTTAATCATAAGGAAAGGGATAGATAGATAGATAGATAGATAGATACCAAGATATAAGCTGTAAAAGGCTTAAGACAACCAGCTGTATGAGCATAATGTTCTTTCATTTAGCACTGTTCCAGTTTCACTTAATTTGGTTATAATTAGTAAAGCTATTGCTTGACTATAGTGACTTTAAGCACTTATGATCAGATCATAGAATTAGGCTTGGAAAGGGACCTCGTGGGAAGAGCATTCAAAATGTATTTGGTATTCATTCACATAGAAGCAGTGTGGTGCAGCAAAAAAACATTGCTGGGTTTGAAATGAGAGTCCCTGGGTCAAGTCCTTGCTTTGACAATTATTTATTATCTTTGTGGCCTTTGACAAGTCACTTAGACACACACACATCCCCTATACACCCCCCATCCTCAGTCAAATGAGAGCATTAGACTAGATAACTTCTGGGATCACTTGGAGCTCTAAAATTATGAAACTAAAGGAAAGGTTGAGGTCAAAATTTTAAGGGTAGATGATATGATGTTCACAGGTTGGAAATAAGATACCTGTAAGAGAGATAGGTATAGGTCAGGGAAATCATAAAAGTGGAGTATCATGAAAACCAAGGAAATTGTTATATTTATCACCTTATTAATACATCATTATGTGTATTTGTGTTGTAAAAGACAACCACTTAGAGTCTTTTAAAAAATGTTCTGTCATCTTAAAATAACAGGACTGAATCTTAGTCTATGTGTGGCCCAAAGGAATGTATGTTTTTCCTGTGTTTGTTTATATGGATTGTTCATTGCAGCAATTTACACATAGCGTACATCTAATAAATATGTTGATGAAGACTTAGATTTTTATGCGATCAAAATGTGTTGGGGTTTTTTTTTTTGTTTGTTTTACTAAATCAAAAGTTAATAATGTTTGTTAAATATGGCTTATTTTCTTACAGTGTTATTAGCTTGGCCACTAAATGTGCCATGCCTGGTTTCCGAATGCACCTGAGAGCACATGGGATGGTAGCCATGGTTTTTAAAACACTGGATGATTCACAACACCACCAGGTATTTTAATTTTCTAGGATCTAACATCTTTAAGGTTGTTTGTTTCATAGTTTGTTTTTAAAAAACATTTTCATATTTTCAGTCCCAAAATCTTTGCCTCCCTTTATAACTTCTTGTAGAAACATTTATTTTTTGGAATTATATTTATTATAATTATCTGATATTGAAAATATTGAACTTGATACTTATAGAAGATTTTACTTAATCTGTGTTTTAAAAAATTTCTTTGAGTAGTGAAAATGTTTTCTGGCCTGAGTATAAGCTGTGTTTAATATTTAATGCTTAATTCTATAAGCCCTGTACTTTTCATGACTGATAAAATGTATTGAGAAACCCCTATCTTCTAATGCAGTTAGATGCTATTAGTATAGCAAGATATTGGTCTAGAATGCAGTCCTAGTGACTGAATGTGTCCCATATGCCTTTTTTGTGTCTGGTTGTGGGAAAAAGAATTGCTAAATACAAATAGGAAGTGGGGATGCATTGATCAGCCCTGGGCACAGGTGTACATATAAGTAATAATAGCATTCTCCTGGCTACCCTTTCATATATGCTACATTATATATGAAGCCTACTGGCCTGGTGTTTCATTGTGGTGTAGAGTTGACAACATTGGTATGGTTAAATTTGTGTTAGCTATGTTAGAATTTTCTGTTTAATTTGATTTTAACTAGAGAACCCATTTTGTTTCAGATTTTGTTGTTGCCATCTTGTTAGAATATAATAGCATGCTTGACTACAATAGTAATAGTTTGGTAGTAGCTAATTAAATCTGTCTTTGACTTAGAATCTTTCAAGTGTATCACAGTTATTACCCTATAGTTTTTGCTGTATAGTACTTGAGTTGCAGAAGATAAGATTGACTATATACTACCCTAGGGCATAACTTGGAAGCTCATTTTTGTAATAAGCCCCTATTTTTCAGTGCAGTTACTGACTCCCTTGCCTAAAAATGTTTAATATCGGTTTTTGAAATAAAATTAGGGATTGAATTTTGGTTAATTGAGTTGTACTGTCTGAGATGGTTACTTTGTTCAAGAAGTTCTACTAAGTACTTTGGAAAATTTGGTTCAAGACCAAACAATTCAAATAAGATCAAGAGATAAATGAGGCATGTATAAGTAGACTGCTATATTAATAAGACAAAATTAGGTGATAAATCAGAAACTTGAGTTTGAATCTCACTTGCATTAGCTGTATGACCACGTTCAAGTCACATAACCTAATCTGCAAAATGAGATAAGGTTCTTAATATATAATTTTTATACTATATATTATATAATGTAAATTTTATATATAATATGTAATATGGTGTATAATTTTTTCCCTTTAGAAGTTTATTCATTTTGGTTGTTTTTAGAACATGGTATAATACAGAGGTGTTGAGCTCAAAACAGCATATTAACATTATTTATGTTCTATTGTATTTTTACTTATTTTGCTAAATATTTCCCAATCACGTTTCAGTTTGATTGTAGCCTAATCTGGAGCTGCACTATACCTCTTGTGTAGTAGAAAGAATGATAGGTTTAGAGCTGGGAAAATCCAAGTTCAGGTCTTCTGTCCTTTCACCGGTTACCTAGAAGATCTCAGAATAATCAGTCATTTCCCCTCTCTAACTATCATTTTTCTCATGTGTAAGATAAGAGTGTTAATATTTGGAACTACTTCCTATAAAACATTTATTATGTGAGCCATTGTTGTTGTTTCAGGTCTAACTGATTTATAGAATACATGGGTAAAAGTAAAGGTGTAACTTAGATGTAAGATAGATGCTATATTTTATAAGCTGAGACTTAAATAAGTAGCAGTGGTGGTGTATGAACAGAATTTTGGATTTAGAATCAGCTATCTTGTGTTCAAATCCCAGATCTTCCATTAACTCAATTTGTCACCTGTAGGGAAAGTCACTTCTCCCTGAGCCTTGGCTTTCTCAGATATGAAGAATGAGGTGGTTAATCTTTGTAGTCTATCCTAGCTCTCAATTCTCTAACCTAAGTAGCCTAGGAGGAAATCACATCAGCTAATAGAAAAATAGCAGGTGGGGGTGACGTTATTCCAAATGAGTAATGTCAGGGCATACCAAAAGGTGTATTTAAAAAGTTGACTTGTGGTCAATTGATAAATTTCAATTGAGTAACCATTTTTTATAATTTCTGGAATTTTAATAATAAATTTATTTTTATGCTTAATAGACCTGGATTTTAGCTATAGGAAAACCATCACTTCCTAATATGTATCTTTATGTCTTAAGTAATAAGAAGTTTTAAAAGGACAAGATAAAGATTGCTGGAACAATGCTATGTTGCTTCCACTTCTAGCAGTAATTTTCTTAAAATTATAGCAAGCTGTCAGAGCATCAAGGTTCTGCCAGCCAATGCGGATGTTTTTTTAGGCTAAAAGACTATGTGTATCTAGTAACAGACAGAGTGAGTAAGCTCAGAGTAGTTAATCCTCAAGCAGTTGGTTATCCAGTGATGAATTCTTTTGGGTATGCCAACTAGTAAATCTCCTATTGTCACAAAGGAATGCGTGGACCCACGTGTACTGTGTGTGTGTGTACACATCTACATTATACATATATATCTCTCAAAATAACAATATTGGTATGCCTTTAGTATTTTGAAATCACATTTATATTCATGCATATACATATATATCTCTCAAACGTCTATGTAAAAATATGGACATGCATATGTGCACATAAATACATAAATATTTGTGCATTGTCCCAACTAAATTGTAAGATTTTTGAGGATGGAGCCTGTCTTACATGCCCCAAGGCACCTGGAACAGAGCCATGCACACAATCCAGACATTTGTTGAATTTTTGTGGAATGTGAAAATCCTGAGCAGGTTGAAGACAAGAAATTACTTAGAAATTTGCAAAGCCCTAATATGTTATCTCATATGACATATCCTTTCAAGCGCTTTTAACGGATATAGTATCTTTACTTTTTGTGCTCCTCCCTGCCAACAACAACAAAAGTTAATACTAAGCCATTTAAGTCCTCTAAAGTTAATTACTTTAAAGTGGGGTCATTTGGATAGATTGACTTTAAGAGCTTAAACTGGTTCAGACCAATTAGGACTGAAAATGTTCAGTGGTGCTTACATTAGCTAGCTTTAATTCTGATCTATTCTGTGTTTTCTAATATATGTTTTATATTTGTGTATGGTGATTTTTGTGTGTATGTTTAACCATTTTACAGTCTGTTTGTCATTAGACTACTTCGAACTTTTTATTTTAAGTTGTCAGTGTAATAATTTCCTATTCTTGTCAATATATGGCACTTGAGGGTAAGAATAGTTATTGAGAATAGGTGACGTCTCAAATACAGAGTTTGATCATTAATGCATAGGGTAAGTGGATCATATAGCCTTAGTGAAGGTCTTCTGAAACCATAAAACATAGGTTTGTCAGAATGTGAGGGGTATATAACATCAGTGACTTTGAGATATTCTTTACATTAGTGTACATAAATCTGATCATGTTTAAATGAAATCCAAACGTGTTTATTTCAGTCAACCAAGTACAAAATGTCTCCTATGTGCCAGTTACTGTGCTTGACACCAGAGATACAAATTGAATAGAATAGACTGGGAAATGGGAGTTGGAGTGTAATCTGTGAGGACAGAAAGAAGGCAGATGTGGCTGAATTCCAAAATGTGAGAGGGAGACTAATGTCTAATGATCCTGTAAAGATAGATAGTTTGTAAAAAAGGCCTTGAAGGACGTTAAAAAACTAAATGGGAATTTGTTTCATCCTAGAGGCCTTGGGAGCTACTAGAGTTGGTTGTGTAAGGGAGTGACAAGCTCACTAACATGACCGGTCTGCTCTTAAGGAAAATTATTTTGACTAGAAAGTATAGTGACTTGAGGTATTGAAACCAGTTAAGAAACAGTTGCAATAAATTTAGGCAGGAGGTGATGAGAGCCTGAGTTAAGATGAGAGTTGTGTGAATAAAGAGAAAGGGCTGAGGTAAGAAAGATGTGGAGGTGACACAGTAAGGTTTGGCAGCTAATTTGGATGTAAGGTGAAGAAGAGAGGAATCAAGGTTAATAGCCTAGGAGACTGGAAGAATGGTGGTGCTTTTGACAGAAATAGAGAAGTATATATGAGGGGCAAGTTTGGACATATATACAAGAAATGTTTCAAAGGTAGGGTCAACTTGGGGATTGTTTGGATAGGAGGAAGGCAATAGTAAAGAGATGATGCTTATCTTGAAAGCCTAGGTGACTTGGAAAGTGGTGGTGCTCTGGACACTAATAGGGAAGTTTGGGAAAGGGGAAGATTGGATGGTAATGAATTTAGTTTTGGACCTGCTAAATTTAAGATGTCTGCGGGATATCTAGTTTCAGATGTTCATAGACAGAGCTGAGAGACTGAAGGTCAATAGAAAGGTTAAGCTGGATAAAGAGATCTTAAAATCCTCTGGATAGAGATGAGAACTAAATTCACGGGTGCCGATGATATTACTAAGAGAAATATTATGGAGAAAGAAGAGGGCCTAAGACAGAACCTTGGGAGAAACCTCATTGAAAATCCAGCAAAGGAAACTGAGGGGTGGTTAGACAGGGAGAGAATCAGGAGGGAACATTGTTTGAAAACCCTAAAGTTGAGAATATCAAGGAGAAGAAGATGATCAATAGTGTCAGAGACTGTAGAGAGGTCAAGAATAAAGATTGAGAAAAGGCTATAGCTGGTCTTCTGCTTCAGGTCTCTCCCCACTCCAGTCTATCCTTTACTCATCTGCTAAAAAAGATCTCCCTGACATGCAAGTCTGACCATCACCTGCTACTCAGTTAACCCTGGTTGGCTCCTATCACTTTTGGAATCATATAAAATCTGGGCATTCGAAGTCCTTCATAGCCACCATCACCCCAGTCTTTTTACACTTTTCAAACCCCCAGACCTACCCCCACAGATTCTGTTCTCTCCATCCAGCTAGCCTCCTTCCAGTTCCTCCAAAAAGATGGTCCATCTCCCAACAATGGGCATTTTCACTGGCTATCTTACATGTCACTGATGTTCTCTTTTCATCTCTTGTCTCCTGGCTTCCTTAGATTCCTTGCAGTCCCAGCAAAATCTTGTCTTCTTCTGGAAGCTTTTCCTCTTTCCTTTAATTCTAGTGCCTTCCCTCTTGATTTAACCTGTCTATAGTATTTTTTTTTTATAGTTTGCATATTGTCTCCCCCATTAATCTATGAGTTCCTGGAGAGCAGAGACCTTCTTGTACCTTTATATCTTTGGCTTTTAGCATGGTCCCTGGCCCAGAGGAGGCACGTCATAAATGTTTATTGATTGACTGAATTTGGCAGCTTAAGAGATCATTGGTGAATTAGCTGTCCATTTCAGGATAATGACGGGTACAGAAACCAAAGTGCAGAGGGTTTAGAAGCAGAGGCAGAAACTGTTGTGTCCTTCTCAAGGCCTTGAACCTTGACCTTGACCTTCCTCCTTAAGGAGGAAAAGGGCAAGACAGACAGCAGCTGGAGAGAGTAAATGCATCAAGTGAGGAGGTTTTGGTTTCTTTGTTTATAAAAGATGGGGGAGGAAGTATTTCTAGGCAACAAAGAAACAGCCAACAGACAGGGAGAAATTGAACATTAGTGAGTGGGGATAATAGAAGGGATGATATTTGAAGTTGGAGTTGAGTAGTACTGCATGTGCATATAGAGGGATTTACATTAGAAAAGACAAGGAACACTTCATTTAAGACTGGGATAGAAGTTATGTAAGTGATATTAGAAGAGGAAGGAGGTCTTGGCAAATCACCTATTTTTTCTTAATGAAATGAGATAGTTTTCAGCTGAGTGGGGGAAGAAGCTCCACAGAAAGTGTTAAGGGATGAAAACTTTGGAAAGGGGTCCATGGTGAATGAGATAGTGAATTGATTAGATGGATGTCAAAGTATTTCCTTGCCACCATGAGGGCCCAGTTGATATATAACAAATTTATAGTGGACCTATTCAGCAGTTTCTTGATTTAAAAGTTAATTAGAAAATAATAAAAGAAGTTGCCTTGCTTCAATGAGGACTTGGTTGAAGCTAGATATTATGAATTTATAATGTACCAAATCAGTCATGACTTCCTCTAATCCTTTAACCACATTTGAGTAGAAGAGAAGGAGTCAGTCCAGGTGGTGGGAATGATCTAGAGGTGAGTTTTAGCCAGAGATCCCCAGCAATAGGATCGCCATCAAGAGATTCCAGAGTAGAGGACAGTGTAGAGAGAGTTCAACTGGCTAGATATTATAAGGAAAGGTTGGAGGGAAGTGAAATCAAAGCAGGGATGATGTCATAAGAAAATAGTGTCCAGGGGGAGGAATTGGCACTCTGGATGAAGACAAAGAATTAATTTGTAAACAGGGAGGTATGGGGGGAAATTGAATGTAGACACTTACAGGTTATGGTAAGATCCAGTTTGTGACCTTCTCTTTTTGTTTTTGAGGTAGAATGAAGGAGTAGGTTGTGGGATAGATGAGAAATTGACATTTTAGTGACAGTTTGAAGGAACATCTATACTGATATTTTAAGTTCCCTAGGTAAAAAAGGGCAGAAGATGAGCTAGAATTGAGTTCCTTGGGAAAGGAGGGAGAATGACTTGGGGATGGGTATACTATAGCTACAGTAATATGTATTTGACCTCAAATTACATATGGATATAAAAACAAAGCAGTTTTTACATCTTTTTGAGAGAGAGAGTAAGTAAAAACTTAAAGTAGAAATACATGTAAAGCTTAATTAAGAGTTGAGCATTTTATTATTTTGAAATACCGTTTATCTTATCCAGGGTATAAAAGGCATTTAATAAAGATGAAAATGTAGTTTATGTTTTCCCAAATGGTAACATTTTGCGGAAAAAATGTTTGTTTTTCCAAATATTTAACTCCAAATTGTCAAACAAAAAATTTAACTTTCCATACTCCAGTGAAAGAAAATTTAAGAAATTCTATAGCCTTTTTGTATGCCAAAGAACAAGATCATTACAGTAAAAATTGTGGTAGGTAAAATTAATCATTATTACACATAAACCAAATCAGTCGTTGAAGTGTTTTCATAATGTTGATATATATTTTTTTAACTTTTGCCTCATTTGCTCAAAATTTGATTTGCTACTTAAAACATTTTTCTTTTTTTTTTTTTTTTTTAAAAGAATTTGTCCCTTTGTACAGCAGCTCTTATGTATATACTAAGTAGAGATCGTTTGAACATGGATCTTGATAGAGCTAGTCTAGATCTTATGATTCGACTTCTGGAGCTGGAACAAGATGCTTCATCATCGAAGCTACTGAATGAAAAAGACATGAACAAAATTAAGGAAAAAATCCGGCGACTCTGTGAAACTGTGCACAACAAACACCTTGATTTGGAAAATATTACGGTGGGTCATCCTTAAAACTATATGCACATTTTTGCAAGTTGACTCCCCTGCTTAAAGAAATTTTTCATAGTTCTTACTAATGATGTTATTCACCAAAGTGAACTTTTCTCCCATTACTTTTATATTAATAGTAAGAATAAGTGGAAAGAACACAGGTACTGGGGAAGGAGGGAGGGGTCAAGATGTGTGCTGTATTATTGTTTTTGTTGTTAATTGGCTTTGTGGTATTTGGTGAGTACTTTTCCTTTACTGGACTTTGGTTTGCCCATATCATTAAAAGAGTGGGTTTGGCTAATAGATGTCTGAGGTCCCTTCCCTATTCGTGTTGTTAGGGTGCTTTTGTTCTTACTCCACTCCTTAATGTCATTTAAATAGGACTTTTTGTGGTAGGTAGTGAAAATGATTTTAATGCCCTTGTATTACTGTATTACTAGTTGTAACCACTTATAAGTTACTTTACCTCTGCTCTGTCAGAGTCACAGGCTTTCATAATCTTTTGAGGTATTGCACTGATCTGTTTTAAGTTATATGATGAATTATAATACTAGCCAGTATTTATATAGTGCTTTAAGGTTTGCAGAATGCTTTGTAAGTATTACCTCATCTTTTTCTCACAACCACCCTGGGAAGTAAGTACCATTATTGTTCCCTTTATATAGTTGAAAGAACAGAGGCAGATATAGGTTAAGTGACTTCTCCAGAAACACGAAGCTAATACATTTCTGAGCTGGATTTGAATTCAGGTCTAACTGATTCTTGGACAATATTATATTCACTGTACCATACAGCAGCCACCTATAGAAACTAAGCAACCTAAAGGAAATGTATAGTATTATATTGATAATTTACTCACAACATAAAAAGTGAGTACATAGCTACTATGTACTAGGGCATACTCCTCATCTCTAGCCCCATTATATTCACATGTGTTAAAGCAGTACTTTGAAAGAAAGAACAGTCACTTAGATTTGTTTCAGGGTATTTTTTATAATTGGTATAATTGATTTAGGAGTAGAAGAAATTTTCTACACATTTCTTTGACTCATTTCAAATTATTTAACTTGGACTAAAGTTCAGTTTAGAAAACAACATGGGTTGGGAAATGTAGTTCAGGTAAGAACTTACTCATTCATTGGTGGTTGCCAGAAAAGTTTAAATTAGTAGAAACAGGAACAAGAGCCCAGAGGATATATTCATTGCTTTCTATACCGTACCCCTTTTTAAAAACATTACACTTTTTTCAGTTAAAATTCTCGTGATCTATTTTAAAGTGGCAGCTATAGCTTGTATGTGTAACTTATGATTCCTGTTACCATTCCTGCTGTTCCCCGCCCCTTTTCATTTATCAGACTTAAAAAAAAACTCTCCCTGTCACCCCTGGAAAAGTGAAAGAAAAGTAAGACCCTTGTAACAATTATGTGTGGTCAGTAATATTAATAATGGTAGAATAGCTAGCACTTAGAGCGCTTTAAGGTTTGTTTACAAAGACTTTACAGGTACTATCTCATCTGACCCTCTAAAAGGCCGTGTGAGGTGGGTGCTATTATTATCCCTATTTTACAGATGAGGATACTGAGGCTGAGAGTGGTCAAGTGACTTGCCTAGGGTAATTTCCACATTGACCACCTCCAAAAAATAATATGCCTCATTCTGCAGCCTGAGTTCATCACCTCTTTGTCAAGAGGTGGGTAGCATGTTTCATCAGCCCTGTGGAATTTTGGTTGGTCATCGAGTTGATCAAAATTCTTGTCTTTTAAAATTGTTTCTTTATAGTGATGTTGTTGTAGTTTAAGTTTTTCTCCTAGTTCTGCTTACTGTGCTCTCATCAGTTCATATGAGTCTTCCCAGGTTTCTTTAACCTCTCCTTCATTTTTTATGGCATAATAATAATCCATTACATTCATATTTTTATTCAGCTATTACACATTTGTTAGGTATGCACTTAATTTCTAGTTCTTTACCCCTACAAAAAATAGCTGTTATACATATTTTTGTACAAAAAAAAATCTTTTTCCTTTGATCTTTTTGGGGTAGGGACCTAGTAGATCTATTGCTGGGTAGGCACTTTGGTAACTTTCGGGATATAGTTCCAAATTCACATTCCCTTCTTTTCATGTAATACAAATCCCATCTCTGATGCTAATTTTTTTTCTCCTAAATTACCAATATTGATGATCTTATAACATCTGTATATTTCATGTAGGATCCCCGACTTGAGCTGTAAAGAATAAAACAAAACCTGATCTACTGAGTGCCTGGATAGTTTTTTAGAGTGACCTCATTAGAAACCTCAAGTGAAAAAGGAAAACAGTATTATTGAGTGTTCTCCTTTTCTGCACCCTTATATTCTTTACTGTCATTTCATTTTAAGACTGTGTCATCAGCCCATTGATTGATGCATTCCCGGCTTTTTGTTCTTTGCACAGATGTGGAAGGTAATAGTCACTGTCTCTTGGGCCTGTTCTCTTGGCGCTCCCGTGATACACACTCAGAGCATTTTAGAATTAGAAGATAGAAGAGACCTAAAAGGACAATTCAGCTCAGGCCAAATTAGAACAGGTGTTTTCCCTAGGCCCAGGGGTATGGAAGGTGTTGTGTCAGGGCACATGGTATGGCTCAGTGGTCCTCCATCTTGCTGGAAGGCTTGTAAATGATGACTCCCACTATAGTCAACCATTTCAAATCCCTCCACCCACCCCTACCCCTCCATGGATATCTGAGCGTTCTAGGCAATGGAGAAGGGTACTCTTCTGCGGGTGATTCTTCCTTCCCAGCCAGTCGGGATGGGGTTTTTCATCCAGATTCCTTGCATTTGGGGTTCTTATGGTTTTAAGTCTAAGCTTTTTACTCTCTTTGTTGGCTTGTTGGTTTCCTGTTATTTTTCCTAAATGTGATGCCCAGGGCAACAAAAAATGAGTCTCTTACCTTACTCCTGGACATCACGACATCTCTAAGATTGCGTTAACTTTTTTTGGCTGTAATATCACAACATTGACTTATATTCAGCTCATTGCTCACTAAAACCCTTAGATCTTTTTTTCAAATGGAGTATTGCCCCACTGTGTTTCTTCTTTTTTTATATTTGTGACAATTATTTGAACATACTGTGTATATCATAATATATATACATACATATACACATATAGTTGTATTTCATTTTAGTGGATTTGGCCCCATGTTAGAGCTTACTTCAGCATCTTTTAGAATTTTCTTCTCATACTGTGTTTAAGTGTACCTCAGACGTTTGGATCATCTGCAAGTTTGATAAGCGGTATAATACCAGTGCTTTTATCCAAGTCACTGATAAAAATGTTAATTAGTGTAGACCAGGGGTGGTAAACCTGCAGACTAGAGACTACATGTGTTTTGTATTGGGTCCTCAGCTGCCACCTTTTGATGGAATCCAAACTTCTCAGAACAAACCCCCCTAATAAAAGGATTTGTTATGTGAAGTTTAGATTCTATCAAAGGGTCACATTTGAGGACCTAGAGTGCCAGATGTGATCTCGAGGCTGCAGGTTCCCCACCCCTATTGTAGACCAATTACAGATTCCTGGGATGATCCATTGAGCATCTTCTAAATTTGTAGAACCATTAATGGTCATTTGGGGGGGGAGGGGGGATCTTAAGCCATTCCAGATCCATCTAGTTGGATTTACACCATCTACACACCATCTCTCTCATCCTTTCCACAGTAAATAGCATGAGAGACTTTATGTTCAGACTTTGTGAATCCCCATGTTAGTGACATACTTTTATATCATTCCTATTTCAGAAAGTAATTTTAAGTGTTTCCTAGTTTACAAGTAGTCAGGAAGGAGCCTCAGACAGGCCAAAACACTAAGCCTGTTGTGGCCAAAAAGAGACTTCTGTTCAGTGTGTTAAAGATGTCTGATACCCTTGTCAAATAATAATTTCTGTTAGTAAGATTGTAAAATGATAAGAAACGCTTTCAGACTTTGCTGTCAATAGTGGCTATTTAAATTAACTTGCTTAAATATGCAGAGTAAGATATATGTGACAAATTACATTTCAGCAAAAACCTCACTAATGAAAAATTAACTTCAAATTCCAGTTACTATTGTTAGTCCATGCTTAACTGCTGAAAATTTCTGTGTAACTGAAATTTCCAGGCTCTAATCAATATTTATTTACTTTAAGCATTGTTTAATTAAAAAGCCATGCTGGATACAATAATTTACCAATTATCCTGTGAAATTGTTTTAAATAGAATCATGGTCTTAGAACTAGAAAGAACCTTGAAGATCATATAGATCAACCTTACTTTTTTATAGATGAGAAAGCTGGGGATTATTAGTCCTTGTCTCATTTTATTGGTAGTAAAAATGTCTAATCACCTGGTTATGTGGCACAATACTGATCAGAGAAACAAGAAGTTTTTTAGATCATTCACACAGAAATACTTTCTCACATTCCCTTTCCCTATTTGCCTTCTTCCTCCTTCCTTTCCTTCTTCTGTCTTTATAGATAGATGTTGATATGTGGATATTTTTCCTATCAAGGAATTTTGTGTCATTCTCTAATGAGCTTGGATTTGTCCAGAATGCTGCATCTTCCCTACATGTAGCAGTTTTAGAAATATATAGTAATCATATCTGTCTTCAATTTCTATGGGGCAGACATCAGAAATAAAACAACTTAAGTTGCCATTCAAGTTTTCTGTACCTCTTTGTAAAATCATGTAGTTCATCTAGAATATCTTTAAACTTTCTCTGGACTTGTTAAAAGGTAGATGGAGGAGGAGTAATGATATCTATTTCTCATTGTTAAATCTTCTTTAATAATCAAATATGAACAAAACTTTCATACTCCCTCTGGTGGCTATTTGAAAAATTAATTTTGGGCATTTGTTCCAGAGATCATGCTAATAATGAAACCTCATACCATAGCTTTTTGTATTTTGTCAGACAATCCCAGTCTTTAGATTTAAGTAGATGTATTTTTTTATCTTTAATATTTTTCCCAGTTACATATGAAAACAATTTTTTTACATTTTTTTTAAAATTCCAAGTTCCAAATTCTTTCCCTTTCTCCCATCTCCTCTCATTGAGAAGGCAAGCAATTTGGTATCTGTTATACACATGCAGTCATGGAAAACATTTCTATATTGGTTATGTTGTGAAAGAAACCAGACAAAAAAAAGAAAAGCTTAAAAAAAAGCATATCTCAAAATCTGCATTCAGACTCCATCTGTTCTTTCTCTAGAGGTGGATAGCATTTTTCATAGGTCCTTCAGAATTATCTTAGAGCACTGTATTGCTGAGAATAGTTAAGTCATTTGCAGTTGATCTTTATACAATATTGCTATTACTATGTACAAGGTTCTCCTGGTTCTTTCCAATTCACTTTGCATCAGTTTATGTAAGTCTTTCCAGGTTTTTCTGAAAGCACCCTGCTTGTCATTTCTTAAAACACGATTGCATTCCCTCACAGTCACATACTACAGCATGTTCAACCATGATGATGGGCATCCCCTCAATTTCTAGTTCTTTGCCAACACAAAAAGAGCTTCTATAAATATTTTTGTATATATTGGTTCTTTTCCTTTTGAAACTTCTTTGGGATATAGACCTAGTAGTAATATTGTTGGGTCAAAGGGAATACACAGTTTGACTGCCCTTTGGACATAGTTCCAAATTGATCTCCAGAATGGTTGGATTAGTTCACAACTCCACCAAAAGTGCGTTAGTGTGCCAATTTTCCCACATCTCCTCTAGCATTTTTCACGTTTCTTTTCTATTAGTCAATCTGATAGATGTAAGGTAGTGTCTCAGATGTTTAAATTGCGTTTCTTTAATCAATAGTGATTTAGAACATTTTTTTATATGACTGCAGATAGCTTTAACTGCCTGTTTCTATTCTTTGACCATTTATCAGTTGAGGAATGACTTCTGTTCTTATAAATTTGACTCAGTTTTCTATGTATTTGAGAAATGAGGCCTTTATCAGAAACACTTGCTGTGAAAATTGCTTCTCAACTTTCTGTTTTTCCTTCTAAATGTGTTTACATTGGTTTTATTTGTGCAAAAACTTTAAAATGTAATGTAATCAAAATTATCCATTTTGCATTTCATGATAATTTGCTATCTTTTGCTTGGTCACAAATTCTTCTATTCTCCAAAGATCTGACGGGTAAACTAATCCTTGCTCTCCTAATTTGTTTAGGGTATTACCCTTTATGACTAAATAATGTACTCTGCTGTTTGCTTCCATTTTATAAATGAGTTTATGCCATTCACACTCAGAGCTGTGATTACAATTTCCCTTTATCCTTTTTTCCCCTTGTTAACTATTTTCTGTCTCCTCTAACCTTGTCCCTCCTCAGAAGTGTTTTGCTTTTGGCCACTGCCGCCCCAAATCCACCCTCCCTTCTATCAGCCTCTCCTGTTCTCTTGTCCTGCTCCCCTCATATTTCCCTGTTGGGTAAGACAGATTTCTATTCCCTCTTCTAGCCAGTTCCAATGACAGTAAAATTCAAGTATTGGCTACCACACCCCTATCTTCCCCTCCCTTTCACACCTCTTTTATGTGATATAATTTACCCCATTCTACCTTTCCTGTCCCTCTTCTCCCATTGCATCTCTCTCATCCCTTTATTTTTGGGAAATATCTTCCCATCATAGTCAACTCATACCTTTGCCTTTTATCTGTACATTCCTAACTCCCCTAATAATGAAAAAGTTCTTAGTACTTACAAGTATCATCAACCCATGTAGGAATGTAAACAGGTTAACATTATTGGCTCCCTTATAATTTCTCTTTCCTGTTTACCTTTTTATGCTTCTTTTAGATCTTGTATTTGAAAGTCACATTTTCTTTTCAGCTCTGGTCTTTTTTTATCAGGAATGCTTGGAAGTCCTCTTACATTAAAATGCCTCCTCCCCCCCATGATTAGAATCAGTTTTTGTGAGTAAATTATTCTTGGTTGTAATCCTAGCTCCTTTACTTTCCAGAATACCACATTCTAAGCCTCCAGTCTTTTCATGTACAAGCTGTTCAATCTTATATTATCCCGACTATAGCTCCACGATATTTGAATTATTTCTCTTTGACTACTTGTAATATTTTCTCCTTGACCTGGGAGCTCTGGAATTTGGCCATAATGGAAATTCATTTTGGAATTTTAGGATGTGATCAGTAGATTCTTTTCCATTTCTACTTTACCCTCTGGCTCTAGGCTATTTTTGTGCTTATTTTACCATTTAGTTTATTCTGGTTTTTAAGGTGTTAGTTTTGTGTGTGTGCCTCCTTTAGTGAAGTATTGACTTGTTTTTCATTATTTTCTTCTATCACTCTCAAACCCCTCCCCCATGCCATTTTTCCTCTACCTCTCTTACTTGATTTCTAAAATCCTATTTTGAACTCTTTCAGGAATTCCTTCTGGGCCTGAGACCAGGTCCCATTTTTTGAGGCATTTCATGTAGCCCTTTTGACATTGTCTTATTCTGAGTTTGGGTTTTGCTCTTTCCTGTCACCCTAGTACAGTGGTTCTCAGCCTCGCAGTCCTTTAATATTCGTATGTGGGCGGACACACCTGGATACGGATAGAGGAGCAGTGTCTCGGTTCCTAAGACCATAGGAAATATGTGTTTTCCGATGGTCTTAGGTGACCCGTGACCCCTGTGAAAAGGGTCGTGACCCACAGGTTGAGAAACGCTGCCCTAGTAAGTTTCTGTGGTCAGGTTCTTTTTCGTTGTTGTTTGCTCATTTTTCCAGCCTATTTCTTGACAACTTTGGGCTCTGCTCCTGGGCTGGAGGTGGCACTGTCCCAAGATTTTTCCTGTTATTGTTTTCAGAGCTAATTCTGATGGTCTGTGAGTTTTCATTTCTTCCTGGCCTGTAAGATCACAAGTACTCTCTTCCTCCCTAGAACTGTGATCAGGGTCCCCATTCCTGTTTGTGCTCTCCTGTGACCCAGGACCTTGTATAGGCTATGCAATAAAATCCTGCTCCCAGTGCCAACAGAGATTCCTTTAGAAGTTCCTAATGACGAGTTGTCTGACCTCCTTACTTTCTGTGGACTGACAGTCAGCATTTGCTGGACTGCTTTCCACTCTCACCCCAGTGAGACTGACCTTTCCTGATAGCATCCTGCGTTGTGTGAAGTTGGAAAATTGTTGGTTCTGCTGCTTCAGAATTTGTTTTGAGGCATTATTTTAACATTATTTGGAGGGGAATTTGGGTAAGCCCAGGTGAATCTCAGTCTTTACTCCACCATTTTTGGTCTACCCATGAGTAGATAGAATTTTGATATTTAGTAGTGATAGCAACTTTTCAGTAGCAGATAAATATATTTTCAAAAAGAGGGAGAAAATAGATAAAGTGTGCATGAGAAAAAAATTGTTTTGTGGCAACTTGTAAGTAATAAATACAATTGAATGTTCACACAGAATCATTTGTATTTTTCTTTTTATTTCATTAAGGCTTTTCCTATATCATTCATTCTGTTTAACATTAATAATATTTTATTGTGCCATTTCATGCAAGTGTTATCTTGCAGTTATTTTGGTCTGTATCAGTAACAGTTATATATGAGTTGTTGCTAAAATATTGTTCATTAATAGTAAATTCTGATTTTCAGACAGGGCATTTAGCAATGGAGACATTATTGTCCCTTACTTCAAAACGAGCAGGAGACTGGTTTAAAGAAGAATTACGCCTTTTGGGTGGTCTTGATCATATTGTAGATAAAGGTATGCTGGACGTAAATTTCCTGTGATATTTAAAATTTTTAATTAGGATCTACAAAGGAACGTGTTTTTACCTTGTATTATTTGATAATAACACAGTAAATTAAATGGATTTTTTTATGTTGTCAGTTTGAAAAGCCCGATTACTACATCATTTACCTATAGTTTGATGTTTTTAATCTCATAATTAGCAGAAAATAATAGATTTTCATCTTGTTGAAATTTTTTAAAAATCACTTTTATCTTTTAAATGGACCTACTATTTGGCCCTGCAGCCAAAAATACTGTGCTTGAGTGATGTTTTCTTGCTTATGTTTGATTTTGTAAAAATATGATGTGCTAGTATAAGCTAGGATTGGGAATCTTTAGGGAGTATACCTTGCAAGATTTTCCCTTTCCCTTGCCACCCAACCCCAAGACATTTTTAGTATATCATGAAATTTGTTTAAAATAGGCATCTCTTAGACCCTGTTATAAGGATCTTTAATTTCTGACCTAACGAAGTAGTTAAATAAAGAGACCTCACAGATAAACTCCGGGATAATGTTAAGAAGCATCAGTGTGTATATTAGTAATATGAATATGCTTTAAATGTATATATTTTAGAAGTGTGTGTTTTCATGACAGATGTTTTTCCTCCTGTTTTTTCATAGTAAAAGAATGCGTGGATCATTTAAGTAGTGATGAAGATGAAGAGAAACTGGTAGCTTCATTATGGGGAGCAGAAAGATGTTTACGGGTTTTGGAGAGTGTAAGTATAAGTTGATTAGGATAAAATTTTTGGGACAATATCTTTTAATAACTATGCTTATAATCTTTACATGCAAGTTCTTTTTGCTAGGAGGACTTTATTTTTATTTCCAAAAATTTGTTAAGTAACTAATTGGCAGTGCATCAAATGGATGTTTAACTATTATTTATGTTATGTTGTGGCCCAAAATTATAAGTCTGTGTAATTTTCTTTTAAAAACCATCAGGTCTGATTAATAGGCAACATTGTTATAGGAAAAAGAGCACTAGATTTAGAGTCAAAGGACCTGAATGTAAAGTACCACTCCAGTCCTTGGTTATTTCCAGCCAGTAACTTCTGTTTAGACCTCTATTTCTCCTGTGAACCCAGGACGTTAAAAACTCTTTAGATTGCATGTGATATGAGCTAATGGGAAGAACATGGGAATGCAGTCAGAATGTGAACTCTGTCCCACACTTGCTGTTTACAACCTTTTCGGTCTCAAGCAAGTTTACTTGCTCACCCTGGACCTTAGTTTCCTCATTTCTAAAATTAGAGGATTAAATCAGATGATTTCACAGGTTCCTATGAACATATGTGCCAAGTGGTATCATTTTCTGTCTGCCTTACTTGAAATTGGGTCATAATGGTTGTTTTAAAATAACTTGTTTGAATTGAACAATTTAGTGATATTAAAAGAAGTTTCCTGTATATGAGTCCAGTGTGATCTATTTTAAAGTATGTCTGTTTATTCCAAAAGTGATTTATTCTCCTGATCGTTTTACTTCATTAGTTTCTAACCAGCTTAATGTGGGTATAGCACATCACACATCAGAGGGGCACTCACACTTAGTAAATGGGCTTTATGAGAATTAAGCTAAACCTTGTTTTATTGTATTTCTGTAGTTTAACAAATGATGTTAAACTCGGTTTAATATCCATGGTAGATTGGAAATTGTTTTCAGGGAAGGTAGGTATCGATAAATTCTTCTGTCCACCTACACAAATACACAGCAAAATCAAGTCTGTAGTACTTTATTGAATGATATCTTTTTCCTCCTTTAGGTAACAGTACATAACCCAGAGAATCAAAGCTACTTGATAGCATATAAAGATTCACAGCTTATTGTTTCATCAGCAAAGTAAGTCCTAAAATAAACAGAAGACAGAACTTCTTAAATGAGAAATTGTGGTATGAAAAAATAAATTATGTTGATTTACTGTTTCCGTAATTTATTCTGTTGTAATCAAACTCAGCAAATGCACTGGTAAAAACTCGGCTGACTGTCGTTGAGTCCCAGTTTGTTGCCACTATTGGAGTGGAATTCAGACCCAATGCTATATATACATGTATCCAAGAGACTGGTTTCAACTCCATAATTGTGCTTTGTAAGCCAGGATGAACTGGCATCCAGCATCCCAGACCAGGTGTTGTAAAAGACTCACTGCCCCTCAGTCAGGCCCCCTGAAAACATGAAGATCACCACCTGCCTCCCCGATGCCTTCCAGAGCTTCTGTACCGCAGCAGACACTGAAATAAAAACGGGAGGTATTTTAGGCAGGTCGTTCTAAGGAAAGGGTCAGGAAACAATCTAACATGTTTAGGAAATAAAGGTTAGAGAATTTTTCTCAGAATATAGTGGAATGGATTAACATCCTTCTTCCTTCCAGTCTGATTCTGTACCTTAGAGAATATGTCTGCTTGTGAAATGCATACAGTACTAGTGACATGTTTAATACATTCTTGTTGCCTGCCAGGTGCACACAGTTGAATGAAATGTATTATCAAGACAGTGGCTACAATATATCCTAACATAGAGAGAAACATTATCCCAAAGAATATTTTCACTCTTTTGGGGGGACGGTCCAATGTCATCCTTTGTACTGAGTATTGACTCTGTAAGGTAGCGTTAAGAGTCCTTGTGAGAGATAGTGAGAGAGATAGAAGATGTAATTTGTGAAAACGAGGAGTTAGACATACGAGCTGTGTAAAGCAGAGCTAGGCTATGGTAAGATGACTACTTTAAGAGAAACCACAAAGTTGAACCTAGCGAGAAATAGAGATGTGTTTGAAAGAAATTCGGAAGTATAAGTAATTTTAAAACACTGAAGTGAAATGACTTGTACGAGAGCTGTTGTTTTTCTTTTCAGGGCTTTACAGCATTGTGAGGAATTGATACAACGCTATAACCGTGCAGAAGATAGCATATGTTTACCTGACAGCAAGCCTCTCCCCCACCAGAATGTAACTAACCATGTGGGTAAAGCAGTACAAGACTGCATGAGGGCCATCATTGGTGTGTTACTCAATTTAACTAATGATAATGGTAAGGATTCTTTTCTAGATATTTCCTACTTACAGTGTACCATACTGCATTTTGCAGAAAAAACAAATTATTTTCAAAACTGTTTAACTTTTTCATTTACACAGGAATGATCTACCACAGAATAATTGGTCAATAACTATCTTACGATTAATAACTAATCACTCTAGAAATAAGGGAATTTTCAGAACCAGTCCAGAAGATGAAGCAGGAATTAACATCAGCAATTGATGTCTCATGTTCATTGTTTTGAGTATGAGGGAAAGCATTACATTTAAAAACTTTTAGAGATGTCCTTACATCCTAATTTTTAATATCTATTTTTAAAATGTTGCTGTATCATTTGCATAAAGTAATAGATGACTAAAAACCTGCACTTGCAAAATTCTTTCAGAATGGGGCAGCACCAAGACAGGTGAACAAGATGGTTTGATTAGCACAGCAATGAATTGTGTGCTTCAGGTTCCAAAGTTCCTACCTCAAGAACAAAGATTTGATATCCGAGTGCTGGTAAGATAGAATTCTGTTTTTAAAAACATGGAGAAAATGAGCATTCGCAAATAATGCAGGGGAAAAAAAGGTTCCCCTCAGAAGCCAACATGATATTATTTATGTTAGAGTTTGAATGTGTTTTTTAAAAAAATTCTCCTAAAAACCAGAAAGTAATGAAATAAAGGGCCTAAATTTGGGATGTAACTGATTTTCATATTTGATAAAGATAAACTTTCAGGGTGGCAAGATAGGATTATAATTGTACTACAGTTGGTCAAAAATAAAAGAATGCCTGGACTTTAGTTTTATTTCTCTGTTTAAAAGAAAACCTTTTTTATTTCTGTAGGGCTTGGGTCTACTGATAAATCTAGTAGAATATAGTGCTCGGAATCGGCACTGTCTAGTCAATATGGAAACATCAAGCTCTTTTGACTCCTTCTGTGCTGGAGAAGGAGATGATAGTTTAAGGATAGACGGACAGATCCATGCAGTTCAGGCTTTAGTGCAGGTAAGTGACAACTTCAAACTACAAAGGAGATCTTGTCCATAGCTTCTATTACAGTGAATAGATTTCTGTACTAGACCTTAAAAGCTTCATTTGTTACACATTTCAGCATTTTGTGGACTTTGAAGCATGTATGCGTTTGTCCTATTTTATTTTTCCACCTTTAAATGTTGCTTTTTGCAGCCTACCTGTTCTTACAGATGGAATGATTTTTGAGCTAAAGTATACAGTGTGGTTGGTTTGAACTAATGTAAGTTTTGGTTTAAATATGGTATTGAGGAGTTTCATTCTCTGTGGGCTAGTTCCAGCCTGCTATATTCTTAATAGGTGTGTATAGCAGAAAGAACCCCCATCTATAAAGTTTGATGACATGTGTTTTATATCCCAGCTCTGCTTACTCACTAGCTTTTTGACCTTTGGAAAGAGATGTCCTTTCTGGCTCAGTAATCCTCACTTATAAAATGAGGGGGTTGAATTAGGTCCCCGTCATCTGTAAAGAGAGAGAGAGAGAGAGTGTGTGTGTGTGTGAGCGTGCATGCGTGTGTGTGTGTGTGTGTGTGTGTGTGCGTGTGTCTGTGTGTGCGTGTGTGTGTGCGCGCGCGCGCATGCACATGTTCTGGTCACAAGGCAGAATTGAGCAAGAAAATTTCAATGGCTCAAGAAATACTTTAACACTGTTATAAGCCCACGGCCTAATAGTGTTGGATTGGTATAATTTTCTTTCTATATAAAAAGCAACATTTTTATAGTTAATTTTTTTTCTATTTCCCAAGTGGATGATCTGTAATGACTGAATGATTCCCCCTAAGACAGTAAACAGTCATTAATACCTTCTATAAGCTTTTATACTCTGATAGACATTAAGAGAAGAAATAGAATACCTTGACTTGCTCTCAGAACCTGTCACTTAACCCCTAAGAGTCTGGCTACATTATGTTGTTGTCTCTTAACCTAGTTTAACCTGGGAGAAGACAAAAACCTTTTCCTTCTTTCTTCTACCAAGCAGCTTGGAAACAGCACATACTGTATTCCTTAGATCTCTTTTAGGATTTTACTTGTAACACCATAGGATAAGATAACTTTAATGAGATAGGTTTTATCAGTTTTTCCTGGTGTTTCCCCATTCACCTGCCAATAGCCCTCTTAGAGGAGTAAACAAAATCCAAAAATTTAGTCCTTGTTTTCCCTGACAGGTAGCAAAGGCCAATAAGTATAAATTATAATAAATTCCATGCAAAGTGACTTCTGGTGGTCAAAAGGTCATCTGAGGTCATTCCTTTACAAAGGGTAATTGAAAGTTAATTAGTATGGTTATCCATTCATCTCTCCTCCACCCCCAAATAGCTTCAAACATTTTGTTCTAAATTGAAATAAGAAATATAGTGCGATGAGATTTCAGCTTTAAAATTGTTACATTGCAGATCTTTGTAGACAGATCTGAACCTCATTAATAATGGACATTCTTTTGAATATCATGGTGGTCTTCATCCACTTTAGGAAATGCCATTTGTGGTCTAGACCTGTATGGTCCTGAAATACGATTATGTCCAAATGCCTTGACTTATTTTATTCAGAATTTTTGGTTCTTTATTTTTAATAACATTTTCCTTTTTAAGGCTGGAGTCTTAAACTGAGTTTTTAAAATGCAACTAGAAAATTTAGAATAAATATGAACTCATTTTATGACCTTTTTTTAGAACTACATTGCAAAGATTATTGTTTAACCTGGTTATTTACACGGCAGGACTTAATACCCACAAGGCATTTCTTCCCAGGTGATCCCCTGAATGAGGCTCACAAGTTGCAGCATGGTATGGAAAGAGCACTGGACTAGGAATCAGAAGATCTGGGTTCAAGTGCCAGCTCTGCCACTTACTAGCTGTGTGACCTTGGGCAAGTCATTTAACCACTCTGAGCCTCGGGTTTTTTTCATCTGTCAGATAGTCATAATAATTCCTGCCCTTAACTACCTCACAAAATTGTTAGGATTAAATGAAATAATGTAAAAAGCGTTTAGTAGTAAAGGAGGCTATATGAACTTATGTAAGTGTCAAGTATTCCTGTATTTTGTTTTTATTTAATATTTTAAATCTTACTGAGGGACACTTAGTTAGCAGTGGCTATTTAAGATGAGACTAGTAGGCTCTCAAGCTCAGATATTCATTTTTGTCATAAACATCAATGGATTTAAATGGAAGCAGTTACCCACCCTTCTTTTGCAGTATCCTCAAGATGAGGGAAATATCCCCCAAATCTCCCTACCTTCCCCTATATAACCTGTTTTGTTCTAGCTATGAATTAATCTAAATCTATTTGTTTTCAGGCTTATTACCCAACTTTCTTGTCCTCTAAAAAACTTGGTGGTACTATAAAGGAAATTAAGTAGTACTTCCTTTTATGTGTCCTAAAATAAGCCTTTTCATCGTCAAAAAATAATTTTTTTCATTTGTTCTAGGATTGGCTTTAAATGTCCTTTTTCTTCCTCTACAAACTCTTCCTGGATTTATAAACTTTGTCTTTACAGTTTGTGGAGTTTTGATATCTTTAGTCTCTTCTCACATGGAAGTTAGTCTCATCCTTTGGTTAGTTTAGTTGATTTTAACATTTCTAGTTCTGTTCTTTCTTTCCTAAGATTTGATGACCGGAATTGCATGTAGCATTACATGTGAGGGCTATAGGATACTGCTTTTTCCACTTCTTGTGTCTACTACCCTTTTTATATAATTACCTTTTTTCCCCCTTTTGATTGTTACAGCATCAAATGCATTGGAGCTACTGTAGAAAAATCTACAAATTTCTAAATCCCTTCTCTAAGTGGTAGCTAATAGCTCAGGAATCATCATCCGTAAACAGTGGGGGCTTCTCCCTCTCTGTCCCCCAAGTACATTACTTAATTTAAACTTGCTCAAATGGAGATTTTTCTGTTTTTCTGCATGCTTACAGATTCTTCTAAGGTTTTCCTGTAAATTGTCTGCTTTGGTTTGACATTTAACCCTAAATGAATTTAATATCTTTTTCTTTGTGTACTTCCTTTTCCAAGCCATTGATAAAAATATAACTGAGATTGATTCCCAGGGTAACCTAATGCTCCTCCATTAAAGTCCCTATTTATCCCTACCCCTTTTTTCCTGTCTTTAAGCCAGTTCTCTGTCATTAAAAATAAATTAAATTTTAAAAAAACAACAGTTTCGGTCCCACCAGTAATCACTGTATTTGTATAAACCTTTCATATGGAGAACAATACCTAAATAAATGACATTCACTATTTTTTCCTTGTCTGTGTGTTTGTTACCTCAAAAAATTAGCTTTGTCAAGAAAGACTTTTCTGTAAAGAAGCCATATTGCCTTTCTATAGTAGAATTTGATAATTCTTCTCTTGTCCTGTCCCATTTATTTCATCAGGTCCAAGCTTACTTTTCTAATGCCAATCATGCTTTCTGTTCAAAATTCTAATAGATCTTGCCCAGTTATTTGTGGCCTTTCAGGCTTAGAACAACAAAAATTCGAAAATAATGTTTAAAAAAGTGATTTTTGAGAACAAATGAGTGTTGTTGCAGTAAGATAGACCACACACGAAGTATGGATGCTTTGTGCTGTTTATGGGACAGGAGACTTGCTTTGGTTTTGCCCCGATGTTATATAGTAAGAAGGCAGAGGGAAGTATCAATCTCATTATCCTTTTTCACCAGTTAGTATCTTCATGGCATAACTTTTATTTTTAAAAATAGGAAATCCCCTAAATGCATGTATATGTATATGTTGTTATGTGTGATCTGGTTTTAACTGTTTCTAAACTATCTTAATCAGTTATTCCTGGAGCGTGAGCGAGCAGCCCAGCTGGCTGAAAGCCAGACAGATGAGCTGATCAAGGAAGCTCCCACTGCCCAGCATGACAAAAGTGGAGAGTGGCAAGAAACAAGTGGAGAGATCCAGTGGGTCTCTGCTGAGAAGACAGACAGTCCTGAAGAAAAAGAAAAGAAGGAAGAGGATGATGAAGAACTTGACCTCAATAAAGGTCTGTCTGATGTTTTTGAGAGGGGTGAATGAGAAACAGGAATCTACCTGCCTTTCGAAGTTAAATTTATTTTTTTTAGGTATCTATGGGTTAATTTTAATCTTTCCTCATTATTGTTTGTTCTCATTTTGAAACTTGTCTATTCATCTCAATATCATTACCGCACGTTTACATAGAACTTTACAGCTTATACTACACTTTCTAATTTAGCAGCATATTTGATATTTACAGCCACTTTGTGCCATCAGACATGGCAGATGATGGAGGTAGGGAAGTTAAGGCTAAGATTAAGGTGACTTACCTATAGGTCACATATTGAGAATTCTATTCTGGCATATTCTTTCTGTGGCTTTCTGTTATAACTGAATTCTATGATCAATTTAGAGTTAATACGTAAAACAGCAACTTGGTATTGCAGCTTTGTCATTTGTGATGTTTGCTTCATTTTTTTTTTTCCTGAGAAAACATGCACCTATGGGAAAGAGCAGTAAGCAGCTTGTTAACATGGAAATTTAAAAATCATGAGCTCTGAGTTCTAACCCAAGCTCTGACTGGTATGTTATGCCAATTCTGAGAGATCCACCACTTTTAGTGAGGGCTAGGTGCCCTTTGTGAATGCTTTGTCCTGTTGGCTCTTGTTCCTGCTGTATCTGTTGCCAGTTCAGACTGGCTGCTAGAGTATAATTCCCATCAAGTTCCCGTCTGTCTCCTTTTGGTAGATGCAAGTGTTTCCTTGTTGAGCCTCAGTTTTTTTCCTTGTATAAAATGAAGGGATTTGATTAGTAGATAATCTCTAAAGTTTCCTCCCAACTCTAAAACTCTGATCTTTTTATTGTGGTTTCCTTATTTTGAAATAAGATCCATCCTTATCTACTTAGAGGGCAGTGAAATAACCAGTGACACAAAATATGGAGATAATGTTCTGATCTAATTATCTTAGATTCTGTTACTCAAGGCCATGAATTTATAGGGTTATGTTCCATTTTTGAAGTTGGTGTACAAAATGTAGCTCCTTTTAGGAGCTGTTAGGCATAAAAGTTTTTTTTTAATTGTTGGAAAATAAGGTATTTAGATATTATAATGATACAAGAAGTTCTTTAAAAATGCAGGATACTATTGTTTTGTCAAATTACCTTTAAATACTTGTTTTCAGCCCTCCAGCATGCTGGCAAGCATATGGAAGACTGCATCGTGGCCTCATATACAGCACTGCTTCTCGGCTGTCTCTGCCAGGAGAGTCCAGTAAGTTACACAGTTCAATTTAATGTAGTAGAATTGTAACCTTACTTCTAGACTGGCAACTTTATGCATTTTGTATGTCAGTTTCAGTTCTCTTTTTTTTCCATCTTATTGTGACAAGAAAAGGCAAGAGGTCATTTAGTTTGCGTATTAACTTTCATATTTTTATCAAAACTGAGTCTCCTTTTTTTGTAGTCTAGGCAAACTTTATCCCATTGGTATAGTTTTATTAAAAGATACTTTGTCAGATTGTTCCTGTTTCTCTTTCACAAGTAGTTTTTGTATCACAACATGAGTCATTTATAATCGTTGGAGTATGGAGCTTTTAGAATCATGTAGTATATGAAATGACTCAAGAAAAACCTAGCTGGCGTATATCAGAAGTGGAACTTGCAACCAGGTCTTCTTCACCTGAGGCTGTCTCTCTTTTCACTGTTAGCCGATCATCAGTTGGAGTTAAGCCCAGTTTTTCTTGACTGGTTTTGAGCAAACTGTCCACATAGAGCAACAGCTGAGATGGGTGTCAAAATGAGGAGAAAGTGTTCATTTTGTTTGGTTTTTTAAAATATGTCCCAAATATGGAAAAGGTTATACTGAAAAGTCAAAAAGGATTCTGATGTAGAGCCCAAGCAGAAAGATTTAGAAGGGAAGAAGTAATATTCTCTCCATAATTACAAAGAAAATATTGTTTGTCTGAATCTGATTTTCCTGCTTGACTAGATTGAAAATCTTTAAAAGTTAATACTTACTGAATTCCATTTCTTACCACTCTTTTTCCATTCAGTCACCAAGTTACATTCTTTTGTGCCTTTTAGTTGCTTTCCAAATGCACTGCCAACCTCACTAGGCCAGATTCTTATCACCTCATGCGTGAATTACTACGGTAGCCTTCTGGTTTCCCTCTTCTGAAACAGCAGTGTGAAATCATGTCCCGCCCCAGACTCAGTAGCTCTCCATGAATTCACTTCAGTGCTTACAGAACAAACTTTAAAATTGTTTTTCCTAGTATTTGGGGTCCTCTTATTCTACCCTTTTTGCTTGATATTCTCTCAAACAACAAAAAATTCTAGCTTTATGCCTGTATCTTGGTAATTATTCTTAGTGTATGATATTATCTAATTATTTTATGTGGAAATGTCATCTCTGCAAAATCATGACCTTCTTAAGCAGAGGAACCAGCTTTCTTTTTGTATCTCAGCTGGTGATTAGGTACCTGGTATTTACTGAATTACATAACTTCTCTCCAGCAAATTAAAAGGTCATTGGTTTGATGTTGGCAAAAGGTTTGGGGGCCTTAAGGGGAACAATGTAGAAGCAGTGAATGTCAGTCCAAGTAAGAGATGAGCAGAGGAATTGCATGGCAACATAGTACATGTTGGCTGGACACAGGGATGTTTTGTTTCGTTTTTTGGCCAAACGATCCGTCAACATTTACTAGGCCCCTCCTGTGTGCCAGACAGTAAATAGAGCACGGGGCCTGGAGTAGGGAAGACCTGAGGTCGAATCCAGCCTCTGACCCTTATTAGCTGGACAAGTCACTTCACTTCTGCCTGCCTCTGTTTCCTCAGCTGTAAAGTGAGCAAGGGAGGAAATGGCGAATCACTTCAGTGTCTTTGCCAAGAAAATCCCGGAAGGGGTCACCGAGAGTCAGAAACTATTGAGCAACAGTAACATGTGTTGGTACCCTCCATGATGCTAGGGAGACAAAATTGGAAGAAATTCAAGGTCTTTTTTAGATAATGACATTTTTTTCACCTCTTAACCAAGCACCTTCCTGTAATCTTAAGACACTGCCCTAATTGTAGAGGGGAAAAAAACAGGTAAAAAATGTCAAGGACAGGACAGGGCAGGGAAGGGAGTCTTTCTATGACCTCAAACCTTCACAGGTCTATACTGACATTGTCAGTTTTAGAGAAACTAATAACCACCCTAATTCTTAGGGCCCTAATTTGTAACTCAATGTAATAATTCCTAGTACCATGTCTCAGAATCCTAGGTTACTGTTGGGTTATCTCTGAAAAGATTTGTTCCTCTAGTTTTCACAGTTGTCGTTCCCCTCCCCCAAGGGTCTGGATTCTGATGAGCCACAAACCTGTGTACCAGCTGCTTTTTCCTTTTTTTATTAAATCTGTCAACACAGTATCTGCCTTTTGGGGGGCTGTTTTCCATTTCCCAGAAATCTTAACCTGACTTAATATGCACAGGTCATGTATAAAAACTGAAGCAAAACAATTTTATTTTGCATGTGCAGATACTTGTAAATATTCATCAAATTGAAATGTTTCCACAGATCAATGTGACTACTGTGAGGGGGTACTTACCTGAAGGGGACTTTTCAATAATGACTGAAATGCTCAAAAAATTTCTCAGTTTCATGAATCTTACCGTAAGTAGTATGTTTCCTTTTGGGAGGGGGGGAGGCAGGGCAAATGGGGTTAAGTGACTTGTCCAAGGTCATACGGCTAGTAAGTGTTAAGTATCTGAGACTGAATTTGAACTCGGGTCCTCCTGACTCCAGGGCCAGTGCTCTATCTACTGTGCCACTTATCTGCCCCAAGTAGCATATTTTTAAAAGTATATTTTTCATCTTCCTTTCTTAGCACCTCATGGGCTTTTTTTTAATACTTAATTTGTCAGTGCGGACTAAGGTACTGAGGGCTATGGTGGGGAATTAGGGGAAAATACAAAGTTAGTTACCCTTTATTTTATGCTAATTGTAGGAAATTTTTATTTTGTGGAATTCTAGAACTCTGCCCCTTAGTATGTTCATTTTTCTCATCAGGGTATTATTTTGAGGTTGGATCACCTATTTCGCAGTTTTTAGCACAGTAAATCTGAAGAAACTAAAACTTTGAATGCTTACTTTCATTCAGATCTTTGGTTTCTTTTAACTTTCTTGCCCACAGTGTGCTGTTGGAACCACAGGCCAGAAATCTATCTCTAGGGTGATTGAATACTTGGAACACTGCTAGATACTTCATTTCTGCTGCGGGCACTCACTCATGCTGGAGCCACCCTTAGACAAAGGAAGAAGTCATGAAAGAAGTCCTTGAAGATGCACCAAGAGCATTCATCTGTGTCATTCGTGTTCAGATTTTAAAGCTACTACCTGGTCTCTTAATCATGCATTCTGCATTTTGCTAAATGACAGTTACTACATCAATCTGCAACTATCAAAAATGAGGGGGGAGAGGTTCTGATGAAAAAATTCGGGCTCTTAATGATGTAGTGCAGTATTTAAATGTCCATATTTTGGCAGGTTTTACCCTTGCCTCCCCTTCTTTTCTTGCTTTGTCCTGGCAAGTATAAAGGCGAGAAAACTTGCTGCTGATAATGCAACTGCTGTGTATGTTGAGCCACTGTTGTCATGCCAGCCAGGTGCAAAAGCAGCTTTGCTACTGAGGTATCAAACAGGTGTTCGAAGTACATTCTGGACAGCAGCATAGCTCCTTTCTTGAGTCTCATTTGCTTTTGCTTTTTTGTTGAATGAATCCAAAATCATAAAATAAAGCTTTTATGTAATTTTGTGATTTTTAACTACTGTCTATATTTAAAATTTGTTGGAATCCAAAGAGGCAAGAATTGGATAGTTTATTTTTTTACTCTTGACCAGGTTCAAGTTGTTGGACTATTTTTCATTTCCAAGAACATCCTAAATCATAGAAAATTACATACCATAAAATGTCATAGTTCTAGACGGCATGCAAGAAAATAAGCAATCCAACAATTTGAAAGGGGAATATTACATGAAAACGCGGTAACTCTGATGTTGTGCCCTGTTAAGGATAAAATGAAATAGCAGTCCCAGGGTAGTTTACACTTAATTATAGGTAAAAAATATCTTTGAAACACTGTTCTGTTTCAAGGGCGGACTCTAGATATATTTTATAATGCGCAGTACAGTAGATATAAAGCTAAAACACCAATGTGGAATTCATGTTTCCAGATAACATTTCTATTAGTATATTCTTCTATAGAATGGCAAAATCAAATGCATAAACATAAAGCCTTAAATTGCTGATTTAGAGATCTTTCGTCCAAAGTCTAATTCATAGCAAAGCATGTTTGAATACTTTCATCGAACACAAAATCTCAGAAAATGCATTTTACGTATTTCAGTTTGGAACATGGCAGTGATTTCTTGCTTTCGTTATTATTCAGACCAATAAAACTTGGTAACTTTTTTCTTTTGAATTAAGCTGGTCTCAAATATTTGCAGGCTTTCCAGAGATCTATTTCATCAACATTTTTTAAATACCTGTATGGGTAATTATATCATGTTTCTTCATTGGATTTATAAAACTTGAAGCCATAAAAAAAATATGAGTTCGGTGTGTATTGGGGAAAATAGCTAAAAGTCTAACCTTTTACCATTTAGACTTTGTTATTTCCTTGTATAAAGTTACAAATCTCTGCTCTTGTATCAGTGCCAGCTGTAATTATTTTTAATACAGTGGCTGCCTTCTATGTCTTCCTATTTTTGATAATGCAGATTGTTGGGGATTCTATAAGGAAGTAACTGATTAGAGGCAAATCCTGTTTTGCTTGTTTCTTCTTTTTCCTCCCTCTTCTCATCTAAGAACACATGCCAGTGTAACTTTGAAAAAAAAATGAGGTCATGTTTGCCCTGGATATAAATAATTAAGAGCCAATTGGTTTAAAATGTGTATATGAGTAAATGATGTTCACAGATAAATCAGCTAGATACATTTTGTCTCTTTTGTTTGATTAATTTTAGAATAATGTTTTTTTTTTCATTGATCTTTGGATTTCAGAAAACAGATGTAGGCTAAAGTGACTAGTGGCAGGTGGTAAGAAATAATAAAGAAAATCAGGGCTAACTCCGTTTCTCTGTTACACTGGTAATCGTTTTGAATGGGAATTGATTTACCTCAGTGTTTAACAGTTTTTTTTTTTTTATGATAACCAATTGTCAAGCACTGATAGAGATGCAGAATTGGATGGGGGGAGTAGGGCGAAGTGGTCACCTTTGAACTGCAGTGCGTTTGTGTGTTTGGAACCCTCAGAGAACTCTGCATTCAAGGGTCCTTGAGGCTGACTTGCAAATTAACTAAAATTTTAAAGTAACTTTTTTTCCATTGTAAATATTTCTGTAAATACTATCAATTGGAAATTAGAACAGTAGAGTACTTTTCTGAATCCAATCCTATTTTTATTTTATACAGTATTTCTCAGCTGTGATCTTTGGAGCAAAAGCCAACGGCAGGAAAAAATAGTTTGTACCAGTTTCATGAAGTATGTCTTTGGGTTTTTGTAAATAATTTTAACTCAAATAAAATTGCTACTTTCAATATATATGTATATATATGTAGTCTTTAATATAATATCTATCTCGACAGCATTTTTTTTAAAAAGGTTTGAACCTCTCATTTATGTAACATCAGCCATTCACAAAATAACGTTCCTCTTCTCTCCTTTCTCCCCCTATGGAAAAATTTTTTGTTTTAGGGAGAATTCTTTCTAAAATGTGAGTTGGTGGTGGTGGTGCTGGTGTTGTTTTTCATTTCCCTCCTTTTAAAGCATATTCTCAACATAATTATTGTTTGAGTGTTTTGTTTTTTGTTTGTTTTTAGGAATAATCAAAACCTAAATAAGTCTGTCCATCTCTTTGGCTGTTACATCAGACCAGCTTGTCTTTCTCTGGTGTTTTTCTGCTTTCTTGACTTAAATTTTTACAGCTCTACAAAGTTACAAAATGCTTTTCTTGAATTGTTCAGGTGGATAATGTATCATTAAACCCGTCTTGGAGATGCCTAAACAGGCATAGTAACTTGTACTTCAAACATACAGCTCAAGGCTTCCATGATAGTGGATTCCATTTTAATTAGAGACAAGTGTAACTATCCCAGGTCTCTTACATTCACAGTAGCTTGACTAAGTGGATAATTACCTATATAATGCAAAGGAAAACAGTAACCATCATCTTTAAAATCAACTTTTCTGCTAATTTCTAATTGTTTCGTTAGATTCAAATTTATTTGTAGTTTTTATGTTTGCTTTGAGTCTTGCTTTGCTTCTGAATTCTTGGTGTTCATCTTTTCTTACTATTCCATAAATGAAGTGCAGTCTAGCCTCTCCCTATCAGTGGGCGTCCAGTTTTTAGCTACCACAGAAGATTCTGCTTTGATAGACAGCACCTGATTTTCTTGGGGTGTGCATGTAGCAGCAGCATGTTTAGGTCAGAGGCTGGACATCTTAGTGTAATTCCAGATGGCTTTCCAGAATGTTTGGATCGATTCTGTTTACAGTATGAAGCAGTATATTCATGTGCTTGTCTTTGTGAAGCTTCTCTTTTTGCTTATCCATTGCGTGTGAAGTAAAAATGATTACACTACCATCTCTGGGCACCAAATTGTGCCAAGTGCTTAGGGGAATACAAAGATCAAATCATGCACAAATAGCTATGATACAAGTTAAAATGGGAGAGTACGTAGGAGAGTTGGAGCATTATGGTCTGTTCATTTGGAAGGTCCTGCTTTGTATTTTGCCAGAGATGTTATGAGTCAATTAAGGGACAGACGGAATGGAAGGGAAGACTATGGGAAAGGCCGTGCCACGGATCCAGCAGGGAGGGGTGGCTGAGGGGGGTGAAAGGGATGAGTAGAGTGCTTTGGTGTAAGTAAGCTATTATTGTGCAGTACCAAGCAAATGAGAGAAGTGGGTTATTTTGTGAAGTGGGTTTGAGAAAGTTTCTTAGGAGAAAGGCATTTCAGGGACCTCTGATAACATAATGACTGTGTGTCTTCAGGTAAGTGACATTGGAGAAGCAGTGCTTTGAGGTGGTAAAGAAATGGATGTAGGTGCACTGGATAGACCTCAGTTCCAATCTGGCTTTCCTTGAGCCTCGCTGCACCTCAGTTCCCTCATCTGTAAAATGAGATGGCTGAACTTGAAAGTATTTGTGACTTTATGAATGTTATTCCTTGAATGCTGATGGGAAGTCATTCTGTATTCATCATGTTCTTTTTCTTGTGAACCCAGTGTTAATCAGGAGAAATGGAGTGTGTTGAATTGCTTTTGGAAATTTTAAAGCTGTCTTTCTGACCAGTGTTAAAACCTGTCTTTTCAGATTAATATTTCATCAGTGTTACTATATGGCAGCCACTCTCAGAACCAAAAGTGAGCATCAGGGGCCATAGGGCAGGCATATGGTCAGTCAGGATCAGCAGATTATAACATGAAATCAACAAGGATTCCAAAGAACCAGTCAAGATGTTCTTGAGGCATTGTATGATAGGAATAGATGGGAGGGGGTGTTGCCATTACACCGTGCTGCTTCATACCAGAAGTGAGTAAATGGAAGGCATTCTCCAAATGAAACAACTCAAGTAGTGCCCGAAATAAAATTTTACATCATTTTTCCTTTAAAAAAAAAAGTCAACATAGTGTATGTTAAGAGTTCTTGTTTGGAAAGGGGGGGAACATTCTGAGTAAGGGGTTCATAGGTTTTACAAAGACTGGCACAAGGGGTTGTGACACAAAAATTAAAAAGAGTATAGGGTTTGTGGTTAGAGAGCTTAGTAGTTACTGCTTGTGTAGGTGACCTTGGGCAAGTTGCATAACTCAGGCCTTCAGTTTCTTCATCTTTACTTACACTTTGTGTTAGTAGCATTCAGCAATGACTATACTCCTCAATCACAAGTATTCCACTTCTTGGATTCATAACTTTGAGATTCTTTCTGCTCCTGCCTTCTTCAACCTATTCTTAGCTTCACCTTGACTTTCAGTCCCAGCATCCCTCAGGCTCTCCCTGGCTATCAATTCCTGCTCATTCAGCCTCTCCAGCAATCGAGAACACACATGCGGGAAGAAATGAGGACCTAGCTGGGCCAGGCCAACTCAGAGACATCCATGTACCTGGGACATTGGCCTTTTGTGTATTCCATATTAAAGGTGGAAAAGCAATGTCTCCAGCCCTTTGTTGGCTCAGTCCTCGGAGGAGAAACCTGGACCTGGACAGGGCAAAGACCATCCGAGATGGTGGAGTGAGCCCAAGTTGCTCAGGAGAGCTCTGGGCATCACCCAGCAGTCCCTCAAGCATGACATGATCATGGCCTGAGCAGACACACCACCCAGGCTTCCTACCCACCAGGAACCTTGGAGACACTGTCCCAGGTCACACGCCATGCGGGGGCAGCAGGGCCTCCAGCAGACATGGCGTGGCCCTCAGAGCTTGCCCAGGCCTCCCCAGACCCAACACTTTCAGCACCAGCCAGCTCTGCCCACCCCACTCCTCCCAGCTTCTCCCCCAGCCTGGTCCTTCACAGCAAATGGAGCTCATCGTGCTTGAGCCTTCTGCATGAGTCTCACAGCAGAAGAGAATGGAAAAGGCAAGGGAAATGATAAGTAGCTTCCACTGAGCTACATGCAAAGTGGAGTGGGCTTCCTTGGTGGTACTGGCGCCCTATCACTGGAGGTCTACAAGCAGGGATCCCCTGCCGGGAATACCATGGAGGAGTTTCTCAATTTGGGTAGAAGCCTACAAGATCCTTAACACAAGTTTACAGGCACAAACACTGACATGCTAAAATGAGAAATTAAAATTGGCTTACTGTATGCCAAGTGCTGTATTAGAAGCTGAAGATACAAGCAGTCTGTGCTCTCATAGAGATTGAGTGCTAAGGGGGAGCTCGCCCCCAGGAACTCCTGCCCAGGCTCTACAAGGTGCAGCCGCAAAGCCGATGGCAAGGCGTTGAGTCACAGTCAATCAGTTGGTAACCAGTTGTCATTTCCACCCTCCCAACATCCCACATCAGCCCTTCCCTCCACCTCCACAGCTACCTTCAGGCATCCCCTCTGAACTAGACCTCTCCCGCTGCCAGCCCCCATAAAGCTGCCGAGTCACTGCCAAACCCAATAGCTTCTAATGACACTGTTCCCTCTAGGATCAAATACAAATTCCTGTGGCATCCACAGCCTGGCCTCAACTTCCCTTTCCAACCTTACTACACATCATTCCTCTTTAAGCACCCTGCAGACCACCGGGTGTGGTTTACCACCGTAATGCCTGCCCCACTTCTCATCCATCCCCACTCCCTCATGCCTGACCTCTGGCTCAGAATCCCAAGCTTCCCTCAAGGCTACACAGATTCTTCAAGGGAAGGTGGAACCACCATTGTTC
>CM053589.1:178308819-178355123 GCA_028646515.1 Pseudochirops corinnae | reverse complement strand
ATAATGAAGACTCCAGGACCGAGGCCCAAGACGACGATCCGGATCCAGGCCGCTCAAAGTGAGAGCCCTGGACTGAAAACAATCGCTCAGTCTCCCTGCTGTCTGCAGGCCACGGGCGGGAAGCTACAAGGCAGAGGCGGGTGCAAAACCTCTGCCTTTTGCTTTTCCGCTCTGGAGACCTTTCAGCCGGCCTACTTATCTCCCCCTTTGGCAATCCCCACTCGCAGCTGGTGCTAATCCGCTCACCTGAAAGGCTCTTCCACTGCCCCCGGGGCGGAGCCCCGGCTTCAGGCCAGGCTGGCTTCGGTTCACAGTGCTGATATGGTTCCTCGTAGCCGAGCTGACTTTAGTGGGAAGTATCCTTGTGTGCGTTTTGGAGTTCTAGGATTGTTTTAGAGTCCTATTTTATGGGTATTTTGGGGTGGCTATGTGAGAGCTGCCATATGTTGCTGCTGCTATGCTGCCATCTTGGCTCCGCCCACCCAAGAATCAGTTCTTGTGCCACTTCTTATGGGAAGCCTTTCTTTGTGCCTCTGGTTATTAGTGCTCTCACATTACTGGGTATGAATTTACCTATTTACATCCTGCATCTTCCAGTAGAATATAAAAATTTTTGAAGACAGGAGCTTTTTTGTTTCATCTTTGTATAGTATAGTGCCTTAAATATGGCAGGTGCTCAAATAAAAGCCTTGTTGAATTGAATGGTATCTACAGTTTGTACTAGTTTTGAGTTCTATAATCTTATGACAGATTATTCCTCTACAAAGGGCAGTGCCAACAGCAGAAAAAGGTGAATCTAAGAAACCTCTGGAATTGTAGGGGGAAAGTGAACAATTTTAGAACAACATCATTAATTGGAAAGATAGGATAAGAGCTTGGGAAAAATCCAGATAAGATCTACAGTTTTGATAGTCATTTTCATTGATGTATCTCAGTAAGTGCTGGATTTGGAGCCAAGAGATTTTTAGTTCTGATTTGTGTCTTGTATGATGACCTTGAGTAGGGGTAAAAAAAAAAAAAATGGGTGAACTGGCCTAGATTGTTAAAAGATGCCACAGACCAGGCCAAAAGACCATAATCTGGAATGAAATTCCAGGTTTTTTACATATTTCTGGGTTTTAGGTTGACCAGAAAGAAATAGGAATTCTTGCATTTATCCTCACATTCACTTAGTCACCTTCCTCTTAAATCTTAGTTATTGACTTGCACTATCTCTAGCCCCCGGTATATGCTTTGTACATATAGTGATTTCATCTGATGAGGACAGTCAAGTACAGAGACTGTGATATCCAAGTTCTCCTAGGTAGTAAGGGAGACCTTTTTTATGTTATAGATAATAAGTAGTAATAACTCATTTAAATGGCTTCTTGAAATTTATGCAGTGTTTTCCCTACAATTTTTGTTCCAAACATCTAGTATAAGTGTTCATGATCCCTGTTACACACATGAATCTTCAAGGTTGTCTGTCACTCAACCAAGGTTAACAGCCACATTGTATTTCCTACATCAGTGAAGTTAACAACCATCCAGTTGAAGTGGTAGTCACTATTTATGAAGTCATCAATGAAGTAAACTTTCAATGAAAAATGATAATCACTTTTTCTGAAGTCCTTTCATTGCTATGACTTGGTCATAGGACCACAGGACTGGAATGTACCATAGGTGTGCCCCTCTCCCTGTCATTTTACAGATGATGGCAGAGAAGTGACATGGCTAGGGTTCCACAACTAGTGAGTGTCAGAAACAGGATCTACACCCAGGGCTTCTTGACTTTAGTTTTACTGTGTTGTTCTCCTTCCAAAAGGATGGTGACCAGTTTGAGGAAGGACAGAGTAGAAGTCAAAATAGGCCCTCCAGGGAAACCTAGGAGGAGTGATCTTGTCACAAGATCCTCATATGCTTACTGTCCCTTGTGTGACCTTGAGGTCTCTAGATAGAGTGAGAAGAATTGAACTACATCCTTTAGTACTCCAGCAATTGGGTGCATGGTGTATGTCTATACTGTGGGGTCCTGTATGTTCTCTTGGGATGTGAGTGACTCCATTGTTAAACTCATCCATACTAGTGTAAATTAAGCGGCACAACCCCACCCTCTTGTGTACCTCACTTCTTGGGCAAGGCCAGCCACAGAGGAAAAAAGTCTTCCCACTCTGAATCCTCTAGGCTCAAATGGCGTATTAACGAGTGTCTTGCCCCTTCTTTGGATCACAACCATCCATTCCATGAGAACCCATGGTAGCGAGTTTGTTTTGCAGACCAGCTGGCTAATTTTCTTCATATGCTGTTGTGGTGATGTGGCCTGCTGAGAGGTACCTTGAACTGTTGGTGCTGTGAATCGACAGTCTTTCTGGAGAGTAATTTGGAAGCATTACCTTAAATCTGCTCCACTCTGTGCTGTTTTTGGCCCAGGCAAGACCACTGCTAGGCCTAAACCCTAAAGAAAGGAAAGGATCCCTGCCTGTTAGTGAATGACTGAACAAATTATGGTAAAGGGAATATAATGGAATCTTGTTGTGCTATAAGAAATAGTGAAGGAGACAATTTCAGAGAAAACCTTCGAAGATTTGCATGAATTGAGGGAGAGTGCAGTGAACAGAAATAAAAATTTATACTATAAACAAAAAAATTTTGAAAGACTTAACTCTTATCAAGTCATGGATGAAACATGATTCCAGAGTATCGACGATGAAGCATGACATCTTCCTTCTGGCAAATGATGGACCAAATGTGCATAATGAGACACAATTTTGGAAATGGCCAGTATAGGAATTTGTGTTGTTTAGTCATGCATATGTTATAACAACATTAATAGAGCTCTATGTTCGAGGTGCTATGCTAGGCACTTTTAAATTATAATCATAATTTCATTTGATCCTCACAGGTACTGTTAATCTCCACTTTACAGATAAGAAAACTGAGGCAAAGAAATTAAGTGACTTATCCAGGGTCACACAGCTAGAAAGTATCTGAGGGCAGATTTGAACTTTGATCTTCCAGACTCCAAGCCCAGTGCTCTATCCAGTGTACCACCTAGCTATAGTTACAGGGTTTTTTTTTGTTGTTGTTTTCAATGAGGAGATAAGGTGGGTGGGTGAGAAAATAAATGATTGGCAATTGAAAAAAATGTTAAACTACAACAACAGCAAAAAAAAAAAAAAAAGATAAATGACTAGTAGAAAAAGGCCCCTTGCTTTACAGAGATTTTCTCCATGACCAACTAGTGTGTTTCTCTACCATGGCTTATAATACCCATAAGATATCTGCTATGAAAATTGGGAAATAGAAAAATTTCCATTTCTTTGAAATTTGCCTGGGTCCTTTTTATCATAACAATAGAAAGCAATTAGGTACATGATCTACATTCAGACCACATTTCAACAACTATTTATTAAAGTCTTTTAGTATCTTAAGTCCTAGATAGAAATACTCTCAAGGAAGGAGCAAACTGTACTGGGAGGACTGGACATAGGATTATGAACGTGGTAGGAAGAGGGCAACTGAGCTATCCTTTCTGCTCTGACTACATCAAACAGACGCCATTCTTTTGAAGACTGGTGTTTCAGATCAGTAGAGTAGCTAGTATCTGATAGGCATATCTTAGAGAAATTGCAACTCGTCTTTTTTTTTTAAACATAGTCATGATCTCTTGACTTAATTTTGTCAGAATTTGGTATACTTCCTCCTCTAACATCCTCCAAAGCCCTGTCATGGTTTCCCAAAGGCTCTGGCAAGCCACAGGGTCTGAGTCATCTTGCCGATGCTATGTGCATTAGTCATCCAAGAACCAGGCTGAGAGAGAAGGGCTAAGAAGCTTGTCACCCGGACGTCAGCCACTACACACTCAAGTTTTTTAGTTATTGACTTGCACTATCTCTAGCACCCAGCACAGTGCTCTGTACATATAGTGATTTCATCTGATGAGGACAGTCAAGTACAGAGACTGTGATATCCAAGTTCTCCTAGGTAGTAAATAAATGGCGTAGCTTATGGAACTTAATATATCTTGGGGGGGAGGGGATTTAGACACTTTGTCAACAACATCATAATTTAAAACGAGTATTTTAGTCTATATGTGCTATGAAGAATTCTTAAAGATTGTAAGTTGTAGAGGAGGTGCCCATCTGAAGTGGGAAAAGACACCTTCCCCTCCTTCCCCCAACCATGTCTGGTTTGAATAATAATAATAATAATAATAATAATGCCATTTATATAATTGTCACCACAAGCCCAGGAGGTAGATATTATCTCCATGTTATAAATTAGGAAATTGAGGCATAAGGAGGTTGTCTACTACCTAGCTGCCAAAAGTTTATCCATTTATCCACCTGTGGCAAATTTTCTTGCTAAATGCCCAGATTTTCTTGGCTGATTTCATTAAACACATTAATAAGAGCTAACACCTCTACAGCACTTTTTTGGATGGTCCTCTTGGTGAGGAACTTCCCCTGCCAATGTAGATTGGTCCCTTCTCTGTCATGGGCTTAAAAAGTATCCTAGACCCTAAAAATATGTCATAATTATATGGTATAGTGTTTTGCAGTTATTTTTTTCTCAAAACAACCCTGGGAGGTAGGTGCTTTTATTAGCACCCTTTTACATCTGAGGTGAAGTGATTTGCCCAGGCTCACCCGGCTAGGAAGTGTGGAAGGCCAAATTTGAGCCCAGCTCTTCCTGATTCCAGTGCAAGTGCTCTGTGCACTATTACCACATTGCCAGTATAGGGCAGAAAGGGACTTGACTCTGGTCCTTATTCTCAGCCTGGTTTTCTATCCGTGCCACATAGCCAATCTGCTGCCAAGTCTTATGTCTCCCTTCACGTCTCCCATGTAAGGCCCCTTCTCTCCACTCTCACACCCTGGTAAGGAGGTTGAGGATGTGGACTCCATCGTGGAGTAGCACAGTAGGGCCTGGTAAGCCCTCAGAAACTGCCCTGGTTTGTCACAATGAACCAGTATGGCAGCCCAGATGTCTTTTCCTGAAAGCCGGGGAACTGACTCCACTGACCAGCTCTGCCACATTTGGCAGTAAGCCTGGTGGGGTGAATGCTTCATAGCAGCCATTGGCCTGTCAGGGTTGCACTCCTGACTCCACAGGACTTTGTACCATTTCCTGTCCCAGTACCTTCAACTTTCTTTGACATTTGGTCTTCCTCCACTAGAGTGTAAGCTATCTGAGGACAGAAGCTTCCATCTTTCTGCCTGTAATTGTAGCTTAAAGCTTAGCATGTCTGGTACATAGGAAACTAAATGCTTGTTGGCTGACAGACAACCACTTTAAATTTCAGCTCACTCTTCTCAGGGTCCAGAGTGGTGGAGGGATGAGTGTGCCGGCTTGGGAGGCAAAAAAGGAGGAGGATCACACTTTGTTGCCCTGTCTTCAACCTCATTCCTCAATGTTAATGTTGCTTAAGGGGAAGCAATAAATGGAACCACTGGGGCTCCTATTAGAGTCTGTTGGAGTCTTTAGGGCCATATGCAGTGAGGTAGTCCTAAACTTTCCATGTTGCTGGTTTCATCCTACTCACTGGCCGTATACTTCTTTCAAAACCATGTTTCCTAGAAAGTTAAAAAAAAAAAAGATATTTTTTGCAGAGCCTTTATGTACTCAGAAACAAGTATTAGAAGCCTACTATGTGAGGTATAGGAGATATGAACACATTAAAAAAAAATGAGTGCCTGCCCCCACAAGCTTACATTCTACTTGAGAGACAATAGCAATAGGGCGGGGGTGAGGAGTCACTAGTATGTGTAACTTGTGGTGTTCCCACCTGGCTGCCCTCATTCTCTACCATGCCCTCAGGAACCTCATCCTTGGGAAATTTCATCGTCCTGTAAGAGGACTCATTACCCTCTTCTCTTATTGGGGGGTGGACTTACAAATTCCTCAAAAACCATTTTAGGAAGGGGTTTGCATCTGCTGTGTGCAAAAACTGCCCTAAGTAGTTCTGCAAGCATTATCCCACCTGATCCTCACAACCCTGCAAGGTAGGTCCTATTATTATCATCTCCATTTTACAGCTGAGGAAACTGAGACAAACAGGTTAGGTGACTTGCCCAGGGTCACATGCTATACTTCTGAGGCTGAATTTGAACTTGGCTCTTCTTGACTCCAGGTTCAGTGTTCTGTCTACTCTGCCCATCCACACAAGACAAATCTCATTTCTCATCTGATTGCAATACCAAAATTCACTTTGGACTTCATGCATTTTGGACTCTCTTCTCCCCACTACCCTTTTCAGTGTTCTTTTGGGTGCTGTCTTCCAAACAATTTTATTTTATCCTAAAGACTACAGGGAGCCACTGGGACTCTGAACAAAGGAGAGACCCAGCTAGAACTCTGCTTTAGGAAAAGCAACAGTGTGGATGTGGTTTGGAGAGGGGAGAAGCAGGAGACAGGGAGACCATAGACTGAGTGGTCTGAGGAAGAAGTGAGGAAGAGCTGAAGGCAGGCTGCTGGCTAGTAGGGAGAAGACAGAGCATGTGGAGGCAGAACCGACAAGGCTTGACAATTGAATTGATACGGGAGAAGAGAGAGAGAGAGAGAGGCAAGAAGGACCCAAGGTTGTGAGCTGGGAAGATGGCAGAGATTTCAGTAGGAATAGGGAAATGGAAAAGAAAGCTGGGCTTGAGATATTTACAGGATGTCCTCTTGGAAATATCCAATATTTAGCTCATTACCTGGGACTAGAGCTCAGGAGACTAAGGATACATATATAGATCTTAAGGTTATCTGTAAACATGGTCATTGAACTCATGTGAGCTAATGATGTCATCAAGAGAAAGGTTGTAGAGAAAGAAAAGCTGAGGGCCCATGGGCTTGGGCCTTGGAAATCCCCATGGTTAGGGGCCACATCACAGGTGGCAAAGGAGACTGAGCAGGAGGGACCTAACAGCATTGTCAGGAAAAAAGAGAGAGGCTGCAGTCTGTAGGAGAAGAGTAATCAACAGTCTCACGTGCTGCCCAGAGACCAAGAAGAATGAAGGCTGAGGAAAGGCCTTAAGATACAGCAATGACGCCAAACAGGGAAATGTCTACTTGGTTTTTCCCTCCCTTAGCTTCAGGGACCCTGAATCTCCAGTCAAGAGCAGGGACCTCCTGGAGGTGGGAAAGAGGGAGGAAGTAAAAGCACCCCCAGAGCAAGCAGCATCCCAGAGAGTTTGGAAGGGGGTCCATAGAAGGGCCCAAGCCTGCAAGGTGACCACCATCAGCAGATGAACTTCTTCCTTATTCCCACACCTGAAGGGAGGAGAAGGATAAAAAGATTATGGTGATCTCCAGGGACCTGGGGTACCTGCCCCCATTGCCAGCAGACTGCAGATCCCACTGCAGAAATACGGCTGCAGACATATTAGAAGCTTCATGGGCATACCATCCCCCCCCCCCCCCCCACGTACTTCTTTGGGATTCTTGGAAGCTGCCCACAGTGGTTTTTATAGCTGGTGATTTTGGAAACTATCTAAATGAAAAATAAATTCCTTCCTTCCTTCCTTCCTTCCTTCTTTCCTTCCTTCCTTCCTTCTGTCCCTCCCTCCCTCTCTCACTTTGTGCTGAGCACCAGAAGCTACAATACTATAATAAGATTACAGATCCATCACATAGTTGGAATGCAATTTCATATTGGAATCTTCTTTGGTGTTTATTAGGAAGGAAACTGGTTTCTTAACTACTGAGAGAAATTAATCTTTAAAATAGAAAAAAAAAATTAAGGGGTAGCCAGGTGGCACATTGAATAGAGCACATGTCCTGGAGTCAGGAGGACCTGAGTTCAAATGTGGCCTCAAGACACTTAACACTTACTAGCCATGTGACCTTGGGCAAGTCACTTAACCCCAATTGCCCTGCCTCCCTCCAAAAATGCAAAAAGAAAAAAAAATTAGAGATGAAATATTACTTTGGGATCTTTATATGCTACTAATAACACATTGCCTTTTTCTAATCAGGTCAGAGGCCCCTTACAAAGGGCCATGATTTTCTCTTTACAAAACCCAACCTAAGCACTGGGAGATTGATCATAAAAGAAGAGTGGACCTAATTTCTAGAGCTTCTAACATGAAAGAAGAAATGCTTGCAAGCTGAGCTACTTTTATAGAACTCTTAACTGCTTCTCAAGGGAGCCACACCTGGAGCTGGCTCTTCCAAGGCAATCATCCACAAAAGAGAAAACACTGAGCCCTCTTGACATAACAGAAGTCAGTAAGTTTTCCTTTTAGAGTGTGAGGTATCTCTGCTCCATTAGAAAAAATCTATTCAGCCTAATAATGTCTCCGCTGCGTATGTTATTTACTCTCCTGATTCATCAAAGCCCTGCTGGCAGTATATCCCATCAAATCTGATTTCTTCTCTGGATCTGCTTACTCAAATTCAGCTCACTTTCTGATTAAAAAAAAAAAGAAACTGTATAAAAATGGAGTGGACCCATTCAAGCTGCTCCCATGAGTTCCCTCGAAAGCTGAATTCAGTTTTCTTCTGTATGCTTTTTTAAAGCTGTTACTCTTCAGGCACTGTGACAAGTGCTGAAGATACCAGGACAAGCAGGAAAAGGTCCCTTTTTCGAGTCTATTGGGAGGGGTAGGATGGGGTGGAACAACATGGACCCTAATTAGGACAAAGAAAGGGATGCTTATGTCCTCACTGGCCTGGCTCCTTTTGGTCCGGTACCTCCCACCTAATCCCCCAATGGCATTGTCTACTTCCATCTGCCTCCACTGGCCATCACCGAGAGGTCATGGAATCCGGTATTACCTCCCTGGAGCAGCTCATTTATGTGGATAAACATCTATGTAGTCTCCACCTTAGGCAACTGCTAACACTGCAGTGAGGAGATGATTCATTGTAGGTAATTAAAGACCATCAGGTGTCGATCAAAGAAGCCTAGCCCCAGTTGTTACAGATTACTCTCTGGTGCCATCCTGCTACGATGGCTATCTGGCCATCTTCCCTGTCCCTGTTTCTCTTTCTCTATCTGAATAGCTTGTCTGGACCTGAACCTCCAGAGACCAGGGCTTTAGTCCACTCAGCTTGGTGATCAGTCCTCCTGATGGGCAAGGACAAACTCCCCATGTGCGGTCTGTCTATCTAGCCAGCCCTGGATATCATCATGTCCCCTGCCCTGAGCACATTCCCATTCCCCTTCCTATCTCTTGCCCTGGGAACAGCATTCAAACCAGTACCAGTACTATCATTGCTTTTGGCTAGGTCTTATCCTCTAGTTCCACCCATCGTTCTTGTGACTCCTGAGACCAAATTCTCCCTGGTTACCTCCATTTCACTGTATATATGCATAAATAATATATATGTACACACATATATACATGCACATATAGATACATCCTATATGTGTGCATATGTACAAATAAAATATATTTAATCTGTTTACAAATACGTATACTACATATAGTATACATATGTGTATATGTCTTTTGTTATTAAAATATAAGATTACTGAAGGCAGATTCTCACTTTTTTGCATTTGTGTCTCCAGTGCCTAACACAATACCTGGTACATTGTAGATACATAATAGATGGTATTTCATTTTATCAGTCAAACATTTCTTATGTATTTACTAGATGCCAGGCCCTTGAGCTAGGTGCTAAGGTTGCATATATAAAGAATGACACAAGTCTTCCATTCAGGGACCTTACAGTCTATGTGTGAGAAGGATCACAGAATCGGCACTTCTCCATCGGGAACCTCCAGTACTCACCCTTCTTGGCATGGGTTTCCAGCCCCTTATTCAAACTGAAGGGGGTCTCTTTTTTGTATATAAAGTGGAATGGGTGGGGCACTGAGCATAATGGTTCATTTCTCCCTGGTAGAATCTATCTAGGCTCTCATCTGCCTTCTGGCAAAGGTGACCAAGAAGCCTTAGCTAGCAATGGGAACATCCCCCAGAAGGATCCGGGCACCTAAAGCAGCCTTGCCTGGTTCATCAAAGAGAGATTGCTGCCTCTCCTCAACCTTGATGCCATGGGGAAAATGAAGTAAATCAGGGAGTTCTTTATGTGGTACAAGGGCACATGGAGAGAGAGAAAAAAATGCCCTCTGTAGAAATACAAGTATGAAAACCTTCAAATCTACCCCCAAAAGACAGACATCACTGTTATTAATAATTTACCATTTACAGAAGAAAGAAAGTCTATTAACTTCATTCAATTTGGCTTAGATTCTCTCCAGTGACCCCTTGAAGTGGGACACTAGGAATCAAAGAGACATTAATCCTATAATCTAAAATGTAATTAGGTCTGGAATGCCTTTTCCATGGGAAAGGTATATAATTTCTGTCAGCTACCCCATGTATTCACCACCTCAACCCTTCTTTCCAGGAAAGATGTGTACTCATTTCACCAGGGTAACCCAGGCTGGATTAGGGCCCTAATCCAGAGAGAAAGATTACAAGGGCCTGTTCTTTAGATTCCTGATGACTTCCGAAGCTTCCTCATGGCCTAGAGGTGATCCTGGATTCTCAAAGCTTGACTGAAAAGGCTTAGCACTTGAGCCCCAGGAGGGACCGTGTGTCTGGCATTGGAGGATCAGCCTAGCAGAAGGGCTCATCACCTGAGTTTTGGCTAGTGAGGGGCAATTGGTTTTGCCCACAGCAACTCATCAACCCGTTTAGAATGCGGGCTGGAGGGAAAAACAACACTAGTGATAACTCATGTTTATATAATGCAAAGCACTTTATATTACATCGTGGCATTCAATCTTCACAACAACCCTGTGGGGAAACTGAGGCTCAGAGAGTTTCAGTATACTCACTGAGAGTCATATTGCTAGTAAAGTGTCTAAGGTGGGACTAGAATAAGGATCTGCCCTGTCACATGAGAGTACTGGACTTGGAGTAAGGAAATCTGAGTTCAAATTCCTCTTCTGACCCTTGTAAGCTGTTTGACCGTGGGCAACTCACTTAGCCTTGAAGAGTCTCTGTTTATTCCTCTGTAAAATGGGAATAATATCTGCACTAACTGCTTTACAGGGTTCTTGTGAGGCAAGAGTTTGGGGAACTTAACAGCACCTTGTAGAGAGGGTTGTTTCTAAGGGTTGGAAAGGTGGTGTTCTGTAAAGATAGTGGCAGTGCCTGGAAGAATCACTGTTTGGAACAGTCAGTCCTTTAAACAAACCAATCCTGCCCCAGAGTCAATTCATTGGTTTACAAGAGTGAAGAGTGTTTCCTAACTCTCAAGTCATGCAGTGCCTGTAGGGTATAGAGGACTTGGGATGCCCACCACAAACCAAAGGCCTTCATTCAGGCTCTCTCCAAACCAATAATCCTGGTCATGGGAGAATGCTTGTCTGTCTTGGTGATCCAAGGTACCTGAATGATGCAATTTCTGGAAAGATATGCCTTGCCAAATGTTGACTCAAACCTCCTGATCTCACCTCCATAGCCAAGAGGCAATTGGGGGACTTCCAATGGTGTTGCAATTAGGCTGTTCCCCAGAGCAGGACTTGTCCTTTGGCTCTTTGCTGAGCAACATGGGCCATGTCAAGATGGCCTCCTTGACTGGTCACCATTAGGCAAGAAGAGGAAATGAGGAGAAATAGCTCACACTTTCTTTTTTGAGATTGTCCCACTACTTCCTCTCCTTTCCAATCCAAGGGCAGAGATTTCTCTCCCCTCTTTCCCCAGAAGCAGTGGGGACTACAAGTCTAAGTCAGAAAGAATTCATGCTTGTCTATGGGAGCTTGAGTCCTCAGCCACTACCTTCTTTTGCTTTCTATTTTCATCTCTTAACACAGCCCACTGACCAGGGAGCCTGAGAAATGGATATTTCCAGTCTTGGTGGTACCCTCTTCATGAGTTTGAGAGGGATGGAGTTTCCAAGTCAAGTGCTGGTTGCTGAACAGGTGATTCCCCATAATTATCCATTGATAAACATTCATTAAGCATTCACCGAGGCTGATGGCTTTGTACAGCTCTGCCTTGCTTAAATCCAATTCAGTTGCAAGTGAAGAGGTCACTCTTGTGATGTCATTAGTCCTCCGAGAATAACAGATGAACAACAACTATGTGCAAAGCATCAATGCAAGGCTAGCCACCAGATGGCTTCTGGGAGAAGTACCAGCATGAAAAGAAGTACTCTGGTTGATCAGGAGATCTGCACCTGATATCTCAGAGATAATAACACGAGCTAGTGTTTCTTGAGAGTTTTAAGGTTTGCAAAGCACTTTATAGGCATTTTCTTATCTGGTCTTCACAATAACCCTGTGAGGTAGGTGCTATTTACAAATGAGGAAACTGAGGCAGGTTATGTGACTTGTCCAAAGTCACACAGCTACTAAGTGTCTGAAATCAAATTTGAACTCAAGTCTTCTCAGTTCCAGGTCCAGTGATCCGTCCGCTGCACCACCACCTAGCAGCCTTGGATGAAAGTAAAATACCTTTTTCAGCAGTCCCAAAAAGTTGTCCTTAAGTTTCAGTAGAATGATGTGTTTAATGATTATTATCTGATGTTTATATATGTATCAGTGCTTATTTGCCTTTTGTGTCTTAAGCATTTTTAAAGGTGAAAGAAAAAACCCAACTATTATATTCATGTACACCTTTACTACAAGGAAATTTGTTAGACACTTTTTTGGGGGGAGAAGGGAACCTACATTGAGCCATATCTAAAGCTTTCTCATAGAGATTTCGCCAGAGGTCCTCTGGGGGTGTGACAACAAGTCAGAGACAAAAATTAACCCTCTTTGGGGTAAGGACCTGTAACGTTAATGGGATTTAAGATCTTCCTGCCTATTAATAGGCCTCATATGGAGCCCATTAAGGGAAGCTTGCTCAGGGGAGGCTTGCTTATAGGAAGGCTTTCACACCTTTTGCTAATTGCCAATTAGGCACTGAGTCACAAGGGTTGTGATGCCTTCTGGCTCTGAGAAGTGTATATATGCTCTGAGTTGGTATTTTGCTTTGGGGGCTTGCTTATGAGAAGGATCTCTGATGAGATTCTGAGTGGCCGTGTATTCAGAGCTCCCCAACTGCTCAGATGTAAAGGCTCTCTCCATCCAGGGATGTATATGAAGTGTATGGTTGATTCAGGCAGTCAGAGCCCCGTCTGATGGTGCTTATTTCTCTGCCTGTGTTTGCTCTGAAGTTCAGGGTGCTGACTTTTCCCCTGAACTAGTGAATGTAATTAAAAACCAGTTGGCTTTCCTAGTAAAGCAGATCTAAGAAACTGTGCTGGCAGCCATCCTGGGTGCTAGTGTGGTTGGTGCTACAGGACCCCTCAAGATGAACCTGGTTCTTGGGGGACCAGAGCCAAAACCCCTTGTGGGAAGGGTCATGATCCCATTTTCTTTCTCTCCACCTTCCACCTGCTCTCTCTTTCCTGTCTGTCATTTCCCCTACAGGTCTCTCTCTCTCTCTCTCTCACACACACACACACACACACACACACACACACACACGCACACACACACATAGATATGCAAACTTCATCATTAGAGATGATGTTTGTTCATTTCAGTCATGTCTGACTCTTCACACCCCGTTTTGGGTTTTCCCGGCAAAGATACTGACTTCTCCAGCTCATTTTACAGATGAGGAAACTGAGGCAAATACGGTTAAGTGATTTGCCCAGGGTCAGTTAGTAAGTGTCTGAGTATGGATTTGAACTCATGAAAATGAGTCTTCCTGACTCCAGACTAAGTGCTCTATCCACTGAGCTGCCTTAGTTGCCCCTAATGGTTGTAGGGCTTCTCGTGATGGAATACTACTGTGCTGTAAGAAATAATGAGCGAGTTGATTTTAGAAAAACATGGAAAGGCTTGCATGAAATAATGAAAATAGAAGTGAGCAGAACCAAGAGAACATTGCATACAGTAACAGTAATATTGTTCAAAGAATAACTAAGCTATTTCCCTTAGTGCTCTTGACAAGTCTAGGAGATGGTGTTTCAGAGAAGGTGCCAACTTGTGTTGGAGGAAGAAATTCCCTCATACGGGAATTCTTTACGCTACTGAATCATAGGCCCAATCCCTATGTACATCAGAAGATACTTTCATAAAGGACCTTCCCCTTGTCTGATTCTCATTATTCAAATTGAAACCAAAATGAATCCTTAATTCCCTGGGGTCTATGAGGAGCATTCAGCAACCTTAAGAGTCGCTACCCAATGAGACACTGGTGAAGAGGTGGCCCAAGATACTCCCACTTTTCCTGCTCATTGACAGAGGCTGCAACAGGAAGAAAGGTGGTGAGAGATCAAGAATTCCTCTCCAAGCATGGGTGGTATCAACAGATGTTTATTTAGCACCCATTGCCCATAAGCACTTGCTGAGCCCTGGGCACACAAAGCTGAGAAACAGCACGGTCCTTCCTCTTGCAGAGTTTATAATCTGATGGTAGCTGGGGCAGGGAGGGCACATTAATTCAAAGGAGGCTTAGACCTGGAAGTGACCTTAGACATAATTTGATCCAATTGCTATGATTTTATCAGAGAGGAAACTGAAACTCATTGAGCTCTCACCTTTTGTATCTTTCACTCTCCCCATCTCTGGCCTCTCTCTTCCTAGGTGGAAGAGGGAAGCATGAAGAACCTTCCATGCTGGATCACTAGAGACCTGGGTTTGAATCCTGCCTCAGATACTTTTCACTTCATGACTGTTAATGAGTCCTTTAATCATTGTGATACCCATTTCACAGAATCTCAGACCCTCATGGGCCATCTGGTCCAACCTATACCTGAGTAGTACTGTCCCGTACAACATCCATGGGCAGTGGCCCTCTAATCTCCACTTAAAACCTCCAGTGACTGGAATCTCATTAGCCCTTAAGACATTCCACTGCACTCCTGGACAGTTCTGATTATTCCAAAATTGGTCTTTATGGCAAACCAAAAACTGCTTCCCTACAACTTCTACTGTTGGCTTCTCCATCTGCCTTCAGGGGTCAAGTACAAGAAGACTGATCTCTCTCCTTTATGCTAGCCAGCCTTTAAGATATTTGAAGATAGCTAGGATCTCAAAGTCTGTCCTGGAGTCTTTCCTAGCACATTCAGTTTCTTTAACATTTAATAAGTGCTTACTATGTGCTATACTCCTCAGAGAGAGAGGAAGAGAGAAAGGGAGACAGGGACAGAGACAGAGAGAGAGAAAGAAACACACCCGGGCAGAGAGTGGGATGAGGATTAGTGCAGGTTTCATCTGGATTCTGGAAGGTCGTAGCTGAGAAGAACATCAAAAGAGAAAAGTGAAGGAAGGCTTGACATTCCAGACCTGGAGAACGGGCTGTGCCATTGCACAAAAGGTGGGAAGAAAGAACGCACAACTTGCGGAAAGGCTAGTCCATATTTAATGGTGTGTAAAGTATATGACAGGGTATAATATGAAGTAACGCTAGAAAGATAAATTAGAATCACATAGTGGGGGGGACTTTAAACATTAAATTGAACAGTCTGTATTTTATCAAAGGAGGAATTTGGACATATTTGAAGTTCATCAGCGTGGTCAGACCTGTTTTGGTCAGGAAAGGAGAAAGAGTGAAACCATGTAGAGACATGTGGATAAACATCATTTAAAATGTAAATAAAGGCATTAAATATCTGATAGTTGACCTAACTAGATATACAGAAACTAAGTAAATAAAATCATAAAATAATTTTCATAGGAATAGAGACCGAGTAAATGCAGAGATAGCCAATATTCATAGCTAGAGTTTGTTGATAATATAAACATAATATTGTACCCAAATTAGCCTACAGAATTAACTCTCTGGCAATCAAATTAGCAAGGGACTTTTTTCTACAATTACGTAAAATAACCCCACTATTAGGTCTGTTCCCCAAGGTGTTCAGGGAAAAGGGAAAAGAACTTACATGTCCTAAAATATTTATAGCAGCTTTCTTTGTAATGGAAAAGAACTGGAAATTGAAGGGATGCCCATCAACTGGGGCTAAATAAGTTGTGAGTATATGATTGTGATGGAATACTACTGTGCTGTAAGAAATAATGAGCAAGTTGATTTTAGAAAAACATGGGAAGATTTGCATGAAATAATGAAAATAGAAGCGAGCAGAACCAAGAGAACATTGTATACGGTAACAGTAAGATTGTTTGAAGAATAACTAAACTATTCGGAGTATCATAAATCTTCGAATCAACTACAAAGGACTTATAAAGGAAAATTCTATTTACCTTCAGAGAAAGAATTGATAAGTAGAAGTATGCACAGTATGGTTTTATACACACATGTACACACATGTGCATATATGTATGTATGTATATACACACACTCTGTGTGTGTGTGTGTGCGTGTATGTGTGTGTGAAGAGGGCCAAAATGACATCTCTATGTCAAGGTCAAGGTACAATGTGGTCCGACTAATATGAGCTCAGAATGCTCTAACACAGGTCAACCACAAATAGTTCAGATAAACATTTAGAGTGGAGATATCTCTAAATTTGTGAATCTTTTGAGCTACTGCAGTTCTGCTTTACTTATAGAGCCCTCTACCTTCTGTGATGTGGGTGGGCCATGACTGGGTGGACCTGTGCCATTGTCTTCCATGTCTCACAACTGATTCCAGAGTTTTTCAGAGAGACCTTAACAGTGTTCTTGTATGGCTTCTTCTGACCTCCACGTGAATGTCTGCCTTGTGTGAGCTGTCCATAAAATAGTCTTTGAGGCAAATGTATGTTTGGTATTTAAACAATGTGAGCAGCCCATTGGAGTTGCACTCAATATAGTAGAGTTTGAATGCTTGGCAATTCAGCTTAAGAAAGGACCTGAGTGTCTGGTACCCTATCCTGCCAGGTGATCTTCAGAATCTTCCCAAGACAATTCAAATGGAAGCCATTCAGTTTCCTGGCATGGCGCTGGTATACTGTTCAGGTTTCATAGGCATAATGCAATGAGGTTAGCCCAACGGCTGTGTAGATCTTCCTTCAATTTGGTAGGCAGGCTGATACCTCTTCTCTGCCACACTTTTTTTTTTCAGCCTCCCAAACACCAAGCTAACTCTGGCTATGCGTCAATCTCATCATCTATGTATACATCCCTAGAAAGTATACTGCCAAGGTAAGTGAACTTAATCACACTGTTCATATGTGTTTGTGTCAAATGTTGACCTTCTTTGGTGTGTGGGGGGGGAGGCAGGTGGGAGACAGTTTGGAACTTATATAACAAAAAAAATAAATTAAAAAATAAAATTATACAAAATCAAATTCACATGTAGAAGAAAGAAAAAGACTAAAATTGGGGAATTAATTAAAATAAAAGTTGAATGATGAAGGTTTGACATTGTCAAATCTCAATGTTGAAAAGCAATACTAACCAAAGCTACCTGTTACTAGGTAAAAACAAAACAAAACAAAACACAACCCTCGCCCTCAAAAAAAACCCACTGAAGACAACAACAAAAACCAGAAGTTAATCAATGAAATAGATTAAATAAGTAAGAATAAATAAGGAAATAGAAATTTCATCTTTGATAAATTCTAGAATTACAAAGTACTGGGGAAAGAATTCTGTATTCAACAAAAAAGAGTAGATGGACTGCATGAGTAAGATGGTTTGTGGAAACAAAAGCGAATGAGTAATTGGGACAATATTCTTTATTCATGCCTGGGCCAAGACAATAAAAATGACCCACTTGAATTTGCTCTGGGTGTCAGAATTTCTAGTTATAGCTCTGCAAAGGATACAATCATGTACACACACACACACACACACACACACACACAGATTATTGACTCTACAAAAATATGAAGCTTTTGCATTAGCAAAATCAGCTCCAGCACAACAAAAAGAGAAACTGTTGAGTAGGCAAAAAAAAATCTATTTTTTATATCTCAGATAAAAGTCTAATATCCAAGATGGACAAAGTATTGGCACACATACATAATGCTAAGAGGCATTTCTCAATAGGTAAGTGATCCACTTGAAAGAAAAATTGCAAACCATTTACACAAATCTGAAAACATTTGCAAAGTCACTACTAATATGAGGGCATACATTAAAACAACTCTGAGGTTTCCCTTCACACTCATAAAGTTGTCAAAGATGATAAAAGATAAAAATAGGCAGTGTTGGAGGAGTCATATGAAGACAGGCATATTAATGCACAGTGGGGAGAACTGTGAACTGGTACATCCCTTCTAAAGAACAATGTGGAAGTATACAAGCACTGTTACTAAACTTTGTGTTCCTTTTGTCCCAGCAAACCACTAGTGGGCATGTACCCCAAGGATGTCAAAGACTGAAAAAAGTCACAAATAGGATAATTTTGTCTGCATATTTATAGAGAGCAACACTTTTTGTTGTAGCAAATAACTGGGAAAGAAAAAAATCGGTCAACTGGTGAATGGCTGAACAAATTTTTGTAGCACAAGAATATTACGTTCTTGTAAGGCAAAACAAATATGTCATGCAGAGAAACAGAGGAAGAATTATATGTACAGATGCAGAAAAAAGTCAGTAGAGCTACAGAACAATATAAACAATGATTACAATTAGGCAAATGAAAACAGCACTGAAAGACAGCTAACCTCAGATTTAAGGCAATGGCCAATATTGATTTTGGAGAACCAATGGTAAAACACATTTTACTCTGCTCAATAGAGATGAGGGACTATGGGACTAGAGTTATGACACGTACTCTTTAGGGTCAGACTGATGAAGGCTATGAATCCCTCCTTAGAGTAATGTATTTAAATACACACAATAAAATACATACGATTACAAAGAAAACCAATTATATTGAAAATGCAGTTATATGTGTATGTGTGTGTGAGTATAAACAAGTTCACAGACCCTAAGGTTAAGCACCTTTGAACCTGGTAGATGTGTACAACAAATTTCCTATTTTATCATTTTGGGAAGTATTCCATTTAATCTCCTTTACTGATTTCAGATCCACTGATTAAAGATTAATCCCACCTGTGCAGCCCCTCTAGCACAGTTATTGTGGCGGTGGGAAGAGGTGTCTAGTGTTTGTAGACTGAGAGGAGCCTCTGGTGGCTACCAGGGAAATGACAGCCTCTTAGGGCTTCTATGCTAAAGAGGAGCCAGAAAGAAACTAACAAGGCTGGTGGAGCCCCGAATTGGTTCAACCGTTTTGGAGAATGATTTCGGATAATGTAAGAAAAGGCACAAAATTGTTCATTCCTTTTGACTCAATGATTTTTGTGTTAGGACCCTCTGCTGTGAAACTGACCTAGTTGCTGACTTGGGGGTGGAGTGATGAGGGTCTGGCATGTTTGGTCTCCATCCTTCTCCTACCTCAGCCTAAAGATCACCCTACCCAGGACCAGGACTATCCACTCCCCATCCTCTCCAGTTTCACTTTCCTCTCCAAAGACAGTCCCTGTCCTAAAGAGATTATGTTCTAAGGGAGGGGGATTAAATTACTGGGATGGGGAGTGGAACCATCTCCTTTCGGTAACAAAGGCTGTTTGTGGTTCCAGAATGGGTAGAGGATGAAGAGGAAGAGTCCACATTCTAGGGGAAGGCATGTAGAGTTGGGGAAGATGACCAGAGAGTAGAGACTAAAGTGAAACATTGGTTGGAACTTTCCTTGAGGAATGGACCAGGAAAGGCAGCCATGAAATAAGTACCTAAATATATGCAAAATATACTCCAAAAATCCAGTAATTTTTTGGAGGAAATTGGAGAGGGAAATGAAGAAAGTTTTCTTATAGCAGAGTTTTGAAGGAAGTGAAGTTCTAAGAGGAGAGATGAGAAGTGTATTCCAGGAGATGGCCAGGTGATGGGAGGTAGAGTGTCATGGGGGAATAGACCAGGGTGTCTAGGAAGAATATGGGAAGGGGAGGAATACCTAATGAGATTGGAAAGGTAGTTTGAGGCCAAGAGGTCAAGGGAGTGTTGTTGAGGGTTAGGTTTAGGGGTGCTTGGGATTCCAGAATACCAACACTCCAGGTCCTGTCCCAATGAATTTGATTCAAGCCTTCTTTCAGTCAAAATAGAATAAAGTTTATTAAAGAGTCACCATATTGAGTAAACTCTTAAGGGGCCTGAGCATTTGTATCTCTAATCTGAGTGGACCATATTGAACCTTGAGGCTTTGTCAGGCTCAAGCATCTGAGTACCTTCATGGAGGCAAGATGGATCTTATATACAGAAAGACTATGGGAAGGATTTAGGGGTGGTCTAGTAGTATGGGGTGATGGGAGGAAGGGTCCAGGGAGGATATTGAGGCGGACTTTAGGAGGATCTTGTTGGGACTGAGGTCAGACTCCAGGAACCAAGAGAATGGGGTTTTGATGGGATCAAGGGTGGGAAACAGCTGGACTTGACTGACTATGGAGGACTGGGCTAATTTAAGGGTAACTGAGATTCATTCATAGTGATAATGAAGAGGTTTAATCCACAAAGAGAGTTAGGGTTGCCTGAGACCCCCAAATACCAACATGCCAGGTCCTGATGAAAGAATTCGACTCAGGTCTTCTCAGCCAAAGGAAAGTAAAGTTTATTAATAGTTCGCCATATGGGGTAGACTCTCAAGGAGCCAGTCTATGCTAGGTCATTCTATGGCGCTTTTACACCACGTGGAGAGGAGATGGGATTCTATATACAGAAAGGTTGCGGGAGAAATCTAGGGGTAGTCTAGAGGAGGAGTTTGGGGAGGGTCTTCAGGAGGAATCAGATGAGGTCAGACTCCAGTAATAAGATTAGGGAGGGTCTTCAGGAGCCAAGATGAGGTCAGACTCCAGTAATGAAGACCAGATCCAGTTTAAGAGGGTTCCCAGAGACAGTTTAAGAGGGTTCCCAGAGCCTATACTCCATCAGTGTGACTTTGAAGAATTCACAACCTCTTTAATAAAGCTTAAAGATTTCCTTCTTTCAAAAACGGGACTAAGATTTTCACTCAATCGCCCTACCTAGAGTACAGGGTAAACCTCAAAGTGGTTTATAAGGTGCGTTAATGAATTATTCTTATCCTTAGTATTGTTATGGTTAACAAAATCACTAAATCTGCCCGGGACTTTCCTCCCAGATCCCAGGTCAAGGAGCACGCTCTGTAGGAGATTTGGGTGACACAGGTTGGTTGGTGTCCAACACAGGACTTGATTTGAAAGCCATAACCTGTGGGCCATTAATGAAACCCTTCCTGGTTCTGGAAGGTTGAGATCGATCTATTAAGGCCTCAGAATCCTCCCCAACCTCCTTTCCTCCATCTCTTGGTACTCCTCAAAGCCCCCAGCCCTCTTCCCCCTCGGCCTTAGGGCCAGGCAGGGCTAGGCTTGTCCCTAGAGAATTCTCATAAGGGTGTGGGGTGGGGGTGGGGGGAGAAAGAGGAGGAAGCCGACCTCTCCCCAGATGAAATTTATCACTCGCTGCTGGGCTTTTTTCCAAAACGAATTTGCCTCTCATCTCTGCTCCACCCTCTGGGCCCTGCCCAGTGCAGGTGTGATAATAAAGGAGGGTGGGGTGGGTGCAGGGTAGGTAAACCCCTTGCCCTGCCTACAGAAAACACTAATTATCAATCTGGAGCACAGGCAGGGCCCTGGGGGGCTTTCCCTTAGATCCACTCTCAGCTCCACCCACTCCAAGTCTGACCAGCTAGTCTGTGAAAGATCCTTAAAGAAAAAAAATATCATGATTGGGCAGGTCCTGACCCACATCTCACCTCCAAAGGGCTCGACAGATTGTCCTTGGGATAGATCATCTTGGAAAAAAGTCTACCTTGTGCTGATCACTCCTTTTTGGCACAGATCAACCAGCCTCATTCATTCAACCTTTTCATCTTGCCTACCAAGTCAAGCCTACTATGTGCCAGGCATACTGCCAAATGCTGGGGCTACAAAGAAAGGCAAAAGATGATAGGTTCTGCCTTCAAGGTGGTCACAGGCTAATGGGGGAGACAGCATGCAAACAAGCATCCTTTCCCCCTGGGGGTGGATGGAGAGGCCAAACTCCTTTGGGTGATTAGAGATGTCTTCCATGAGAGAAGTTCTGGGGCTTGATGTAAGCTGCATGATACCAGTTGCAAACAAGATCACACAGGGCAAATTGGACATCATCTTAGGGCACTGGCATTAAGGTGGAACTCGAAAATACGCAAGAGAACGGGGTTTAGAGCTGGAGGGGAGCTTCAGCATCGCCTAGTCCATCCCTTACATTTAACAGATGAGGGAAACTGAGGCCCAGGAAGGCCATGAGTGGGGTACACTCTGCACCCTCTGTGAAAAGTCCTCAGAATGAGAAGGGAGAGAAACTATTTCACAACCTAGGACCCTTCCCTTGTTGTTATTAGCAGTAGGCTCTTTATCAAGAGTTTTTGGACTTCCACCTTTGCATACCACACCCTTATAAGCCTTAGGCCCTTTTTCAAGAGTTTTTGACCTCCACACTTGCTTGTGACCTTTTCCTCCCTTGCTTTGGCCTTTACCTTAGAAAGACCTGGGTAATACCTTGGCTTCCTGTCCCGTCCCTCCTGTCAGCAGAGTTAGTGGCGGGCTCCTTTGTTATCCACCATTGGGTTAGATTTCACACCAAGACTGAGAGCCCACCTCATAGCCAAAGGGAGAAGGGACAGAGGAGGGGAAGGAGTTTGACCGCCTTAGGGTATAAGTTCCTGTTCTGACTTTTGTAACATACCTCCTCTCCTGGATCCCCAGACTGCCCTCTTCCTTCGGGAGAAGAGAATAAAACTTCCTGTTCCTTCTTCAAGATGCCTCTGATTTTTTAAATTTTTCTTGGGGAGGGGATTTTTGGGGTTTCTGTACCCCACACAGCTATGACCTGTTCAGGGTTGGACATGCAGGAAGTGTCATGTCTAGGATCTGAAGCCAGGTTTTCTCATTCCCCACGCTGTGCTGAGGTTCATGCCTCATGCCCCTCAGTCAAGCCTGCTCTAGCATTTTGGGAGACAAAGATCTGAAATGATAATGTGGGATCTCCTGAACACATCAAGAATCTTAGAACTGACTGTTAGTCACTTGAAGAATACATTCTAATTTTATTTTTAGCAACAAAAGTGAAATTGTAGTCACATACTATACATTAAATGAATCTTCACATAAAAGAGATTATCAGGCTGATTAATAGAAAGGTATTTTTTCTGAATAGTGGTTTACTCAGACTTATCCTTGCACAAACACATGATTAGCCTTCTGTTCCCCCTAATCAAGCTACCAGCTTCTCATTTCCTCCATCCATGCTTAAATGGTCCACCCATTCTCTAAACTGAAATCTTCAAGCCATCTGTGATCTCACTGATTAAATATCTGGGTGGGCAACAAAGTGTGGCAAGTCCTCAAATCGAAGGGAGTACTTGTCTTCCGAGGAACCTGTCTGTGGACCAAGAAGCAGTAGCTGGAACTGAACATGGAGTAATTGATTGGTTCAAGGTTGGAAAAGGAGTATGACAAGACTTTATCTTGTAATAATAATAAGCATTTATACAGTACTTTTAAGTATATTAACTTACTTGAGTTATTACCTCCATTTTATAGTTGAGGAAGCAAGGGTTCGGGTGGGCAAAGCAACTTGCTTAAAGACTGAAGGCTGGGTTGAGAAGCCAGAGGGTCTGGGACTCGATCCTCAGTTTGGGGTTTTGGACTTACAACTGGGGCTGTGCTTTATGGGAACCTAGATATGAACCTTATCCCCTTTCTCCCCCAGAGACTGAGATGGTACAGCCAGTTCTCCTTTTCCTGTTCTGAGGTGGAACAGGGGGAGGAGGATTATGCCTCCCATATAGAGGGGGAATAAGTTTGTATATATGTGATTATACTTTTTGAAGTAAATATTCTTCCGTGTAAAAGCTTAATAAAAAAGAAGTTAATGAGAGAGTTGAGTCTTCAATCCAGTTGTCTTGGCTTTAAAATTCCTGAGCTGTTTATCAGAGACAGTTAGGGTAGCTTCTTGGGGCTTTGCCGCAGAATGTCAACATCAGAGGAATCCAAGAGGATACTTTTTGCCTTCTGGGTGATCCTGAATCACCTGATCCTCAGGCTACTGTCATGATGTTCCTCTCCCAGAGACCATTTTCCCTAGCCACTGCCTTCTCTTACCTCCTTCTGACAGCTGGAGTTTTAATATTTTGGGAACAGGCTTCTATCATGACTATAGTTGACTGGACCAGTCTTCTCATCCCATGCAATGCCTTTCACACTAGCCAAGGAGTGATCTGTAGGAATTTTTGTACTGGGGGAACTTCTCCTGGCCTAAATATAAAATAAAATCCTCATCTGCCCCTCCCAAAACACAAAAGGCACCCTTGACATCAGTGTCCCAGAGTCTCCTCCTGGGGCAGGGGAATGACGGTGATGTACTGACCTGGGGTCTTTGTCTCTCCCCTTCTGGGCCTCATGTCTCCTTCTGACTCTGCTTTTCATTTTTCTGGGCATTTATACCAAACTTCAGCTACAATCTCCTTCTGAAACTTCTCTCAGCTCCAGAAGCCTCTTCACTCTGGATCATGACTATCTCCTACAGGCCCTCTTCTCCCACTGGCCTCTGGTGAATTCCTCCTGGGACCTTCCACTTTGGGGAGTGACCCAGATTAGTTAACCTCCATTTTCCTTTACTTGGGGCTCTTGCTTCTTTCTGACTTTCTGTGTGACACATGCCCTTCTTCCCTTACCCAACATACCTCCCTCCTATTTTTTTCAGGTCTCTCTTGTTTGCTATCTCCCCACGTTAGACGAGAAGTTACTTGATGGTAGGCATTGTCTTCGTTTTCATTTGATCAGTTTACTACTACTGGGCACTGCTTCTCCACTGCCTGCGGTATATAGTAAGTGCTTTAGAAATGTTCCTTGTCTGCCCGGGGCCAGGAACTGGGGGTGACAGCGGGGGTATGGCCTCAGGCACTGGGATTGCTTATCGAGGGTTCTGTTAACCTGGCTTTTCTGCCTTCAAAGTCTTTGTTACTGGTGGGATAGGCTAAAAAATAAGGAAATAATTGGATGTCAGAACAGGACTAGATTTGCAGTCTCAGTTGGCCCTTGAATGTGTCTCTCAGTTCAGCTTTGCCAGTGGCAGAGAGCTAAGGAGTGGGCTTCCTTGGGAGCTCTGGTTTGAAACCAGAAGTAGTTAGTCTGGGGAGAAGCATGCTAAAATTAATCTTTGGAGGCATACGATGTGTGCCAAACACCCCAGTCCTTACGGTGTAAGTGGGAGGAATAGCCAGACCATCAGGGGCAAAAATGATCAGAAAAATCAGGTTGGAACACAGGGATTGGCAAAGACATGGAAGATAATAGATTACTGAGGCTACATCATTTAGGGACCCCTAGAAGAGAGTGCAGGTGGTGCCATGGCCTGAAACCTGGGGGATGGAGGCAACTTTGTGACTGACCAACATCTGCTAAACTCTGGCTATATGCAAGATTCCATGTTGGGCCTGGGGAAGTTCCTCCAGGAATTCACATTCTGTTGGAAGGGAAGGATGGTGGACATTTTAGACTTCTCTGCCTTACTCTTAGAAAAGTCATCATTCGGAAATATTATCTCTAAAGATCCAAACAACCTTGGTGCCTCATCTGTACATTCTGCCCCTCTTATTGGAGAGTGGAGCCATGGGCTCCTCTGTTTAAGGAGAGGGCATAATGATGAGGTATAGTTTTGGGGTTTAGAGGTGCTTGAGACCCCAAAATACCAACATGCCTGGTCCTGCCAAAAGAATTCCACTCAAGTCTTCTCTCAGCCAAAGAAAAGTAAAGTTTATTGAAAGTTTGCCATATGGGGTGGACTCTTAAGGAGCCTAGATATCTGTGATGCTTGTATTGGGCAAGCAGGACAGAGCAAGTCTGACAGAGTAAGTATGTCATAGAATAAGTCTGTGCTAGGTCATTCTATGGCTCTCTCACACAACATGGAGGTATGTGAGATGAAAGAGTTCGGAGTCTGAATCTAAGGTCAGAAAAGGTCTTTATTCTTTCTCATGAAAAAGGACTCTACCCTCTGTCGCCCACATGATGTCTGCAGGGAGAAAGCCACAGGTAGAAGCAAGTTCATGGTTATATAATCTTCCAATGCAGAAACCCAACCCCCCCAACTGGCCTTCACTCTTATTGGTAGGGGGGCTGTCCCACAACTTAAGCGTGGGAATCTCTCTGAGATAAAGGACCTGGAAACGTGGGTGTCCAATGAAAGCAGTCTTAACTTTATTTGGCATATCTTCTGCTGAGTTGGCTTTGGGGGAGGGTCTCCATTGCTCTAAGCTTGAAGGTCAGATGACTTAACCCTAGGCCTAGTGAGTACTGGAGACATTCTAGATTTGATTTTTCAGAATGGGGAAACCCCACTATAAATTATCCCTCACAGAGGGAAGATGGGGTCTTATATACAGAGAAATCTAGGGGTGGTCTAGAGGAGGAGTTTGGGGAGGGTCTTCAGGAGGAGTCAATGAGGTCAGACTCCAGTAATGAGTTTGGGGAGAGTCTTCAGGAGGAGTTAATGAGGTCAATGCAAGGGTGGATTGATATTTTGATAGGCTCAAGGGTGGGAAGTAGATGGACAATAGATGGCTAGGCTAATAACAGAGATTTGGGTCCAGCCACAGTGAAATACTTATGGCCTCTGCAAATGCCTCATCAAGTGGAAAGATTTAATCAGACTTCAAGGGATTCCCAGAGCCTGCACCTCATCACCTTCACCCTGTTTGCCTCAGTTTCCTCATCTGTAAAATGAGCTGGAGGAGGAAATGGCAAACCACCCCAGTATCTTTGCAACAAAACCCCCAAACGGGGTCATGGAGAGTCTGTCAAAATGGAAACAACTGAACAACAGTTGGAACAAACAGTTGGCTAACTTGGCTTCAGGATGGAGGTGAATTGGGAGAAGGCAGATGGCAGTGGTCGATAAGGTGGGGGCTATCATCACGTGACTAGTGGTGATGTGGTGGACTGTATAGAGTTGAATTGATTAACTCTAAGGTCAACACTTAGAAGGAAAGTGAGGCCAGAACACAGGAAATAGACTGGGGGGACAGGAAGACATTAAATAAATGATTTTCTCTTGGTGAAGACTATCTTTACCCAAAGAGCCCAAACCCCAGGTTTAGCTTTAGGAAAGAAGGGAGGAGCCTGGGAAAAGAACTATTAACTCATCAAAGAATTGATCAAATTCCCCATTTATCACCTTCTGGAAGGCAGGGACAGCCCAGCCTTGAGGGGATGAGCTGCAAGTCAGAGGAGGGATAAAAAAAGTAGAAGTTTAGTCCTGAGTCACCTCTGGTGGAGGGGATAAGGAGAGGTGAGGAAGGGGTGAAACTGCATGGGACTACAGACTGAGATTAGGAGGAAAAGGCCCATCCAGGACACTCGGACCAGGAATCCGTGCTTGGGCTGGGCTGATGGGTGAAAACTACCTGTGCTGGAGTCGCCAGTGCTTTCAGGAGATGAGTCACCCCACAAGTTCAGACTCATACTTTTATTTTGGTTTAAAGAGCTTAGTGATAAAGCTCCCACTTGTCTGCCCCAGGAACTGGCTGACCTCTGAAGTCCCCTATAGTTTAAACATTTTATGACTTCTTTGGAGGTCCAGGCCTGAGGGGAGTACAGCCTGGGAAGAGGGAGAAGGTTCCAGCTTCTGAGATCCCTGCATGAAAAAGGCTGGTTTACCAGTTCCTCTCTTCTAAACTGGGAGTTAAACTTTTCCATTTTCCTTGTTCTCAATGTTTGATTGATTGAAAAAGCATTTATTCAAAGCTCATTATGTGTTAAGCACTAGGGAAGGCAAAAAAAAAAGGGAGTCCAGACAGCTGCTCCCCTCCAGGAATTTAATTTCTAATTGAGGGAGACAGCACTATAGAGGAGTGAAATATGTTGCAGTCTGGGTGAGTGGGACACACTCTGCACCCTCTGGGAAGACTCCTCAGAATGACAAGGGAGAGAAAAGACTGGACAGACCTGAGTCCTGGGTTTACACAACCTAGGACTCTTCCCCCATTCCCTTCTTGTCATCAGCATTAGACCCCTTTCAGGAGTTTTTGACCTTCACCCCTTGCCTGTGACTTTTCCCCTCCCTTGCTTTTGGCATTTACCAAATAAGGCCATGGATGATACCTTGGCTTCCTGTCCCACCTCCCTGACAATAGGAGATAGTGGCGGGCTTCTTTGTTATCTGCCATTGGGTTAGATTTCTCACCAAGACTGGGAGCCGGCTTCCTAGCCAATGGGAGAAGGGACAGCTGGGGGAGGGGACTTGACCACCTTAGGTTATAAATTTTTGTTCTGTCTTTTGTAACACTTCTCACCTTGTCCCCACCATGGAGAGCACTGTCCTCTTCCCAGGGGTGGGGGGGGAGGGAAAGAGAATAAAACCCCCTGTTCTTTCCTCAGGATGCCTGTGACTTTTGATTTTTCTTGGGGAGGGGATTTTTGGGGTCCCCATACTACACACATAGGGATGCCAGGACCCCAAAAATGCAAGGGTACAGGGCAGGGGTCTGCCTAGAAAGAATTAAGACTACTCAAGCCTTCTTTCAGTCCAAGTATCAAATTTGTTAAGACAGGGGTTTCAGGTTGGTGAGATTCATAGTGAGTCTGCAGTATTTGTGATGCCAGTGCGGCAGATTCTTAATGAATCTGCATTTGTTGAGGGTGGGACGGATATTTTTATACAGAAAAAGTGTGGGAAGATCTGGATGGGATCTAGAAGTGGCAAGGTGGGCCAGGTGCTGACAGTGAGAGCCACAGTGAAAGGGCAGTTAGAAGAATTGACTTTGAAAGGGCCATTTTGGGTGCTCAGGCAAACACCAGAGGCCTGGGCTCAGGGGCTTTGGGGTCCAGATCCCAAAGACTTGGTCTTTTCCTTTTAGGGATGAAGTGTGATTCCCCACCCCAATGAACAGTGAGGGATGTTTTGGTTTGGATAGAAAATTGACCCATTGACAGAACCTTTTGAGAAGCAAGGCAGTACTGGTTTGATGATCATTCAGAAGTGAAAGTTTGTACGTCAGCCATAGGAGTCTAATGACACATCAGTAGGGTCACCTAGATCTAGTGGGCCTTGGGAGCCCCTTCCCCAAGAAACAGGTTGAGAGAGCTAGGGCAGAGAGAGTTCAATTCTCTGCTTCTTGTCTCTGGAATCCTTGGCAACCAAATCTGCCACTGCTTGCTCCTCTCCGGCCCCCAATCCTGGGTTACCCCAAGTGAATGCTGCCTGAGGAAGCCACAGCACCTTAATGGCAGCTTCCCTTAGAGAAGGGTATTATCTGATCTCAACTGAGCCTTTACTGGGATAAGGTATTCACAACCAACCTGGGAGGGATCATCTACTTTTCATTCTCATTCCTCTTCCCTGGTGCCTTCACTCAATCGGTTGCCCAGTCTTGTTTGTTTCTACCTCTGTAAAACCTATGGAGGCTGTTGACTTCCCCCTATTCCCATTACTTCAAGGCATGAATGGTTCTATTGATGAGGTATAGGCTCTGGGACCTCCCCCCCCCCTTGTGCTCTCCTTGAATCTTTCCACATAAGGTATTTGCCTGAGGCCATAAATCTTTCCTTCTAGCAGGGCCCAAATCTCTTACTAGCCTAGCCCTCAGTTGTCCAGCTACTTCCCACCCTTGATCCTCCCAAAATATCTATGCTCAAATCTCTTACCCTTAAACTAACCTAGCTCTCCATTGTTTGTCATCTCTAGGTAGCCTCCAGCTATTTCCCACCCTTAATCTCTCATTACTGGAGAATGATTTGGCCTCATTTGACTCCTCCTGAAGACCCTCCCCAAACTCCTCCTCTAGACCACCCCTAGAACTTTCCCACAACCTTTCTATGTATAAGCTCCATCTTGCCTCCATGAGGTAGCTGAGAATTATCTAGGGCAGACTTACTGCCTGTCCAATGAAATTGTCACAAATACCGAGGATCCTTAAGAGTCTACCCATTATGGCAAACCTTTAATAGATTTTGCTTTACTTTGGCTGAGAGGAGACTTGAGTTGAATTCATTCAGTGGGACCCAGCATGTTGGTATTTTGGGGTCTTGCATATTCCTAAACCTTAAACCTCAACACCAATGAGTCTTCTGCCTACCCATAGACATAGTGCCTTGTTTCAGACATGTTCCACCTTTTGTCCACATTATTACAATAACCTAACCGGTCTCCCTCCATCTTCTCCAGCCCATCCTTCATAAAGCTGCCAAAGCAATATTCCCAAAGTACAGATTTGAAACATCCTCCTCCCCCCTCCTCCACATTATACTGCTCAAGAGCTCAAGAAACTCCAGTGGTGCCTTATGACATCTAGGACCAAATGCAAATTCCTCTGTTTGGAAGGTCCTTCATAGTCTCAGTCCAACCCATCTCTCCTGAATAATTACACCTTTATGTTATAGCACATGTTCCCACTCTGCAGCTGAGAGAAATAACTATTAACCAATGATTTGGGGAGATCCAGAGTTCCCCCTTTTTCTAAAGTCCTTTCAAAGCTCAGTTTCTGAAGATTGAACTTTTTCCTCAAATTGATCAAACCCCACCCAACCTTGGAAGGAATCTAATCTAAGATGAATTCCTGCCCATTGTGTTCCCCACAAGCAAGTTTGGGTGGAGGTGGATCCTTTGTCTAGATTGCCCAAGACTGGGGGTGGTCTGCACATAGAGATAGTTTCTTTGTGCCTGAATGACAAGATGTCACTCTCCTAGCCCCTCAAGGGAGGGAGCCCACTTCCCTTTGTAAAACATCTCTCACTAACTGTTAACCAATCAGAGTTGATTGCCACTCTCAGGAACACCGGTCTTCCAAGGGCTTGTAAACTGTAAGCCCACTGCCAAGAGGGGTCTTTGGTGTTTCAGAGCATCACTGACCCTTTTATTAATAAAATGCTAGTATCTTAATAAAATAATTAATTACCTGGAAACTATGTCTCTCAAACTTTTTGAACCTCACGCAGCCAAGCTTGCCTACTCCTAGTCTTCAGATTGAGTTGAGGGTTGGGACAATTTTTGCCTTTCTTTGGACCCATCATGCTTAGCACACAGTAAGTGCTTAATAAATTCTTGTTGACTGATATGACTTTCCATTTTCCTTCTCCATGACTTTGTATAGGCCATAAGCCACACCTACAGTGCTCGTCTCATTGCTGCTTCTGATGCTCAGAAGATTCAACAATTTATTGATCTTTTGTTTTTACATCACCCTCATTTCCCCACTGAATCCTCTCTTCTCTACCAGAAAGCTGTTGCTAATAATAATAATTTTTTTTTGCTTTTTGTTTTGAAAAAAATGTCACTTTACATAAACATTCCTGGATCCTCAGCTTTGTGAAGGACTTGGAACAGACGGGGAAAGACCTTCTCACATCTCTTATTTGTGGTCAGGCTTGACCATTTTAATTTCACAGGATTCTATTCTTACTGTTTTGTGATGGGTGGTTCTTTTTTTTTCCCTGTAGGGAAGCTCACAAATCCATTTGGGGAAACAGGACTCACGTACAAGACAACTGTAGAGCCAAAGTAAATGAATGATATGTAGATTGTGCTATCAAGGGGGCTGAAATGAACCAAATGAATCCTGTAGATGACAGAAGTGGGGGCGACAGAAGTGAAGAGAGCACTGGCCTTGGAGTCAGGAGGATCTGAGTTCAAATCCAGCCTCAGACACTTAACATGTATTAGCTGTGTGACCTTGGGCAAGTCACTTAACCCCAAATGCGCTGCCTTTCCCCCTCCAAAAAGACAAAAAATTTTAATTCCTTTAAAGGAAGAGACTTAAGGGACTGGGAAAACCTTGATCTAAGTACTGGAATGGAGAAGATTTGGATAGACAGGTAAGGGAGGGGATGATGGGTTCAGATGCTACCTCTGATGGTTTTTAGGCAATTCAGGGGATTTCCCTGAATCTCAGTTTCAGGCAGCCAGTCCAGCAACAAGGCAGAAAGTATTTACTAAGCACCTACATGTGCCAGGCCCTGTGCTAATGCTGGGGATACAAAGAAAGACAAAAACTTGGTTCCTGCCATTAAAAGAAAATCTTTGTTCAGGCTTTCACCCTGAATAATGAAGCAAACTCAGGCAAAGAAAATTCAAAGGAGTTTATTGTAGTACCCAAGACAAAAGGGTGTTGAAGGTGATCAAACTTGCTGTTTTTAAAGATGAAATAAGAGAAGACAACCGTGATAGGTGCTTATTTCTAAAAGGGGAAGAGTTTACGATCCAGGTAAATGGAGATTTCTAAAAAGGGGGTCAGACTATTGGGCTGCCCTTTCCTGGCCTGTGGTTGGCATGTATTGAGGTTTCCCCTTATGACTGGGCTGGCACTGACTAGTAGGAAAGGGGGACAGGAAATCATGGCTTCACCACAATGAACTTGGTAGAAATGGCTAAGTTCTGTACCCTAACCTCAAGAGGTTCATGTTCTAATGGAGGAGACTTTCACACAAAAGGGAAATTCTTTTCTCTGTCCTTTTTGTATATAAGCATCAGTCTCATCCCCATTAAGTAGCATTGATTGATGATGGTGAGTGGGATAAGTAAACTCATGTGAATACTTCTCAAATTTAGAGTGGCTTCAGCATCCACTAGGCCTGAGTTTCTATTTACTAGAAATCACAAGTTTAAGAGAACTGAAACTTAGAGCAACAGAAAGGCTTCCCCCCCTCCTCCGCTTTTTGTATAAGATAAGCCAAATAAGGATAGAAATATTTTCTCTAGTTTACATTGGCTAATTCTATATCATCTTGTTCCTTGTTTCTGGGATAGATTTTCATGCTTAGACTGTGAGCCCAAGTCCCAGCCAATGGGAGAAGGGTCAGTCAAGAGGGTGGGAGAATTTCTGTGTTAGGGCTATATCATCATGCTTTAGCTTTCTGTAAATTGCTTCTCCCTTCTGACTTTTGTTGGATTGGAAACACTCTTTCTTTCGAGATCATAATAAACTCCTTTTTGCTTCTACCTTGAGAAGTCTCTGAGTTATTTTGAGTAAGTGGTTTTCTGACCCACACAATGGTCTGTTGAGAATACCATGGAAGTATTCAGCCCATCCCTCTAGGATCATAGGTCACTGACCATTTACTGCAGATTGAAGTCAATCCCTTCATACCTGAAGCTCCAACTGAAGAAGAGGCTTTGAATGCCATTAGGCTCCTTTCCTGTGGCAAAGCACCTGGTGCTGATTCTATTCCAGCTAAGATTTACAAGATAGGGGGTCCATTGCTCAAACAAAAACTGACTGAAAATTTTCAGGTTATATGGCAAGAGGAGAAGTTGAAGGATATCTCCACTGTCCATCTCAATAAAGGTAAAGGAAATAGACTGTCCTGTGACAGTCACTGGGGGGAGGGGTGTCTCTCTCTTAGTCATTGCTGGCAGGATTCTTGCCAGAGTCCTCCTTAATAGGTTGATCTTTTGCCTGGAAGATGATCCTCTACCTGAGAGCCAATATGGCTTCAAAAAGGGCTAAGGAACAGTTAAGGTGCTTACAACTCCAGGAGAAATGCCAGGAGCAGAACAGAGGTCTGTACACAACATTTGTAGATCTGACCAAGCCTTTCAATACCGTTAGTCATGAGGGTTTATGGAAAATTATGTCAAAATTTGGTTGCCCTGAGAAATTCATCAGCATCATACATCAATTGCCCAGGTTCTGGATAAAGGCCAATGCTCTCATGCCTTCCCAGTCACCAATGGAGTGAAACAAGGTTGTGTGCTTGTTCCCATGCTTTTTATCATGATCTTTTCAGCCATTCAGTGGTCAAATGTTTTCAATGAGTATGAAAACGGCATCAAGGTCAGCTACCACACTGATGGTAAATTCTTCAACTTGAAAAAGCTACAAGCCAAGAGCAGAGTGGAGGGAGTACGGGGGCATGATTTTCTGTTCGCAGATGACTGTGAACTCAGTGCAGCCTCCGAAGCTGAGATGCAACGAAGTATGGATCAGTTCTCTGCTGCTGTGCTAATTATGGCCTAACAATTAACACCAAGAAAACACAGGTGCCCCATCAGCCACCCCCACACCATCCACACATGGGACCATCACTTACAGCAAATGGAGAAGTTCTGAATGGTGTGGATGAGCTCACTTACCTCAGTAGTACTTTCCTGGGATGTGCACATCGATCATGAGGTTGATACACTCATTGCCAGGGCTAGCTCAGTGTTTGGGAGACTCCCAAGGAAAGTATGGGAGAGAAGAGGTATTAGAGCAGTGGTTCTCAACCTTCCTAATGCCAACCCTTTATTACTCCTATGTGGTCGTATCTGCATGTGGGTGGACCGGCCTGGAGATGGATAGAGGAGTGGTGTCTCGGTTCTCGAGACCATTGGAAATATGTGTTTTCTGATGGTCTCAGGCAACCCCTGTGAAAGGGTCATTCAACCCCCAAAGGGGTTTCGACCCCCAGGTTGAGAACTGCTGTCTTAGACTGACTCTCAAACCACCCAGAATCCTATTTAGTAGGTATGTGTCCTTGGGCAAGTCATTTACTCAGTTTTCAGACTGAGTTCCCTGATTTGCAAGATAGCAATGATAGCTAGAATCACTCACAGGGTGATGGATGGATGAAATACTAACAGCAACACAACCATAATAATAATAATAGTTAACATTATATAACACTATGTGCCAGGCACTGGGCTAAGTGCTTTACAATTATTATGTCATTTGATTCTTAAAATAACCCTGGGAGGTAGGCACTATTATCCCCATTTTATGGGTGAAGAAACTGAGGCAAATAGGTGCAGTTACTTGCCCAGGGTCATAAAGCTCATAAGTATATGAGGCTGGATTTGAACTCATGTCTTCCTGACTCCAGGCCCAGATATTCTATCCACTGTGCCATCTGTTGTTATTATTGTTCCAATCACAAGTCAATTTTTAAAAAAAAATTATTTATTTACTTTTAGTTTACAACATTCAGTTCCACAATCCCTTGAGTTCCAAATTTTCTCCCCTCCCTCTCCCCCATGGGGCCATGCAATAGCTTCTACAAATGCCTTCGAACTAAACAACTAGTTGATTTTCTGAAGTCTTTGAGTCCTCCTCAAAGCTCCCAAGGCTCCCCCTTCCTGCACCCTCTCAGCTGAGAACCTTGTCTCAAGAGGAAATTGAGGCCATTCACCATGAGCTGCCTCTTCTCTCCTCCTCTCCCTCTCCCCTCTTCGCCCCCCTCCTCTCACCTCACTCAGAAGCCTCCTCCCACTCTGGCTTCTTTCACTCCCACCTCCCTTAAGGAGGCCATCCTCTCCTTGCCATGGAAGATTTTGAAGGAGGGACCCATGCTTTAGAAGCCTTTTGGAGGATAGAGTCTAGAGAAAGGGTTGAGGAAGAGAGAGAGATTATAGTAGTCTAGGCAAAGGCGGTGATGAAGGACCTGAATGAGGGTGGTGAATGCGGTTAGAGCTCACCTGGAGAATCAGGCTCAGTTCTGAGCGCCGTGTTTGAGGAAGCCCATTGAAGCATTGGTACATGACATAAGGAAAGCATTACTGGACGTGGGACTGTCAACCTATCAATGAAAAAGCAATAATTAAGCACCTAAGGTGTGCTGGGGTGTTGTGGAAGGCACTGAACATACAAAGAGAGCACTGAAAAATTGGAGCTGTTCTGCAGGGAAAAGAGAACACTGATAGCCATCTTCAAATATTTAAAGAGCCTTCACATGGAAGACAGGTGGTTTACTTGGCCCTGGCAGCAGAATGAAGGCCTGTGGATGCAAGTTACAGACAGGCAGATTTTGGCTTTATCTTCTTCTCTCTTTCTGCCACTCCCCCCAATCTTCCCCATTGCCGGTCACCAGCACCACTTCTTCCTTTTCATTGTCTGTCCTGGGCCCACCTAGTCATATTTGGTAGGGTCTCACCCAGATTGCTGTTCTGGCCCCTTTGCTCTCTCTCTGGGAAGACTGAGCACCCTGACACCTGATGTCTGTGGGGAAACCATTCTGTGTCCTCACTGCTGAGATGAGGAGGAGGGAAAATCTGGCTCAATGCTATCGCAGAGGCCAGGTGAGGTTCCTCCTACTAGCTCCAGCAGAAATGAGCAAGTTCCTGCTGACTCAGCAGTGTCCTAATGAACCCCTTCTGGTCAGAGCCCTTCTCTGGGTACCCTGTAACATGCCAGGCATGATAACAGCTCTAGGGTTTTGTAATCTGGGAATAACTGTGATGACTCAGGGAGAGGTGATGTAAACTGGTTTGACCTGCAGAATGACCCTACTCTAGGAGGTGGGGGAAGGGGTCCTGACCACTGAAGCCATTGGAAGGTAGGGCATGGTATGAGACCCTGGACACCAACCTTTAATCCCCTGAAAAGGATAGGGTAAGGTTACCACCCAAGTATGAATCTAAGCCCACAAAAGCTCTGTCACTATAAAATTCACCTGAGTCCACTGGACTCAGACCATGCCCTAGTCTAGGCAGATACCATGGCCCAGTCCCTCCCTTCAGTCATTGGGTTCAGCCTGTTTGCCTCATCTCAACAGACTTCACGACCAATTGTTGTTCTCTGGACTCTTGGGATCTGTGATTTCTGGTTGTCTGAGACTTTGACCTACCCAATGGAAGAAGGAAGGAGCTCAGGAAGTCCTATTAAAGACAAAGCTTCCTTCCTAGGGTGGTAGTCAGATCTGGAGCAGGATGAGGCCTCAGAGATCATCGCATGGAACTTCCCCAGTGTACGGATGAGGAAACCTTGGGAGGGGAAGTGATTGGCCCAAAATTACACAGGCAGTGAATGAGTACTGGAGGTGGGATTTGAACCCAAGCCCTCCTGACTCCAGGGCCAGGGGGTCTTTACACTGTTTCGTGCTGAGTTTTCTTCTGTTTCCTCTAATTTCTTGATTCTACAAAGCATCCAGGTTGACCTTGATTTCTCGAATGGTCTGAAAGCTGTAGGCCACCATGTGAAGCACTGGTCTGTCCCAGCTCCTCACTGGGCTGGTATAGGGGTGGGGGACAGGGAGCTGAGCCTCCTGCATGGTCCACCCTGAACTGGATCATGTGAACATAGGCTTAGAGCTCTGTCCATTTGCATAGGATAATCTCAGCCTTGTGAATGGAATGAGAGCTGAGCCTCCAGTAGGCAACGAGAAAGCATTTATTAAATTCTCACAGTGTGTCAAGTACTGTGCTGAGTGCTGGGGATACAAATGGAAAAGCAAGACAGTCCCTGTTCTCAAGAGCCCCCTGCTTTAACAGGTGGAGTCCCAAGAAGACCGTGTTGGTTTCTGTCACCAAGCCATTCGATGGTGCCAAGGACTTGGGTGGTGAGGACTTTCTCTTTCTGGTGCTCTGTACCTGTGGCTGGTGAGGAGGGCAGGAGCACTATCTGTAGCCGAAGCTGCCAGAACTCATCTTCACGGGGGTCCCTCCTTGACCCCAGGGCTCTCTGTGCCAGGCTCACCTTAGAAAGCCAGGCAGGCAGTATGGGTCCCATTGTCATGCAAAAGAAACACAAGGGAATAATATTGCACCACACCTCTCCCTAGTGTACACACAAAGCATTACACCACTGTCTTTGCTCTGAACTGTGTTTGACCATGCAGTGATCACAGCTTTACATAGATTGTAGTCATGTAGGCATATAACTTATAGCCGTAGTCATAGCTGGGACGGGTGCTAGAGATCATTCTAGTCCAGTTCTCCTATTTTTTAGGTGATAAAAAGTCCAGAAAGGGAGTCGACTTGCCCAAGGTCACCCTTTTGAGCTTGAAATGAAATTAATAATGGTAATATTAATAATGGACATTTATGTATCAGAGGTCTGTAATGCACTTTACACACTTCATCGTTGGTTATCTTCACAGCAGCCCTGTGAGGTAGGTTATATCATGTCCATTTTGTTCCAAACCTGTAATTTCATTGGTACAAGGGACTCCTAGGGAGGAAATTCCCTTGCCACTCAGCAGATCTTTTGCCTCATAGTTTTAGAGGTTCCCTCGGGGACTCTGAAAAGCTCAGTGACTTGCCCGGGGTGATACAGTCAGAGGCAGGACCCGAGCTCAGGTCTTCCTAACTCTGAGGCCAGTTCTGTATGCAGGCCAGCCACCAGAGACTAAGAGAGCTTGAGTAATTAACCCTAGGTCCTCTAGCTAAGGTGAATGAGGCAGGTTTAAACCCAGGTAGGTCTCCCTGACTCCAGGTACTGTGTTTTATCTCCCCTGTGCTGCCTTTCATAGATCCTACCATCGCCTGTCTGGGTTTCCTGGTGTATTGAATGACACCTGGGACAAAGAGTGGGGGTGGAACAACAGGTACATTTTCTAGCTGTTTAATTCTGTAATCAGCCAGATCTCCAAATACCTGCGGAAAGTATATCCGAGACCTGGTAAAATGGTTCATTGCAGAGTTTTCCACAGACGACTAAGACAACCTACAGTCTACATCTGATGATGAAGTGGTCCATATATTTTAATGGTTTATTGAGGAAATTTAGCCTCTTTTAAACCAAAATATTGCTGCATATAATCCAGATTTTTAATATAAGGGAAAAATATCTTTAGAATTGACATTTCCTCCCGAACCTTTATTCACATCACATGGTAGGGTTCCAAGTGCAGTCTGGGAAAAGCTGCCTAGAGTCCTTCTCTCTATGGTAATTTTGACACTTAGCAAAGATCAGAGGAGTTAGAATGGGATCCTTAGTCTGATCCCTTCATTATATAAGGCCCAGAGATGGGAAATCATTTGCCCAAGGGCACACAGCAAATAAGTGACAGTATAGGAATTTGAACCCAGGTCTTAATGTTTCAAATTTAGTATTCTGTCTCTTATCCCTTGCTATCACACATCTGGCATTGCCCTCTGATGGCTTTGCCTGTTTTCTTCTTGCCTTGGCCCCAGACTGGAAACACTTAGAGAACAACGAAGATGACTTTGATCTTCCTCTGTCCCTCAGCATCCTTGCCAAGGAGAAACCTGATGAGGAAGAGAGGGAAGGAGGGGGGAAATTCACTTGAGGTGTGGTCAGAAGATAACAAGAAATTTCCTTATTGCAGAGAGGCTGACTGTTACTTGATTGGGGGAAGGGGAGAAGAACATGGAGGAGGAGTGGTCTCCAAGGGTAAGAGGCATTGTCTGGTGTTATAGTGCCATCCTTGTGGATGGGGTTTAAAGGTAAGGGAATTAGAAGATCTTCCCTGCCCCTTAATGGGCCTCACCTGGAGCACAACAAGAGAAGCTTGCTTAGGGGAGGCTTGTTTTTCAGGAAGATCCACCTTTTGTTACTTTGTAATTAGGAAGTGAATCATGATGGCTGAGAAGTTCTCTGTCCCTGGAGAAGGCTATATATACCCTGATGTTGGGTTTTGTTTTGGGGCTCACTCATGGGAAGAATTGTGTGATTTGGCAGGAGGAGACTCTGGGCAGCCAGTGAGCTCCCGGCTTTGAAAACCCAGATATTAGTGCTTCCCTCTCTGGTAACTAACACTGTATGTATGTAATGGTCAGACGGCTACAAGCCCTATATGTTGATTTGTTGAATTGTTATTTTCTCTGCATTTTTGTCTGCTTGTAACTTCTCTTTGTATTCTCTGAAGTTCAGGGTGCTGCCTTTTTCCTCTGAACTGTGAATTTTACATCTACATATATATGTACATACATACATACATACGTACATATATATATAAAACATATATAATATGTGTGTGTATGTATGTGTGTATGTTTGATTAAAGTAAGATTGTTACTCCCTTTTGAATTGCTTTCCTTTAGAAAAGCAGATCCAAGAACCTGTGCTAGCAGACATCCTGGGTGTGCTAGGGCGCTTGCTGTCACATGGGGTCATGTTTTGTGACAGTCTTCTTACATAAGGGGATTCCTCCTGGGAGGACGTAGGTTTTTCCTATTGACTCTGGCTTTCTACGACTGGGATCACAGTGCCCTTTTCCCCCAGTGTAGATATGGCTGTCAATAGGTTAAGTCATTGCCAGGGTGTCCAATTTATGCCTAAGGAAAGATCCATCCAAAGATGTTGGGGAAAACCACGCCTTACTGAGTTCTGGTACTGAGAATAATGTGTAAAACAATGGGAATCAGTTCAATGCAAAGGTTTATTGCAAGCAATGGGGAAGAAAGGGAAGGGGAGACAAGAGGACCCACCAAACAACTTAGACATAGACTCTAACACAGGATGTAACTCTTGTAAAGGCAGTGCTACAGTGGAGAGCACAGAAGCTGAGGTTGATTCATCAGGAAGGGGAGCTCCAGCAGGAGATGGGCTCCCATTGTTCTAAAATGGTCTTCTGAGAATGGGTTTCTCATACTCTGATTTTGGATGGCCTTCCTGGGGCTGGTCAAGTTCCACATGAGGAGCCAGGGCAAAATATTGCTTTGGGCAATTATCAGGAAGAAAAACAAGCTGGTGATAAGCAAAATATTATTTGGGGGACACAGTTGTACTAGCTTTCAAAAAATATTATTGTCATTATTTTTCCATAAGTATGTTCTATAAGTTTATAGCCTCCTTTAATGGGAGCCCATGAGTCTTAATTAACTTAATTAATTAACAATTGGGTTTTCATGCATAGATTCTATAATCTACAGTCTCCTTTAAGGGGAAACTGTCATGGTGGTCTCAAGAACACCAAGCCCAATCTTAGGTCAGCTGGGGAGGATCCTTGGTTGGGATATGTCTGCCAGCTGGAGGAGTCATGCCCTAGGCTGGCACTTTTATTGCCCTCTAAATTTTGGCACTGTAGGACAAAATGCTAGTCACCCTGATGAAGTTCCTAACTCAGTGTCTATAGCAGGATGAGCCATGCCCCTAGCACTGGGGATTGACTGAGACATCCATTCTTACAAGGTTTCCCTCTATGACCAGAAGCACAGGTTGTTAAACTTGCCGGGATATGGATTTGCCCTGGACTAGCTTGAGGAGTAAAACTGTGAGCTTGAGCTCCTGAGTACCTCTACTAGGCTAAGAGACTTTAGAAAGGGACCACTGCAGAGCCTTTGTGGAGCACAGTTATCTTCAGGAAGAGATTGGGGCATCAACTTCATTATCTCTTGAGTTCTCTTTATCCCAACATACTGTGATTATGTGTCTGTGACTGGTTGAAAGCATTATCTACTGAGTTCATTGTCAGATGATAATGTGTGGATGAGCAGACAGTGCAGAGCAGCCCAGGAATGTTCAGGATTCACCCAGTTTTCACTTAGCCTTTAGAAAATAGCTCCCTCTTTCCTCCATCCATCCATCCATCCATCCATCCACCCACCCACCCATTAAACTCCTATTCTGGGCCAGCCATGGTGCTGTCAAAGTAAAACAATCACTGTCCTCAAAGAGCATAGATTCTAGTGAATGCTGACACATGTACAACATCTGTACAAAGTGAATGCAAGGTAGTTCGGGGGAGGGTATGCATCTACTGGTCACTGGAGGCTGTTACCATCAGTGCTTTCATTATCATTGACTTATCCCACTGACGGTCACTTTCGTCCATTCTGCCTGACTCGCATCACCATCCATCATTTCCAGTTATTCCCACTGCACATCATTGTTGACTGTTACCTCTGCTATCATCTACTATCTCCACTTCTTAATATTGTTGTCACCATTGACTTGTCACTGTCAACTGCTGAAGCCAAAAGTCATCACAGGCTATCTTCTGCTACCCATCACTGCTGACTAGCCAACTGTTTACTGTGTACTGGCTCTATTGTCACCACTAATTTCCATTGCCAGTCATTGCTGCCAGCCTCCATTCAGAAGGGAATGTTTGAACTGAGTCATAAGGAGACTAGAGATTTCATCTTTGGAACTTGAGGTAGCAGGCTGACTCAATAAATTGGTCCTGGGGTGTGGCTGGGACCAGCCCTTCTATTATAAAAACATAAACTCTGGGAATCCGGGTGCTTAATATCTGCCTTCTCTCTTGGCCCAGAAGCTCATGATGTTGGCACTTCCTGCCCAGCAGGTTCTTCTGGATCCTCAGGGTATCATCATACCATCTTCCTGCTCCCACTTCTCGGGGCTACACCCTCGTTTGCCTACTGCCCCTTGACTTCCTAGAGGCTTCCTAATTCCCCACAGGATTCTCGGTGCTCCCAAGGAAGGGTTGATATCAGCTCCCTCCAGCTCCCTCCATCTCCCTCTGTCCCTCAGCTGACACAGCACAATGCACTTCCCTCCTTGGCATGTCAGGGAGTCTGTTTCCCATCTGGGAACAAATTCATTGAATTAAGATTCTATCAGTCTCCTCATCACACCAGCTGTCACCACCTTTAGTTCCCTCCATTACTACCAACTATTTATTGCCTTTGGTTCTTTCCATCTATGATGACTATCAGTGATTGTCAACAGCTGTTCACCACTAGGTGCACCTGCCCCAGATAACAGGATCATAGATATAGCATTGAAAGGGACCTGAGTCTAATTTCCCTATTTAAATATGAGGAAACAAACTCAGAAAGGTTAAGTGATTTGCATTAAATGTCTGAGGCTGGCTTTGAATTCAAGTCTTCTTGACTCCATGTCCTTCACTACCTCAGTCACCACAATGTACTGAGGGGTGCACTTTACAAAATTTTAAGTTCTATAAAAATATACCTTATTTCTCCCATAGCTATCACCTTTGTTTATCACCAATATAAGCTTGATAAGTTATCATGTGCCCATCCTGGAGATTCTGCCTCTGTGAAGACTACTGAGTGGTGAGTCTCTAGCCTGCACTATCATTTTGTGAGGGGCCCCAGCTACACTCATTTCAATCTGAACTTGAGTCCCTCTTCAGATTTCCTACCTTCTCACCAGTGGCCTTCCCCCAATGTGGGTACCCTTCCCCTCCTCCATTTCCAGCTCTACTTTGTTTTGTTTTCCTCCATTAGAATGTAAACTTGAGGGAAAGGGCTATCTGTACAGTTATCCTTCCATAACACAACTTTCCCCATTGTGGTTTCGATTATTGTGGATTGACATAAGAAATTAAATGAGATTTTTTTGGGAGCTTTATGGAAGCCACAGATGACACATGAAGGCCAGCAGATAACACAGAGCCTATGACCAAATGACCCAAATTTTACATTAAGGTCCTGTAAATGCCCCATAAAAAAAAATCAGACTTCTCTAGTACAAAGGGAGGGCCAAAAATTTTACATGGATTTTCCAGATCTTGGGGGCACCAATCCCTGTGATGTGGAAGGGATAATTGTATTTGTATTCCTAACACTCACCACAGTGCCTGACAGAGTAAGGGCTTAATAATATCTATCTATCCATCCATCCGTCTGTCTGTCTGCCATTGGCAGCCAACACCATCAACTTCCACTATTACCTTTACCTTTGTTATCATCTACTTTTTATCATCTGTCAGCTTCATCACCACCATCACCTTAGATGACCATCTACTGGTCACTGGTGGCTGTTACTATCAATGCCTTCATTATCATTGACTTTTCCCACTGATGGTCACTTTTGTCCATCCTGCCTGACTCATATCACCATCCATCATTTCCAGTTGTTCCCACTGCACATCATTGTTGACTGTCACCTCTGTTACCATCTACTGTCTCCACCACTTAATATTGTTGTCACCACTGACTTGTCACTGTCAACTGCTGAAGCCAAAAGTCATCACAGGCTATCTCTGCTAGCCATCACTGCTGACTAGCCAACTGTTACTGTGTGCTGGCTCTATTGTCGCCACTAATTTCCATTGCCAGCCTTTTGCCAGCCTTCATCACCAGCTGTCATGGGTACCATTAGCACTTGCTGCTGACTGGCATCACTGGTTATCACCACTGCCATCATGATTGACTATCACTAATGACCATCTTTCCCCTCTGTCCCCACTATCCATCATCACTACCTCTCCATCACTGTCTTTCACCACAACACAAACATCGCTTCCTCCCTGGGGCTACTGTTGTGTTAGACACAGGGAGTGCCTAGAATGAGATCCAAAATTAAACCCTTGGGTCTAGTTTCTCAACTTTCAAATGTTGGACTCTCCTACAAAATATTGCGTTGACACTGATTTCCCTAAAATGCAGGTCTGAACACAACACCCTCCTTTTCAGTAAGGGGCTCCCTATGACCTCCAAGATCAAATATAAAATCCTCTGTTTGATTTTTTAAAAACCCTTCATAACCCCCATAAAGACCCTTCTTAACATTCCAGTCTTGTTGATACCTTACTCTTCTTTCAGTTACTCTTGCCTTCTGAGTGTTCCTTGAACAAGACCTTCCTTCTCCCAACTCTAACTGTGATTGTCCCCCATTCCTGGAACTTTCTCTCTCCTCCTCTGTGCTTCCTGGCTTCCTGGGCTTCCTTTAAGTCTCAGCTAAAGATGCTCCATCTGCAGGCCATTTCTCTATGATTCCCCCACGCTCCCTTTATCCTATGTATATCTGGTTTGTATGTAGTTTACATGTTGTCTCCCCAGTTAGACTATGAGCAGGTATTGTGTTCTTGCCTTTGTATCCCCAGTGCTTAGCACAGAGATGCTTATAATAAATTCTGATGGACTCACTGGCACCTGTCTTCATTCGGGTTACAGAATTTCAAAGCTGGAAGGGATCTTAGAGGTTCCCCTTGGACAAATACTTTCACTTCTCTGGGCCTTTGTAAAATAGGAAGTGAACTAGATCGAATTCAGATAGAAACAGATGAGGGGCTACATGTTGACTTAGAAAATCACAAATTAACGTTACTTCTTTTGTGTTTTGTTTTGTTAAACATTTCCCAGTTACATTTTGATCTGGTTTGGGCTACATCCTCACATCATGAGTTTGGCAGCTCTGCAGATGAAGGTCCCTTCCAGCCTCCACTCAACAACACCAGCTGTAACTGTTAGGAAACGCATCCTTAGGGGTGCCCACCTATTGGCTGGAGAATGGCTAAACCCATTATCGTACATGAATGGCAGCATGAGAAATGATGAAATGGACACTTTAAGAGGAAACTGAGAAGACCTCTCTGAACTGATGCAGAGTGAAGAACGAGCAAAACTATGCAGATTGATGTAGAAAGGGGAGAGGACTAGATCTGGGATTTCATTGGTATAAACAGGGATGAAGAGAATCCCTGTGCCAAGGCAGGTCAGTACCTTCTCTGAAACTTATAGAGAGGCAGGTAGGGCCCTGAGAGAGTAAGAGACTTGCACAGGGCCATACAGCAAGGATGCATGTATCAAAGGCAGGACTTGAACCCAGCTCCAAGGCTGGGCTATACTCTAAGGTACCTGTTGTACCATGCTGCCTTTTACTTTTTGGGAAATACTTTTACAGCCACCGCAAGGCAGAATGGGGAATTTACAGGGCTAGAGGATCTCCTTTGCTGGAAATCTTCATCCAGTGGCTGGATGGCCATTACTAGGGATGTCATAAAAGAAGCTTTCATCTCATTGGACTAAATGACCCTTGAGATCCCCTTTCATGCTTGAGATTCCGTAATTCCAAGAGTTCTGAGCATATTACTTCCCTGCTTAAAGACATTCAATGATTTTCCACCACCTGGAGAGGCAGCTAGGTGATGCTGCAGTAAGCACAGAGTGCTGGGCCTAGAGTCAGGAGGACCCAAATTCAAATTCTGCCTTATACACTTACTAGCCCTGTGATCCTGGGCCAGTGACTGAAACCAGCCTCTGTTTCCTCATCTGTAAAAGGAAGACAATAATAACCCCACCTCCCAGGGTGGCTGCAAAGACTGAATGAGGTGATAATGGCAATGGCTAGAACTTACAGAGTGCCTCAGTGTTTGCAAAGCACTGTACAAATATCGCCTCATCTGATGCTAGCAACAACCCTGGGGGGGAGGTGCCGACGCATCTTCTTTTTATAGACGAGGAAGCTAAAACAGATGGAGGATAAATGACTTGCCAAGGTTGTATAGGCAGTGAGTAACTGAGGGTGAATTTGAACTCAGTTCTCCCTGACTCTAGCCTCAGCACGCTATCAATTGTGCCACACAGATGCCTTAGAAACGTGTGTGAAGGACTGCTCAAAGCCTTAAAACGCCACATAAATGCTACATGCATGAATGCTACTACTACTTCTATGACTACTACTACTATTGTACGTCTTTTCCCTACTGCTACTACTTCTGTGACTATGACTACTTCTATGGTTACTACTACTATTACTATTATTACTACTACTATTTCTATGGCCTCTACTGCTCCTTCTATTACTGTTACTGCTACTTCTAGTCCTACTGTTAATTCTAATACTACTAGTACTGCTACTTCTAGCACTACCATTACTTCTTTTTTTTTTTTTGGAGGGGAGAAGGCAAGGCAATTGGGGTTAAGTGACTTGTCCAAGATCACACGGTTAGTAAGTGTGTTAAGTGTCTAAGACTGGATTTGAACTTAGGTCTTCCTGACTCCAGGGCTCTATTCACTACACCACCTAGCTGCCCCACTACTATTACTTCTAGCACTATTACTACTTACTTCTACTACACTTCATTTTACTGCTTCTATTATACTACTACTACTACTACTACTACTACTACTA
>CM053589.1:178264267-178308319 GCA_028646515.1 Pseudochirops corinnae | reverse complement strand
AAAAGTGACATAGGAGAGAATAGACTGGGGAAGGGGGGACACACTGGGATGGCTGTTTTCGGGCGGTGGGTGGGAGAAAGAGGGGGAGAAAATATGTAACTCAAAATCTTGTGGAAATGAATGATGCAAACTATAATAAAATTAAAAAAAAAAAAGATCATGGATTATTGAGTGTTGACCAAGAAGGTGTTCATGACTCAGCAGCATACTCAGAGCCAAATCTGTGTTTAGAGTGTAATTTGGGGATGGTGGTCTCCAAGCATGGCCCATTGTGATCAACCTATCATCATGTCCATAGGGAGGAGGTTTTAAAAGGAACTGGCATTCATGTGATGTTTTAATATGTGCAAATCACTTTACATCCATACCCCTCATTTGGAGGCTTCTCGACAATCCTGGGCAAGTACTGCAACTATTACCTGCTTCATTTTATAGTTAAGGAAACTGAGACTTTTAAAACTAAGTGTTGTCAAGATCAAGTAGCTACTCAATGTCAAAGGTCAGATTTAAACCAAGTTCTTTCTGTCTCTAGGTCCAACACTCGGTCCACTATAAAGTACTGCCTCTGTCTAAGACTGGATCAAAGCCAGGGACCTTGCCTGTAGCACTAATCAGTGCAAGAGGATGCAAGGCCTGGGCCCTGGAGCCACAATAAATAACAATTCCAGTAGGTGGGAAGTGAGGAGCTATCCTTGGTTGGATTTGGCTTTGACCAAATGTATGTGAGGCTGCATTTCTAAATTCTCCTATACATACTAAAAGGAATCCATGAATAATATGGAAAAAGGAAAGGGATACAGAACTTGGATGGAAGTAACAATTGTTCAGTCACTGATTACAGAGACACCATGGATCCCCAACATCGTCCCTTGTCAGCAACCACAGCAGGATGGACAGAATGGTTTATCTCAATGTGCTGAAAATGCAGGGAGAAACTCCACAGAGAAACTGTCTTTAATACTTAACCAATAAAGCCAGGTTGTCACCTCCTTAGAAAACTGATATAGAAGGCTTGACAGAGGGGGGAATTGCAAGAGAAGAAGAGGATAAGGAAAAATATAAGTATAAATTCTTCTTGATCATTCTTATTTTTTTAACTTCTACTTCCCTAAAGCTTCTCCCTTGCTTCTGGGAATCTCTGGTCTGACAGTTTGCCCAGCTACAACCCTAGTTCAGCCCCTAACTACCTCTCATCAAGACTATACTAACAGATGTTTAGCAAGTCTCTCTCCTCTAGTCTTTCCTTTCTCCAGCACAACGTTCATACAACTGCCAGTCATCCCCCTCATGCACAAATGTTCTCATGCTCCATACTTGAACCTTTCAGGAACTCCCCATTCCCTCTGGGAAGGCAGTGTAGTTTGATGGAAAGAAAAATGCCATCAGAACACCTGAATATCAGAACATCTTTGCTCTGGTACTTACTAGTTATGTAATTCTACCCTTCTAAACCTTACTTTGCTCATCTGAAAAATGGGGGTAATCTTCAATGCTACCTACTTAGAAGGTCATTGCAAGGAAAGTCTTTTGTATACCTCAGCATACTAAACAAATGAAAGTCATTTCTAATGAATAAAACATGCAGTCTTTAGCTTAGCATTTGATCTCCTAATTCTGCATCTATCAAAATTTCTAGCTAGCCTCCTGGCTATCTGAGATAAAGCATTCAGTCCATCCCCTTCCCACACTGTATATTCCAAGTAAAGTGTCTCATTGAGCTCTGTACTGCCTTTGGAGCTCTGAGCATGCTTCCCTAGGCCTGAAATGAGTATACACACACACACACACACACACACACACACACACACACACACAATCATTGACTATTGGAATCCTTCCTTTAAGACTACCTGTTCTATACTGCCTCTACTAATTTCCAAAACTGTGAAGAGACAGATTTAGGCCTGAGGAAAGGAAAAAAACTTCCAAACAATAAGAGCTACTCAAAGAGAAATGGGGCACCTTGAGAGATAGTTGGTTCCGATCCCACTTCATGGAAGTCTTCAGAAAGAGGTGGATGACCACTCTGAAGCATTCCTTTGGGCTCCTCCATCATACTCCTCACATCCAAGTACCTTTTTCCACTACCCACAAATCTCCTTTTCAGCTTCTTTTTGTGTGTTGTTTTCCTCATCAGATTATAAGTGCCATGAGGACAAGAACAGTCTTTTTTGCATTTGTATTCCTGGTGTTTAATATCTAGCACATTGTAGACCCTTAAAAAATATTTAGTGACTGATGCTGTATAAGGGACACTTTTCAGGTGAGAGTTGGACTCAATGGTCTCTAAGGTTCCCTCCAATACTGTGGCTCCATAATTCTTGCAAGTGATAAGTGATCTCAAATTTCTCATGCTTCTCTATAACTGCCCTATGAGTTTATATTGTAACTTGAATTATAGTTATTTTATGTATTTGTCTTATCTTCTGGCAAATAAAAGTCTCTTAACAGCAGGGAAATGTATGCATATAGATGTATAAAGAACATATATTTATACACACACATTAATATATGTAATATACTATATAATATCTATTGTTGCTTAGTCATTTCAGTTGAGTCCAGCTCTTCATGATGCTATTTAGGGTTTTTTGGGCAAAGATCCTAGAGCAGCGGTTCTCAACCTGTGGGTGGCAACCCCTCTGGGAGCAGAATGACCCTTTCACAGAGGTCACAGGGGTCACCTAAGACCAGCAGAAAACACATATTTCCAGTGGTCTTAGGAACTGAGACACTGCTCCTCTATCTGTCTCCAGGCGGGTCCACCCACATGCAGATACACCCACATACGAGTATTAAAGGGTCTTGGCATTAGGAAGGTTGAGAACCACTGTACTACAGTGACTTTGTCATTTCCTTCTCCAGATTATTTTTCAGATGAAGAAACTGAGAGAAACAGGGTTAAGTGGCTTGAAAAGGGTCACACAGCTAGTCAATGTCTGAGGCTGGATTTAAATACTGGAAGATGAGTCTTCCCAACTTCAGACCCAGCAACTCTATCCAGCTAGCCACACAATATATGTGTATAGAAAATATATAAAGATATATAGACATACATATATTTAAATATATTCAATTAAATGTCAGTATATATTTAAAATATTAAATTATTTGCAGCCTTTCCTCAACTTGCCTTTCTAGATTTATTGCACATTAATCTCCTCCCTAACTCTATGGTCCAACCAAAATTACTTTCTTGCTTTCTTGCTAACACATACTATATCTTTTGTCTTCATGCTTTTACACCGGCTGATACCCAGGCCTTGAATGCACTCCCTCCTCACCTCTGCCTCTTGGAATTCCTTGTTTCCTTCAAGATTCATCTTCTCCACAAGGCAGATCATCCTCCTCCCTTTTGTGTATGATTCCTTGCTGTATTAAAATGTAAGCTTCTCACGGGCAGGGACTGAGTCATTTTTCCATTGTAGCTCCAATGCTTATAGATGCTTGCTGATTGGTTTTTGGCTGATTCCCAGGGCTGGAAACCAGACTTTCCAGATTATATATTATTAAAATTCAGGCAGGGAGGGATATATTCTCTAAGTGCATTTAACTTGGACTATGTGAGGGATGAGGGATCCATTTGCAAATGCTGCCTGTCATGTGACCAGAAGCTTTGAGGAAATGACAGCAGAGAGATCTTTTGAATAATGTTTACTTTTTTAGGGTAAATCAGAGTCTTCTGATGATTTTCAACACAATTTCTAATAAGAAACTTAGAACCCAGGAGGATAACATATGAATGATCTTAGAAGTGTTAAGCACTTTTAAATATTAGCAGTATTAAGAAACACAAGAGACCATTCCTAGCATCAGCAGCATCATTATTGACTGACAACTGAAAAAAAAAAATAGAGCTATCTGTAATTTACCATCTTCTCCAGGGAGAAGTTGCTGCCCCTAGTGAGTCATATAGATTGAGAGCTGGGAAGGACTTCAAAAGTCATCCAGTTCAATCCATTCATTTTACAGATAAGGAGACTCAGGTCCAGAGAGGCTAAGTCAAGGTGACACTGGTGGGATTCAGACTGATGCCCTCCATCATCAAATCCAGTGTTCTGTCCATGGTACTACATTGCTCCTCCTTTAAATGAAGTTAAAGTCACAATAAACTGAGGCAGCCCAATACTCTCATGAATCACAAGATGGAGAAAATCTGCCAAAATGAAAAATGGCTCATCAGTCTGCTGTTCATCAGCATTTTTCCTTTGGGATATCTCTCTCTAGCCTTCATCTTTGGAATTCCTACATACCCATTAATCAGAGTTTCTTAACCTAGCATCCAGAAACTTTTTTAAAAAATATTTTGATACTACATTTCAATTTAATTGATTTCATTTGTAATCCAAATCCTTTAAAAACAGTATTCTGAGAAGTGGTTCATAGGCTTCACTTTATGGCTTCACATTATGATACTCAAAAAGAGTAAATAACCCTGGGATTAATTAGAAGGAGAGAGCCCCGATACATCAAATGAGTTTGTGGAATGAAGTGGAATAAATATTTATTAAGCACCTATTGTGTACTTAAGGTCTTAGAAATGAAAAATACCTTGGAACATGAGTCCAACTAGCTCGTTTCACAAGTTAGGAAGCTGGAGTCTCAGAAGTAATCTGCCCGAGTCCTTACGAGCAGTAATAATAAAAGCCAGCACGCACATTGTGCTGTAAGATTTTTGTCAAGCATTTTAGAGAGATTATTTCATTTGATTCTCACAACAACCCTGGGAGATAGGTGCCACTATTATTTCCATTTAGCAGAAGAGGAAACTAAGCCTAAGGAAAATTAAACGACTTGGCCATAGGCAGTGCCTGAGGTGGGGTTTAAACTTGGGTCCTTCTTGGCTCAAAGTCAAAAGCTCTATTCACTGCATCACACAGCTATATTTATAGTAAGAAGTAGCAGGGCCACATTTGAACCCCAATCCTCTGACCCCAAATCCAGAACTCTCTACTACACAAGCTCAAACTCTGCCACTTGCTACTGGTATAATCTTTATCTCTTATTTCTTCTCCAAATCCAAACCAATAAGATTGGACTCAATGACCCCTTTGAACTCTAAAAACCTATGCGCCTATGCCTAGTACACGTGAACTTCATTTCCCAAGCCAGACTCTGAACTTCTCAAAAGAAGAGATTGGGTCTTTTTCTCTTGTTTCTCTCACAGGGCTAAGGACATAGATAACGGTCAATCAATCATTTATTAAGCACCTACTGTGAGTCCATTCCTGTGCTGGAGCATTGTATAAATGCTTGCTGAGTTGAATAAATCATATCAGGGACACAGTCAGTGGGAGGCCAAGAAAGGGAAGGAAGCCGAGGAAAAGGGAAGGAGATTGCAAACAAAATAATTTTGAATGTGGCCAGCCCTTTCTGGAGTGTTACAAATTCCAATCTTATTGTATGTTTCTCCCCATTACCACCTGGGAGGACCCTTCCGAAGTACAATAGTGCCCATTAGAGCAATAACGCATGTAAAGAAAATGGGGTTTGCCCAAGGTCGCAGACACGGAGAGGGGAGACTGGGTGTTCCTCCCAATGGAAACCTCCAGTCTTGTACCTTGAATGACAATCATTCTGCTATCATTCCCAGAATACCACCCCCAAGTTTCCATCATTATGACACTCCTCAAGAGCTCAGCTTCCCTCTTGACTCTCAAAAGGACAAGAATGAGATTTTTTGAGGGATGGTTGTCCCAGAACAATTATACCTACATCAGGTGGTTATTGTCCACCCCTTGCCTCATTCAACTGTTTTTAACCCAGGGGACTACTCCTAGTCATAGTTCTGGTGCCTATCCAGGCCCAAAAAAAAGAAGAGCTATGCAGACAAGGACAAGATACTCACTACCTCACTTGTAAGGGCTTGAAGAGACCTTCGAGATCTAGCCTGACTCCATCATTTGCTAGATATGGAAACTGAGGGAGAGAAAAGTGAAGTGATTTACCCAATGACACAACTAGTTAGCATCAGAGCCTGGACCAGAGCCAAGGTTCTCTGGTTCCAAGTCTCACATCCTTTCTGCTCTTCCCCATTGCCTCACCTTTGATATCAACAACCACAGAGTGGTGAAGGTATCAATGACCTCGAGGGAAACCTCCGTCCTCACATCACACTCCAGTCAGAAGCTGGTCCTCCTATAAAGAGCTAACAGTAACTCAGGCCAAAGTATCATGTCTCACACCCTCTATCCTACACCACAGGCTACCATCAATAAAGCCAAATCACGAGAATAGATCACAAGGACTGAGACCAACATGGCAGAGGGCAACTGCTCACCCCTCTCTAGGCCATAAGGGCCTCCTGTATATTCCAGGCCAGATTGCTCAGAACACCACAGGTAAGAGCCAACCAGTATTTGACCTGAGACCTCAGAACAACCTAGTAACCAAGGCCGTGGAAGCTACTTTGGAGTCTGGTCCTCTGAGATCATGCCATAGGAGCAACAGTCACCCAAATCCACTGGGATTTTGAGAATAAATCAATCAATAAACATTTATTAAGTGCCTGCTCTGTGCTAGGCATTGTGCTAAGTGGAGATAAAAGGAGGCAAAAGATATTCCCTGCCCACAAGGAGATCACAAAATGATCTTTGCTGAAGGTTCCAACCAATCCAGAAACAGACCAAGAGAAGGTCCTTGGAGGCCAAGCATAATCCTAGGCTCATAGATTTAGAGCTGTGAGAAACCTATGAAATTATACAATGCAACTCCTTCATTTGACAGTTGAGGAAACTGAGACCCAAGTAGGTTAAGTGATTTAGCCAAGGTTGCACAGATGGCAAGTATCAGAGACGAGATCAGAACCCAGGTCCTCTGACTAGGCCCAGGTCAAATGCCTCTGTTGAAGAAATCATCTCTGCCTCTGTTAACAGAAGGATGAAGGGCCTCATGTCATATGAGGACCAGTTAAATGAACTAAAAATGTTTATCCCAGAGAAGACAAGCCTGAGGGGAAGGATGACAGCTGTCTTCCAGTATCTAAAGGGCTAAAACATGGAAGATAGAATAGATAAATTCTGCTTGGCCTCAGAGGACATAACCAACAGCAACAAAGCAAATTTAGACTTGATACTGGGAAAATCTGCCTAACCGTTAGTTGTCCAAAAGTGGAACGAGCTTCCTCAGGAGATAGTGGGCTCCTCTCTGCTTGGAGCCCTTCGAGCAAAGGTTGGCTGACTATTTCTCAGAGATGACTGCAAGAAGATTTTCATTCAGGTGTGGGTTGGACTAGTCAGGGGCTCCCATTCCGAACTCTGGGATTCGCTGAATCTATAATCACTAACTGTTCTGCAGTCATCCAACCCATTCCTCAGCTCAGCAGCAAGGTTCTATTTGCATTTTTCACTCTAGGAAGGGGGAGTCAGACACTGTGGGCCACAAACTCAGACGGCAAGAGGAGGGGCAGAGGAAGCCCCCATCTCAACATATATCATATACACCTAATAGATGCAGCACCAGCAGAGCCAAGTGAATCCATCATCCCCCCCAAAATTGCAGGGAATTGTTTGTCTGTTCATCTGCAAGCTCAATTCCTAGAGTTTGTCAGGCTTAATAGCAGCCGAGATGTATTGTGTGTTGGAGAAAATGAATTTCAACATAAACCCACAGCATACAAGCAATATAAAAATTTCATTTGTGTTGCAGAATTTCATCTGTATAGTATGGCTCAATTCCAGGGGGAAGAAGCAATAATACTGTGGTTTGTTTCTGAATTAATATTGACTCTTCTTGGAAAAGTTTGCATTTTGTGGGCAACATAGGTCCATTCTTATCAGGAGCAGGAGGCACATGGTACATTCTACTCCAGGCTACCACCTCCATGCCTCCACGGAAAGTGCAGTGTCTTATTAGCAGTGCTGGACCTGGCCCTGCCGTCTGAGTCTGCCTTCATTTCATTACATCTTCCACCCATTGCGCCTGCTTATGTCCTCTGGGGTCAAGCAGAAACTTACCTACTCTGTCTTTCGTGTGGGTGGTCTTTTAAATACCTAAAGACAACTCTCCTGTCTCCTGGCTTAGCAGGAGTTTCTTCAATCAGTCCACATTAGCCATGCGAATTTGGACAACATATTTAATATATAAAAAAGAGAGGGAAATATTAAGAACTCATATCAGCATGATGTCCAACTCACATTCCAGAGGACTCAGGATCAAACATTCTGCCCACCTCCTGACAGAAAGGTGATGGACTCTGGATACAGACTGAGCCATTATATATACATATACATACACATATACACATATATATATACACATACATATCCATATATATACATATACACATACATATGTTTGTATATATGTGTATTAGATAAGGCCCATGAGAAAATTTGTTTCACTTGACTATGGATACTTGTTACAAGGGTTTTAGTTCTTTGTTTTTAGGGTGGTGGAGGAGGAAGAAGTGGGAGGGAGAGGTAGAATTTTTTTTAATGAAAGAATTTTTTAATATTTTAATTTTTTAGAAGTGGGAGAAATAGATTACCTCTGGATAAAGTAGATTTCCCCTCATTTTTGGCCTTTAAGCAAAAGCTGGATGGCTATTGATACTGTTATAGAGAGGATTCTTTGCTCAGGAATGGTTTAAACTATAATTATAGCAACTAACATTTATAGAGGGTGTCCCAAAAGTCTCAGTAGAGCTTTAAGTTTTGATGGTTGCATGAAGACTTTGGGGACAACCTATAGAGCACTTTTAAATTTGCAAAGAATGGTGTGTATATTATCTCATTCTATCTTCCCAACAAGTCTGGGAGGTAGGTACAATTATTTTTATTATCCCCATTTTATAGATGAGAAAACTGACATTGAGAAGTTGAAAAACTAGCCCAGAGTCCCACAACTATGCCCTGCCAGGGTGTTCCGAGCTCCCTCTCTCTTGGCCTTCTCACTCTCTTCATAAGAGGCCCCCAGTTGTCTTTATATTGACAAAAAAGAAAAATGTCAGGCCATGATACACCTGAGAAAGAAGAGGTTAATACGGGAGTCAGCCTAAGAGGTGTCAGATTATTCCTTCTCTGCTTGGATGGAGAGAACAGGAATGAGGCCTGTCCTCACAGAACAGAGAAGTGGCATCGTGGTTGTGGGTGCTACGTATTGTCCTCAGGCCTTGAGCCCTAAAGGGCTGACTAGGCCAAATGAAACAGTGACCAGTTCCAGCCACATAAGCAACCCATAGTCATGGTTCAATAACACGGAGACACAGAGTAAGGATAGGGATAGCAATACAGTAAGAGACTGTTCTGTAGAGACTGGTAGCCAAACATTCCAAATTATACAGTGGAATGCTACCAGCTTCACTAATTGGTAAAATTGGTCTTAGCCCACGTTGGATGATGTGCTGAAGCCCCTAGAAGGAGATAGAACTCTTTGGTCCTGATGAATATCTCACTACTATCCAAGCTGCCATCACTGCTGACCTGGACATGCCCCCATAGGGTACAACAAGACCTGGAGAGCTGTGCTCATCAATGCATTATGAGGCCTCAGTGCGTTATCTACAAAAAAGGGCTATTTTCCCCATTTGCCTCATTGACTCAATCTCAGTGAATCCTGACCCGGCATTTTGAGACCGGTGTGCACATGGCCTGGAACAATCTCATTTTGTTATTCTACCTGAACAAAAGCTACAAAAGCAGAGGGGGCTGACTACTGGGTCAAGGATCTTAAATGCTACCAATTCAGTTTGAATGAGAGCCAGTGAAATGATTCAGTTGCTATGAGTCTGTGGATCAGAAAATGTAGAGTTTAGAGACTATTTCATCCAACATCCTCCCTTCACAGGTGGGGAAACTGAGGCCCAAGAAGATGAAGTAACTTTCCTCAATATGGAACAAACCTGGGACTTGAATCCAAGCCCCTTGAATCCAAGTCCAGTGCCCTCCAGGATCAAGTGTCCCCAAATCATAGCTTTCTTCCAAATGGTAGCCATCCAAATGAAATAGATTCTTTCTAGGTGACCTGGATTCTAGCTCCAGCTCTGCAAATAATTAGCTGCATGACCTAGGATGAGTCACTTTCACTCTCTGCACTTTAATTGTCTCATTTGTGATCCTCATCGTTATAAGACCAAGCCTTGAGGGGGAGCTTTGAGGGTCACAAAGACTAAAGTTGAGCTGTGTAGCTCACATGAGCCTCCCAATATCCCTGTAAGGCAGGTGCTATGGGTATTAGCAGTCTCACGTTACAGATGAAGGAACTAAGAAAGCTCAGAGAGGCTCACCCAGCTAATGAGAATCAGGGGCAGCATTCGAATCCCAGTTCTTCAACATTCTGTCCTCCTCTCTGGAAGAGAGTCAATCTGGGAGTGCATGTTAGAGGGATTTATAAGGTTCCTTCCAACTCTATGAATGATTCGATGAGACTATTGTCAGGCATGTAAGTGGGAAATGAGCGTAAGGAAGCCCCATTCAAAAGGCAAGGAATTTAAGACCACCGTGATTTCAAGTCTGCCTAAGGTCTTTAATCTGTTTGGGAGGTGGTGTGATATAAGGAAGAGAGAATCAACCTTTGAATCAGAAAGGCCTGTGTCCAAGTCTAAGCTCTACAACATGATACTCTGACTGTGGGGAAATTACTTAACTTCTCTTTCTCCCCAAAACAACCATCTAAACCTGAGATCTGTGTAGGTGGAGGGATTTTTCATACCAGGAGCTCCCTAAAGGAAACAATCACATGTCTGTCTGTACTCCATTCCCCCTCTCCAAAAAAAATCAGATTAATTCCAGAGTTCTTTTTTCCACTTCAAGGTTGACCTTGATTTTCCTTTTAGCCTTCAGGTTTCTCATTGGCTACATAGGTAACTGGGGATGGATGGAGGGGGTTCCAAGTCACATGTGCCCTTTGGCTGGCAGTGGGTTGGGGCCCAGTCACCTGGCTATCAATGCCCTTTGCTGCTGCTTCAGGGGCCTCTCCTTGAACTCACATGGATAAAGCTGTTCCCAGGGGGCCCCAGCTAGAGCTCAGGCAGTGTCCTGCTACCCCTCATCCTCCACTGATTAAACCAGAGCAGAGTCTCTCCCACTGCCAAGAGAACCACCTTGGGATTCTGAGCATAAAGGAAGTATCGTTGGGTTTGATTACTTTGCATCTCTGCAGAGTCATTTATATGTTAAAGACTTTTCTTTTATTGTTATTATTATTATAAATATTATATCTCTCACAAAATTCAGCAAAACAGTCCTGGCTCAGGGTATGCTCAGCACCTCCACTTTCAGCAAAACTGTATTTTACTGTGTTTTCCTAGGGCAGCAAATGGATTTACTCAAGAATAAGACCCAGTCTTCGGAGAGGAATACATGGAGACACTTTAAATGAAGTGAGCAAGGATTAGGCAGTGATCTTTTAAGAGTGGGTTTATCACCTGCCACACTAAATAGATAACTTCTGTCCAGGGCCTTCTCCAGACATCCTGATCTATATCTTGCTGCTGGACCCAGATGGCTCCAGAGGAGAAAGTGAGGTTGGTGACTTTGCACAGCCCTCCCTCACTTCAGTCCAATTCATTTGCAAGTCATGGCATCACCTTCCTGATGTTAATGGTCCTCTTCAAGAATGAAGGACAAACAGCAGCTTGATGAAGCCAAAATTCAGATAAATATTATATTATTATATGAGCTACAGAGGACCCCTGGGTTTCGATGGTTGGTGGTGGAAGATTTCTGGCTGGGATCATCGCTAAGTCTACACCTTATCCAGGGAAGTGGAGATGTGGCCAAAAGGGGCAGCTTGGCATCATGGCTGAAGGGATAACCTCAGAGTCAGAATCTGGGTTCAGGTTCATAACTGTGTTTAGCAGAGAACCTGGCACATCACAGGTACTTAATAAATGCTTATTTGGTGACCACAAACAAATCACTTATCCTTCCAGCATCCCCAGACAGCTCTCTAAGATTATGGATTACAGACGGATTGCCAGTCTGCATTGGTAGAAAGTGTGCATGACAGGACTTCCCTGGATTGACAAAATCACAGTCAAATAAAATGGTTTATCTGTAAAATGTTGGGGGAGCAGGGTACAGGAGACAGAGTGCGGACCTTAGAGTCAGCAAGGCAGCTGGTTGGGGAAGTGGATACAAGGCCCACTGTATGGGCCTAAAATCAAAGGGGTCTGAGCCCAAATCCAGCCTGAGACAGTAACTGTGTGATATTGGGCAAGTCATTCAACCTTGTTTTGTCACAGTGTCCTCAACTCTAAAATGGGTCTAATTATAGTACACAATCATACCTCCCAGAGTTGCCATAGGGAAGCTAGGTGGCACAGTGGATAGAGCACTGAGCTTAGAATCAGGAAGACTGAGGTCCGCGAGTTCAAATCTGACTTCAGACACAGGCTAGCTGTGTGACCTTGGACAAGTCACTTAACCCAGTTTGCCTCAGTTTCCTCATCTGTAAAATAAGCTAGAGAAGGTAATGGCAAGCCACTTTAGTTATCTTTGCCAAGAAAACCCCAAATGGGGTCACAGAGAGTCAGACCTGATTAAAATGACTGAACAGAGTTATTATAAAGATCAAATTAGGTAATATTTGCAAAGGGCTTAGTAACTGGCACATAATAGACACTATATAAATGCTAGCTAGTAGTAGTAGTAGTAGTAGTAGTAGTAGTAGTAGTAGTAAGACCTAGACTTACCTCTCCTAGAAGACAAAGCCAAGACCCTTAAAAAAGATTTTTTTTTAATCTAGATGAGAACACAAGTCATAGGTCACCTCTGATGCTTAATAACTGAACAAACTCCCTAGGACTTAGCTACTAAGTCAAAGACTGGATGTTATCTGCATTGGTGGAGGGAGTTCTCACACTGTGAGTCCCAGGTGTGACTGAAATCACGGATTCTTCATAGTTAATCTTGATCAAACAATTTGGTGGTTATTTAGCTAAAGAATAAGAAGGGGAAAAAATTGCCCAGTATCAGCAAGAATAAGCCTGTGTCCTTACTCCCTACTTCTAGAAAGTAGACATGTACAGTTCATGTAGGCTAAGCCCTACCGAGCCCTGTGGCAGACAAGTGCAGAGGGGGATGTTAATACTTGCTATTGGGAGGTATCCATGCATGACCCCCAGGGCTAATCATCTCTGAATCATGCACTGCTGAAAGCTGAGGTGCCTTTCTCCTCACAAAATCCACTTAACTAATAGTTTGTAGATGAAGGTTAGGATTCTGAGATTACTGGAGTCTCGAGGGTGAAACTCCCAACACCGACCCTATCTCTACCTCTTTCACCTGGGTATGGAGGATCCTGCCTCCTGCTGGAAGATGGAGGCCAGAGCAAACAATCTCCGATGTCTCCAAAGAAAAGCCGTGATGCCAACACACTGGATGTCCTCCGCCCCAGCCCCACCAACAGGGTCTCTATCTACTGGGGCATATGTCCTTCTTGCTTCCAAAATCATCTCATTGATTTAGAGCTAGAAGCGAGTTCAGAGGCCACAAAGTCTAACCCTCTCCTTTTATAGGTTAGAGACCTGACGTCCAGAGAGATTAAAGGAAGAAATGAGAAGTCAGGAAGGCCTGAAACCAAGCCCTGCCTCAGACATTGACTTGTTAGCCACGTGACCCTGACCAAGTCTTTTCACTTCTCTCAGGCTCGATTTCCTCCTCTATAAATGGGGGTGATAGTAGTGTCTATCTCACTGGGTTATCAAAAAAGATAATATGTGAAAAATGCTTCTCAAACCTTAAAATGTTACTTAAATCTTGCTGTCCAGTTGTGTCCAACTCTTTGTGACCCCATTTGGAGTTATCTTACCAAAGATACTGGACTGGTTTGCCATTTTCTTCTCCAGCTCATTTTACAGATGAGAAGACTGAGGCAAACAGGGTGAAGTGACTTGTCCAGGGTCACACAGCTAGGAAGTGGCTGAGACTGGATTTGAACTCAGGAAGATGAGCCTTCCTGACTCCAGGCCTAGCACTCTATCCATTACGACACCACCTAGCTGACCCTGTACTGTAATAATAGCACATTAGCTATTATTATTAAGAATTTGAACTCAGGTCAACCAATGGTGGCTACTAATAAGCAGTGACCCTTATGTAATGTATCAAGACTTCCAAAGTATTTGACAAACATTACATCACTCAAGCCTCACAACAGTCCTGAAGCAGCTACCAGAAGAACTATTTCCTCCCCACATAACATAAGGTCCACGATGGCAGGGGGCTGCCTCATTTCAGTCTTTGTCTCATAAACACCTGGCACATAGTAGGTGCTTAATAATTATGTGCTAATTATTAACCCCATTTCACTAATGAGGAAACAGGAAATTGATTTACATGCCCAAGATGATGCCAGTAATGAGTGACAGAGCCATGATTTGAATCCAGATGCTCAGACTCCAAGTCCACCAGTCTTGCCATGCGTCAGCCTGGCATTCCTTTAAGACTTAGAGCCACATGCTATATGCCACCATCTCAGTCTCACCAGCTGCCTTGGAATTATTCTGTTGTTGGTTCTGTGCTTCTATGTCATATTCCCAACCAAATTTTTTACTTTATTGGGAGCAGAGACTTCGGACCGTCGGAACCTAGAAATAAACCTTTTGCAATAGGCCCTGCTTCTATAACAGGAGCATTGTCCATTCCTGCTAAGGGGCATTACTGACTTCCTGTTTAAGGTCATAAGCAGGGGGAAAAAAAGCCTGAACTGAATTGGTTCCATCCATCTAACTCAGTCGCTGACACCCCTTGTTTCAAGTCATTTTAATTCCTGTTGTGCTAATGGGCTGTAGCTAAGAGCACAACTGTAGCATAAAACAAGATATAAAATTATACAGTATTATTCTTCCCTAGAGCATGCACTGGGGGTGAGTCTCTCTAGCTCCTCGGATAACGCTTTAAAGGAGGGCGGACGCTATTTAGACTCCCAGTTAGTACTGACCAGGTCCTGGAAAGTACCTAAGAGACCATCTAATCCAACCACCTCATCTTACAGAGGGAGAACTGAGGCCCAGACAGGGGAAGGGACTTGCCAACATCAGGAAGTACCAAGTGGCTGTGCTTGAATTTGAACCAAGGCCCTCCCAAATCTCATATTAAACTACGAAATTTTGGAAGTGTCGATTTCATTCATTTAACAGGCGTTTGGGTTTATGCTATGTCCTGTGGACATGAAACGAGGCATAGGCCTTGTCCCAAGGACCTCACAGTAGAGGGGGATATCTCTGTGTGGATAGCTACAGTCCAAAGCAAATGTTATGTGTATAAAAAGAATGGCGGACAACAGTCTTGGCGAGCCCAGAGGATGGAGAAACCCCTTGAGGTTGGGGGAATCAGGGAAAGCTTCCTGGGAAGCTGTGTTGGGTCTGGATCATGTAGACAGGATTTCAATAGGTGGAGATGTCAGAAAGGGCATTCTAGGTATAGGGAGCTGCATGAGCAAAGGAATGGAAATAGGAAAGTACAGAATCATCAGAATCATTCAGATTTACAGGAACACATTGGGAGAACGCCCAATCTGGCTGCAGCCTTGGCAGCTCTAAAGCAACAGGCAGGGGTCTGCAAAGGGAAGCCACTAATTCCTCCTCACTGGTCAGCTCCCCATCAACTCACCAGTCACCTGGTCAGTCCACTCCATGCTCAAAATTCTCTACCATCCAGAGTAATTCAGAGAAATTTCCTCCACCCCATCAGGTGCCACTGAAGGAACGCCCATGTCAGCCTGGATATCCGGTCACTACATCTCTTCTATTTGCCTATTTAACGTTCTTGGATCACACAGGTTCTACTTAACTGCAATACTTTGCACAAGGGCCTCATTGGGAATACAGGAGAAAGAACTATCACTGCCTCCCCATTACCCGGGTCTCCTCTTGCTCTTTCTCCTGTTCCATGCTGCCTGGGGCTGAGCTCAACAGCACTCACGAATGGTTCCCTTCTATTTTGCCTGACTCTCCTAAGGCCAGGTCCCCTGCAGGAGTAGAATGAAAGTTCTTTCCCCTTTTTCCCAAAAGCTGTACACATTATAAAAAGGATTTACTACAAAGGAAATAGACCTTAGTGTTCTGAATCCAATGACCAGGAAACTGGTTTTTAAAAATATTTTCACAACTCCATGTATATTATATACTACATATGATATGATATATAGAGAAAGATAGCATATAGGTTTATAATATATAACTCTATATATTATAATATAGCATATAGCTATACTATATATGTATTATGTATACTATATTATATACAATATAGTATATAGAGATATAAACACATATACTATATATAATATGGTATCTACATTCGCTATATGTACACTGTAGTATACATAATACACATGTTCTATCTATTCCAATATAACCAGTTTCCTTTGTGAGCCTATGTGTATTGATTGATGCACTTAAAAATATTATCTTGTGAAGTGTTCCATTGACGACACCAGATTGCCTGAGGGGTTCATGGGGGTCAATGGGACAAAAAAGGGTTAAGAATCCCAGAAATAAAGCAGGCATCACTGAAGGCTGCATGGTGCAGAGATCTGACTGGGTCACGCCTCTGCTCCAAAGTCTTTACTGTCTCCTTAAATGCCTTACCAAGTAAAGTTCAAACTGCTTTCCCTGGCACCCAAGGCTTTCTATAATCTCCCAGCACCTTACATTTGTTCACACAGCCTCTGCCTTTGTGGAGCCTACAGTCTAGTAGGAGAATAAGATCTACACAGAGATAACTCTAATATATCTGTGGTTTATATGTGTATAATATTACATGGAGAGTGCTTTAGAGGGGTGTAAAACAGGGGCTATACAAGGTCCATGGGGATGCTCATGAATGATGGGAGGTGGGATGGGAAGCAGAAAAGGCTTCATGAAGGAGCTGGTATTAGAGATGGACCTTAAAAGGATGGATGGGAAATCACTATGGAAGAATTAGAGAGCCTCATTTCATACTTCTCTATGTTTTAGCCAGAATGGACTAATAGCCCAAATGCGTCCTGCATTTTCTAGCCACCATGACTTTGTTCATGCTGTCCCCTATGCCTAGAGTGCTCCTTCTTCCCATCTTCAACTTCGGAATTCCTACACATCCTCTAAAACCCAACTCAGATGCCACCTTCTCCAGAAAGCCTTTCTGATTCCAAAACACACACACACACACACACACACACACACACTTCTCATTAGATCTTACAGAGCTCCTTATTTTGTATTTCTCTGATGCCCTCACCAAGCATTAGAGTGATATCTCTCAGTGTCTCATCTCCCTGCTTAACTGTGAGATGGGACCTTGAAGCATGAGTCTGAAAGGGCCTGCTTTACAAGTGATAAAGCTTCTAACATAATCACTGGTCCTGGATCTTTGATCTTGCCTGACTCTCTCCTGCCTGAGTGCCTCCTCTCAGGCCTAGTTCTTGATATCAGCTCAGCCTGGCTCTCTGACAGGCTGACCCAAGTATGGTTTGGTCATAAACCTTCCAGAATCCACCTCCCCAAACCAACTCCTTTCATGAGAAAGGAAGCAGGAGTCAGGCACCTCTCTCCCAAAGGCCTTGATGGGTCAGTCTTTCTCATGTAAATTATCACACAATACCCACTGGCTATGAAGACCAAGGGAGTCCTTGCTTTGGTCTCTCCCCACAAGATTCTAAGAGAAGTTACTTTACACATCCAAGCTCCCTCCTCCTTTGATGCCAGGATGGTAGCCCCATCATGGTCCTGGAGACCCAAATCTCCTCTCTGACACTCTAACACTCTCTCCCTCTCTCATTTATGAGGTCATGAATGACCTCATTCTCTTTCCTCCACAGCTCTTTTCTCTCCCTCACACACACACACACACACACACACACACACACATACCCCTCCCTTCCTCCTTTTTCACATTCACCATCTCAATGTTTCTCATACATACAGGAGGAATGGGGGTAGGGAGAGGGCAGAAAAAGGCCAGTTTGAAAACTGAAACCTTTCCAAGAGCAGTCACTGATGTGCCCACATCACAAGTTCATTATTCTCTGAATTGGCCTCAATTAGATTTATTAATTGATGACATTTCCAGAGCAACTTATGTTTTCTAAAGTGCTTTATTTTATTATTCATTTCACTGGAGCCTCACAACAGGGGTATGAGATGGGTGCTCTTTCATGCCCATTTTACAGATGATGAAACAGGTTCAAAGACATTGAGTGATTTGCCCATAGAAATAGCACAGAAGGTCAAATGCGAGACTGAAGCCCAGGTCTGTCCTGAATCTAAATCCACTCTTTCCAATCTGTGAGGCTGACTTGCAGATTTCTAGTGTCCCCAGCCTGCTTTGACCCAGATGAACCTTTTGGACTTTACTTCCACTTTGGCTGAATCTGCACCTGCCTCCTGAGTCAGCACCTAGGACCACTTTAACCTGTCTTCCAAACTGTGCCCTGGAAACCTTAAATCCTTTTCTGCCAGAAGAGGCGAACCTCAACACCACAGTCCTTTGGTCCCATCCCTAACTTCCCTTTCACCAAAGGGCAAAATCCAAAACACCCAAGACAACAAGGACTCTTTCAGAAGTCAATTAGCCAATGCCACTGACTTCGAGTATTCCCCAAGCTGGAGGAGGGGAAGGCCCAAAATAAGGGCCAGTATAAGGCCTGTGAATTCACATAATCACCAAGCTTTGTCGACTTGTTCTTTATTTAGCTCCAACAAAACATGCCATGTGACCAACTTTAATAAATAAGCAAACATTACTTCTGTAGTCTAAATAAATAATATGCCTCACACATAGATTATCACCATTTTTCAAGTACACGTAGGTGCTATTGTAATGAATAAAATACACATTCATTTAAAAGCAGAACTGAATTCTTAGGGGCATTTTATCATTATGAATTTTCCCAATCAGTGTACACAAATATTATCTCCTTGTGGGACTTTTTTTTAACAACATAAAGGGATCCTCATACACAAAAAGGCTGGCAACCATCGACCTAAGGCCATCACAGAACAACCGGAGATTTGGGGCCAGAAGGACCCAAGAGATCACATAGTCCAATTTCCCCACTTTACAGAGGACAAAGGGAGACTCCAGCCTATCCAACATCACACAGACTGGGAATGTTAGGAGTAAGATTTGAATCTACATCCTCTGCTTCCAGAGGCAAAGATCTTTCCAGTGTAACACAGATACTGAGTGGTCAGGATTTCTAGCATATTCTTAAAGACACCCCAAATTTGTTTCCTTCCTTTCTTTTTGACCTTCCTTTCCAAGATCCCACAAGCCTAGCATTCCAAAGTTTGGAAACTTTCAGTATTAGAAAATGCTACCCAAAAAAAATAAGAAATTCCCTCCACTAAAGTTTCTTTCCTCTTCCTAGATCCTCAGTAGAGCTGGGCAGCTATTCCCCATTTCAATATATCCAATTATCAAAAGCAAACCATGAACCTTCCTAGTATTGGCAGCAATCAGCATTTCTTCCCCTGGGGTCTCCCTCCTTCCTCTTTCTCTGGGAATCATACCAGCTGAACACACTTAAGACCTTGTCCATTTAGCCAGATGTTCCTGCTCTAGAATTAATCATAACAGATACCTGGGGACCTCGTGGAAGAGTAGGATGTCATCTCCTTGAGGGCCAGGAATGCTTTGTTTTTATTATTGTTTGTTTATATCTCTCTGGGAGCTAACATTAATCTGGGCACATAGTAGGTGCTCAACATATTCTGAAACAAATGGAGAAGAATGCAGGACAAAGACAAACTAGGAGTTCATTGTAGTATTCTGGATGAGAGATGATAAGGGTCTGAATTTAGGTAGCAGCTGTGGGAGTAGAGAGAAAGTAGATGCAAAGAGTATTGTAAAGGCAGGAAAGGAAAGATTTGGCAACTGATGTGGGCCGATGGAAAGGAAGGAGGCAAGGATGGTGACAAGGAGAACGGGACACTTCTTTGTCAGAGGGGGTGGCAAAAGTGTGACCTCCCAACTATGATGAGGCAGGGTAGGGATCGCCATGGGCCTCGGGAACTTGAGGAAAAGAAAATCTCGGAGGGCTCTCAGGCAAGCTAATCTCTAAGAAATTGTTCTCTTTCTTGCTTAATTAAAGAGTTGTGACCTACAGGGAGGCTATGGGAGGATTAATAAGTTTCTGTGTACTTAACACAGCATGTTCTCCAGGGTTTCCAAACTCCAGTCCTTCTGTCCCAAAGGGGAATGAGAAGTATGGCACATTCTAAATGAAGTCTCCACATCCTCTGCTTGGGACAAAAATAGGCCCAGATGTTGAATCCTGCTACAGAAAACATCTGGTTTGAGGCTGGGGTGAGAGGTGAGGCATAGATGACCTCCTAAGCAACCAGGCTCACCTGATGAAATGTCCTCCACCCTGTCATGGAGACATCTCCACCACAGCCCCCACCCCCACTAGCTCCACGGCCTTTTCTCATGTTTTCTCCAGCGCCCTATGCGGGTAAGTTATTCTCCCGCTAATTGACCTCACTACTGCTGACCTTTTAAAGACCTAACAAATTTTCCCTTTTTAGTCTCACACCATTACTTCTCATTATACTGTCCTTTCCCATCTCCAATAATTCCTCCCCCTTCTGTTAGATGATTACTTTGAGCTTTTATAGACCATTACATCCCCACAGTCTTCCCCAAGATGGGGACATTAAGGGTACTCAATCATTCTTCCCAGGTCAAGCCCTTTCATCCCTTGAGTATCTTGGCTGTGATTCCTCTGGTGTTAGCCACTGGCCAGAAGAGGCCTTGGAAATAGCCTCAGATGACGCTTGAACTCTTTAGATTTAGGTTAGCCAGAGGACACTTTCAGTACTTCTCTCTCACACTCTCATTCCCTGTCCAGATGCCTTCTAAACCTTTTTCAAAATGCGCTCTGCCCCCTAAATTACATTGGTAATACACTCCTCTCCCCCTTCCCATTGGCTTGTGCCACATTCCCATCTAACAAGACTGAAAAGACATGGCAAGAGGGAGATGACTTACCCAACAGGCAGAGGTTTACAAGCCAACAGACCAGAGAGGAAAGTTGTTCAGTCTATCATGAGACCAAGGATATATATGGCAACCTCTGTTTAGATACAATCTGCTCAAAATGCTTATGAAGACTTCATTTCATGCTTTCTGCAGAATCCTCATCTCTAGTGGGGATAGGACCAGCCTACCAGGTGATTAGGAACAATTAACCTCAGGAACCTCAGGAATTCTTATGGTCTCAGTTGGTTTCTGAGAGAGTATAGAGAACTTTTAGCTTTTATTTGAGGCTAGACCAGGAAGATGTAGTGGGAGGATTGGGCAGCACAAAAGACAGTCTCTGATGGGAATGGTAATGCAGAAAACAGTCTAATATGAGGGGAGTCACTCATGTAGAGAAGATGCCCATCCCCATGCCTAGTATGGAAGAGAGGCCCTAGGAGAAGAATACCATGAGGGGAAGATGCTTTGGCAGCACAACCCAGGTCCAGGCAAAAAAGCAGACTGATCCCATGTGGTAGCAGTCAATGGAGCAACACAAGGCACCAGGTCCAGCCTAGAAGAATGAGGCAAAGCAGCACACTCCCCATGTTGGGATCCCAGGTCAAAGTCCCTATCCAACAGTTCTAGTTCTGACTCTGCTTTTCTGGGTCCAGCCAGAATTCAAGGGATAAAGACATTTGAGGGCTAGGAAGGGATCATGAAGTTGCTAACAGCAAACATAAACCATGGAGGTCCATGGAAGTAAGTCAGGAAAAAAGAGTGCCAACTTAAAAGGATCCCAGAGTTGACCTTGGAGGCCACTGAGTCCAACTCACTCAGTTTACAGTTGAAAAACTCAAGCCCAGACAAGTTAAGGGATTTATCCAAGGTCATTTAGATAGCAAGTGTTCCAGAGCCAGGATCTTCTAAATTCAAATCCATCTTTCTTCTATTATATCACACCAAAAGTCTCCACCAGGGACAAAGCTTTTTTTCATGTAAGTGTAATGCTAATCAATCCTTTCCTAACCCTGATAGCCACCCTACCCCACCCCTCCTGTGAAGGAGAGGCCCTAACATGGCAGGATTGTCTTGGTCTAAACTGGAGGTGAAGTCAGGTCCAGTAACCAGCCCAAAAGAGAACATGGCCAGGGGCACAAAAAGGGAGGGTGAACAAGGAAGAGAGCAGAGCATTGTATGCAGAGAAGCAATACCTTTTATGAAGGCTTTAAGGAATGCCTATCAGATTTCTGAGTGACATGAGATTAGGAGGTATAGCTAATGTCTCAAGGGAAAAAAGAATGGTCATTGAAGAGCTTTACAGGCAGGTATAGGAGGCCAACTCTAATGAGATGAGATGTGATAGGGATAAACAGGTCTTATATTGGGTTTAAGAAAAACTGACTTCCCAAGTTCAGGATGGAGGGACAGGTATAAAATAAAAGGTTAAAACCAATCCCTGTTTTCAAGGAGCTTACAGTCTAATGGGATGGGGTGGGGAGGCCACGAGCAAACAAGATATAGATGAGATAAATTGGAAAAAATCAGCAGAGGGAAGGTACTGGTATTGAGAGGGCTCAGGAAAGTCCTGTAGAAGGTATGGTTTTAACTGACTTGAACAATACAGGGAAGTCAGGAGGCAGAGGTGGAAAGAGAAAACATTCTAAACATGAGCTTTGTCCATAAATTGTCCCTATTTGGAGCTGGTACTTGGAGCTTCCCAGTCATCGAGACCTCCCTCCTTCCCAAGGCAGCCAATTCCCCAGTTAGGGAATGTAAAGAAAAGCATCTTCTGGCAGCCAGAGACAAGTCTCCATCTTTAGGAAGCAACCAGAGAAGGACCCACCCACGCCTGCTTCATGGCATGACCTATCAGCAGTTATTTATTTACTTTTAAATGACAGCAGGTGATACAGTCTGACAGCCTAGAATTGATCCTGGCTTTGTGATTGCATAAAACTCAGAAAGTCCTTGATTTATAACCATGGGATTCACAGACCTTGTTCCCTCTCCCCAAACCATGATCCCCTGGGAAAATGATTGACACTCTCTCGAACACACATCAGTGGCATCCAGGCCAGAGTATAGTGATTAGAAAGATTCACATTTAGCTGAGAACTCCCCCTTTGTGGCAGACAGCCTCTACTAAGGCATCAGAGCTGCCCACCAGTTACCAATATCTCTGGGACAACACAGCTCCATTCTAGTTATGAGTAGGAGACCCTAGCATGGAAAGCTCCCAAAGACACCACCTGATACAACAGAACTCTGACGTTTCAAACGAGAACCATATATGTACACATATATGTATATATACATACACAAACACACACACACACACACCCCTATGTGTGTGATTTGGGTAGCTCTCACTGGGAAGATGTTTTACTCAACATCAAGCCAAATTTTACCTCTTTGTCATTTCCACCTGTTGCTTCCAGTCCTATCTTCCTGGGCCAAGCCAAACAAGACTCTTCTGTTGGCAGCCTTTCATGTCCTTGACTTCAAATCTCTTGTTCCCCTGCATCTTCAAACAGTCCCAGTTCCCTTACCCCATCCAACTAATCTTCCCATGGCATAATCTCCCATCCCCTCACAATTCTGGTTTGACCCATGATTCCCCAGCAGTAGAATGAGGAAGGAGGAGGAGGGAGAGAAGGGAGAGGGGAAGGAGGAGGAGGGGGAGGAGTAAGAGAAGGGAGGGAGAAAAAAGAGAGCATTTCTAGAGTATTTTAAGGTTTTGCATATGTTATCTCATTTGATTCCCCCCCTAATAACCTTATGAAGTTGGTGCTGTTATTATTTCCATTTTAGAAATGAAGAAATTGATGAGTTTAAGTGACTTGTCCAGGATCACACATCTAGGAAGTGTCTGAGGTAGGATTTGAATTCCTTCAGATTCAAGGGAGGTATCTGTTACCGTTTCACATCTGAGGAAAGAAGGATTTGGAGATGATTTTTTAAAGCATGAGTTTAGGGGGTGGTATTTAGAACTTAACAAATACCTACAAATGTGAACATTTGCAGATATCCCACAAAAAAAGAGAGAATGTATGAAATCCCAAACCTCAAACACTGGTTGACCCCAGCCAAGCAGCTTAACCAGTCTGTTTTTCAATAAGATAGTGATAAAATAAACTATATATTTGTCTTATATGGAATAAGATAATGCATGTAAAGAGCTTTACAAACCTTAAAGCACCATATAGAAGTAATTTATCCAGTAAGATCTATTAATAGTAATAAAAAGTATCGATATAGCTCTGTAAGGTTTACAAACTGCTTCACATGTGTTATCTCATTTCATTCTCATAACGAGCTGTTAAAACTGGTGTTGTGATTCCCATATTATGCGTTAGTAAATTCAGGATGACTGAGGTGATGTGACTTGCCCAGGGTCACACAGCTAGTAAGTGTATGAGGCTAGATTTGAAATCAGACCTTTTATGGTTCTAAATTCAGCATCCTAAGCCACAGCTCCCTGAGAGCAGAGATTTTTTTTTTTCATTTCTATTTTTGCATTCCCAGTGCTTGGCACATCAAAGATACTCAATAAATGTTTGTTTGAGAGCTAGATCTGGAGTCAGGAGAGATCTGGGTTCAAATATCACCTCTGATAGTGGGTATGCAATCATAGGCAGGTTATAGGATCTCTCTCCCTTCCCCTTCTTCTCTCCCTCCCTCCCTCTCTCTCTCTCTCTCTCTCTCTCTCTCTCTCCCCCTCTCCCTCCTTCCCTCTCCCCCTCTCTCTATCTCCATCCCTCCCTCTCTTTCTCTGTCTCTCTGTGTGTGTCTCTCTCTCCTTCCCTGTCTCTCTCTGTCTCTCTTTTTCTCTCTCTCTGTCTCTGTCTGTCTCTCTCTCTCTGTCTCTCACTGTCTCTGTCTCGTCTCTCTCTCTGTCTCTCTCTCTCTCCGTGTCTCTCTCTGTCTTTCTCTCTCTTTCTCTGTCTCTCTTTGTCTCTCTCTCCCTCTCTCTCTCTCTTTCTCTGTCTCTCTTTCTCTCTCTGTCTCTGTCTGTGTGTGTCTCTCTCTGTCTCTCTGTCTCTCTCTCTGTCTCTCTCTGTCTCTCTCTCTCTCTCTGTCTCTTTGTCTCTCTCTCTGTCTCTGTCTCTCCCCGCTCCCCCCGCAGTTATCTCACTTGGAGATAGTAATAACAGTTGCAGTCTTTCCCAAAAGAAGTGTAATGAGAATCAAAAGAAATAACATATATAAAGTCCAAGCTAAATGCTATTATTATTATTTTCTGCTAAGTAGAGAAACCCAAGGAGATCTCTTCCCAAGGGGCTCTGAATCACTCCGCCCACATTAAAAGTCCTAAGGTGCTTTGAGGCTCCAGCTGCCTACCTGATTGGTGGAAGAGGAAAAAGAGAGAGGGGAGGGAGGTTGAGGAGGAGGGAGGGGAGAGGAGGAGAGCCAAGGGGGGGGGGGGATGGAGGAAAGAGAGGGAAGGAGGGAGAGAGAGGCAGACAGAGACAGAGACAGACAGAGGGGGATTGAGAGAGAGAGGAAGGGAGGGAGGGAGGGAGAGAGACAGACAGAGACAGACAGAGAGAGAGAGATGGGGGAGAGAAATAGAGAGACAGAGAGAAACAAAGAGACAGAGAGAGACAGAGAGAGAAAGAGGTCTGACTCCAATTTCTTGGAGAAAACAGGACCTCTGCCTTCCATTTCCAACTCAAAAGGATGCTGGGAATGTGAACGTTCTAGAAACGGGAAGCTGCATCTCCACACGTTCACAGGTACCTGGTGCCCTTCGGTGACTTCACCCAAAAGATCCCTGTGCCCTCCATGGAGACTGCAGAACCGTGAAATGTCCTCATATTTATTTCTGGAGTATCCAAAAAGCCAAAGCCAAAAGAAATTTACAACTTGGCCAGTTTTGCTGAGGCCGGGCTGTCTGCTCAGTAATAGCCTCTTATCTCTGAGCCCGGATCTCGCTGTCACAGACAGCAGAGGGTATGGAAAGGTGAAGATGATAAATTTCACGACAATCCATCTTGAAAGCTCTTCTTAGGTCAAGACAAAGGGAGACAGCTTTCCTGGATCTCCCTAGTCAGTAATCTCTCCAAAGAGAGTCCCAAGGGACACCAGGGATGTTTATAGGAGAAATTGTCCCAGACTGACTTTGGGACTTTGGCCAGTACCGCCATCAGATCTCGAGCTGGGGGAGCTTTTCCATTTATTCTGGCTGAGAAGGGTCCAGGACAGGTGAATCTAGCTCTGGGGAGGGGCAGTCTCCAGAGAGATTCATGCATGCCTGCTTTTTTTTTCCTCCTCACCAGCCTGGGAAGAGGTCCTAAGTCATCCACTGACAAACACCTTGTCTAGCCTCCCCCTCCCCAAGTGATTCCCCCTGTGGTTTATGAGCCCCAAGCCTCCTGTCTGAGCAAAAATGTTCAGAGCCAGTGGCTGATCTGTAGCAGGGAGAAGTTCCTTACTGGTGTCTATAAACTTGTTTTATTTTCATATACTATTAACTATGACAATATAATTTGATTTTCCTTTTAATCCTATTTTATTCATTTAAAAACATTGTTCTGAGAAGGGGTCTATAGGCTTCCCTAGACTTCCAAAGGGGTCTATGACACCCAAAACATTTCCATAGAAATACTCCCAAAACCAGCCAGGAACATAGGCTGTGACGACACCAGTAAAGGCAACTGGAAGGTTAAGCAGGGACCCGACCTGGGAAATGAATGAGGTTTAGTGGACTCAGGGGATCTGGGTTCAAAGACTCATCCTGCCACTCACTCACTGTGTAACCTTGCCCAAGTCACTTGTCCTCTGGCCTCTCTGTGTAACATGAAAGGCTTGGACAATGGAACCTCAAAGATGCTTTTCCAATTCTAAAATACTATCATGAGAATCTGATCATGAGACCAGAGAGTCATTGTGCCGGGGTGTGGGGGTTCTTAACCTTTTGTGTGTCCTGGACCCCTGTGGCAGCCTGGAGAAGACTGTGGGCCCTTTCTCAGAATCAGATCTTTGAATCATTGAAGGAAATGCTTAATTTCAGTTAAAAGTGGGCGAAAATACAGATATGGTTTCTGATTTCCCTGACAAATTCACCACTAGGGATATCATTCGAGAACTAAGGATGCAATGGTCTTCCAGTCACAACAGGAGGGGGAATAGACGGTGGTCTTTCAAGAGGCTGCCTCCAGGACTTAGTATGTGGTTAGATGAATCTCTGTCACTGGGACCCCTGGGCTGGGGGAGCAGAGCTGTTCATGGGGGACCTGCTAGGTTTCAGGCAGGGAGAAACCAGTCAGCTGAGGGAACCGATTTGGGCCAGGGTAGAAAGACCAGAGCACCAGATAGAAGGGAGAGGGGATTTGCAGACTGTGGAACAATGTCTAGGACAGGAAAAAAAAGATGAGAGATTCTTTCTTCCCTCAGACTACACCCAGCAGTACTAGGCCCGGGTGCTGAGCCCCAGCTGTAACCCAAAGCCACTCTCCCCACACTATACCAGGCCCTGCCCAGGGAAAGGACATGGTTCTTGCAGTCATTCTGTCCAGAATCTCCCAACAAAGAACAGAAAAATGTCATCTTCAACCACAGACCCAACAAAGGTAGGCTAGGAAGTGAAATCAAGATGAACAAGGACAGGGAGGACGCCACATCTGTCTGGTACAGAGGGTTGATGGACTGCCTGACATCTCTACTGAAGACAAAAGAAGCTGGGGGGGGGGGGGGAGGTAGGCTTAAGCATGAGCCATGTAGGCTATGTACAAAGAAAAGGTTCCTGTTAGCAACACTTGTTTCTAATAGTAGCCATCTCTAGGGCAGGGGTGGGGGAAAGAAAAAAAAGGGAAAAAAAGAAATTTACATGATCATCTTGTATATTCGAAAGGAACAGCAAGTTGTGCGTGTGCAATCATCTTTTTTATTGCACTACGTTACAGAAATGCTTGTTTTGTTCTATAAGTTAAAATTTTTTGTAAATGTTCAAAAAGCTCCTTAATAATGACTGACATTTCCAGAGGGCTTGGTAAGGAGTCTGAACATCTACCCATTTTTCTTCTACCCCCACTTAATTTCCTCCACATTTCTCTCTCCTGGTTTTCCTTCTCCAAATTAATATGTGGTCTCTCATTTGATAAGCACAATATCTTGTGAAGGTGAAAATACAAACATTATTGCCCCCATTTTACAGACAGAAAAATTAAATGATTTGCCCGGGGTCACCCAGCCAGTAAGTGTCTGAGGTGACATTTCAACCCAAGTCTCTCCTAAACCAAACTCCAGGGTTCTTGCCACGGCCTCTCCCTCTCCTTCTCTAAGAGGCCTTAATCTCAAGAGCAATCCCTCATCTCAGTTTTGCACAGTCTCTCTTGTCTGTCTGGAATTCACTCCCTCCTCAGCTTTGTTTCTCAGACTCTCAAGTTTCTCTCAAAGCTCAACACAAGCACCACCTCCAATTATTTGCACTGAGACCTATATATGTAAGTATGCATGTGTATACATACACATATATGTATAGAGAGATATATGTGTATCTTTATATGTGTATATACACACACATATATTTTGGATATATATACACATATACGTATATGTGTCCACACACACATATATAAAATATGTGTGTTCATATATTTGTTGTTCAGTCATTTTTTAGTCATGTGCAACTCTTTGTGACCCCATTTGGAGTTTTCTTGGCAAAGATACTGGAGTGGTTTTGCATTTCCTTTTTCAGTTGATTTTACAGATGAGGAAATTGAAGCAAACAAGGTTAAGTGACTTGTCCAGGGTCACACAACTACGAAGTGTCTGAGGCCTGATTTGAGCTGAGGATGATGAATCTTCCTCAATCCAGGCCCAGGATTCTCTCCACTACGCCTGTATATGGACATCTATCTCCCTTGATTAATTTTCTATTTTCTGTTTTTATTTTTCTATTCTATTTTCATTTCTAATTGCTTATTCAGTGCCATTCACTTAACTGGGCGCTAGGGATACTAATAAAAATATGCTGACCAGTCCCTGCCCTCAAGAAACCTTGATTCTGATGGAGGAAGAGAACAGATAAATAGGTCAACAAAATGGGAGGGATTGGGATGGCTGAGATGTCCTGCTGTGCCTGGAGGTGTCTGGGGTATATACCATAGTCTGGAGGCTTAGAACCTGGTGAGAAAAGGCCAAAGCTGGTCCATCAGAGCCCAAGGAGGTTCCAGGGGCAGAATCCAACTTTTTAATGGAGAGAGAGTAGAAACAGTCTGACTGGCAGTGTCTAGGGAGTCCTGTGGAGGCTCAGAACCTCAGATAAAATGTCTTCTGTCTTCATGTCTCCACTGCTTAACACACTGTAGGTGATTAATAAATCACCTGTACCTGGCCCACTATAGGTGATTAATAAATGCTTTTTCCTATTCCTTGACTTATGCTATTATCACGGGAACTCCAGACCAGGAATATTTGAGCAGCAGAGACAAAAGCCATAGTTACATCTCCCCGGGACTTTCTTTACCTTCGCAATTTGTGCTCATAGTTTGTACAAAATCCTTTTCGGATGAAATTCAGATTCTTTCTCTGCCTTTGCAGAAAAGCATACTTTTCGAAAGTTCAGAAACCATTTGGCAATTGTTAAATGAGGATGAACAAAACAATGGCATTGAAGAATATTTTCAGGTGACTTATTCTCCTTAAACAAGATGATTTCAGAACAGCTGTGGGCATTTCCAACAAGAGGTCCAGAAAAAATCATGTCTTGATAATAACAGTGAAAAATGATCAGGAGAGGAGAAGCAAGTCAAGACTGCCGCAATTCTGTCCAATTCTGTTTCTGTCTTGTCTGTAGCTAATAAAAAGAGCTCTGGCTCTCCTCTGAAGTATTGGAATTACCCTTCATTAGTTAGCAAACGAGAAACAATTGCTTTTGTTTCATTCCTGGTTTGCTAATTAGCACTTTTCTTCAATGAGGATGTTTTCTATCAACTTGTCGATGGAAAACTCCCCCAAGCCTTACATCAAGCTACAAGTGGCTTCTTCTTAGGCCTTAATGTTCCCATAATGCACTTTACAATGGACATTTCAACACAGAATGGTACTCGAGAAATCTGAGTTGGAAGGGACCTCAGAGGCTGTCTAAGTCTCCTAAGGCTGTAAAAAGGCTTTGAGAGAGAAGGCCAAGTTAGAGAAGGGTCAGAAATCTAACCTTCAAGGATCCCTAATACCAATATTTACAAATACTGCAGGAGCCCTCTTGTTCCCATTTCCAAATATGGAAATTGAGGCCATCCCTATAATCTAGCACAGGACTTTGATGCCAGGAAGCATTCAACAAAAGTTTATTGGTTGAATGGATTAATGAAGACACAAATTGCATATACATATTCATAAGGGTATTGAGTAGAGTTCTTTTCAGTTGATTGGTGATCATTTGGGGCGTCCAGTTGACTGAGTTTTGCAAAAATAAATAGCTCAACCATAAAATCTTCTCCTTCTTTCAAGGAAGAAGTAGATTTTCTTCTTACCAAACTAACTCTTCCATTTCTGCCTTTAACTCGTGCCCTCTCGGTTTTTGTCAGACCTTGCTCCATCAACCACCTCCTCTCACTACTGAAATCTTGTCTCTCTCTTTCCATAGACTCATTTCTCTACCACCGTGTCCAGTCCTATAGCCTAAAAATAAAGCCCTTCCTTTGACAATATATCCCCTTGAGCTACCGGCCTATTTTTTTTGTCTTCCTTTCACTGTTAAACTTTTAGAAACTATAGTGGTTTTATACTTCCTTTTAGAAAGAATAATCTACATTGACTGCATCAGCTTAATACCTCAGCTTTCTATAATCTGGTTCTCTATCCCCCACCCCAGCCCCAGGATAATATGGGGGAAGGACAACTGGATTTTTGAGTCAGGGGGACCTGTTTCAATCCTGACTCTGCCATTTACTCATCTACATGACTTCAGGCAAGTCACTTCATTTCTCTAAGCTTGCTTTCTCATTTATAAGGTAAGAGTGTTGGACTGAATGACCTCCAGCATCTCTTCCATTTTTAATTCTATTATTCCATGTGCATTATACTCAAATTGCTTTGACCAGGGTCAGTAATGACGTTCCAATGGCCCCCTACCCAATGGCTTTACCTTAATCTCCTTGACAGCATTGGACCCCACTGGGCATCTCCCCTAGTTATTCTCTCTTGCTTTTCTTTTAGAGTATTTCTCCAACTGTCCCTTCTCAGTCTCCTTTACTCACTCCTCTTCCTCCTCTGTCTGTAGAAGAGCATTCCTAAAAGTTTTGTCTTGGGCCTCTTCTTCTCTTTTCTCTCTTTGCTCTCTGACTTAGCAATCTCATCCATTTGAATGATTCCAAATGTCACCTCCATGAGGACAACTCCAAAATCCATAGCACTAGCCTCAATTTATCTTCTCAGTCCTAATCTTGTATTTCTAACCACCTATAGTACAGAGCGAATGTAAATAGGAACTGTTTCTCTTTTGGCCAGAAACCCTGAGGGTCTTCCCCTCTGTCTGTTTTTTTTTTAATTAAAGGGGCCATCTCTTGATTCATTTCTTAAAGAGGTCTATTCACTGAAGGGGGAGGGGGATTGCCTCAATCAAAGTGGGTGAAAGAACCTGAAAAGACCTAAGCTTAAAAGGGCCAAGGCCTCCCACTACATCCTGGACCATCTCCAGTCATTCTGATCTCTATCTGACCATTGGATCCAGAGGGCTCAGAAGGAATGAATAAGGCTGGTAACTTTTCACAGCCCTCCCTCACTCAAATCAAAGTCAGTTGCAAGTCATGTCATCATCTCCCTAATGATCCTCTTCAAGAATGTAGGACAAACCACTCAACACAACATTTCTACCTAAGATTCCCCCTGGGACTTCAAATTTCATGTGCTCAAAACTGAGCATGACCAAATCTAATGCTTTTTCTCTGGCCTCATCTTCCTTTTCCTTGCACAGTCCTGTTCACCATCCCTTCTTTCTAGGTGCTTTCTTTTCCCTTGATTTCCATAATACAGCTTTCTCCTTGATGTCCTCCTATCTCTCTGACCAATCCTTCTTGGGTTCCTTTGTGGTCCTTCCTTCTACTGCTCTAAGCACAAGGTTCTGTCCTGAGCCTTCTTTTTTTTTTCTATACTCTTTCCCCGGGTGACCTTATCCACTCCCATGGCTTTGATTATCTGCTCCCAAATCAATATATCTAAGCCCTAACCTCTCTCCTCAACTCCAGTTCCTCATCACCAATAACCTGCTAGAGAGTTCTACCTAGATGTCCTCCCAGCACCTCAAACTCAGTGTCCAAAACTTGAACTTGTGTTATTTTTCCCTACACTTTCCCATCCCCACAATTTCCCTACAAAGATCATCTTCTCAGGTCCATAACCTCTAAGGCATCTTTGAAGTTAGGAAGATTAGTCTTCCTGACTCAAGATTGGCATTCTACCCACGGCACCACCTATGTCCAAGACAATGCTTACCAGATGAAAAAGAAAAAGAAAAAATAGATTAGTGTAAGAGAGAAAACAGTGCCTTGGAATGAGCTCTGGATTTAGAGCCAGAATACCTGCATTCCACGTACTACCATTTATTAAACACATGACCTTGGGTAAGTAAATTACCTCTCTGGGACTTGGTTTCCTCATCATTAAAATGAAATTTGGACTCCATAACCTGTAAGGTTGCTTTCAATTCAACTCCATGATCCTTTGCTTTGGACTTTGCCCATTGGTACTCTTCTACAACAGAGAGTTAGAGAGACAGAGAACAACTAGGCTGGCCACTGGGGAAGTCAGAACCAGCACGTAAAAGACACAAAAACGACAGCCTAAGTGAAGAAATTTTTGTTTTGCTTTTCAGCACATAGCCTAAGGATAGGCACGCAGTCATCCTCAGTAAATACTTGTTGGGTGACTGATATTGATTCTACAGACCTTTGAATTTTCCTTCCCTGGACTTTGTCATTCCACCTGTGAAAGAGAAGCATTAGAAGCGGCTGTACGACTGTGCTCCCCTGCCCTAACGAAACTGTGGCATTAGCTCATATGAACTCCCCATCACTACCTAATGGCACAGTTAATCTGTGGGTTTCATGAGACACTGCACACATCTAATCAAAAAACATTTCCATACCAAAACCATCACAGTTTTTCAAATGGCTCTTAGAAAGTCCCAGTTCAACCCTAAATCCTGTCCCTATGATCCAGTGCCCAGAGTTCTTGAATTGGGGAGGGATGGAAACTTGAATTCAATCCAATTCTACAAATACGGAATTCTACAAACAAGGAATTCTGCAAACACTCAAACGCGACTTGTTCAAAGCAGAACACATTATCATTATCATGTAAACTACACCCTGCTCTCTACTTCCCCATTAATATAGGAAGCCCCACTATGCCTCCAGTCACCCAGATTGGAAACCTGAGTCCTTTGATTCTCCACACATCCAATCCATAAGTAGGCAGGTCTCAGCATTTCCAATTCCTCCACATCCCTTGCATCTATCTCCTCTCTACTCATGTGGCCACCACACTAGTGTAGCCCTCATCTCCCCTCACCTAAACTATGGTGTCCATTTGATTTAATTTTTCAATTAAAAAACATTTATTTTTTCTTCCACTCTCCGAATTTAAAAAAAAACTTGTAACAAATATGCATAGTGTTTTGTTTTGTTTTTTAACTGGCCCACTCCTGGGGCCAATGTCACCAGTGGGAGCATTAGCCCATTAGAGCCTAAAGAGAGTGCCTGCCTCGTTCTGGCCCCTGCACAGGGGAGGTTTCAAGCCTAGAGTGGCTGGCACCCACTCCCAGAGGGCTTCCCTCTGCACGCTGCAAATATCCATACTGTCCATGGCCAAAGATGCCTGCCTCGTTCTTCATCATGAGGCTAACACCTGTCAGGATGAGTGTCACGTTTCATCATTAGCCTTCTGGAATCATGATGCTTGTACTGACCAAAGTTGTCTTTTAAAGTTGTTTGTCTTTATAATGCTGCTGTTAGTATATAAATTGTTCTGTGTTCTATAGCTAGCATTTGCATAACATTTGAGGATTTGCAAATATTATTTTATCCTCACAACAGACTCGGAAGAAGTTGCTATTATTGTCTTCATTTTATAAATGAAAAAACTCAAGCATGTTAAGTGACTTTCCCAGGACCACACAGCTAGTTGGTATCTCAGGCAAGATTTGAACTTTTCTTCCTAACTTCAGGTCCAGAGCTTCATCCACTAGGCAACCTAGCTGCCTGTCCTCACTTCATTCTGCATCAGTTCATATAAGTCTTCTATTGCTATGCATTCCTTCCAGTTTCTCCCTTCCTTAACCCACCCTTTGCACAAGTACCAAAATCATCTTCATAAAAGTTGGGGGTGATCAAATTATCCCCTGCTCATCTTCCATGCAGCAATATTTTCTCATCTTTGCCTCCTCAGGTTCCAGTTAATTTCCACCCTCTAGAAGAAGACTTTCCTGATCCCACTTAATTCCAGTGCCTTTCCTCTGTTGACTATTTTAAATGTATCCTGTCTATAGTTTGACTGCACATAATTGTTTGCATATTGTCTCTCCCATTATCCTGTGACCTCCTTGAGGGCAAGGACTGTTTTTTGCCTCTCTTTGTAATTCCAGTGCTTAACACAGTGCCTGGCACACAGTGGGCACCTAATAATTGTTTCTTGAGTGACTGACTGATCTTCACACCAACCCTATGGAGTAAGTGCTATGATTGCTTTTATCAGAGGCTCAGAGAGGTCAGAGGAATTTGCCCAGGTCATACTGCTAGGAAGGGTCTAATATCTTCCTGACTGCAAGTCCAGCTCTGTCACAGGTTATTTCATGGAGGAATTATATTTGGCATAATATTAAGGAGGGGGGAGGGAGAAATAGACTAGTGATTTTATGCATAGAAAGAATACCTGGACAGGAAATGCTTTACCAATGAAGATCAGCACCTGCTCCTGGACTGAGAGTTTTTGAGTTTTGCTCAGATCACTGAAAGGATAAATAGTCTGCTCAGGATCACCTAGCCAGAGGATGTCAGGGGCAGGATCTGAACTCAGGTCTTCCTGGCTTTTAGGCTAGCTCTCTATCTCCTTCATCAAGCTGCCTCTCATGGTTAGAGATATCACATGTATTACAAACAGGCACGTCCCATATAAGAGTCCAATAAAGGCAGAGATCTATCCAGACAGTGTCCTAAGAAGATCTGATTTTCATGGAGAGGACAGGACAGGCTTACAGGAGAAGGAATCACCTGTGGCTCTGAAAGGTCTGGATTCCAAGGTTTCTAATCTCCCTCTTTCCTGTGGCCATGATGCTGATGAGAACCAGCCAAGGGACTGTGCCTGGAAGACCAGGACCCTCCAGATGTGGGCTTCAGAACCTGTTCATTTGCTGATGGACAGCTGGGACTGCCAGTGGTTTGTTGTTTCTACTAAACTAGATGCTATTACAATGAAAACCCTGTATTCCTTGCAAACAATTTTCCCCTTTGCAATCTCACAAATCAATTCCCTCCCGCTTGCGCTCACTTTCTTCCCGCTAATCTAACGACGAACCTATCACCATCCGTAAACGAAATGATCTGTAAACTCTTTCCCAGCTCTTGTCTAATGCACTAAAATTACTTTTCTGTTTCTCCTGCTTTATCTTTCTTTTCTAATGATAGGGCTTATCTTCCTCCCTCCTCCTTCCAAACCTGTACTTTCTCTCTTCTTTACTGCTAATGGGTCTCCTTCCCATCAGCCACTTGGGCTAATAAATAACCACTGCTTTGGGGGTGCCTGGGGTCAGTCACCCAGTAGAAATAACAGTATCCTATAGGACTTAATTTACAAAGCATCGTCACATACGGAATTAGCATGAAATAATGGAAAGGCTGGATTTGGAGTCAATCTGTATTTATTAAGCGCTTGTTATGTAGGCTCATGTATAGAACTGGGAGGAAATTTAGAGGATATTTAATCCCACCCCCTCAACTTACAAGTGAGGAAACTGAGGCCCAGAGAGATGGGGAAGCTTGTTTTGGACTCATGGATATTAAGTGATCATGATGGCTCCAATTCCAACCCCCTTCCCACTGCATCATGCTGGTCTCCCCTGGGTTGGGGTCTTGGTCTTGTGCTGCCTGGCCCCTGACTCGGGCTGCTCTTGTCCCCCATTCCTGGATCTTAGTGCCAATTGCCTACCAGCTGTGAACTTACACCTTGGCTACCCCAGCCCCACATAGACTGACCTGCTGGAGCCCCCACCCTGCTCCAGCCCCAGCTTCTTTGAATCCTGCTTTGTCCTTGAATGTACATCCCCTCCTTAGGGCTCACATTCCACGTGACAATGTTTAGACTAATAACCCTAGCAGCTAGACAGGCCATTGTAGGCAGACCTCTGTACTGGAGTTAGGAAGATCTGAGTTCAAATCCAGCTCATACTAGTTGTGTGATCCTGGTCAAGTCCCTCAATCTCTGCCTGCCCCTGTTTCCTCAGCTGTAAAATGAAGTTAAATAATAGAGCCTACCTCTCAGGGGTGTGATGAGGATTAAATGAGATAACATTTGTGAAGCACTTAGAACAGTACCTAGTACTCAGAACATAGCGGGTGCTTAATAAAGGCTGTTTTCTTGAGTGTTCGTGTTTAGACCCTGATCCTTCCCAGACCCTCCAGGCCTGTCTGTGCTCCTGACCTGCCTCTCCAGGCCTACACTTTCTCACCACTGCCCAAGTCTCCCTTTTTACTACTGGTGTGTCTCTTCTTTCCCACAAAGGTAATATCACTTACCTGCCCACACCTGCAGCCTTCCATCTAGCCACATCCTGAGCCTCCCTTCCCTATCCCCGGGAAAGACTGAGATTTGTATTTTAATAAAAACCACATGCATACAAATCATAGGATTTCAAGCTAGACGTGAACTGAGCAAGCCTCTAAGCGGGTGTACTCTCTGCAAGGATACCCAGGATCCCTGAACTGTTCCCTCAAAGAGCCTTTTCTTCATCTCTCCTTTCTTTAACCTCCCTCCTCCCTTCCTGTGTTTCTACCAGCATCTCCCAGACTTCAGTAGAGCAGGGCTAGGAGGGAGCCCAGGGTCAGAGAGTAATATCCACAGCACTGATTCATGAAGAACAAAAATGGTAAAACCCAGGCCCTATCGACTTGTCCTCCTCTTATCCAGGTTTTGCCAGCTTATAAATCTGTGTCAGACCAGCTGGGGGATATTTAAATTACTTCTGACTACCCCAAATAGAAAAAAGACTGATATAGACTATTCCCTTCAGGGTCTACCTGCCCTTGGAGAAATTCATAGCTTTCCAAAATTTGTCTTCCAGTCCTCAAATGTTCCCTTTTAAGCCATGTTCCTCACTCCATGGTGCCATTTGACTCACCTTAGGGTACCAAGGACCTTCCTGGCCTCTCATCCTTTCCATCTCACCCCCACCCCCACTCCAACCCTGATGAACCTTGTTCTCCAGAAGGAATGAGTCATTTACACCTTAGTGTGAATAAGTTTGTCAACACATTCTCTCCTCTGAGGTCATTTGCATATTGTCTGATCTAGAGCTGTAAAATAAAAATCACTGAGGTATTTTAAACCTCAGTAAACAGGGGAAGTTGGCGAGGGGAGAGAAGCTAAGGATTTCCTTGGCATCTCTAAAATTCCACCCCAACTAATCAACAAGCATTTGTTGTTGTTGAGTCATTTTCAGTTGTGTTCAACTCTTCGTGACCCCATTTGGAATTTTCTTGGCAAAGATACTGGAGTAGTTTGCCATTTCCTTCTACAGCTGATTTTACAGATGAGGAAACTAAAGTAAACAAGGTTAAGTGACTTGCCCAGGGTCACACAGCTAGGAAGTGGCTGAGGCCAGATTTGGACTCAGGAAGGTGAGTCTTCCTGATTCCAACCCCAGTGCTCTATCCACTGGCCACCTAGCTTCCCAGCAAACATTTAGTAAGTATCTATAAATGCCTACTATGTGCCAAGTACTCTGCTATAGTAAATAACCATCTACTTTGCCTAAAACACTGGACCTATCCCTGCCACCAAACTTGCTTCAAAAGGCTGGCTCTGAGATCACTGCTGTACCTTCCTATTCCCAGACCTTCTGTTCGTTTTCCCAGAGACGATGGCCCAAAGGATGAACTGATACCACTTCACCGGCAAGCTCAGGAACATAATTGAGCAACCAAATGTCCCCCAGGGAAATAGGAGCTATGTGATCAAAGAAATCTGTTCTTTAATAGGTATCTGTCTCAAATACCTACTTGAGGAGCTGGCTATTTACAGGAATGGAAGAAAACAAGACTCTGGGCATGATATTAGAGGAAGTCTGCTCAAATAAAAAGAGTATAAGCTAGCTCTGGAGTCAAAGAACCCAGGCTCAAATCACCCTGACTTTTACTACCTGTTCTACCACTGGCAAGTCATGTAGTTTCCCTGGGCCTCAGTTTCTTCATCTGCGAAATGAGGGGATTGGAGTAGTTGGCCTCTCAAGCCCCTTCCAAGTCTAGACCTCTGGCCCTATGTTTCCATCTTTCCACTGGCCCACTTCCCTGACTGTCCCCCACCCCCACAGTGAGGCAATCCTCTCTTGACCTTTATAAGCATGGAGGGACAGAGTTAGTCTTAATTGGGTCTCACTGCAAAAGGAAAATGGAAATTGGGATGGAGCACCAAGCTCCCTGAAGGAGAGAATTTTGATACAAATCAAATGTAATTGACTGTAAGCATGGCCTCCTCCATTGAGAAGCATGGAAAAAAACTATGTTTCAGGAAGAGGGCTCCACAAAATTTTAATATGGATCTGGGTGAGGAATTAAATCTCCCCCCCCCATTATAATTTTTGCATTTGGTGGCATGGGGTCTGGGGAGGGGTCTTACGTATGCCTAGCCAAAGCTCTAGAACTCACCCTAATCTGTCCTTGGAATAGTAATAATGATAATTAAAATATCGATCCTCATTTGTGCCTAATGAGTGTAAGCGATAGCTTGTAATAATTCACATTTCTTTAGCACTCCGAGGCTGCAAAATCCTTTCATCACATGGGCCCTGGGAGGCAGCCATGTCAATACATCAAGGACGAGCAGTACCTCAAGGGCCTGTGATTTCATCAATACAGGAACTCCCTTGACCATCACAGATCACAAGCTGCCCGTCCACATGTTCTCCAGAAGCTCAGAGAGAGTCGATCACTTGCCCATGGTCACACAGCTAACAAGTATCAGAGGTGAGATTTGAACCTGGATCTTTCCAAATTAGATGTGATATTCTGTTCCTTTGACCACGCTGCCTCTCATGTAAGGTAGATATCAATCATCAAGGACATGTTAAGTATTCTATGCCAGGCACTGACCTGGGCACCCAAGATAGAAAGACAAATTTGAAAGAGCCTCTGTCTTCAAGAGACTTACATTCATATACATCATATACATAAAGAGACACAAATAAATGCATAAAAACAAGGTAATTGCTGGGAATGACACTTGCAATGGGGGGGGGGAGGATGATAATCGGGAGAGACCTCATGTAGAAGTGATGCTTCACCTGAACTTTGAAGGAAATGAGGGATTCTAAGAGGCAGAAACAAAGAAGGAAGGCATTCCAGGTATAGGGCATAGCTTGTACAGAAGCTCAGAGATGAATGATGGGGAATTGTACACAAGAAACAGTTAGAAGGCCAATATAACTGAACCACAGAGTGCTCGGAGGTGAGTGATGTATAATGAGGCTGGAGATAGTACGAGTATGATTATTCCCATTTTACAGATGAGAAGACTGAGGATCAGCATGATAAAGTCACTTGCCCTCTGCTCGTAGGTTAGGCTTTAAACCCAAGTCTTCTGATTCCCAATCCCATGTGCTGCCTCCTTTCAGGTGTCATTGGATATTATCTCATACTATCCAGAAGTTCAGACAAAAGCTTCATTTTACTGATGGAGAAACTGAGACCCAGGACTGTCACATGCTATGTCAAAGGTTCTAGATCCAGGCGCCTTTCCTTTTCTCTGCAGAGCCATTAAGGGCATTCACCACACCCGGTCCTCTATGCCATCCTAAAGCAGGTGGGTCTGAAGGCGCAAGTCAGGAAAGGAAATCAGTGCCCTATTGTACCCACATGTCTGAAAAACAAAGCCCCAGGCTCCCTGGGAGTGCCAGCTCCTCAAATGACTGCCTTGAATATCAGGTCCTACAGCTCACAAAACTCAGTTTTGGGCAGGGCCCTGGCCCCTTGTACTGACACAAAATCCTACAATCATATTCTCAGACTTGGAAGGGACCTCAGAAGTCCCACCAATACTTGAAACAGGAATCTTTCCTATCACATCCCCAAAGCAGGCATCTAGACCCAGGGTAAGATCCTTGCAACTAGAGATTGCTGCATTCTTTGAACTCACATCCCCTGTGCCGAGAACAGAGTCTGGTGCCTAAAAAATGCTTGTTAATTGATTAGCTGACATGAGATTCGCAACCTCCTAGGGCAGTCCATTCCTCTTTGGGGCAGCTTTCATTGACTGGAAGATTTTCCTTCCATAAGGCTTAAACCTTTTCTGTTTCTCTAACCTGCCACTGCTCATTCTACCCTTTGGGGACTAAACAGGCATCTAAAATCACCTCCACCCAACATACCTTTGGATTCTTGAACGCAGCCATTCCCACCTCAACCCAAGGCTGCTGTTCCCCAGTTCTTTAAATCAATCCTTCTATGAAATGGCTTCTAGTCTCCTCCCAATTCTATCTTTCCTCATCTGGACACAATTCATCAATGTCTGTTCTAAAATATGGTGCTTAGGACTGAAAATGATATTCCAAATATGATACAACTAGACAGAGTATCATGGGCTTCTAATCATGGATAGGATGCATCTGATAAACGGCCAGTATAAAAGTATGGTTGCCTAGAGATTTCCCAACATGATCAAGAGTGAGAGGAGATAACTCCCTACTCACATCCACCCAATCATATCCCACAGAGACTAGTAGAAGCATGTTCTGCCTCACCTTGATCAAACTCCTAAGGTTCATTCCTTTCAGAGACAGAAGATTTGGGAGTGTCCAATGAAGAGACACCCTGTCTCACACAAAGATGTGGAACCTGATCAGAGCAGACACCTTCATCTCTAGACCCCTGCCTTCACCTCAGCCAGGGTTATAACTTGAGCAAGGTGATTGAGGTTTTGCTTCAGTGCGCTGAAAGCCTTTCCTATCTTTCTGTACCACAGAAACAGCTGAGTTTAGTACCTACTTAGTAAGAATTCCTCATTAAAGTAGAAAAATACCAGATACTCTATTTCTTCATCGACGAGAGCTATTCATGAGCCCATCTCTGCATCAGCCTCTCAGAATCCTGTGCTCTGTCTCCTTCTACCACAATCAACTGAATTGACCTAGGTGCCAAAACTGCTAGTTAGGTCTCTGGCCAGAAATAATAAGAAAACATTACTGTCGCTGCAACTTTATAGCTCTCATCCTTATCCTGGAATTACTGTAGACAGAAATAGAACCCGTTATTGTATTTTCATAAAAATGCCATGGAATGAATTACTCCCCAGCCACCACTGCAACACACCCCCCATTGTTTAATACATTACAGGGGTAATCAATAGTCAATTGCTCGTCACCCACAACAACGGGATGTAAGCACCATCTCTCTGGACATGGGAGACAGGAGCAATGGGCCAGTCACAATGGATGGGATTAATTACAAATGACAGAAAAGCCTGGCTAAAATAGGATGATTCAATGAGTAATTTCACAAGCCCCAAGTAATATATCGGTGGAAGGGAGAGGCCCAGGTTAGTGCTTCTAATTTCATCGTTTTATCCTCAAAAGTCCCATCCACCTGGTCTGCCCAGTTAGGGTTGGTTCTGGCATCAGGAAAGCTGCCAGGGCATTGAGCAGGGCTCAAATTAGGGATGAAGTCAGAATTTACCTGAGGAGTCAACTCCCAAGCCCCACAGCACCAACCCCAGCCCAATAATTACAATTATTTTGTGCTTTTCATCTCTGTGTTCAATGGAACATATAAATATGATCCTAAGTCACTAGCTTGCTAATATTCTTACAGATCAGGAATTCTTAACTTGAGGTCCATAGAACACCCCTCAGGAGTCTTTGAAGTTAGATGGGAAAAAATACTTTCTTGTTTTCACTGACTCTAAATGAAATTTAACATTCCCTTGATTGTGAACTTAAAAAACATTATCCTGAAGAGTTCATAAGCTTCCCCAGACGGCCAAAGGGATCCCTGTCACAAAAAGGGGTAAGAACCCCTGTTAGAGATCATAAATCTAGAGAAGGGAGGCACCTCCAAAGCCATCTAGGTTTGCAAATAAGGAAAGTTATCCCCAAGGATATTGTTGACTAAGGTCACACAGATAGTAATAATCAGAAATGGGATTTGAACTCAGGACCTCCAACTCCAGAGCCAACGATCTCCACTGTACCACACTTTGGACTATTGTAAAGGGGATAAAATGACTGGTTTGTTCATTCGAATGAAAGTGTTTTGTGGTTTACAAAGTACTTTGTATCCCTAGACTTTTAGAGCTGGAAGAGACCTTAGCATCCAATTCACACTTGAACAAGATGCTCTCTAACAGCCTACTCATCAAATGTCCATTTAGCCTCTACTAGGATTCCTGTACTAGTGGGGAACTTGCTTCATCCAGGGAACTCTGTGATAATGGAGCTAGCGCATTTCATTTGGAGGAAGCTCCAGTTGGTTTTTTCCCCTTCTATCAAATTGAAATCTACCTCCATAGTTTCTATTGCTTCCCTCCAAGGCCAAATAAGACATATCTAACCCCTCTTCCCGAGAAAAGCCTTTCAAACTTGAAGACAGTTATCATGCCTCCCCTGAGCTTTCTCTTCTCTTTACTAAATATCCTCAGTTCCTTCTACTTACGGAATAACTTCTGCTTCATTCACTATTCTGATTCAATCCCCTATATGCTCAAGCAAGTACCAAACACATCCCCCCTTCCCCTTCTCACTCATCCTGCCCTTGGTTTTTATGACTCTCTAGGGCACCCAAGAGACTCTAATGCAAACTCTATATCTGGCCTTAGAATCCTATGCTTTCCTGTCTCCTGCTTCCCTCAGGACATAATGGAGGCGGCAGCCCCAACTACTCCTACTACCTCAGCATCCCTTTTACCCTTCATGGGTCACTCAGCCAAGGAAAGAAGAACATAAAACCATACTGCAGCCACTACCAGCACTAACCTCCCCTCACCTTGTCTCCTCACTGAATAAAGATGACAAATGCACCTGGGGCTCTTTCTACAAAGCTCAGCACAGTTCATAACCTGATGCTTCCAGCTTGACATACATGCCCCAAATCCCAACACTCATTGACTTTGAGATGGATGTGACTGGACCAGTGTCACAGAAAAAGCATCAAACCCTCCCTCACCAGCATAGGGCTCGTTATCCTTCTCAAAGCACTTTCCCATGCACTTTCTTACTTGGATCCAGATGCTCACAGCTCCCATGAGAGCTGGCCAGAGCAGGTATAATTATCCCCATTTGACAAATTTGGAAACTGAGGTATTTAGAGACTAAAGCAGAGCTTCTTAACCTTTTTGTGTCAATGAATTTCTTTGGCTATCTCACAAAACCTACAGACCCTTTGAAGAATCATGTTTTAGATGCAAAATATAAAATATATAGGACTATAAAACAAAACCAATTAGGTTGCAATATAGCTATCAATTAAAAAAAAAATTTCCACAGACCCCAGCTTAAGAACCTCTGAATTCAAGGGACTTGACCACAGTCTAGACTTGCCTCTGGACTTCCAGTATCAGTCACTATGCTACTGAATTAGCAGGGCTACTTCCACACCCTTAGACTTCTCACTAAATTCACCATTCAGCTCCTGAATCCTAAAATAGACACTTAAGTATCAGGAAATAAGGAAGGAGGGAAGGAGGGAAGGAGGGAAGGAAGGAAGGAAGGAAGGAAGGTAGGAAGGAAGGAAGGAAGGAAGGAAGGAAGGAAGGAAGGAAGGAAGGAAGGAGGAAAGGAAGCTAGGAAGGGAGAGAAATAAGAATGTATTAAGCACCTACTATGTGCCAAGTACTTTGCTAAATATTTTACAATTATCTCATTTGATCCTCACAACAACCCTGAAAGTTAGATACTCTTATTATCCCCACTTTACAGCTGAGCAAAATGAAGCAGGCAGAGGCAAGTGGCTTGCCCAGGGAC
>CM053589.1:178210361-178263767 GCA_028646515.1 Pseudochirops corinnae | reverse complement strand
GTCCCTGGGCAAGCCACTTGCCTCTGCCTGCTTCATTTTGCTCAGCTGTAAAGTGGGGATAATAAGAGTATCTAACTTTCAGGGTTGTTGTGAGGATCAAATGAGATAATTGTAAAATATTTAGCAAAGTACTTGGCACATAGTAGGTGCTTAATACATTCTTATTTCTCTCCCTTCCTAGCTTCCTTTCCTCCTTCCTCCCTTCCTTCCTTCCTTCCTTCCTTCCTTCCTACCTTCCTTCCTTCCTTCATTCCTTCCTTCCCTTAATAAATGCTTATTCCCTTCCCCCAACACACACCCTTTTACTCCTCTATCTGGGCCTCAGCTCCCTCATCTTTATTTTTTTTGGAAGCAATCAAGGGTCAACTGACTTCCCCAGGGTCACACAGCTAGTAAGTGTCTGAGGCCAGAATTGAACTCAGGTCGTCCTGATTCCAGGGCCAGTACTCTATGCATTGTGCCATCTAGCTGCCTCTCCCTCATCTTTAAAATTCAGGGATTGGACCAGATGATCTCTAAGATTCCTTCTGGCTCAGAATCAATGAACCTATGACTCAGAGTACTCATTTATTCTCTCTATGCCTCAGTTTCCCTCTCTGTCAAACAAGAGAGTCAGACTAGATGCTGGTTAAACCCTATGATAGGTGATGCTTGGTGCATATTGTGCCCTGGCACTTGAAACCCATGAAGTGAAAATTAATGGAGTGAAATGTTCTGCCTAACAAATGTCAGGGGTGGCTTCTCACTCTGGGCTACACTTCCTTTCAAAGATTTAGAGCTGTGAGGCGTAAATGGAGACACCCCAAAGTGACCCGTTTAGTTTCTAATCACACATACCCACAAGCACACACCCACACACACGGGGGAGGAGAATGAATTAGCAGGCACTGAGTGGAAAGGGCTGAGGGGGGGACGATGTAGGGGAAACCAGGCCTAATTTGGACGGTAAGGGAGAATAAGCTTATGTGCCATTTGGAAGGGGGGGTCAGAACAAGCTCAGGTAGCACTTGGATGGAGGAGGGAGGAAAAAAACAGAAGGAGACTAGACATTGACCTTGAGTAGACTGGGAGGAAATAGTGAAGGAGACACAGGGATGAATTCATAATGCAATGCAATTGAACAAGCATCTATTAATTTTCTTCTAAGCCATCAGATTTTCAGTCCCACCTCAGACACATGCTGGCCATGTGACTCTAAAGAAGTCACTTTTCCCCCTCAGTGCCCCCAGGCAACACACTAAATCTCTAAGCTGCATAGAAGGTGCCCACATCATGCATTGATAGGGCGAGTTTCCTCATTTGTGAGTACCCTATATCATGAAATCAGAAATTTGCATTCCTCCCTTTTCCCAATAAAATCCTCATTCTCATAAAAGACTTCACACTTCATTGGTGGGATGCCACATATACACAGATTAATAGATCCAAAATACAGAAGTAAATGGAGGTGGGGGCAGAACACTAAACATCTGATGGAATGGGGAAAGGTCTCCTATAGGAAACAGCTCTTGAGTTGAAAGAAACAAGGGATTTTCAAGAGGTAGAAATGAGAAGGAAGTGTATCTCAGGTGCTAGGGACAACCTGCGGCAAGCCATGAAGATGGGAAATAGAATATCATGGATGGGGAACAGCAATTAGGTCATTTTGGCTAGAGTTTAGAGTACATGAGGGGGCATATGGGAAATCAGTCTAGAAAGATTGGTTGCAATGCAAGTGAAAAGAACAAAAAAAAATTTGAATCCTATGTAATTGTTGTAATCAAGGAGCTTGGTTCTGGAGAAAAGCTGAGAAAATGTAGCTCCCTCTCTTCTTTGCAGAGGTGGAGCACTATGGGCGTGTAATGTTGCATACATTGTCAGACTCAGATGATGGTTTGGCGAGTTTTACTGAACTGTTTTTTTTTTCCCTCTTTCCACTCTTTAATCTTTGTTACAAGAAATAGCCCACTAGATTGGGAAGAAGGGAAGGATATCTGAAGAAATTAAGATGAGGTAGATGGTAGAATGGATAACGTGCTGGATTCGGATTCAAGAAAATCTGAATTCAAATCCAGCCTTAGATGCTTATTAGGTCTATGATCCTGAACAAGTCACTTGACCTATTTCAGCCTCAGTTTCTTCATTTGCAAAATGAAGATAAAATATAACATGTAAATAAATATAATACAAAATATAAAATAATACCTCCCAGAGTTGTTGTGAGATTCAGATGAGATAATATGGGTAAAAAAAAAAAAAACTGCAAGTCTGAAAATCCTATAGAATTGTTAACTATTATGTTTATCATTTAAAAGAAAATCCTGATTCAGGAGTTCTCTATATAAATTAAGTCACAGGTCCAGTACTTGTCCTACCAAAGAAAATTTCAACAGTCAGAGTGACAGAAAGAGACAGAGAGAGCTTTGTTCCAATTTTCTCTGAGTTACAGTCTTTAGCCCTGAACCTCAAACAACCCCACAATAAACACACCAGCATCTGATCCCTAGAGGAGAAAAAAATTAACATGGAAAAAGGATGCTCAGACAAGACAGCCCAGGCAATTTTCTGGGCATATTATGAATGACCCAAAGAAAGCATTTGGAGAAATTAGACAAATGCCTTGACAGTATCTTTCATTTCTTCACAATTACATTTCACCTTCTGAAAATGAATTCTTAATGTTCCTAACCATGATTGGGAACTCAGTCTGATATACATAGTGGGTGCAGTTCTTCTTGAGACTCCATATAAAGGTAAAGAAAAGTAGGGTAAGAATAGGCATTCACAGCTGCAGCCTGTGAACCCTAAAACTCAGTTTAACTGAGAGACAAAGGGAGGCAAAGTAAATCACAGTTCCATTTAACACAGAATGCTGAGAAGTAGATATCAGAATGTATATATGCTAATAAGTATTTGAGAACCTACTGGATCCTGTGCTGGGCACTGTAGGAGAAACAGGAGAAGACCCAGACCCCAATCTCAAGGAATTTACAGTCTAGATGGAGAGAAGTCAATACATACATGTAAAAGAGAGAAGAGTCTAACAAATAAGATAGATGATTACATCACAGGGGAATAAGGGAATTAGAGAATAGTCTCATTCCACTTCCTTCCTAGGCACTCATCTATAATATCCCCAGTAAGACATCATCTAGCCCCTCTTGAATACTGTTAGTGACAGGCAGCTCAGTGTATTATGACAGAGCCTTTTCCATTGTAGATGTTTCTGACTGACGGAATGAGTGATGTTCTGTCTTAGGCTATGCTGAAACTTGCCTCACTCTAACTTTTGCCCACTGGTTCTACTCTCAGGAGCAGAGCAAAGCAAGCCCGTTCCCCTTTCCTCATGAAAGTTATCATATCCCTGGGGTCTTCTTTATTTCAGGTTAAATGCCTCCATGTCCTTCAACCATTCCTGATGTTGCCCCTCAAAAGAGTGATGGATTTTTGAGAAGACTTGAGTTTTAATACCAGTTTTTCCACTTCCTTCCTATGTGACCTCAGGTGAGTGATTTAACTGCTGTGAGTTTCAGTTTTGACATTTATAAAATGAAAGGGCTTGACTATACCAGGGATTTCTTAACCTTTTTTTGTTGTGGACCCTTCTGGCAATCTAGTACGCCTTTGGACCCTTTTGAAGAATCATGTCTTTACATGCATAAGAAAATATTGAGGGTTGCAAAGGAACCCAATTATCTTGAAATACAGTTCTCAAAATATATTCTTAAAACAAATTCATAGATGCCCAAGTTATGAAACCCTGCACTCAGTGATCTCTGAAGTTACTTCCAAGCTCTAAATCTACAGCCCTATGTTCCCACCTTTCAACATGCTTCAGCTTGTCAACATACTACCTCAAACCTGACACCCCAAAGTGAGTCCAATACTCCAGATATGTGCTCACACAGAGTACAACAGGGCTACTTGGTAGCTGGATGCACATATGGACCTGGACACTCCTATTAATTCAGAAACATAATTGTGGTTCAGGCATATAAGCTATAAAGGCTCAGGAATGAGAGAAATTGATATGGCCTGGAGAAACCAAGAAAGGCATCACAAAGGAAGAAGGATGTGATGCATCATTTAAAAGATGGGTATGATTTGGAAAAGCAGAGATGTTTCCCCTGAGGAGTCAAGTTCTGGGAAGGAGAGGAAGAGGAGAAAAACTTCACACCCCGGCTCATAGGATCAGAAGTCAAGTTGGTTTATTGATATAAAAGCTTATATGCATATAGGGCCCCACATTAAGCACCTTGAGGGCTATAAATGTTTTCACATTCACAACCCCAGGAATTCACAATTTGTGATATCTGGGACAAGGTTAGGCTTAAGTTGGCTTTTGGGTAGCTCAGCTAGGGGGGATAGGTATAAGGGGGGTATAGGTTTGTCCCACAAATTAAAAACTATAAATAAAAATACAAAGGGAGATTCTTCTTAGAACTAAAAAATTTCAATAATTTTGGAAGTATCCATTTACAGACCACCAGTTGATATGATTTCTGAACATCCCAATCTCTTCATTAAAGCAGGTTCTTTTTTCTCCAGCTCCTTCCATGAGCCTTATTCTTATGCTAGCCCTGTGAGGCACTATTGAAGAAACAGTCAAATTCCATTTTTCCCTAAGGCCAAGGATGTTGCACACTATATGGCCATTCCATATGTTTGCGTCATCTGGACTGAGAGGATTTGAAGGCTACTTTGTTCTCAGGACACAGAACCTCTTCGTTTTCTCATCTAGTAAGATGAGGAAAATCATTTCCCTTCTTTTTATAAAAAAAATGTGGTTTCACAGGCCTGGATACATGAAGAGGCAATACAGCAGATTGGAAAGAGTATAAGACTTAGAGTAAGGAAAACCTGGGTTCAAATCCTGCCTCTGACATTTATTAGCTATGTGATATAAGCAAGTCATTTAATTTCATTCAACTTTGCATAAATCCTTCATATTTAACTGGACATAAACATGCATGAATAAAAACAGACACAAAACCACAAATGCATACAAACACTCACGTATACTCCAATATACCAAATACCCATGCACCCAGATGTGTACACATATATCTTTAGGTACTCACATATATATATTCATATAAACAGATAAATGCATATATATGTACAGAAACAATCACACATGAATACACCCCCAAATACTCTTCAGTCACTACTGACTAGGTGTTATCATCTGCATTGAAAAGGAAAAAAAGAATGAGCAACCTTCTCCAGATGTGGTACAGAATCACAGAATGCCAGTGTTATAAAGAAACTCATAGAATATCCAATCCAGTGAAAATCTGGGCAAGAACCCATAATACCCCATGGTACAACACAGACAGATCACTCCCACCCTCCTTCTAGATACTCCCCCACTATTAATGCAGTCTAAGAGCACATTAGCCCCTTGAGTACACTGCTATACCATTCAGCCTTGGCAGTAACTACTCTATTTTCAAAACACTTCAGGAAGGAAATCTTCCATGAACATCTAGATTGTTACCATCAATCTAAATTTCATGATATTCTGATTTACTCGCATGACTAAAATCATGGAATTTTAGCACTAGAAGAAGCCTTAAAAAGTACTTCATCCAAAGAAGCAAGATCAGAAGGAAACACAGACAAACAGAACAACTTTGAAAGTAACATGTTGAATTAATTTTAAAAAGATTTTAAGTGGGTTGTTTGTACCTTTGACCCAGAAATACCACTATTAGTTCTGTATGTCAAAGAAAAAAAAATTAAGAGAGAAAAAAACCTATTTGTAAAAAAAAATTTGTAAAAAAAAAAATATTTCTAGCTGCTCTGTTTGTGGTGGCAAAGAATTGGAAACTGAAGGAATGCCCATCAATTGGAGAATAGCTGAGCAAGATGAGGTCTATGATTGTGATGGAATAATATTGTAATATTAAAAAAAAATAAGTGGGGTGGTTTCAGAAAAACCTGGGAAGTCTTATATGAACTGATGCAAAGTAAAGTGAGCAGAACCAGAACATTGCACAAAGTAACAGTAATATTGTACAACGATCAGCTGTGAAAGATTTAGCTACTCTGATCAGGACAACAATCCAAGACCATTCTAAAAGACCCATGATGAAAAATGGTATCCACTTCAAGAGAGAGAATTGTTGAATTCTGAGTGCAGAATGAAGCAGAATTTTTTCACTATATTTTTCCTGTTTGTATGTGTGTTTTCTTTTGTGATATAGCTAATCTGTAAATATGTTTTGCATGATTTCACATTTATAATCTGTATTGCTTGCCTTCATGAGGGGTGGGGGAAGGGTGAAAGGGAGAGAAGGAATTTGAAATTCAAAATTTTTTTAAATGAATGTTAAAATGTTATGCAATTGGGAAATATTTTTAAAAATAAAATTTTTTTTAAATAAAGTAAGCTACCTATAGTAGTAATCCATGGTTTGATGCATTAGTCCTCTTTTTCTGTTCTACTTTGTATACAGAAATGTTCTTTTCTGTGTTTTATATTCAAAATAAAAAAATTTAATATATAAATCTCTGTGGAATGGAGGGCAGGGGGAAGCACCTCATCTAATCCCCTCATTTTACAAAGGAGTAACCTAGAATCTAAAGAAAGGAAGTGTCGGGCACAACGGCACAAGGGCACAGCTACCAAAGGTAAGAACTAGCAGCAGAACAGAGATCTTCCAACTCTTAGGCCAGTACCCTTTCCATTTTATCAAACTATTAGCTATCTTTGTCACCATAAAACCCCAAATCAATTCACCAAAACAAAATTTTCAATAAATGCTATTAACCTATAAAGAGTTCATTTGCAAGAGAAAACATTGTTGCTTTGATGTCAAGCTCATATGCCATGCTGGCACCATGAGGAGAATTGCCTTTTAGGGAAATTCCCATAGGCAAATTGGTCTTTGACCAATTGTCCTGATGGTTCCAGGGTCTTAACCCTGGGCTGAGTCCCTGCCCCTAGATTAGAAAAGACAAGATCCCCAGGGCACAAAACACGAGACAATTCAGGGTTCAGCCCCATAATGTCTCAACCAGTCTGACTAAGGAAAATAACAATAATAATAACATTTATATAATGCTTATTATATGACAGGCATTTGTGAAATGTTGTACAATTATTGTCTCAGTTGAGACTCATAACAACCCTTGGCAGGTAGATGTTATTATTATCTCCATATTACATTTGAAGGAACTGAGGCAAATTGATATTAAGTAATTTACCTAGGGTCATACAGATAGTAAGTGTCTGAGGTTGAATTCAAACTCAGGTCTTCCTGTCTGCAGACCCAGCGCTCTATGCACTATGGGGCCACCTAGCTGCTTAATAAGGTGACTGAAAATTTGGGGCACTCAATATTATCCCTAAATATCATAAGGACTAAGTATGACATACATGACATATCATAATCCTGAGTATCTGAAATTTAAAACCTTCAGGCAGACTTTGCTTTATCATAGATAAGGCACATACTTTGGGAGCTGTCTGGGGTTCTGAATTGCCTCTACCTAATGAATTGTACCAAAGAGCCTTTTGTCTCTGGTTGGCTACTCCAGTTTTGCCCTCCTACTCATACACTGAGTATTCCTGAAACCAGTCATCTGCTTCAACCTGTGTCCTCTAAGGCCTTGGTAAACCTGTTACAGTTACCTACTCTAATCCATGTGTTTCTGACCATGATTACCCCTTGATCCTGCAAATTTCCCCACCTACACTTCAGACCAGCAGCCCAGGTCCAGAACTAGGTTCCCAGCAGTCTAGAATCTTATTTCTGTGTCTACAAAATTCTGGCCTTTCCAATCCATCAGCGTCCCAGAAGAGCTATTTTAGTTGGGCATGTTGGTAAACACTATGATTATTTGTACCAGCCGGCCTCAAATCCCTTCCTGTGACCCAGATAAAAACAAATCCTGCTTCTTAAAATTAGTGAGGCTAAGTCTGGGCTCTTTGCATATTTATATTTCTATTCACTGTCCTCATACACCCTCAGCATTTTTCTCAATCTCCCCCCTCCCTTCTCAACTTCTGTCCCTCTTCTCTCTCCTTCCCTTCCCCCATATCCTTCTTTCTTTCCCTATGATCCCCTTCTCCTCCCTCCCTCTCTATTTCCCTCTCCCTTTACTTCCCTCATGTTCTTTGTTGCTCTCCCTCTGTCAAACCAACCCATACTGGGTGCATGGGTTGAGTTTGTACTATTTTTGCCTCTTCGGTTCTCTATTACAGACCCTAGAATGACTGTTCTCATCCCTACCTGATCCTGATGAGGCAGAGAAGGGAAGCTATTATTTGAGAAACCACACAGCACAAAGATCAGAGCAGCAATGGTTAATTAGACTTTACTCCCTGAATATTTTCTAGGAATTGATCCAAAAATGAATCAGTGCCAGTATCTTTGAGAAAGCCCTCTGAGTGTCCTAGAATTTTTCTGTGGATTTTTCTATCTTTTTTTTTGTTTGTTTCCTATCAACAATTCAGTGGTGTCCAAGAGTTCAAAGAGTTTGCCTTTGTCTTCATTTAAAGAAAGTTCATCAGGTGCCAATTCCAAGGTGTCCAGAAATACCAACTCTGTCCCCAGATGTGTTAATGCCAAAAAATATGAGAACCAGGAAACCATCGTGAGATATGAAAAAAAAAAACTGCCGAATAATTTGAAACTAAAAAACTTATATAATCTTCTGAAAGAGAACATTAAAGAATACATATATTTCTCAGTGCCATGTGACATCTTTACAAAAATACATTTGCTGGGGCACATTGAAATTAAAAATAAATGTGCAAAAGCAGAAACACTAAACATATCCTTTATAAATCATAACATAATAACAGTAGTAATCAATACAGGGAGAACAAGCAAAAGACACAAACCTAAATGGAGTCTTAATAACCCAGTCCTAAATAAATGGGTCAAAGAACAAATCACGAAACAATAACTATGTAAAAGATAATGATGAGGCAACATAACAAAATTTCTGGGATGCAGTTAAAGTAGTCATCAAAGGAAAAAATACACCCCCTAATGGATATTAACAAAATATAAAAAGAAGAATGAATTGAGTATGCAATTAAAATAACAAAGCCAACAAATAAACCCAAAATAGGCACAAAAAAAAAATATTGAAAACTAAAGGAGAAATAAATTAGAATTTCCCCCCCAAAAAAAGACGAAGTAACTGATAAACAGAACTAAAAAGTAGTTCTTCAAAAAGAATAATAAAATTGATAAACTTTTGGGCAAACTGGTTGAAAAGATCAAAATAAAATCAAATTAAGAAAATTTTTGAATGATTAGAATGAATATTTATCACCAACAATGTATTCTTTCATCCCACCCTTAGGAGAGGTTGATCTCAACCCCAGTCATAAAGTAGATACTGTTTATACCCATTCACCAAATTTAAGGGGAGAGGTCTGACCACAGAGCTTATGTCTTGGTTTCTAATAAGTCTAGCTCTTGGACTTTTCCCCAGAAAGAAAGAAAGAAGGCAGACAACTTCATTTTTCTCTTTTCTGCCAATCTGGGTTTCTCCTCCTAGTTCTCTCTGTCTCTCTGTCTCTCTGTCTCTCTCTGTCTCTCTGTCTCTCTGTCTCTCTCTCTCTCTCTCTCTCTCTCTCTCTCTCTCTCACACACACACACACACACACACACACACACACTTTCCTCAACTATAAAAAGTGGGCAAGAATGCCAATAGCACCTACTTCACAGGATTTCTGGGAAATCTAAATGTGATATTATTTAAACTTTGAATGAGGGGTGGCTAGGTGGCACAGTGAATAGAGCACAGGCCCTGGAGTCAGGAAGACCCGAGTTCAAATCCGGCCTCAGACACTTAACATGTACTAGCCATGTGACCTTGGGCAAGTCACTTAACCCCAATTGCCCTGCCTTCCCCCTTCCAAAAAACAGAAAAAAATTTGAATGAGAGAGAGAGAGCAGCTCTCTGATCTGTGTGTTCCAAAGGTAATGCTTTTTTCCATTATACCACAGTGCTTCTGCTTGCCCTCTGCTGGTGGGCGACACTTTCCCCATACATTCTGGGGGTTAAAATGTATGACATAACACTCTGGTTGATCGCCAGGAAGGAATCCATGGACTTCTCTCCTAATTTTGCCAGTAACTATTCTTTGGGTGATGTTTACAATTCCTATTATATAAGTGCTACATCATAGGGGGCTTTTCTTCTGGAAACTATATTAATCACAGTTAATTATCTCCATGTAGTTTAAGCAGCTTGGTGGAGCAGTGAATAGAGTACTAGCTCTGAAGTCAAGAAGACTCGTCTTCCCAAAATCAAAACTGGTCTCAGATACTTACTAGCTGTATGACCTTGGGCAAGTCACTTAACCCTGTTTGCCTCAGTTTCCTCATCTGCAAAATGAGCTGGATGGAGAAGGAAATGGAAAACAACTCTAGTATCTTTGCCAAGAAAACCCCAAATGAGGTCCTGAAGACTTAAACACAACTGAACAACAATCATTTAGGGCAATCATGCACAGAGGAACCTTAGGAGGAGGAGTCTTTTTGATTACTAGAATACATCTAATTTCTATAAGTCAGTTCTGCCTCAAGGTGAAAATGCGACTGTAGTCATTAATTCTTTCAAAATGAATTTACTGAGTATCTACTAGCAGGACACTGGGCATATGTTTATATCTATACATAGAAAAGAACTTGCCCTCACCCCCATTTTATTGGTGATCTGAAATCTTCCTGAAATGGGTGGTCAGGACCCTGGAAGACCTGAAGATCATGCCACATGGAAATTAGCTGAAGGTGCAGAGCCTGATTAGCTCATAGAAGAGAAGACTCAAGGAACAAGAAAGCTGCCTCAAGTATTTGAAAGGCTGTCAGGTAGACATGGTAATTTTGTCCTGCTCAGTCCCACAGGGCAGAAGAAGGAACAATGGGAAGAAGTTGCAAAGGGGGAAATTGTGGCTTGACTAAGAGAAGACTTCCTGACAAGGACAGAGTTGTACCCAAATAGAATGGCCTTCCTTGAGAAGCAATGGATTACTCCTCATTGGAGGTTTTTAAGCAAAGGCCAGATGATCACTCACTGGAAAGGATATTCTGTTCAGGACAGGTTATGGCCTTGAGGAGCCCTTCCAACTCTGAGATTCTTTGGATATGAGTGCAAGTTAATGATAACCCATGACCCAATGCTCAAGGAACTTATAATCTGGTTCAGGCAAAATGTCCATACATGAAAACCACTAAGACTAGGACCCAGGATAAGGAAAATACTACTAGCCACTGACCCTTTATTCAGGTATAATAACATTTTTCCTCATCCCCAACTCTCATTAGAAGATGCCAAGGATTATGGTCTAGCTAAGGCTATCAGGCCACCCCAATGAGCACTCAATTTTCTCTCATGATGTACTACAGAACCTTATACAAATGAAAACAAAGTCAACTACTGTAGGTTTCACCTGCCTATCCATATAAAGGTTCACAAAAAAACCTGTACATACATGGACACATAATTGACTGTGAGCTTCCTGAAGATATGCATAGCTTAGTCATCCATAGCTTAGTCACCAACCTAGCAAAATGCCTGGTACATGGTCTGTACCCTCTAAATATTTGTTTGTTAATGACAGATATTGTGGTCTAATGAAAAAAAAATCATAGGAGTCAGTAAAACTGAATCTGAGTCCCCATTTTGCTATTTAGTACTTACATGACTTTGGGTGAATTGTTTCACTTGTCTAGACCTCAGGTTTTCTCATTTATAAAATGAAGGTATTGGACTAGATGGCTACTTTCCCTTCTAACTCCAAATCTAATATCCTATAATTAATTGAGGCATAAAGACACAGTCACAGAATCTACACTTTTGTGTAATGTGAAAGACCTACTGCCCTGACCACTCTTCTCAGACCTTAGGAAGGATAGGAAAAGAAGAGTGTGGGTATCTTTCTCAAAGCCTAACTGTTCCTGAATATCATCAGAAAAGTGTCATCTCTGGCACTTGGCCAGGCTGTAAAGGTAATATATGTCTGATTCTTATAAAGCCAGAGTGTGTGTAAAAGACATACACACACACACACACACACACACACACACACACACACACACACACCTTATGCCAAAAATAACCCAGCATGATAGGTGAATGTTAATAAACGAGGTGAAATTAATCACCAAATCAATAGCTTGTCAGAAATTATGTCTAGCCTCTGTCTGGAGTGATTCCCAACAAATCAGAGCATTGCTGATTAAACTGCTCATGAAATTAACGTTTTGGTTTGCTGGGTGCTCTAAGGTTAGTGAATTACTTCCTCCGACCACACAGCATGAGCTGTCTCAGAGAAATGGGTGAAAAGCGCTACAAATCTGCCTCCCAAGGAGCAAGCAGAGAACTTGTCCTCATTCTAAGAATCATTCTACAAACATAGATAGCATAGATCCCAATATCATAGGTTTAGCTTTGAAAAGGACCTTTACTTACACAAGTTAAACATCTCTCACTTCTTTCAGCTAATTCTCATATGGCATAACCTTGAGTTTCATCACCCTCCTCTGGAAACACTCCAGGCTGTCAACATCTTTACTAAAGTGTAATGCCCAGAACAATGCACAGTATCCTAGATGAGTTCATTGCTGCTGCTGTCCAGTTATGTCCAACTCCTTGTGACCCCTTTTGGAGCTTTCTTGACAAAGATACTGGAGTGGTTTGCCATTTCTTTCTCCAGTTCATTTTACAGATGAGGAAACTGAGGCAAACAGGGATAAGTGACTTACCAAGGAGCATACATCTAGCAATTGTCTGAAACCAGATTTGAACTCAGAAAGATGAGTCTCCCTCACTTCAGCCCTGGCATTCGATCCACTGTGCCACCCTAGATATGTTCAGACCAACGTATCTCTCTCCTTTGGGGCACCATATAGCCATTCAGACACTTCCTAACATACATTGTTAAGTATTTCATGTGCATAACCACATGCTATCCTTCCTATGCAGCCCCCATGTCACCTAGGATGGTGCCATGCTCATCACTAATACATCAAGGATCTCTGGTTGTATTGGACTGGCACATATAGCAACCCTTGTATGGTAGAAGATAGACTTAGAGAACGGCCTGAGGCTCGGAGACATTGTGATTTGTTCATGGTCACATAGCTAACAAGTGGCAGAGGCAGAATCTGAGCCCAGGTTTCTTGACTCCACAGCAGTCTCTAACCATTACACATTATAATGCCTCTTGTGTGCATAATAACATCCAATACATACAATAGATGAATGGATGGATGGGTGGATGGATGGATGGATGGATGGATGGATGGATGGATGGATGGATAAGGCAGTATGTTATTATAGGAAAAGAATTGTCTCTGCAGTCAGAGGACTTAGGTTTTCACCTCTGCTACATTAGGCAAGTAACTTAACCTCCTGGACTTCAATTTCCATCTCTATAAAAGAATAGAGTTGGATTAAATGACTTTTAAAGTCCTTTCCAGCTCTCAATTTATGGTCCTGTGATCATATTTGAAGAGCTCTAGGAACACAGATTTGGTGAGCTTCATTAGGAGCCTGTCCCAGGGCTGAATGCAGCCCTAGGCTGAAAGTTCTACAGGAGACATTTTGCCCAGTCACCTTATCTCAATGTAACGGTGTCTGAACACACAGATGGTTTGCTTGATTCTAGGACCACACTGACAAGTTGGCCAACTGTATCAATCCACTGGGGACCTGAAACAGTTAGGTGTACTCAGTCAAAACAGTCAGATCTGCTATGCTGAGCCACTCCTTTCAGATACCTTGCTTTGAGAGCTTTGGTGTCAAAACTTTCCATCATTCCTTGGAAATGCAGCCATTTGGCACTGAGTTCAGGCAAAACAAAAATAAATAAATAAGCTCCCCTCCCCACCCCTGCCACCCCCTACCCCACTATCTATGGAAAAAACCACCCATCCAGCATCTTGTGACAGTTTAATGAAAAGCCAAGTATTGCAGCAGTTCCTTATGCAGTGATAACTTGGCTGCCAGAAGAATATATTAAGGTAGGGAGATCATCAGAGGCCCCCGAGAGCCATGCTGCCTCCGTGCATCTTCCAAATAGCCCCACCTGGAATTGAAGTTGGAGATGAACTACTATCTGAGCTCTGTTCTGACAACAAGGGCATCATGAGCACTGATAGAACGACTGTCCTCTGCAGCAAGAGGCCCAGCCCAATAGAAGGCTGCCAAGGGTCGGCCACTGTGCCTAGGCTATGTGCCAGGCTAGGGACAAGTTTTATTTATAGACAGATTAAGCAGCTGCCAGCTTGGTCTGGTTTGTGGTTATCTCCTCCCCCCCCCCCCATATGAATGAATGAATGAGTGAATGAATGAATAAAAAATCATTTAAGTACTTGCTATGTACCAGGCACTCTGCTAAATGCTATGAATGCAAATTCAAAAGAGGTATATGAAAATCACACACACCTCCATACATGCATTCATACAAATATGATGCCTGGAATTCTACCACAAAAGCTCTAAGCTATGGGCTTAGGCACTGAAAGCTCTAGTTTTAAATTTTGACTTTCCCTCAGTGGGAGGTCTAAGGATCATAGCACTCTGAATTCGGATGGACCATAAGGGTTATCTGACCCACCCCCTTACCTGACTGATGGAGAAGGAAAAGACAATGAATAACAGATTGCCTTCTTCAAGTGTTTTACAACTTACAAAGCACATTCCTTAAAGCTTACCTGAGAAGGAATTAGTTAGATATTGTTGTTCCCATTCTATAGATAAGGAAACCAAGACTTGGAAAGAATTAGGGGATAGGTAGGTAATATTGGTAGAGTGGTGACAGCAGACCTGTTCATGTCATAACCCTGTAATTGAATCACCATTGTAAGAAATAGCTCAGAGTCTCTAAGAGGACAAATGAGAGGCATCATGGTTTAATGGAAAGGATGAAGGATTTCAAGGAGAAAGACTTAGGTTTGAATCCTAGCTCTGCCACTTGCTATCTGTATGACCTTGGTTGAGTCTCTGAGGCTCAGTTTCCTCATCTCTAAAATGAGGGACTGGAAAAGAAGGTCTCAAAGACAACACAGCTAGTAAGGGTCTGAGGCTAGATTTGAACTCAGGAAGATGAGTCTTCCACTAGGCTAGGCACGCTATGCACTATGGTGCTCCCTAGCTGCCCCATATTAAATAGATGAGCTCTAAGGTTCCTTCCATGTTTAAAATCCTATGATCCTATGAGTTTTCCAATCTTCTGATGACATCAGAAGAGGGATTACTTATGCTAGAGTCTTGTCTCCATTCTCCTCATGTTTCTTGTTCTCTTCTTCCTCCTCCCTCTTTTCTTAGAATCAGTTGCAAAAATATAAATTATAATCAGATAAAGCAAGACCAGAAAGATTCCTGAGCTACCTTGGTCACGAAAGCAGCAATACAATGTTAATTATACTTTTTTTCTTCCTTAATTCTCATTTCCCTTCCCCCAACACGCAAATAAATATATATGCACATGCACATGCACACGCGCACACACACACACACACACACACACACACACACAATTTCAGTAGCTAAAGAATGTCTGTTCTGGGGAATCAACATGTACCTGAGCCCTGTGTGACCACACATCTGTTGGAAGCCCAGGGAAAGCAGTGTGAGCGGAAAGCAAAAACTCAATTTATAGATCACTGTAAAACAAATTTATGAGCACAAACTTTTAGACCATCCCTGCTGGGAATGAAATTCCTTTTTCATTTTGCTCTGGTCCCAAGATGAATCATTAAATAAACGCGAATGGCAAAATCTCTGGGAGGAGAGTGACTGACTACACATGAGTGGAGCAAAGTACAGAATGCCTCTGCTGTCCCTGGTTCTGAATTAGCAACCCTTATTCCCAACAGGTTGGGGATGTGTCATCCTGCTTGGGAGAGTTTGTCCTGCTGTCACTCAGAGAGCTGACCGTGGGAGTACGTAGATTTGCACAAAACCTACCCAAGTTCCTATGGGTTGCCCATTTCAAGAAACCCTAGTATGTTCAAATAAAAACTTAGCAATATGTTATCTACATAGGACAGCCAGGTGGTGTAACAAATAGCACTGTTGGACCTGAAATCAGGAAGAGCTGACTTTGAATCCTGCTTCAGACAATAATTAGCTGTGTGACCCTGGACAAGTCACTTAACATTTCTCAGCTTGGTTTTCCTAGCTGTAAAATAGAAATAAGAGCACCTACTTCATGGGAGGTAGTTGGGAGGATCGAATGAGATAACATATAAGGTGCTTTGTTAACTTTAAAGTACTATACAAATGCTAGCAATTACTGGGTTCCTTCAAAAAGTGAGTTCCCCTTATCAATTAAAAACAAAATTCTTTTTAAGTTTTAATTGAGACAATTCCTCAGCAACTCTAAATCTGAGATCCTACATAATCTTTGAGTTAGGTCAGACATAATAATAAGGCCCCAGTCCCCATTTCTAAGTTACTTTGAGTCTGATAAGGTACTTTCTTCACAATAACCTTATGAGAGCAGAAATATAAAGATCATTATCCCCATAGCACAGAAGAGAAAACCAAAAACTGGTGACCTTCTCACAGTTCCCCAACTAGGTTGTATCAAGACTTGAACCCATTTCTTACCCACCAGACTTCTGCCTGGTGTCTTCTCTACTCTACTCTACTGCATGGCCATAAGAGACCTAGCTATGATTTCTTATTCACAAACATGAGACATTAAGACCTGAAAGGATCATTGATCTAGAACTGGGAGAGACCTCAGAAACCATCCAGTCCAATCCCTTCATTTTTCAAATGAGGAAACTGAGGTCAGGGGAGGCCACATGTAAGAAGAAGAATTTAAACCCATGCCCTATGGGTCCACTACCTATGTTCTTTCCATTGCCCCAAGTTGCCTCATTGAAATCAGGGCCAGAAGAAAGGATTGAAAGCAGGAGGGCTTGGGGTCAGGGAGTGGGGTGAGAAAAGCTGAGCAAAGTCTAACTAATAGGACTAAAGTAATCCCGTTGGGTTTAATAGCATCATTCATTATCTTAATTAGATACCAATTAAATATTAAACACATGTTTAATGAAGGGTAACCACTCTTAATATGGCATCTATCCATCACCTCACTGGTAAATACCCTTCTGATGGCCAGCTGCTTATGTAATAAGTGCATATTGTCTAAGGGATTTAAAGACAGTCGCTCATTATCTGAGGTTCCATTAGAAGCATCCCATCCTATTGGGAATTGGGCAGGAGAAGCTGTTCACAAAAGGGTCCCAGAGACTGACTGGTCTCACTGACCTCACAAAGTAGATGGAGAAGGTTGAAAAGATCTGGAATCTCAGACTTGGAGACCCATGATATCTAATAAGTAATCCTCCCTGCATGACCATCAAAGAGTCTCAAGATTCCTTTCTAATCCTGTGGAGAGGAAATCATCAATTTTCCTGAGCCACCTGGGATTGATCCCTGGGGCCCTTTAAGAGGAAAACATTTCTCTTCTGCTCTTTCTTGTTAGCCATCCTAATCCCATCAGTCAATGACCCAGCTCTTCCATTCAGTCCTTCAAACATTGTCCAGCAACTCTCCTTGTGGTTAGGCAGAAGTCCCCCATTTTTCTCTGTTGCCTTAACTATAAGACAGGATGGGTGGAAGGGTTTTACTCCTGGAATAGTTAATGTTCTGAGGTTGTCAACTTCAAAAGACCTGTGAGTTGTGTTTTCCAATCCAAGGCAATTATCTGCCCCAATCCCACTCCTAAAACATGGACCCTAGGCCTAATCAAAGGACCCCAGACAACCGAAAGTCAAGGAGTATTTTTAAAATGAAAATCCTCAGCTCCATTTGGTCTTTTCCTCTCCCTCCAAACTCTGTCCTTTATTTCAAAAATCCTCTTGTACACATGGGAGGCTTACAGAAAACAGAGAGGGCCTCACTAAAGAAAGGAGTGAGACAGAAAAAGCCAGGATGGTATGCCTGGATAGAAAAGAGAACATGACCAGAGGGAAGTCATGGAGGAGTAAAGGTGATGATCCATTCTCCTCCATCCCTGTCTTGAGAGAGGGGCAATATGGGATGATGACCCCAGGAGGAAAAGCCCACCTCTAATGACACTGGACCTCACCAGGATGTGTGCTACCTCTAAGTTCCCTCTGGGGAGATCCCACCCCCTACCCCAGTCCCCTCTTTTCTAGTATCCTTTGCCTGGTCTTTTGCTCTACCTATATCCATGTTGGGATATTATATAGATGCAGATGTGCACATATATATATATATATACATATATACACATATGCACATATGTGTATATATGTATGTATGTGTGTATATGTATGTACGTATGTCTCTGCTGTATTATACCTAAAACCCCACACAAGACTTGTATTAAGTGGAGCACAATGTAGTATAGTGGAAAAAGCAGTAAATTTGTAGTCAGGGGAAATCTGAGTACAAATGCTCATTCTGCTACTTGCTAGCTATATGTTCATGGACAAAACATTTCACATTTCTTGGTCTTAGTTTCCTTATCTGTAAAATGAGAGAGTTGACTCGGAAGATGTCGAAGGCCCCTTGTAGCTCTAGAGTTCAATGTTCCTACAATTTCCAGCCTCTAGGAACTGCCCCTCTAGGGGGAGACGTTCAGCCTGAGAGTATTGTAAGATGGAGGTGTCATTAGAGGTGATCTACAGGGTGTCCCTAAAGTCTGGATACATAGGACATCTCATTAATTATGTGTATTTTCAAGAAATAAAATGAATGAAATTTTCAATAGCATTTTATTTAATTAGCATAAATGAGATTTCATAGGAAGACATAGGATACACATAGGAAATCTCATTAATTAATTTAATTTAATTAATCTCATTAATGTGGAAAATAGTCCCCAATAGCTAATGAAGGCTTTTATTCCATATGAAACTGTCATGGCTAACATTTATGCTAATTAAATAAAATGTTGTTGAAAATTTCATTCATTTCATTTCTTGAAAAGATGCATAATGAGATTTCCTATGTGTCCAGCCTTTAGGGACACCCTGTAGTTCAAGCATGTCAGTTTACGAATGAAGAGATGGCTAGCCCAATGAGATGAAATGTCTTGCCCTGCTCACACAGACTACAAGAAGAGTCGGGAGTTCAATGTGGGTTTTCTGACTCCAAGGCCAAGATTTTTGCTGCTAACTATCATTGTTGAAAGGAAAGAGATATTCATACCGTTTGGGTCTTGGATATATCAGTCAGTACCATCCTACACTAGATGCATAAAGGATGAAGATGGCAAATATGGTGGCAATCTGGAAGATCTCAAGATGTTCAAATGGGAAAGGGATTAGTTAGCCACTGAAATGGTGATAGCCAGAAACAAGAGAGAGAGGATGATGCATATGTCTGTGGTTGGGGGCTGATTGTCATGGTTGGCCTCCCACATGACCCTCCAAGGAAAGGATCAGATCTCAGTCAAGAACAACAGGTTGTGTGGCCAGACTCTTAAACGTGTGAAATGCTAGTGGTCATGGTGGTCAGAAACATCCTTTCATACCAACCTGAGTGGAGAGAACAGTTGGGATGGGAGGAAAACAAGCTCCCAGCTCTCCTCCCAATATCTGCAGAGGAAGATACAATTTGCCACTTACCAGAGAGGCGATCAACCTGAAACCCAAAGGGATGAACTTTTGGAGCATATAGAGGAGAAAGCAGAAGTGCCATGCTAGGAAGCCAGTGGTGCACATAGTCCTTCCCCAGACCAGTCCCAATGAGTAAAGAGGGACCTACAGAGGTGGTCTCAGAAAGGACTTGGACTTCTGGATCCTAAACATAAGCTTGGAAGAGTGGATTTTAGAGGGCTTGAGGACTTAACAATTTTACTAAATGAATATTTTGGCTAGAAACTAAGATGCGGATAAGTTCTGGTAGGACTGCCTATGGGAATAAAATCTAGAAGAAATTGGAGTTCAGCCAGGAGAGCTTGAAGGAGGAGCTACTGAAAGAGCCTGAGATTTCTGGGGGGCTTATAGAAGCCTGGAGTGACTGGAAATATATATATACTCTCAGAACTTTTTTTTGTCCTTTTCAAAACCAATATACTTCTCCTTCCCTTCTAGCTAGCTATATGCCAGATTACTTGGGCAGGCTGTGAGATTGTGGGATCATTGATTTACTGCTGGAAGGGACCTCAAAGGCCATCTAATGCAACCCTCTCACTTTACAGATGAGGAAAATGAGCCTCAATGATTTTCCCAAGGTTACACAAGTTGTGTGTGTGTGTGTGTGTGTGTGTGCAACAATGTATGTATACAATGTGTGTTACAATGATGCACATTCATTCATATAGTCCTGAGGGCAGGGAAGGGGTAGCCCAAACAAATAAGGAAGCCACAACCAGGGAATGAAGTTCATGGGTATTGCTGGTTTTATACGAAGAAAGGGCTGTGCAGCTGTGGAGGAATTGGGAACCCTGAGTCTGCCACCCTGGTGGCACTGACTCTGGAGGCCTAGAGCTAGGGTTTGAATCCTGCCTCTGACTTCTTACCTTTGTCAGCATGGGTAAGTCACTTCATCCCTACAATCCTCAGTTCCCTCCTTTGCAGAATGAGGGAAATAGACTAAATGGCCTCTGAGAATACCCCCCAGTTCTAGATCTATGGGGTAGAGGTCACAGCCCCCAGTGGTCACGGCATCAAATGCTCTCTCTACACTCCAGACGTCTCTTTCCAGGTGGGCCTTCCCTCCTGGTGACACCACTCCATAGATGAAGGAGAATCATTCACCATCTTTACTCCTCCATGACTCCCCCCATTCATGTTCTCTTCCCTATCCCCATGACATTCTGGTTTTTTTGCCTCACTCCTTTAGTGGGGACCCTCTCTGTCCTCTGTAAGCTTCCCAACCATACAAGAGGATTTTGAAATAAAGAACAGAGTTTGGAGGGGAGGAAAGGGTCAAGTGGAGCTGAGGATTTTCATTTTTAAAACACTCCTTGACTTTCAATTGTCTGGGGCCTTTTGATTAGGCCTGGGATCCATGTTTTAGGGCTGGGATTGGGGCAGATAACTGCCTTGGATTTGGAAACACAACTCCTAGGTCTTCTGGAACCGATGGTCTCAGGGCACCAAACATTCCAGGAGTCAAAAATCCTGCCAAAAAGAAATGAAATACCTTTCTGAAGACACCACCAGGCCCTCTTTCTATTACTTTAAGATTGCCAGAGGAATCCAGAGCTGTAAATATGTACATATCCAGTGTAAATATGTAAATATCACTCCTAATTAAAAATGAGCCTGGTGGAATTTCTTCCCCTGGATTGTTTATGGGCTGAGTGGCCGCCTCTCTGTCTCCAAGGAATTAGACACGGTCCTGTCTGACAGTGAGCAAATGGTCCCAGTGACTAGCTGTCACTCTCTGATGATAGGATTTCTCTGAATACTGTTCGGAGGAATCGTGAATAGTTGAGCTAAATGTCTGTAATGAATCCTGTGCAAACTTTAAAGTGATGTATAAACAAATGTCCATTAGTAGTAACAGAAATTATTCAGCAAGCATTTATTAAGCACCTACTACATACAAAAGTGTTGTGCTCCATCTATAAGTGGTGGCCTATCCCTGGGTCAGGGTGAGGAAAGAAGAAGGGACAAAATTTAAAACTTGAATTTTTAAAAGGAATATTAAAAATGTTTTAAATGTGATTGGAGAAAAGTAATAAAGGAAATAAAAATGAAATATTTTTAAAGCATTGCGCTAAATTCTGAGGACAGAAAGACAAAATGGGAGCTTAAGGAACTTATATTTTATTTCTGTTTGTTTATGTTTTTGTACTAAGCCTGTGATTTTATTGGGGAAAGGGCCTCCCAGTAAGTAACCTCCCTCCCAAAGCAGAGCAGCTACTTTTCTCCAATTTATAGGCCTTCTGGGGATACTGCAAGGTGACATGGCCAGGATCCCACGGCCACCTGGCGGGATGGGAATTCAGGCCCTCGTGTCTGTCTGCTAAGGCTGCCAAGTAAGCTGAAGGGGGAGTTTACATCCTGCTGGATCGCAGAATCACACCTGGAGACCATCCAAGTGAATCCTCTCCTTCTGGGGAGAAAGACGTGGCAGCCCAAGGAGTGGAAGGGACGGGTTCAAGACAGCATCACTTAGTAGGTGACAGGCTGAATTCAGGCCAAATGTCACCCCTAACAACAATAGCAATAATAAGGGTACTTTCCAGGCTCTGTGCTCAGTTCTTTACAATATTATCTCCCAGGAGCAGCTAGGTGGCTCAGTGGACACAGCCCAGCCCTATGGGCAAAAGAACCTAAGTCCAAATCTGGCCTCAGACACTTACTGTGTGACCCTGAGCAAGTCACTTAAGCCTGGTTACCTCCCCCCCCCAAAAAAGAATAATACACAAATGAACAAAAACAAACATTGTCTTTCTTTACTTACTGGCTTTATGACCTTGGTCGAGTCATATGCCCTATCTAAATCTGTAAAATGAGAGGAGTGGGCTAGATAGTCCATTCCAGTTCTAAATCTCAGATCCTAGTAAGAAATCACATTCAGGATAATGGACAAGGGAGTGGCAAGAGGGAGGAAAGGAGAGATGGCCACAGAGGGTCCCTCTAGCGCCAAAGATGGGATCCAAGGGGAGCACTGTAAAAAGGCATGCTGGGAAGGTCTGTAGAAATAATAATAATAGAATTGGAAGCCTCGTGGCCAGGCTGCAGACCAGGACTGAGAGGTTCCAACATACAAATTGTGACTAGAGGAGCCAGGTGCACATTTATTAGCTTGGGGCCCTTGAAAGATGAGAAATTTGCCCTGAGAAATAAAGATTACCAGCTTTAAGGACGCTGGCTTTTATCCTCTGGCATTCCCGCTTACAAGCGCTAAAATGCCTTTTCCCCCAACAATTCATAAAGTGTTATGGACTCGTTAAGCACCCCACTGCATTCAGGCTTATATCTTCTCCTGCACGGTCTGTCTGCCCCAGCAACAGGGATCAGACCCAGACCCTCCCGTACCTACCCACCCACCCCCCCTGTGCATAACTTGAGCAAAGGCTGGGGTGGGGCGGGAGGAGGAATGGGGCGAGGGTGGGGAATGAAGTAGGAGCTAGGTTCAGTTGCCATGGTGATGGCCCCCTCTGGGAGGCCTCTACCAAGGGGCTGACAGCATGATCTGTAATGGAAATGCTGAAAAACATTCACCTTGTCACCTTCCAAAGAAAGGAAGACATTGGGAGGATCTGCCTGGTCTGGGGGCAGAGGTGACTCAGGACATTGGAGGAGGGGGGGGCTTTTCCTGGGCAACACGTGCATTTGGCACGGAGGTGAGAGGGGAAAAAAGTTGGCTGATAATCTCTTGGAACAAAACAAAGGGCTACTGAATTTGCTAAATCCTAGGGTCCCAGCAATGGAGAACAAAGATTTGGACTAGAGTAATAGCCATGGATAGACTACAACATGGTAGAAAATTCTGGTCCAAAAATAAATCCTTCAACAGGTGTTTACAGAGCTGTACTGGATTCTGCGCATGTGTGCACACATGTGTGCTCCTGCTGACACTCAGACTGGGTCAAGCAAGGACATGACCCTTACATTCAGAGAGCTGCCTATTTCATGAAGAGGGAAAAACCTAACATACAAAACACTATATGGTTTGGGGGGGATTTTTTTTGCAGCACTTGTCACAGAGGAGGCAGCTATATGTAGTGGATAGAGTACTGAGTATGCTGTCCACTATACCAGGAAGGTCTGGGTTCAAACCCTACCACCTACATTTACTAGTTGAGTGACTTTGGGTAAGTAATTTCCCCTCTGAACCTAAGTGTCCTCAACCATATAAATGGAGATAACTATGACAACAATATAATAAAATAATAACTACAATAATAAGATAATAACCTCCCACTTGATATAGTTCGTAGCCTCATGGGGCCATATAGTTTGTAGCCTCATGGGGCCATAGATTTCCAGATGTAAGGGAGCACAGAAGCCATCTAGCCCAACCCCTTTATTTTGCAGATGAAGGAACCAAGGCCCACAGAGGTGATGTGACTTGCTCAGTGTCACACAGGTAGTAAATGAAAGAACTAGGAATCAAACACAAATCCTCCATCTCTCAATTCAACCCACCTTTTCCTGCTGCACCATGATAACTCAAAACGTCTGCTTGATTCAGTCCTTGGCCAAATGAAAAAAGAAAACTAAGTATGTGGTGGATTCACCTTCAGACACATCATCGTTACATGGGACTCTTCATACCAAAATGTGGAGTTCCAAATACGGCATTCTCAACTTTAGAGAACAGAAATCCAGAAGTTCTCAAGGGGCTCCAAGGAGGTTATGTTTGTAAAGTGATTCCAAATTGGAAGCACTATAAAAGTACCAGATGTTATTCCTATTATTATTATTCTACTTCCACGGTAGATTCCATATACTGTATGCTGCATATTTCCTCCACTAAAGAACTCCTCTGGTCCTTCACTAGGACCTGGAGGTGACCCTGAGTTCTTGAAAACTCTGCCACCTAATGCAAGCTCTGGCAAGTTGTACCAAGTCAAAAGTGACAGACCCAGTGATGCCCCATGTATATTTCATCTGAGGACCAGTCTAATTCAGCAGGAGAGACTCATTCCCCAGTTCACTTACAAGGCAATGAATCTGAGCTTTCACAACTCTCAATGACCCTCTGCTAAATCATACTTGGGGCTGTGATCTATGTCTGTAGAGGAAAGTACCTACATGGAAGACATCACAGATCCTTGAAATATTGTAGCCTCTGTATACTTGTGTTGAATTCTATGGTGACTAACATTTATTAGGTGCCTACAAGGAACTGTGGGATGGATGGAGAGGGACACAGGTGAATATGATACAGTCCCTGTACTCAAGACAATGCGATTGTACTCAAGATAATTCAACTGTACTCTAATTAAACACCTATTATGTAGAACGCACTCCTTAAAGGTCTTCAAGCAGAGTCGGGGTTCCTTTCAGGTATGGGGTGGGCCAGATGGCCAGTGAGGTTCCTTCCACCTCTAAATTCTGATTCGGAGGTTCCATGAGCAAACCTCTTTTAATGGCTCCCAACTTCCCCCTTTAACAATGGCCCGTTGTCATTGGTATCAGCATCCTCTTGGTGTTGTTAGTCATAAAACATGATGGTCCATGAAGAATCCAAATGGAATATCACCCAGAGATGAGGTGCATGGTAGACATATACAGGCTCTAACACATAACAAAGGAGGTTTCACCCAGAAGCAGGGCCAAAGAGCAGCATCAAAGAAATGCATGAATAAAAGGCTCACATCTTTTTCTCAGTCATGTGACAGTAGCAAAGCCTCTGACTTCTCCATTTGGATCCTCAGGATGTCAAGAAAAAGTGAGGAAGGCACCCAAAATCTTAGGCGAGACCCCACCCACCCCCAGGGCAAGCTTGTGGGGGATGTGAGATTAATCCAAGAAGGACAGCCTTCAGAAATAGAAGACCATCTTATTCATCTCCGCATCTCTCCCCTCCCCTCCACAGTGCTTAGCACAGCCTCAGACACAGTAGGCTTTCAGTAGCTGGGTTTTGGGTGGTTGTGATTTCTTTAGACTTGTGATTTCACTGATACTGGGAACTCCCCCAAGTGGAAAATCCCTTGGTCAATGCAGACTATTACCTACTCTGCAATTTACACTCTTAGAAAGTTGCCTTGGGTACCAAGGCAGGTATGTGATTTGACCAGGGTCTCTCTGCCAATAGAGATCCCACGTAGGAATTGAACCAAGAGCATCCTGAATCTGAAGCCAGCTCTCTATGCACTTAGCCATGCTACCAAATATTTATTGCCTTAATTAAATTGAAAACAATTCACCATAGGATTAAGTGCTAAATTAAGTGATTCAGTTCCCTTGTCTGTAAAATGGGGCTAAGAATACCTGTAGCGCCTACCTTTCAGGCTTGTTGTGAGGATCAAATGAGCATTAATGGATGTAAAAGCTCTCTGAACACCCTACAAAGCTATGTAAATGTCAGCTTTCATTATCGTTAGAGATTGAGCATACTACTAGGTGGTTCAGGAGAGGGGAAGGAGTGTGGGCTGAAGGCTGAAGATAAGCTAAGTATCTTGGAATGGTAGGGCTAGAAGGGCCCTAAGAGATCCTCCAATTCAACTTCCTCCATTATAAATGAGAAAGCAACCCAAGAGGGGTGAAGAGATTTGCCCAAGGTCACATACCTAATTCAGGACAAAGCTGAGACTAGAATTCAGGTCACCTGATGCCCAGGTTAATGCTCTCTCATATCACACTGCCTTCCAATCATTTTATCTGTTTTCAACATTTTCCAAGTAACCTGACAACTCCAACTGTCCCAGCCTTGGTCAGCCCATCTTGGCCTCTTCCTAATCTTTGTACTCTTCTCTGAGAGTCAGAGAAAACTTCATGGAGAAGCCTGGATTTCATCTGAACCTTGGAGGAGACATGGCGTTCATATGAGTGGAGAGAGAGGGCAGATGGGCACTCCTGGCTGGGGAAGGGACCATAAGATTAGGGAGGGTATTGGACAAGGAAAGGTGGGAGGCTATTGGGTCGCCCCCTTTGTCCTAGTCAAAATTCTCTGCTCCTTGGTTTCTGTATTTATAGTCACCGATTCAGAAGAACTCCATGAACCACAAGCTTTTGGGGGGTTGGATGAAGGTGCTGAAGCCACAGGGGGCTGTTGCAGCTCTCCTCTCACCTCTCAAGTCACAGGAAGAGATGACCATATGCTGACACCCTAGGTTGAAACCTTTTCTTGCACCTGACCTGGGTTCCACTTTCAGAGCAGCCATTAAGTGACTTGGGCATATCACTCCTGTTCCCTAAACCCCAGTTTCTGCATCTGTAAAATGTAAATAGTAATCCCTGCCCAACCTGCCTCACAAAGGCCATCAGAAGGATCACATGGGATGACGGGTGTGAAACAGCTCTGGAAATTAGAAAGTTCTGCGTAAAGATAAAAGAATTGGTGTTAGCATTTTCAACCTTCTCTGTAGCAATGCTTCCCCCCCCCCACCCCCGACCATTGAGGCAGAATTCACTCTGATATCAGCTGATACCATTCTTCCCTCCCCTAGTACATAGCAAATACTTAAAAGGTACTTTTTGACTGACTGGGCCAAGACACTGTGTGAATAAAGGAGGTATCTTTGTGGACTTTGGGGAGTAAATTAGGGACGGAGTGAATTACTCACCAGAGAATACATAGGTCAGCTATAAGTAAATGTGGGAGCATGTAAGCTCCAGGATCTAGTCAAGCATGGGGTGGTCATTTCTGATTGCCTACTGGTATGGCATATTTTTTTGGAGGGAGGCCTGACAATGGGTGAGGATCAGGAAACTAGAACAGAGGAAACCTCAGTTCAGGACAGTAGGCAAGATGAAGGAGAAATGCTTTCACAAGGGAAGAGAACCTCACTGCTAGCTCTGACATCCCTTCAATTAAAGGATCACAGTTTAATAGATTTAGAGCTGGAAGGAGCATCAGAGGTCATCTAACCACTTTGTCTTACCAATGAGGAAATGGGGTCCAGAAAGATTAATTGATGCCCAAGATCCCCCAGATCTCAAGTGATAGAGTCAGAAACAGAGCCCTTGGGGTCCTGATAGCAAATCCAGCCCCCTTTCCCTGTGCCATGCTGCCATTCCAATAATGGCAAGGAGCTATAGGGACAAGAAGCCAGGTCAGCTCACAATCGGGCTTCCATGGTCACTCTAACCAAAAACTAGTCAGATTTAGTAAGCTGGAGAGCCAACCACTCGTGCACTGGGCAGGATGTTTTATTAGTGTTCTACGTATGATTCTCCCTTGGTATATAAATAACTCCCCTCCAGCTTTGGATATAAATTCCTTTCTATGTTCACTAAGCCTCAAGAGGCCTGGGACAAAGGGAGGTAGAGGCTAGAGACAGAACCATCTGAATGGTGGCAGCAGTTTGGGAAACAGCAGACTAGAGAGTCAGGGCAAAACTTAGCCTGAGGCCAGGTCAACACGAATTGACTGGGAAACAGGACAGTAGGCTAAATCTCTCATCAGTTCTTAAAGTACCAGATCGAGTTAGAGATTTTGGAGTCAGGAAGATCTGGGTTCAAGCCTAGCCTCTGCTGATTTCTAGCTTCATGACCATGGGGCTAATCACTTTAACCTCATTTGTAAAATGGAGTCATTCTACTTGGAGAATCAACCTCACAGGGTTGTTGGAAGTCTGAAATAAAATAATGTCCAGAAAATGCTTTGCTAATTTTTCAATTATTATTATTTCAGTCATTACAAGCAACCTCAAAAGGCATCGTGGCACAGTAAATAGAAGGCTGGCCCATGGAATCACGAAGACCCACATTCATGTCTTACTTCGGATACATACTAGCTGTGGGACCCTCACCTCTCAGGGCCCTCAAACAGTTCCCCAAGACCATATGTTACAGACAAGTTGGAAATCTCCATTGGTGAAAGGTATTTCTATACAGGAAGCTCCCTATACATGAAATCACAGATCTGGGAAGAGGGAGGAGGGATAAGAAGAAGGAGGACGAAATGGAGGAGGAGGAAGAAGAATAGGAAGCAGAAGATGGAGATGAAGAAGAGGAAGAGGAGGAGGAGAAGGAGAAGGAGAAGTATCCTGCTGTAGAGACTGGTCTGGAGGTGAACTTTGCCAGGAGAAGCCTTGCCTTCACATTTTCCTCCACAGATGTATCTCTTGACTTGTCCAAAGGGCAAAATTGTGTCTCTGGACTTTAGAGGTTCTCAACCCAGGCCCATGGGCCCTTTAACACAGCAGTTCTCAACCTGTGGATCACAACCCCTTTGGGAGTCAAACAACCCTTTCACAGGGGTCGCCTAAGACCATAGGAAACCGAGACACTGCTCCTCTATCAGTCTCCAGGCGGGTCTGCCCACATGCAGATATGCCTACATGAGTATTAAAGGGTCGCTGCATTAGGAAGGTTGAGAACTACTGCTTTAACAGATTTTCAGAGGATCCCTGAATTTGAATTAGAAAAAAGAGCATCTTTGTTATAATATAGTTGGCTTCCTTAGTAACTCTATGCATCACATTTTATGCACTTAAAAACATTCATTCTGAGAAGGGCTCTATAGGGCTTCACCAGAATGCCAGAGAGGGTCCATGGTACACTAGCCTCTCCTCTAATCCAGCCCCCTCTTCAGTGCAGAGATGTTAAGTAATTTGCCAAGGTCATCCAGGAAATAATTAACTGAGCTGAGATTTGAACCCAGAGGAGGGCCCTAGAGTTTGAGCCTCATCTCCTAGTAATGTATAAATACTTCAACGGGCCAAATATTGCTGGAGCCACACAACCTGAATCTCCGGCCTCGGTCCACACATCTCCATCTGCTTGGCTAATCATGAGAACAACCTGTGCTCCCTTTCCAAGGGAACGTGCCTGTTGGAAACAGCTTTGAAAAGCAGAGCACCTGTTCACATATCAATTAAAATTATAATTAGGCTGTAAGGGTATATAATTAAAATAACATGTTTCATCTCTCTCATTTAGTACCCCCTGACTGTGTCAGTAATATATAGAACAAGCTATATGGTGTGGGGATGCAGGAGGCAGGGATTGGGAGGCAGGAGGCAGAGGCTGGTGCTGGATGGAGGGGGGGGGGGGGGGGGAGGACAGGAGAAGGTGAGCTCCCATTTATTTCCCCTCTGCCCTCCACAAGGGTTTGCTTGTTGAGAACTCCCTCCCGGAAAGGGTTCCAGTAAGTACAGCTGGGGAGGCAGAACAATGGCAGGGACTATGTGATTCACAGATCCTTACTCATCTAAGCTGCTTCCCCAATGGAAAAGTCTCTAGAGTCTAGACTAAACTTGAATACTTTCTAGTATTCAAGGCCCTCTATGGGTCCTATCTTGCTTATATTGAAATCTTATTGAAGGTGACCAAGGGCCCGAGTCACAGGCACAGGAGGTTGGCAGAATGAGGCCCCATTTCTGCCTCTTAGAATCTCTAGTTCCCTCCAAATTTCCATGTCCTTGGTGCCTTCTACACAGGCCTTTCCTGAATCATCCAGCAGCTGGAGCCTTCCTTCAGAAAGCCATCTTGCATCAATTTTGTGTAGACTTCGATATGTATATATTGTTTCTCTGATAGAATGTAAACTCCATGAGGGCAGGGACTGTTGCTGCATTTTTGACTTTACATCTCCATGCCCAGCACAGTGCTTGGCACAAAGGAGGTACTTAATAAATACCAGTTGGTTGGTTGTTTGGTTGGTTGATAATCTCTAACTGGGTAAACTCGGCTCCTTCTGAACTTTTTTTTTTTTTTGCTTTTTGGAGGGCAATTGGGGTTAAGTGACTTGTCCAACATCACACGGCTAGGTTATGTGTGTGTGTGTGTGTGTGTGTGTGTGTGTGTGTGTGTGAAGTATCTAAGACCAGATTTGAACTCAGGTCCTCCTGACTTCAGAGCTGGTGCTCTATTCACTGTGCCACCTAGCCACCCCTCCTTCTGAACTTTTAAGAAGCCCCTCAGCAAGAGGTCATGGGGAGGAGCAACAGTCAGATACCTCTCCTTGCATTGGAAGGCATCTCCAAAGCAGGATGAGGCCAATTAAGTGTTGGTTGACACAGAATCCTAGACTGGCCCTCATATTCTTTGCATGTAGGCTTGACTCCATGGGGCCTGGATTTGCTTCTTCCACATTACCTCTGCCAAATGCTCATCCTTCCCCTGCTCCTCCAGCTACAGCTTTCAATGTGGCCTCCATGGATAAGTTGTTTTAACCACATGCCCCATGGAATAATAATAGTTAACATTTATGTAGCTCTTAAAGGTTTATAAAGTGTATGCCTCACCTCATTCAGTCCTCACAAAATCCCTGTATTTATTAATGACTCCATTTTAAAAACAATGGTCAAAGAAGAGAACTGACTTACCCACGATCATACAGCTAGTAAGGTCAAAGGTAGGATTCAAACCTATATCTCTGTTGACTCTGAGTCCATGATGCCTCTTGGGCCCTAGACTATAATCCTACCATGGGTTTCTCCCTCACCACTCCAGGGCCGCTGCCAACCTACCACCTCAAACAGCCCACCCCAGGGACAAAGAAAGGACAAGATCAACTGACCATTCAACAGACAGACCCTGGTGTTTTTTCTAATCAGCAAGACAGGAATCAACCACAGGTTTTCCCATGAGAAAAGTCACTTGGCATTACTAGAGCCAAAGAGGTGCAGATTTGAGACATGTACCTCTCCCCCCACAACTGGAGTGAGTATATCACTGCCAAGCAAGATTTCCCAAGTGAACAAGAGGCTTATTTTGTTATTAGAGTCACATGCCCCATTGCTCTTGCTTGGTGAGTGCCTCAGGCAGCCTAGCAGGATGAAGAAGGGAGCTAGGGCTTGCTGATCAGGTAGGGAAGAGGAGCTTGAAAATGATCCCAAGATCATTGTGAATGAGACCCGATTTGCTCCACTCATCCTGTACCAGTGGCACATGAGAGGTCTAATCTTGTTTGAATCGCTTGGGCAACATGTAAACGTTCCTAAAACATGGACAACAGTTAAGACAAAATCATAAATTTAGAGGTATGTGGGTCTCATACAGCAGAGACATTGCTAAGATTAGGTAAATGGGGATTTCCCCAGGTAGCTGTATCCCACCTCCTACTCATCCTGAGTATAAAAATTCTTAGTTATGACTCAGAACCTCAGAACTCATCTAGTCCAAATGTACTCATTTAAAGATCAGGCAACAGACACAGAAGGGCTGTGACTTACCCAAGATCATGCAGAAAGTACCTACAGAGCTGGAATTTGAACCCAAGTCCACTGATCTCAAACCTAGCCCTCCTCCCATGATACTGTACTGCCTCTTAGATCACCAATAAGCAGAAACAGCAAAACCACAACCAAAGCAGCAACCCAATGTCTATTTCATCACTTTTTTCATGCTTGGAACAATCTTGGAGAGACTTACCGATAATGATATAATCCCATAACATAGACGGCTAGATGATCAGGATATCAAGAGTATAAGAGTCGGATCTCAGAAGCCAACTAATTGAACTTGATCATTTTATAGATGAGGAAACTGGGCCTAGGGAGGTAACGTGCCTTGCCGTAGGTCACAAATGTTACAGGATTGTAGGATATAAATTTAGAGGTGAAAGGGACCTTAGAGGTCAACCCATCCTTTCATTTTACCATTGAAAACACTGGTGCCCAGAGAGATCAAGTAATTTGCCCAAGGTCACACAGACAGCAGAGCTAGAATTTGAACCTGGATCTTCTGGTTCCAATCCAACACTCCTTCCACTTATCCACTCCTCCAGAACCATTATCATTTCTACTAAACTAGACTACCTCTCTAAGGATGTCTGGGTCAAGGTCAAGACCAAGTCATTTATCAATGCAGAATGGGGAAGAAACATCGGGGATCATTCTCCATGAGCATGATATAGTACATAGTCTCCTCCTCCCCAAGAATCAACACAGAAGTAGGCTGCTCCCCAAGAATTCTCCTTGTTTGGCTCAGTCAGCTTTCTTAGTCACCTCACCCAGAGCCCAGTTCCCTATCTCTGAGATAAACGGTGGCAGCAAAGTCCATTTGAGCATCCTGGGCCCAGTAAATCTATTTGACATAATCTATCCAGCAAGGCGACTTAGGGAGGTAAATCTGTCACACTGAGGAGTCTCTCTAACAAGAAAATGAAAGCTGCTTTGGAGTAGTTGCTTTTTATTGAACAGTCCTTTGCAGAGTTTTTAACCTGAACCAAGCCACACCATTTGGAAAGTAGTACACCGACAATGTAATATTTATGGATGGGCATTTTGGCAAGGCACTGGGGAAATTACTCCTTTTTTTGATAAAACAGCTTTGACTAACATTGTATAAACCATTAAAACATGACGGTGTTTACCGTTGTCAAAAATGCCAAATTGATTTGTATCCAAACCGACAACTTCCATTTTCTTGCTAACACTCAGGGAGAGTGTGTTGGAATCACAGAACTATATTTCCCCGTTAATGACAAAACCACAAATCACTCTTTACCTGTCTCTGAATGTTATGCCAAAGTAAAATTTAGCTTTTAATGGGATGGTTTGGGTGACAAGTAATGAGCTAGTAAGAGCTCAGATCAAATAATGTCTGGATAAGGGAAGATAATAACTAAGGAAACTCCCTACAGTGTCATAAGGTCACAGACTTTACTACCCACTTAGGGAAGGTGTTGCTGAAGAAATGAACAGAGTTCACTATCATCTCTAGTAACTATAATAATCATTATCTTGCCTTCATCATCACCATCATCATCACCACCATCATCACCATCATCTTCATCACCGTCATCATCACTGTCATCATCACCATCATCTTCATCACCATCATCTTCATCATCATCATCATCACCATCATCTTCATCACCATCATCATCATCACCATCATCATCACTGTCGTCATTATCACTACCATCATCCAAATTGTCCAATGGATCATTTTCATCATATCTCTGATCATTATCAACAATGGCAACATTTTCACTATTTCCCTTCATCAAAGTTGTTATTGTCATTATCACCATCATCACCATTTCTATTGTTACTTATTTCTATGGTTATTTTTCATTATCATTTCTATTGTTATCTTGCATTTGTTTTCTTTTTCAATTTCATTTATTTATATTAAATGGTTGTTATCAATATTTTCACCATCCTCATTACCATCACTAAATTTGTCTTCATCCTTATCATTTCTATGGTTGTTTTCATCATCTATATTGTCAACAGCAGCATAAAACAAACAATTGTTCTCTTCACATCATCTGTATGTTCATGATCTCATCAACAGAGTCATTATCATGATTTTCACCATCACAATGACCTTTGCTATCTTTATCATTATCATTGTAATCATTTTCACTGGTTTGTAGTGGTCTATTATATCCTTATCTATGCATGTGTTATGTCCACCATTAGAGTATAAGCTCCTTTTGGACGGAACTGTTTTGTTTTTGTTCATCCTTGTGTAGGCACTACTTAGCACAGTACACTGCAAATATTAGGCACTTAATAAAAGCCAATGATTGATTAACTTATTATATGTATTATATAATCCCCCTGAGGCAGGGGATTGAACCAGATGGTCTCTACATTCCTTTTCATATCTAAATTCTATGATCTCTTGATCTTATACTCTGTGATCTGAATCTAGGACTCTACTATAGCTAACTGCTCGGGTTTTAGGTCTAGTTCTTCTATATAATAGCTATGTGACTTTGGAAAAGACGTTGAGTTCCCTGGCCTCCTTTTCCTCATCTGTAAAATAAAGAGGTTGAACTAGATGAGCTCTAAAAGTCCTTCTAGCTCTAAGTTCCATGAGTCTGTGATGTTTACAATCCAAATAGGAAATAAGAATAGCCGTGTGACCCTGGACAAGTCACTTAACCTTGTTTGCCTCAGTTTCCTCATCTATAAAATGAGCTGTAGAAGGAAATGGCAAACCATTCTAGTATCTTTGCTGAGAAAATGTCACATGGGGTTGCAGAGACAGAAATTACTAAAAACAACTGAACAACAACAACCAACAAGGCGAAATTTAGTAAGACCATTCTTATATTCATAAATATCACATTGTAACAATAGAATAGTTTATAAGAACAATGATATCATATATTCAGAGCACCAGTCATGCCATGTGCTACAAGCAGTCTTGTCAAGTAAACACAATCTGTTTAATCGGCTCAGCTTTTCCCTGGAAAAACTACAGGTAATAAAATGAAAGGAATTTGGAAAACACAGAAGATTAATCATCTGAAGAAGGAGAGGGAAATCCTAACATGTGTCAGGAGGTTGAAGAATAGAAGAATGTGAAATAGAGAAAGAAGGGAAAGAAAAGAATCACTAGACTTTTATAGATCTGTAATTGTTATGAATCCTTTTTGGAGAGATGGTGTGACTGGAAACTGTGAGGAGGGAACATCCTTCTGTGCCCCCAAGAAATGATAATGTGGATTCATGAATACCACTGGGAGAGGGGTCATCCAAGAATGGCTAGAGGAAGAACAGGAATATTAGTAATAACCTGCAAAGAGGTATCACGGCAGCTATTTGTCAACATGTCATAAACAAGAGGGAGGTCAACTGTCTTCCAGAGTATATATTTGGGACAGCAAGGAGAGTCTTAGAAGATGACAGACCTGAGTTTACTATTCATTCCTGATGATTCATGTGAAGACAAATAACACCATGAAAAGGAATGAAGCAACATTGCAGGGATTATGACATAATGGGCACACAACTGAAAACTTGGGGGGCATGGAGGTATTTTCATGATTGCTTTGCATTGAAGGTAAGGGTTTCAAAAACAGAAAGATAAATTTGGGAAGTGAATATTTGGTCAAGAAGATGATGTTGGATAGATCAATTTAGCTTTCTGTACCACAACTTAAAATATAGAAATTTTGGGCTCAGAGCCAGGGATGGCTCAATAGATAGAGAGATAGATAGATAGATAGATAGATAGATAGATAGATAGATAGATAGATAGATAGATAGATAGACAGAGATGGATGATGGATAGATAGGTGGAGGGATGGAGAGATGGAGGGGTAGGTGATAGATAGACAGAAGGCCAGAGGGACAGATAGATACTCCTAGAGTATTGCAAATCTGTTAAAAAAAAAAAAAAAAAGCTTTAATCTGAAAAGTAGTAGGGGAAAAACTGCCCATATGTATCTGCCAAATCAGATACTACAGAAAGTAGCAGCAAAACATAGGAAGATAAGTATCAGTGGAAAGAACAATCAATTCACAGGAGACAATGCACAAGAAGAGCATCTATCTAGAAATACACAAAGCATGGGTAATAAGGGAAACTAGAGATTCTAGTTACAGAAAATAAATTCAGCTACCTAGGAGTAACTGGGAATTAGGGAGATGGGACTTAGGGCTGGAAGGTCATATTTATTACAGAGGAACAGAACAGCTAAAGGGGGTATGGAGGTAGCATTCTATACTAAGATATACCCGTGGAAGGAAGTCCAGGGACCTGAGTAGTGACATGTGCTGGAAAACATTTGGATAAGGAACAAGAGAGAGAGAAATAGGTGCAATATTTTCATGGGAATATATTACAAACTACTTGGACAGAAGGAGGGAAAGATAAGGGGATTAGTAGGTAGTACTGGGAAATATTAACCATTCAGATATGCTACAAAGGTCTCTGTCTCTGTCTGTCTGTCTGTCTCTCTCTCTCTCTCTCTCCCTCCTTCCCTCCCTCCCTCTTCTCCCTTCCTCCTTCTCTTTCTGTCCCTCCCTCTCCCAAAATCAGAGTAGCCAACAACGTCTAGTCTTCCCTTTCTGGTCATTTGACTCTTTCAAAGGAGTAGGAGGCAATGAGGAGAACCGCTACTGTGAACCTGCCTCTGGTTGATGAAGAAGAAATTATGAAAATCTTGGAAGAAAGGGCTGAGTGCATCTTAGAATGTGTGATAGGTAAGGAGAAGAAAGTCAGTCCAGAGCTAATACGCCCCCTGGATTTGGGGATAATAGATTTCAAAAAGGAAGGGAAGATACAATCAGCAACCTAAAATTCTACAAGGGAAATGACATGGAGAAGATGGATAGTTTCGAAGAACTAGATACTAATGTCACTAACCCAAACAAATACAAAGAGGAAGAAAAGAGAAGAGATTGTCTCTAAAAGGCCAATGTGGATGCACAGGAAGCTCAACAACCAAATTAGATTTTTTTTTTTTAGAGATATGTATAGAAAAGGAAAGCCTGGAATAATGTGAAGGATGAAAGCCACAGAGGGCCACAGTCTAGAAAGTAGTGTCAATAATCTTAATGCTCTGATTGGGAAGAATGACAAAAATAACAAAGGGGACCTTTTAGCAGAGTTGGAGGCAGGCAATAAATTAAGGGAGATATAGAATCACTGCTCAGAGCAGAGCAGACCCTAACAAGGGATGACAGAGAGAATGCTGAATTATTCAAACGAGATAACATTTGTAAGGCTCTTAGCTTTTAGTAGGGGATTAATAAGCACTTACTCCCTTTTCCTATTCAACTCTTATTTTGCCTTTTTCATGGCCGAGGAGAATTATTTTCACATTTGGAAATAATCAAATAAGACTGATTAACAAGGATTGATGCCCGAGATAAATGCTACCCTCCAAGAATTCAGGTAATGAGTCCAGATTAATTCTATCCTAGCATCCTAAAAGACCAGAAAGATGTGATTCTGAGCTAATCTGAACCTTGAAAAATTATGAAGGATGGGAGAGTTGCTGCAGGTCTACTGGAAGAATCAATTAATGGGAACAACCTTGGATCTGGAATCAGAGGACCTGGGTACAAAGAGTTGTTCTGTAATTTACTACCTGAGTGAATTTTGGGTAAATCACTAAAAATCTCCAAGCCTAGGTTTCCTCATCCATGCAATGAAGGGTCTGGAGAAGATCATTTTTAATGCTCTTTCCCCAGCTCTAATCTATTATGATTGGAGCTATAACTAGAGACAAGAAAATATTGTTTAAATTTTTTAAGAAAGGGAAGAGGCAAACGATAGATTAGAAAGATTGTCTGATTCCTATCAAAATTTTAATGCCTCTTCTTAAGGGATGGTTGGTGAACATTTAAAAAAAGAATAATCATATCATCGGATCATTAAGAACAGATCTTGACAAACTAACTTCATTTTCCTTGTGCATCTGACACTGTAAGACTATTTTAGTAAAGCCTTAGACAAATTTACTTATGCTATTGTATACAAAATGAAAGATATGAACTCCATGAAAAATATATTTAAATAAATCCATATTGAATGATCAGACCCAAAGAGCAAGAACTCCCTAACAAATTAGAAGTCCATGGAAAAAGATGCTCCCTGATGTGCCCCACCCCAATTTTTCTGCCTCCTTTTATATACTCTCTTTTCCCATTAAATTATAAGCTCCTTGAAGGCAAGGACTGTCTTTCTTTTTTAAATTCTGTCCCTAGCACTTAGCATTGTTACTGGCACATGGTATGCACTCAATAAATGATGATTGGATTGGAATAGACTCTAGTCTAAAGAAGGATATCAGAGATCTGTCTTTGTTCCTATGTTGTCTCACACATTTTAGCAATGACTGGGTTTCTATAGTTTTCTTGTCAAGTTTTTAGAAGCCATAAAGCCAGGAAGGATAACTAACATATTGGATGACACAGATTAAAAAAAATATCTCCATAGTCTAGAAAAACAAGTTGAATCTAAACAAGGTGATAGGGCAGCAAGATGGTAGCCTATAGAGAACCAGAACCAGACTCATCTTCCCGAGTTCAAACCTAGCCTCAGACATTTAATACCTATGTGACCCTGGGCAAGTCACTTAACCCTGTTTGCCTCAGTTTCCTCATCTGTAAAATGTGATGGAGAAGGAAATGGCAAACCACTTTGCCAACAAAACTACAAATGGAGCATGAAGAGTTGGATGTGACTAAAAATGACTGAACAACAACAAACAAGGTGGAATTTAATAAAATAAATGTAAAGTTCAATATTTTGGTTTTTAATTGTTTTAAATTTTTATAAATTTAAATAAATAGAAATTAAGACAAAATAATATACAAAGTAAAATTAAAATAATTTTAATTTAATTTTCATTTTTAAAAATTTTTGTTTAAAAATCAACTATACAAGAATAGTCTAGAGGAGGCATAATTGGGCATTAGTTCATGTGGAAAAGATCTGAAGGTTTCCATGGACTACAAGATCCATATGAAGCAAAAGCATGCCATGACATCCAGAAAAGGTCACGCAGTCTTAGAGGTCTCAAAGAAAGGTGACGTCCAGAACAAGGCTGGCGACAACCATACCACACTCTGTTCTAGTGAGAACCATCTACAGTATTGTGTTAGTTCTAGACACCACATTCTATGAGTATCGTTGACAACTAAGAACACATCTAAAGGAAGGTGACCAGGTTCATGATCTATCTTGGGAAAACTCTGCAAAGGAAATATGCATCTTTAGGCTAAAGAAGAAAAACTGGGAATGTAGGAACAGTTTTTTCAAGTATTTGAAGAATGGTTATGTATAAGAAGGTCCAAACTTGTTCTGCTTGACCCTGGGGGGTTCAGAACCAGAAATCATGCCTGGAAATTACAAAAGGCAGATTTCAGCTCAACAGAACAAAAAACTTTCCAACAATAGGAATTATCTACAAGTAGAACCGGCCATTTGGGAGATGGCTCCTCCTCAATGGAGGTCTTCCAGTGGAGATCACTTATTGAATACCTTAGGGAATAAATTCCTGATGGAGTAGAGGTTGGTCTGGATGGCCTCAAAAATCACCTCCTATTCAAAATTTTGGTAATATTGATGATCCTTGGCTGTTCATCTGATCCAGTTCTTTGCATTAAGGCCTTCCTCTAGGCTTCTAGGCTGGTGACATCCCCAGTATTCATCTGCTCCAGACCCCTGACTCCACTCAAGAGTGTGCTCCAATCACCATTCAGGACTCCCTTCTGTAGATGAGGTAGAGGGCAAAGAGAATGGTCCTGATGTGAGTCTTCCATCCCCTCAGCCTAGTGGTGGAGAGTGATGATGGCCCTCAGATCCAGTTCATCATTGCTCTTTCTCAGCCACACCCAGTCCTTGTCCTAAAGCCCCTCCAGGCCTGCAACAAAACCAGCAGCTGTCCAGAATGATCACCCCAGATAATGGACACTAATGTGCTCTGATCAGTTTACAAACACAATCTGCCAGAGTTGACATGGGCAAACAAGGGAATGTTACCTAATCACACCCGTTCCCCATCTCGTGGAAGTGGCTGCAAATTGCTTCTGACAGTAATTTTATTTAATATTAGCTTTGCCTGGGATGGATTCTGACACCCATCCCACCATATATATTTCTATAAAGACCCTGACAGACAGAACCCAATTTATGCAGCAGCATCCAGCAGAGTCTGTCATTCAGAAAGATTTGCAAGCCAGAGACAGCACTCAGACCCCTCCTCCAGCAGAAATGAGAGAAATGGTGCTGACCAGGAAAAGGAAAAGTCAAAGTAGGAGGGGATGGGGGAGGGGGGGCATTGGACCTAAGGGAAAGGACGTGCAGCTGACATCAGAGGGTCAGACTTCTAGGACATGATGAGGGGACCATGACATAGTAGAGAGTGAGCTGGCCTCTGAGACCAGGGTCAAGTCCAACTAGATCCATACTAACTGTGTTACCCTGGCCAAGTCGTTGAGCTTCTCAGTGTCTCCAGGCAGCTCTCCAAGGCAAGGATTCTCAGCCTGGGACCTGTGAACTTTTAAAAAATATTTTTATATCTGTAATTCAATATGGTTTATTTCCTTTGTAATCCTACATGTATTAAATCTTATGCATTTAAATTCGTGATTCCAAGTAGGGGCTCATAGGCTTCACCAGACTCCCCAAGGAGGCCAGGACACCAAAGGTTAAAACAACCCTTTTTTCCCACTGTAAGTTTCAGTGCAGGTAGAGGAAAGATGCAAGATTCTGCAAAAATGTCCTCTGTTACATCGCTGAGAAGTGGTTGTCCAGCCTCTGATCAAAGACTCCAATAAGATGGAACCTCTCTACTCCTTCCAGTTTGGCATAGCTCTAGCAATTCACAAGTTTGTCCTGTCAGATCAACTCCAAATCTGCCTCTTCTCCTTCTGCTCATTGCTCATCTGCCTTCTGAGATCAATCAAAATAAATTTAGAGCTCCTAGGGGGAGCTCTGTGTGCAGAAGAAATCACAGGTCCATTTTTTTTTTTAAGATAGGGTGTGGCTCTTGGAAACAGGTCAGTGTCATAGAGTAAGATCTAGAAAACATGTATAACTTTCGAGGTTATCTAATCACATAGTCATAAATCTGGAGCTGGAGACATCTAGTCCAGTCCCCTCCTGTTACAGAGGAGAGCCCAGCCCAGCAGGGCTGAGTTCACTCTCCTTCAGTCATCCAGGCCCAATGACCCACATCTGGGTGTTGTGGGTTCTATAAAAAGGTGCCTTGCCTGTTTTATGGAAGCTGAGGGATTATCACCTCCTTATCTGGAAAGCCAGGGGCTCCAACTCTTTCTTTTCATAGCCGAGGATACTGGAATACAGAAAGGACTAGTAATCTGCCTAAGTCAGAAGGGTAGCAAGTGACAGGACAAAATTCAAACCCAAGTTCTCTGACTGCAGACCAATATACCATGAGGAGAAGCTTTCTCTTCCCCAGGCTGAACATCCTGAATTCCTTCTAACTAATCCATATTTAGAGGCAACGAGGTAGACAGAGTGCCAGACCTGGACTTAAAAGGACTCATCTTCCTGAGTTCAAATCTGACCTGACACTAACTATGTGACCCCGGACAAGTCACTTAACCCCATTTACCTCCATTTCCTCATCTACAAAATTAGCTAGAAAAGGAAATGGTAAAGTACTCCAATATCTCTGCCAAGAAAACCCCAAACAGGGTCACAAAGAGTCGGACATGACTGAAACAACCAAACAACAACAAGCCTTATCTGACATTGACACGAGGTCCTTCACCCCCCCGGCCATCTCCCTCAGAACGTTCTCAGCACATCGGTATTGCGAGCTGATTACAGCTGTGCCATTCGTTTATTGTTTGGGGTTTTTTTCATGGTATGTCATGTTTAATAGTCATATTAATGGAAGGACATGAGCAAGAAACACAGGGAACGAGAAGGCATGAATGAGCTCCAACTTGTACCGTAGAGAAATAAGACCTGCCTGGACGAGGTCAAAGACCGACTGCAGTATTCATTTTGGTGTTATTACCTATCATTTGGCTATTAATCCAAGGCAGCTTTGAGACGTCTCCTCTAAGGGATTATTGAACTGTTTGCAATTTTCATCTCTATTTTGTCCTCTCACTATTTCTGCCTTGTGCAAATGCCGGGTTCCAGGAGATGAGGGGCCCTGTCTTATTCACCCTTCTGTCTCCTTACCCCCTCCCCACTTTGCTGCCCCAGCATCTAGCAAAGATTCTGGTGCTTAGTAGGGACTCAGTAAATACTTAATTTGATTTAAACTAAGGGCTGTGGCAGAAGAGGGATCTTGGCTGTTTCCATAGCAATGAATGTGAAGTCATTAATCTCAGCAAATGGATCCAACTGGAGAAGTCGGAAGGAATTGACACATTCCTCAGAGCCACAGATACCAGTTTCCTACAAATGTCCAAAGGAGAAGGATGAAGGAGAAGAACGTGGGGAAACAGCAATGACAAAATCCAAGTGTGAAGGGCCCCGGGCTTGGAAGCACCTGGGTTTGAGGCTAGCTTTGACACCAGCTGTGTGGCCCTGAGCAAGTCACAGCCCTCTCTGAGCTAGGTTTCCTCTCCTATGTGCCCAGCATTGTGCCAGGTGCTAGAGATACTGACACAAAATATGAAACAGGCCCTGTCTTCAAGAAACATATATGGAGAGACAACATGTATACAGATATGTAAATGAAATGTATACATATATACACACACACAAAATAATTACAAGGTAATTTGGGGAGAAGGACATAAACATCTGGGGGAAATCACAGAATACCTTGTATATAGGAGGTGGCATTTGAGCTGAGAGACTAAAGTGAAAAGGAAGTGTGTTCCAGGCACAGGTACTGCCTAAGCAAAGGCACAGTGATGGGAAATAGAATAGCATATGAAGAACTCATCTCTCTTCTATATAACAATCAAATCATCAGCAAGAATTTATTAGGGACTTATTATGTGTAAGTATAATAACAACAATAAATATTTACATGGCATTTGGCAAAGCACCTTACATATATTATCTCTTCTGACACTCACAATTACCCTGTGAGGAAGGTGCTATTATGATCCCCCTTTTATAGAGGAGGAAACTGAGGCACAGAGAGCCTAAGTGATTTGTTCAGGATTAAATAGCCAGTAAGAGTCTGTATCAGAATTCAAACTCAGGTCTTCCTAACTCCAGATCCACTAATCTAGCTCTCACTCCTCCTCTACCCCCAAGTTTTCTTTTCTGTAAGCTAAACACCCCTAGTTTCTCCCAAGATTCCTTCTATGCCATGATTTTAGGTCCCCCTCACCAATCTAGTTTTCCTTCTCCAGATATGGTCCAGCTTATCAACATTCCCCTTATAATGAGATGCCCAGAACAGAATATAGAAGCCTTGATGTGACCTGATCTGAGCAGGAGACCTTATATAGTACCATGAACTCTCTCATTCTGGATAGGATTCCCCTATTAATATAGCCTAGGGGAGCGTTAGCTATGTTGGGTGACAGAAATAGAAGGTGAGAATAAGACAGGAAGAGAACTCAGAGGAAATGGGCTGAAACAGACATCTACCCTAGACTCATTCTCTTAAAGCAACCCAAGGGCTTCACGCAGAGAAAGCTCCCTCCCACCCCGCCATAGTCCCTCCAGTCAGTCCATGTCCATATTCAATAACAACAGCCTTCTCTGAGAGCATGCAGTACACTAAGCCTTGAGTCAAAAAGGCAGCTCTTCTATGGGTCACTTTGTTTTGCTTAAATGTATTTCCTTGTTAAAAGGGAGGTTTGAGAGTTACAGGGTGAGAGGGGAAGAGGGATAATTCATTTCAAGTCAGTAAATACAGTGTGTCCCAAAAATCTTAGTGCAGATTTAAGCCTTAATAGCTTGAAGACTTTTGGGACACCCTGTTTTTTGTTAAGTTCCTGATATATGACACAGAGCAGTTCTAGGCACTGGGTGGAGTTCCTATCCTCCGTGCGACCTTTCTGTGTAGGTCCTCCTCCTGCCTATTGACTCCTTTTCAGCCCAACTAATTCTTGTCCTTGATCTTCTATGAACGAGATCTCCACTCAGGATCTATTCAACATACTGGAAATCTTCCTCTTCCTCTCATTTTTGAATGTTGTGCTTCATTTCCATGATAAGACTTGCCAGCCTACCTCATCTTCTAATCAGAGATGATCTTTGCTCACCTCTTCTGTGCTACTTCACTCACCTAGGTTACCATTTGTCCTAGACTGGAGCCAGCAAACACCCACCAGGGTGCATTTCTTCATCATCCTTTGGATCCCCTACAATCTTGATTCTTCTGAGATTGTGGTATTCTATGATTCAAGCCATCTAGCATCAAAATGCTGACAGTAGAAAGATGGACCTTGGAACTGGGAGTAGTTTGAAGTGATTGAAAGCATCACCATTTCCCATTGGAGACCCAGCCCAATTTTCTCCTCCTATTCAATTGTAGGTTCAGCTTATTGTCCACTTGTAGGTTCTATCCCAGGACATGTGTATTAATGACCTAATTCACTGAGCTGCTCATACCTGAAGAATGGTCATTCTTCATCTACTTGCTTCTTCCTGTGTAGATTACCAAACCAATCTCTTTTGATTGACTATAGATCTCATTAAGGAGACACTGTAGGGTTTTGGGGCTCAAAGCAATCAGTCCTATCAGAGCATCTGAAGGACTTTATCATCTGAAGGGAATTCTTCTATTTGAACTTGAACTTTGTTCAAATAGACATGAGAGCAGCAAACACCTTTTCATACCACCTGACTTTGTGTTTTACAGCTTGCATAGTGCTGCTACTGAAGGGATCATTGAACAAAGTGACCTTTGTGGCTGAACCTTTTGAGGAAACTTTCCATGACCTTAACATATGACAGAGAAGTCCCTTGTTTGAGGACAGAGACATTTCCAATAGAGGATGGCTCCAGACAGCAAAAGCACAATCAACTGATCAATAACATTCTCATAATATGCTATAAACACAGCAGACTTAAATTAAAAGCCAAAACAAAAGCAGTCCCTGCCTTCAGAGAGCTTAAGGGACAGATTCCATGAGAGCCGGAGCAGGGTACATGTCCTGTAACCTGAGAGTTCGCAGGAGGGTCCTTGAAAGATATTGCCCTCATCTGAGGCTCCATCTGAGCCCAGGGGCACCTAAGTATAGGTGGTGAAGTTTACCTTCAAGGTTCTTCATCTCTCCCTCCTGTGCCCTTCCCTAGCTGCTGCATTGCCGCCTATTGACCCAGCACTTGGCATCCATTGCCCACAGTTCTATTGTCAAACTAATACAGTCTGTCACAGTAAGTGTGAAGAACTGATGACCCAAGCCTTTGCATCGCATTATTTATCCCCCAAAGGAATGAATTTCTAATGGCAGAATTTCAGGCACCAAGTCAGGAGAGTTGAAATATGCTTTCTGACAAGGAGTCTTCCTCATAAGCCTTCACCCGCTGAGTCTCCAATTCTTTGCTCCTGATTTTGGTGTCCTCTTGAAGGCCTTTGGTTCCCTCTAGGGTGGCAGTGCACCTGAGGCCTCTTCCTGATAGATGGGGAACAGGCAGGCCATCTCTTCTCGGTGAGCTCCTCCTTTCTCCGAGCCAAGAGACTCCTCGTCAGCTGTAAATCCCAGACACGCCATGAGAGACCGCATGTCGCGAAACCACTTCGGCATTCCCCCACACACGTTCTCCCACCCCGTGTTTGGTATTTACATCTGCAGAGTCGATTCTTCCCGTTGTTGAGGCACTCAGCGTACTCAGCTGGCTGGGTTCCTCCCACCTGTGGATCATGGATCATGGCCCATGGAGGGCTTCTCCCAGAATGAGACTCCCAAGTTGCACAGAGATGCATGTCCTTAACAGGAGGATCCACCTCAGGATCGAGCCTTGGAGACTGCTAAATGTGGGTGGATGGATCTTGGCACCCGAGCTCTCTCTGCTTCAAGAACATCCTCTCCAGAGGAACCAGCTACCAGGCACAGCAGAGAGGAAAGAGCTCAAGGTGTTGTTGATTCTTCATGCCGTTGATAAACCTACACACACACTCACACAGTTTACTTCACATTTACTAAATATATACTCATTCATGTGCATATATGTACATTTATGTATCTATCTACATAGATTGATATATAGATACAGTTATCTATATAGATATCTATGTAGATTGATATAGATACAGATATCTATCTATATAAATATCTACCTATATAGATATGGGGCAGCTAGGTGGCACAGTGGATAGACCCCTGGACCAAGAGTCAAGAAGACCTGAGTTCAAATCTGACCTCAGACACTCACTAGCTGTGTGAACCCTGGGCAACTCACTTAACCCCATTTGCCTCAGTTTCCTCATCTGTAAAAAGAGCTGGAGCAGAAAATGGCAAGCCACTCCAAAATCTTCACCAAGAAAACCCCAAAGAGGGTCATGAAGAGTCAGACACAGCTGAAAGAGCTGAACAATAACAAATCTATATAGATACAGATATTGTGCTGCATTTTCTTATTTTGATAAGTGTTGTTTCCCCCCAGGAGACTATAAGTTCCTCAAGGACAAGAATTGTTTCATCATGGTCCTTGTATCCCCAGCACCTCCCATAGTGTCTAACACACAGGAGGAATTTAATAAATATTTGCTGAACAGAGTAGAAAGGAATAGAAAGACAGAGGAATTACTAGCTAGGGCTAATTCTAAACTGAGAGGGGAACATGGCTAATATTTATTTAGCACTTTACAAATGTTATCTCATTTGATCCTCATAACAATTCTGCGAGGTAGGTGCTATATATTATCATCATTTTACATATGAGGAAACTGAGGCAGGCAAAGGTTAAGTGACTTGCCCAGGGTCACACCATTTGCAAGTGACTGACTACGGAGTCAATACACTCTGCAATACCCCATACTGGAGGGAGTTCCAGGGCACTGGGTTCCAGTTTTAGGCTGTAGCACAAAATGATTACTTCATGGGCTGGACAGGAAGTTCACGTTTTTAGAGTTTGCAAAGCAGCTTCCTCACTATCACCCTAAAAGGTAGGTAGAGCAAGTATTATCAATTCCATTTTACAAATGAAGTAATCTAGGCAGGCAGCAGTTAAGTGACTTGCCCAGTGTCACACAGAAAAATGCATGAGTCAGAATGCGAACCCAGGTTCTCATTTGACTGCAGATTGACCATGCTTTCTAGAATACCATGCTGAGCTAGATTTCCCTAATTCATTTTGGAGTCTCTGAACATGCCTGATCCCATCCCCTACCGCACTACCATGAAACAGAGTTTAAGACATAAGAAGGCTTGGGCTTGGGACAAACCATGAGTTAAGTACAGGAAGGAAAAGGAAACCTTTGAAAGACAAACCCAAAGACTCCTGTCAGCCCATAAATTCAGAGAAGTCTGGCAAAGGAGGCTGAGCCACTCTAAGAATCATTGCTTCACCTGCTGCAGGCTTTAAAAAACATGACAATCCACATGTGCTCACTCAGCTGCCTATGGGGCCACTGCAAGTGAATGTTGACATTCTTGAGTGTGCTCTAGGTGAGGGAAAAGAGAGGACAAGGCAACTTTCCAGCATAGAGGGGCACAGTTGCCTGGAAATCTCCTGCAGAATGATGCCCAAAGAGTCAGTCATTCAATAAGCATTTATTAGGCTCCTACTACATGCCAGGTATTGTGCTAAGTGTCAAGGGTACAAAGAAAGGCAAAATATAATACTTGCCCTTAAGGATCTCACAATCTAACAAAGGACACAACATGCAAATAACTATGTACAAGCAAGATATCGACAGGATAAACAGAAAATAATCAACAGAGGGAAGGCACTAGTAATAAGGAGGATGGGGAAAGCCTTCTCAAAGAAGATAGGATTTTAGCTGAGACCCGGAGGAAGCCAGCCAGGAGGTAAGATGAGGAGAGAGGGCATTCCAGGAATGGGGAACAGTCAACAAAAATGCCTGGAATGAAGAGCAAGCATCTTGTTTGGTGAACAGCAAAAAAGCCAGTGTCACTGGATGGAAGAGAACATGAAAGCATCGTTGGAACCAGCATCACCAGGGAAGTCAAGAGGAACCACTGAAGATACTGGGGATGCTTGGAAAAGAGGATTTAAAGGAAACACAGTGACTGTCTCTAGGTATTTGAAGGGCTGTCATGTGGAAGAGAGACACTTGTTCTGCTTGGCAACAGAGGGTGGAGAAACAGCAATTAGTAGAAATCCCAAGAAATCAGATTTTGGTTCAATATAAGGAAGAAATTTCTAACTAGAATTGTCCAACAAAACAGCAAGTTGCCCATTGTGGTAGTGAGTTCCCTGTTGGTAGAAGTATTCAAGCAGTGGATAGATGATCATAATCACTATTATTATAGAAATGATTCAGCTTCAAGTGAAGGGAGAGGGGAAGAGAAAAACAGAGAGAGAACTGAAATATCTCCAAGGTGCCAACTCTGAGATTCTCTATTCTATGAGGTAGTGACCAAGGCATAGGAGGTGTCAGGGTGAATAGCAGAAAAAGGCTCTGGCCCAGCACCATCCCCAACCTCATCCCTCATCCCCCTGCCCATCCATAGGAGACAACCTGATAAATAGACATTGCCCTAGCAAGGGCAAACCTCATGGGTTGGGTGGAAATGAGGGAGGGTGTGACCATGTGGACAGCAGCACTGTCATAGGTGGGGGGGGAGGGGAAAGGAGGTCTACCTGGTGTCTGTCCCCCTATAGCAGCCAGCAATAGTCTAGGGGCAGGCCCTGCAGATGCTCATTCTGAAACCAATTTTACAGGAAAAATCATTTTCTGCTACAGCATACAGCCAACTCTCTGATTTTTACTGAAATAGCTCAGGTGCTGATTAATAGACCCGATATTTACCAAGGAGCCTCAGCCCAAGGGCAACCCAGGAGCAGAGATGCTTCCGTGCAGAACCAATAGAAGGGGCACACTCCAAGGAGGAACGGGGCAGCCTACAATGGTAGGGAGAGGAAAGCGAAAGAGGAGAAAGAGGAAGGGAGAAAGGAGAAGGAAAAGAAAGAGAGAAGGGGAAAATAGGAAAAAACCAACCCCCAGCTTATCCCCCATCAGCTCAGAGATAGGTCTTAAATATCAACATCCTATGATGGGACTGTCTCAGATCCATCACCTCTGGAAGACTCCGCCCCAGTCCCATACAGTTTCAGGGCCCTTGGGGGGATCACAATGGCATGAATGAGCAGAAACAAGTAGGAGCTTGTGAATCTGAGACATTCTTATCTACTACTACTTATCCTGCAGCACTATGGACAGCGTGATAGGCCTACAGTCAGAAAGACCTGAGTTCAGATCCAACCTCAGACACCAGTTGTGTGATTCTGGGCAAGTCATAAATGCCACAAACCATTCATCAGAAGCTTTTACTAAGCACCTGCTGTGTGCCAAGCACTGTTGTTCTAAGGACTGTGTATACAAGGACAAAAGTGAAGCAGTCCCCGCCCTCAGGGAGCTTATATCCTATCAAAGATAATATAATACATAGTCAAATATATACAGAACTCAGTTAAAATTCAAGGTCGTTTGGGGAGGAAAAGCATGAGAAGATGGGGGGGTGGTATATAGAAGCTTCATGAGCTAAGACTTTAAGTAAGGGATAAAATTAGACGGAGCCTGGGCCTTCCTGTCTTGACACTTTCTAAGGTTTAATTCAAAAGTAACTGAAATGGGCTGAACAAATCATAGGATGACTATAACATGAAGATGAAGCATTTCATGAAAGCTTGGGAAAACTTGTGGGAACTGATACAGAGCAAAAGAAAGTAGAACAACATACTCCATGACTAAAATATTGTAAATAAAAAAAAACTAAAATAAGGCTCAATTCAGGCAGAAAAGTGGCATGGCGGATGGAGCCCTGGACCTGGATTCAAGGTCTGAGTTCAAATCCAGCCTTAGACACTTACTAGCTGTGGGATCCTGGACAAGCCACTTAACCTCTGCCTGCACCAATTTCTTCATTTATAAAATGAGTTCAATAATATCACTTACCCTGTAGAACTGTTGTAAGGATAAAATAAAATAACCTTATAAAGCATTTTGCAGACCATTCATATTCTATAAAAATGTCAGTTATCAAAGGACTAGAGGACAGATGTTGAAATGGACGCTCCTCTCAGTAAAGAAGTGGGGACCACAGGCACTAAACAGTACACTTGCTTTCAGACATCATCATTGGGTTAAGTAAGTTTCACTGGGTTTCCCTTTCACTACTTTTCTTCGTGATAAGAGAGGGTTCTGTTGGGATGTTGGGGAGATGATACAGAATATTGGGAAGTTTTTTTAAATATTGGATATTTTTAGTATACCCAAGTAAATTAAATTATTAGGATATTGGGTATTTTTAAAAAGCCTTAAAACAAAAACAAAAAAATGAAGATGATTGTTTCTCTGGAAACAATAAGCTTCTTGGTTTCAAGGTCTACAGCGTTTCCATCTTCATATATCATCCATAGTTCCTTGGGAATAGTAGGCCCTCAGTCAATATTTGTTGAATAAATGAATGGATGCCAGGGCATTTCTCTTTGTGAAATGTTCACACAGGGGTCAATCAGGGTGTTTTCCAAAAGGCTGCTTAAGCCACAGAAAAGTTATTCCCAGGGCAGTTTCTTCTACCTAAATAGATGGGCTTTGCAAGTCAGAACAATGCAGTGTTGCTATACATTCATTGTGCTTTTTATAACCTCGTAGTAGGGACGGTTGAGACGCTCTGGATTAAAGAGATGAATTCAGTGTTGGGACTTTGTACCCAATGAGGTTTATTTGCCATTGCCATCCTGACAGCCTGGCACCTCCCTGTGAGTCATTGGCGGGCACCTTACAGCTGATTTGCTGAATTTCTATATCTAAGATAAATCATTGCAATATACGAAAAAACTCTGTAGCTACAGAGTAAGGAACAAAGGACGATTTCAAAGCTCATTAACTCTGGTGGATAGTATGTTACGGGGAGAATATGTGCTATATAATTAAAACAATTTAAATCCGATTATAAAAACACAGTAGGCTTTGCAGCCCACTACCACGGCACTAATGGAAAGAAAAACCAATATCTGGAGGTTTTTTAAATCATTGCAAAATCATGAATTAGAATAATGCATTCACGTAGCTGGATTTTTTTTTATAAGTTCAAAAAGCTTTGGAAGAGCGTTTTACATCCAAGCTGTCATTTCAGCCTCACCACAGCCCTATGAGGAGATAACACCAGTATTATTGCCCCCATTTTACAGATGAGGAAGCTGAAAGCAGGCAGAGGTTAATCAACTTTTCTGAGTTCACACAGTTGGTAAGTGTCCACGGTGCTATTCAGACCCAGATCTCTGCTCAATCTAAATCCAGTTTGCTCTCCATTCTCTGGAGTCAATCTTTAAATACATGAGAAATGCATTATTCATCCTAACTGCTTTAGAGGCAGGACTGAGGATAGAAAGAGAGCCTCAGCAATCCCAAAGGGCTAGGAAGGGTCCAAAACAGGATTTGCATCCAGGTCACTCCTGAGTCTGGCTCCAGAGATCTTCCTGTTCTAACACAAAGGGTTGGTGTCGAATCTTACCCTTGGCAGCTAAGCACAATGTCTAGAATATCGTAAGAACTTCTAAATGCTTCTTGACTAATTGATTGATTGATTATCTAGTTGATTATGTTGCTTAAAATTGCATCCCTCAGATGCCACACAGTCTCCAGGATTGAGAAAGGAATATGTGACTCTTCCTATATAAGATTCAGTGTCATTGGCCCAAGGCCCTCGGAACCTCAGTTTCCTCATCTATAAAGATAGAGATAATGATATTTATATTATCTAATTTATAGGGTGGTTAGGAGGCTTTTGCTTTGTAAAGGGCTGGAGAATTGTGCAACATTGTTGTGATCCAAATATCACAGTGGATCCCTGATCTTCCCAATATGGAATTTCCTTCCCAAAATGCTGATTGCATCTCTTCTAGGCCTATCCATTTTGGATGGCTCTTGTGCATTTCCTTCCATAAGTTTGCCACAAGAGACCCATCAACAACGCTGGAGTCCTTCCTAGATTTCCCTTGACATCTAGAGGAAACAGTGAAGTCCAAAGGCTGTCTACCAGCCATCCCTCCATCTTGTCACATGACCAGCCCATCTGGTTTTTTTTATCTTACCTTTCTTTGATGAAATCCTTTACTCTAGTTTTTCTTGTAGTTCCTGATTTATTATGTGTCAAAACCCACTCACTCCCACCATGCCCCTCTCCGTTGCCCTCTGAGTGATACTCAGTTTTAATTCTTCAGAGACTGTTATGCTCCATGACTCATTGCCATAGAATGATGCTGGTAGACTGGATGGTATTAAAAAGATGGGTTAACTTGTGCTTCTGAAAGAAATTCAAAATCTGCCTTCTGACCTGATGGAGTTTCCTTGTCCTCTTTACCTCAGTCTAAGAACAAGCTCTCTTTGTGACTTGGCAGGGCAAAATTGGTAGTAGGTTATATTAGCCTGTGGGCTAATATATCATTTTTGCATATTGTAGTGATCCCATTTGTGGTACAATGAGAGCATAACAATCTAAGTAAGTATCTTTTTTTTATTATTAAATTGTATTCACTTAATAAATATTTTCCCTATTTCCCTTCCCCTCACCCCCACTGGGGTGGGGCTGGGCAACCCTCACAATGAATATGTGTAGATAAGCAAAACAAATTCCCATGTTGGCCATGTCTCATTCTACATATTGAGTTCATCCCATCTGGGGATGGGTAGCATCTTTCATCAACAGTCCTTTGGGATCAAGATTGTTGATCAGAGCTCTTAAGCCTTTCAAAGTACAAAGAGTATTTGTTCATATGGTCATTTTTACACTATTGCTATTATTGTTTCTCAGGTGATTATCTTGATGGCCATTTCCAACTGGCCAAAGGATGACATATATATATTTTTAGAAGTACCAGTAAGATTTCTACAATAGGGGGTGGAGCCAAGATGGCGGCGTAGCAGTAGCAACATATCGCAGCTCTCACATAGCCACCCCAAAATACCCATAAAATATGACTCTAAACTAATCCTAGAACTCCAAAACGCACACAAATATACTTTTGTGCCAGCTCGGCTACGAGAAACCATATAAGCACTGTGAACCGAAACCAGCCTGGCCTGAAGCCCTGGCTGAGCCCCTTGGGCGGCTGGATGGGAGGAGCCAAGGAGCCTCTGGTGAGTGGATTAGCAGCAGCTGCAGCAGCATTCAGAACTAGGTCAGTGGAGCTTGCAAAAGCCGGGGAGAAAAGCGTCTGGCCGAAAGACCTCCAGGGCTGGAAAGGGAAAAGGCAGAGGTTTTGCACCCACCTCCACATTGCAGCTTCCGTGCCCTTGGCCTGCAGACTGCAGGAGGACCAAGCGAATGTTCAGAGGCCGAGTGCTCTCGCGTTGAGCGGCCTGGATCCGGATCACGGTCTTGGACTTTGGTCTTGTGAGTCTTCTGTATCTAGCGAGCCGGAAGTGGGAAAGGGACCCAGCACCTTCCTGAGAGCTACGGCAGCCAGGAGGACCCCAGCAATTTGGGACAGAGTTTTCCCTTCTGGAAGCAGAGCCCCATAGAGATTTTTAAAAAAAAATCACGGACTGACCAACCATGAGTAAGAATAAGCATAAGAAGCAGCATAAGAACAACAATCAAACCCTAGATTCCTTCTTTGAAGAAAAGAAGGACCAAGGCAGAGAGCCACAAGATAGCACAGCCAG
>CM053589.1:178185411-178209861 GCA_028646515.1 Pseudochirops corinnae | reverse complement strand
AGGGGTTCTGGGATTCCATTCTCTGTAAACTCACTTCAATCCATTCCAGAGATCGGTATCCTACATAAGAGCACTTAACAAATAGTTCCACAGATGAGAAACTTTCAGGAAATTTTACTTTCCAGTGGGGTAAGGGGGAAAGGTGGTCACAGTAGAAGGAGCATTGGAGATAGAAAAGATGGGTTTGAATCTCAGCTCTGCTACTTAGTGGCTGTGTGACCTAGATGTGGGTTTGAATCCTAAAAAAATTCACTTCTCTGGGCCTCAGTTTCCTCATCTGTCATATGAGGATTTGGACCAAATGACTTCTAAGGCCCATTCTAGATCTAAATCTGCTATCTGCCCTGCCATCCTGAAGAGCATGACCTTGGCCACAAGAAAGCAAGCTGCTTTCCTGAAAGGCAAAGGGTGATTCTTCTATCTCTTCCCCTCTCCAATCCAATCTTCCCACTCCTGCCAAATTAATATTCCTAATACACAGGTCTGGGAGTGTTACTCCCCTGCTGTGAAGCCTCCAGTGTCTCCTTATTGCTTCTAAGAAAGGCAGCCTGGAGTAGTGAAAAGAACCCAAACCTTGGAACCAAAAGACCCGGATTCAGGTGCTGAACATGCCCTTCTCTACTTATATGAGAGCAATTGAATAAATGACAATGATGATCAATGGGTATGGGATGATTGGTCTGTATATAGATATGGATATAGATATAGATACAGATATAGACAGAGACAGAGATATTGATAAAGATAGAGATATTGATAAAGATAGAGACAGAGATATTGATAAAGATAGAGACAGAGATAGAGATATGGATAGAGATAGAGACAGAGATATTGATAAAGATAGAGATATTGATAAAGACAGAGACAGAGACAGAGATATGGATAGAGATAGAGACAGAGATAGAGATCGTAGGTAGCATCCTCAGGTTGACCTGAGATTTGTCCTGGATGATTCGGTCATTCTGAAACGGCCTGGCCAAGTCACTTAGTCCCTCTGAGATTGCTTCTTCATCGGTGAGAATGGTACATTGGATAGCACACAGAATCCAGAGTCAGGGAGGCCTGGGTTCAAATGTCACCTCAGATATTTACTAGCTGTGTGTGACCCTGGGCAAGTCATTCACCACCAGTTTGACAATAGCACCTCCTTAGATGAGATGACTTTTAAAGCACTTTGCAAACCTTACAGTGTTATCTCATACAGTTACTGCTGTTGCTACTCTTATCTTAGAAGTGGCAATAACAATGCTTGTGCAGTGCCGCCAGGCGCTGGGAGGAGAGGGCTTTGCAAGCCTCCTCAGCCCCCTGATGGAGATGTGGAGACGGTTGTCGTGGCTTGGGCCTTGAATGGATAAGAAATAGACTCCTTTGCCCTGGCCCTGAGACCTTGTTCCACTTGACTCTGGTCTGGCTTTCTGGATCATTTCACCTCCTCCCTTTCATCTTCCAGCCGTTCACAAGCTCAACATGTCGCTTCTCACCCGAGTCCAGGAAGCCCATCCCTCACCCCCAAAGCACACGACCTTCTCATTTTACCTGCTAAAACCCTCCTCCTGCTTTAAGAGCCAGTGCCCCCTCCTCCATGGAGCCTTCCATGATTGTCCAGACTGAAAGTTTCCTCCTCTTCCTGGAATTTCCAATAGTCCTTTATCGGGCTCTCTCCTTTGACCTTATCTCCTTATTATACATTGTATCAAAATTGTGTGTACGTCAGTCATCATCCCCCCCCCCCCCCTTAGACTGTAAGCTCATTGAGGGCAGGGCACACAATTCAAGTTGGAATGGTCATGGAGTCAAACCCCAGCCCCATTTTGCAGATGAGAACACTGAGGCAGGCAGTGACGTGACCCATCCAGGGTCACACAGCTGGGAAGTGTCTGAAGTCGCACGTGAACATGGCTCTTCCTGCTTCCAGGCCCAGGACTCCGTTGTCCACATTTCATCTTTGTTATCACCAGCCCTACCTAAGCCTGAGGCTTTGGGCATAGCAGGCCTTTTATTAGAGTAGGTGAAATTATGCAAAGCCCAGGTGTGCCGAGCATGACTTTCCTGAATTTCTAGGACTCTGGGCAGGGAGAGTGACATGCAGAGCTCCTTTAGGAGCAGCGGCTATCCGTCCCTGCTGGAAGCTGTGCCAGAATCCTGGGAGCTTCTCCACAGAAACAAGGGGAGACACCCTCTCATGGCTGTGGGCCCCATCTCTGTCCAAGGTCCTTCTCCCACCCTTTCATCTGAGCCCCTCCTCCTGACCATATCAGCGGGCACATATATGTGTGTTTACATGCATGTACACGTGTATGTAGTTTTTAAGGGTTCACGAGGTACTTTTCAAAAGTTGTCTAATTTGATCGTCACAACCTAGGAAATGGGTGGTATTATTATACCCATTTCACAGATGAGGAAACTGAGGCTGAGAGAGACTAATAAATGACTTACCAGGGTCATACAACTGAGGCAGGATTTGAACTCAGGTCTTTCTTGACACCCCACACCCTCCCCCAGTCCATCATGCTACCCACTTCATCCCATCAATTAGCAATAGAAGTGTACTCCGCTAAGTCAATCCCTGACAGAAAAGGGAAGAAGCTAAAACAGTCGCTGCCTGTTTCAGGAAGTCCTATGGGGAAATAATTAACATATATTTTAAATAATTTTATTGGTATCTTGTGTTTTGTTGGGCAGCTATGTGACACAGTAGATAAAGTGTCAAGCCTAGAATCAGGAAGTCTCATCTTCCTGAGTTCAAAGCCTCAGACACTTCCTTGCTGTGTGACCCTGAGCAAGTCACTTAACCCTAATTGTCTCAGTTTCCTCATCTATAAAATAATCTGGAGAAGGGAATAGCAAACTGCTCTAGCATCTTTGCCAAGAAAGCCCCAAATTGGGCCAGGAACAATCAGTCAAACATAACTGAACAACAAAAATCATTTGTTTTTCTATTACCTAAACACCTTTTTTTTTACTTAATTATTTTTCCATTAACACAAATACATTTTCTCTCTCCCACCTTGAAACCCCCCCAAAAAAAGAGGTGGGGGGAGAATTCCTTACACCAATTATTCCCAGCAGAGCCAAACAAATTCCACGTTGGCCATATCTAAGAAATGTCTGATTCTGCACTTTGCATCAACGACGTCTCCCCGTATCCAGCACTCCCTCTCCCTACTCACATAGAACCATCCCTCTTCACAAAGATTTTTTAAATGAGGAAAAAGAAAATAAATCACCAAAACTGACTTATCCATGCAAGGCAGTGGAGTGGGGGAAGGGACAGGAATCTGACAATAATTAACAGATATATTTAAGGGCAAAGTGAGCAACAAAGAGACGCCAGGCACTTCTCAGGCCCGCCCGTAAGGAAGTGAACCGTTGTGAAGTAACGCGGGAAGGAAGAGAAGAACCCTCAGTGTGACCTGGCGGTGGCCCAGGATTCCCAAGGTCCGTTAGGTCGCTGTGGATACTGAGGTTGTCTTCTAACCCGAGCAAACACGGCTGCAAGCATTTTCTGGTTATTTCTTAGAGGTCTTTTTCTCCACTGGTGAGCTACTTAGGGGTTAAGGCATAGACAACACCAGGAGGGAATTGGTCAGTGATTATCTGACTACCCAAATGGCACAGCTGTTGCTACCTGCCTGACCCTACCATTCAGGCCTGTCTGACTCTTCATGACCCCATTTGGGATTTTCTTGGCAAAGATGCTGGAGTGGTTGGCCGTTTCCTTCTCCAGTTCATTTTACAGATGAGGAAACTGAGGCAAACAGGGTGAAGTGATTGTCCCAGGGTCACCCAGCTAGGAAGTGCCTAAGGCCAGATTTGAACTCAGGAAGATGAGTTTTCCTGACCTCCAAGTCCACTGTGCCACCTTGCTGCCCAGACACCACATATCATGACCCTAATGTGATACTATGACCTAAGACCAAGAGCAAAGGCTGTCATTGATCTTCCCTGACCCCCTTGACCATGACTCCCAAAACTAACCTAAGCTAAGCTTATTGAGAAATAGCCTGGTATTGTGGAAAGAATGTTAGATTTGGAATTAAAATATGTGGGTTCAAATCCAAACTACACTTTCTAGCTATATGACCCTGGGATAAAACATTAACTCCTCTGGCTTTCAGTAGCTTCATCTTTACAATGAGGGCACTGGACTCAACCACCTCCAAGGGTTCTTTTAGCTTGAATGCCATGATCCAACATGATCTGTGAGTGCTATGGGTGTCATATGCATATGCATGACCAGAATTGTGGATGCACAATGAAGTGTTGAGTATGAGCAAACAAACAAGCAAGTGTGTGTGTGTGTGTGTGTGTGTGTGCCTGTGTGTGAGAGACAGAGAGAAGGAAGGAGGGAGGGAGACAGAGACAGAGAGAGAAGAAATAGGGAAATAGAGAGAAGAGGGGAGGGAGAGAGAAAGGGGGAGGGAGAGAGGGAGAGAGAGAACGAGAGAAAGGGTAGATTGAGAGAGACGGAGGGACAGAGACAAAGACAGACACATAGAGAGAGGTGGGGGAAGAGACTAACTATACAAAGGGGAACCTTCATCAGCATTCTCCTAATTCACAGTCCATCCTATGAGGATCACTCCTCCATCTCCATCCAGAGTGTCTCCTGCAGAGATCCAAGTGACTTCCCTGAAGGGTTCAATGTCTCAGCAGTGCCATAATAGCCCCAGTCAACTCTCTACCTCAAAGCCTGGATGAGCGAATCCTTGATTTTTCTCTTGGGTGAATATCAAAGAGAACAGATTTCTCTTTTTAAAAAATCTTGGTGGAGATCTCTCCATCTCTTTATCTCAGCCCAAAATACTGAGTCAGGCATCATTGAGTCCTTCATCTTAGGTGATGGTTTCTTCTTTAAGTCCCTGGGCCCTTAAAAAGCTTCAAGTAGGTGCCTAACCTGAGCTCACCTTCCCCAGCACCTACCAAAGATCCCTCTATATTGAAAGGCCAAGGCTACCTCTATTATGAAGCACCTAGTACACCTTTTTTCAGTCATATCTGACTCTCTGTGACACCATTTGGGATTTTCTAAAGTAGTTTTCCATTTCCTTCTCCAGCTCACTTTACAGATGAGGAAACTGAGCAGGGTGAAGTGACTCTGCCAGGGTCACACAGCTAGTGAGTGTTCTTATTTGAATTCAGGTCTTCCTGTTTCCAGGCTGAGCACTCTATCCTCCGTTCCCCCACACACACACCTAGTATACAGGCGACACTTAATATGTGTTCATTGATTGCTAGATTACTTGTAATAGGGTCCTCATTGTAGGATAAGTTCAAGGTGGTTCATAGCAGTCTTGGATAGATTCCAAGTTCCAGAATCTCATTCGATTTAATTCAATAGAAATTAATTGTCCGATGTGTGTGTGTGTGTGTGTGTGTGTGTGTGTGTGTGTGTGTGTGTGTACACTTTTATGATAGCTAGCATTTATATAGGTTATCTCACTAGATCCTCACAATTACCCTGGGAGGTAGATATTCTCCTTACCCCATTGTACAGATGAGGCTCAGAAATGTCACATGCCCAGGGTCCCACAGCCACCAAGTGCCTCAGGCAGAATTCAGACCCAGGCCTTTCCTGACTCCCTCACCAGTCTTCTAGTCACCGAACTGCCCCATCTGACCATTGACGATTGGTTGCAGGCCTGCCTCGATTTAATTCCATATAATCCAACAGGAATATAGTGTTTCTTTTGTGTGTCAGTCAGTAAGCATCTATTAAGCCCCTAAGTGTCAGGTTCTGTGTTAAGGCCTGGGGATTAAAAGAAAGGCAAAAACAGCCTGTGCCCCCCAAAGAACTCCCAGTCAAACTGGGGAGACGATCTACAAACAGCTCCGTCCAAAGCAACCAAAGCGAAGAGAAAATGGATTCTGTATGTATTTCAGTGTGTGCATGTTGTCTCCATGGACTGAATGTAAGGTCCTCGAGGACAGGGACAGGGCGGGCTTTTGGCACAGGGACAAGAATGTAGTAATAGTTCAATAAATACTTCTTGACTGACAGATCGGTGGCCAGACAAGACGTAACCTAGCAAATGAAAGACTGGCTTTGGAATCAGATCTTCCTTCTGCTGTGTTGGGCCGGTCATTTAACCTCTTGCCATTGCCTTTTCCAGTTCCTTTTACAGATGAGGAAACTGAGGCAGAGTACAGTGACTGACCCAGGGTCACCCAGCTAGTAAGTGCCTGAGGCCAGATCTGAACTCAGGAAGATGATTCTTCCCCAGGGCTCTATGCACTGTGCCACCTCGATGCCCCAACACCATGTATCATGACCCCAAGGTGACACTATTAACCTCTTGGGGTTCCCAGACATCTATGACCCTACTTTTATAACGGAACTGATGAGATGCATGGTAGATGATATGACATCACCAATCGGAACCCCACAAAAAATGTGCCAGGAAGTATGATAGGGGTTGGGGATCCAAGGACAAAGATCAAAGTGCCCTCTGCCTTCAAAGGGCTTACAGTTTATTAAGCATATAAACAAATGTAATGGAGGGTTGGTCAATGAAAACTTAGTCCTATGAGCATATACAGTGGACACTTACAGCTGGGCTCTGGGCCCTGGATTTCTTGGCTGGGTCCCCGGTTCTGTGTGCAGGACTAAGTGAACCCTTTTTCTGGGCTGTGTTCTGGGCTTCCCCCCAATAGGTGAGGCTACATACCAGCTCAGCTACCCCCCACTCCCCCAACCTGGGGCAGCCTGGGTTCTTCAGCCCTCTGGGAATAGGAAGCATCAAGGAAACCTCATTTCCAGGGAGCTGATGATTCAAGGAGAATGACTAGCATTTTCAAGGTTTAATTCTGTACCTTGTGATCCAAGGAGACAGCAGGCCGCTGAGCCCCCTCCAGACAGATAGAAAGATCCCTCTGGGCTCCTGGCAGCTGGGGCACTATTTCCTGGGCTGTATTTCCTGACTGTGGCAGGCTGTGCAGGGCTGGAAAGTCAACTTAAGGTTTTCTTTTCCCCTTTGAGAAATAAATGACCTAACTCTCCACAGGAACAATTGCCACAGCTGGTGACTATTATGTCCCTTCTTCCCTCCGAAAACTCAAATACAAGATTCTCTACCATGAAGAACTTCAAGGATTTTTCCAAAACCTTCAGAGGGAAAAGGGAGAGAACAGAAGGAGAGGAAGGGGTGGCAGAATAGGGAATTGGTTGGATCACCCAGGCTCACAAAAGAAGCATCTGGACCAAGGTGTCCATCCCCCGAATCATCGCCCCTGCCAACCAGGATGAGCCGGATCTCTGGGGCATCAGCCAAGCTCAATTCTTTGATGAGCCATTGGAGCTAGAATAAACACTCTCTGGCTTGTGAACATTAAAGGAGATTATCAAAGGTTCCTGTCCACAGTATGACAGTGAAATAACAAGGATGAATTTGGAGAGAGCATCCAGGAAGATTAGGCCAAAACCTCCAAATGGAATGCCCAAAACCCAAACACCTCCATGGAGGGTCCAGGGATGGAAGAAAAGTGAGGGTCTCCAAAGAGCTCAAGGGGTGAGTCAGCAACACAGACGGCATAAACACAAGACCCTCTACTAGGCACAAGACGGAGGCAGAGCTGGGATGTAGAGAAACCAGACCTGCCCTCAAGTCACTTAAAGTCTTATGGTTATAACATCCAGGAATGGACCTTTTTTTCAAAAAGTTAACTATCATTGATATTTTTGCCTTTATATCATGGCCATTCCAGTTAGCACCTACCCTACCTTTGCCCTCAGGAAGCCTTCCTTAAAATCAAAAGATCAAAAACAGAAAACAAAATAAAATGAGCTGTCTGACAACATGTACAACCTTCCATGCCCCACCATGGGTTAATGACCCCTGAGAAAACCAAAGAAACCAGAGTGAAGCTTGTAGACACTGATCAGAGCCCTCAGTATAAGTATCTGGAGCTAATGGGTATATCCAAATGACCAGAGACAATGTGACTAGTTTGGCCAGGCTTCCTGAAGGAAGAGAGATTTAAGCTGAGTTTTGAAGATGGGGAAGAGGAAGACTGTTTCCTAGCCTGAGTGGTCAAAGGGAATCTGCTTGGCCCCCCAGCATTCAAAAACCTGAAAACTCACTGCTGTCTTCACTGTTAGAGAAGAGTCCAGACCTGCTGAGATGGGAAGCAGCTGGAAGAACTGATCAGACTTCCACCTCTCCAACCCTGAAAAGGCTTCCTTTTTCCCAAGAGAGCAGGGCCAGCACTGTAGAGGGCTGGACCTTCACTCCTCCTGTCTTTTCCAGCTGGGGGAAGGGGACAGCTGTGCTTCTTCAACCACAAATTCTGCCCCTCCTCCCAACACCTGTGCACCTGAACCAGGAGCTGCAGCTGTAATGATGATAAAAGTGCAGCAGAGACATGTGAAGGCTGGAAGCAGAGCAGAGCCATAAATTCATCTGCATCTGCAGGGAATTGAGGAAAGTAGGGAGGGAGGCCCCAACAGTGAGTGGGGGGAGAGGAATACAGACAGGGAGAATTAGCCAGACTCCCCCATCACCAAGGCCAGAGCAGAGGACTCTGTGGGTAAGAAGGGCCTCAAACCAGTACTCAGTATCCTAGGAAACAGTGTCTCTGAAGGACACAAACCCTTTTGCTTACCCCAAAGAGAAGTCCCTTTGGGACCCAGAAGGCTTGAATCACAGAATTACATCATTCCTAAATTCCAAGGGAATTCCAAGGTCCTATTCATGATAATAATGATGAGGATGATGGTGATGGTGGTGGTGGTGGTGGTGGTGGTGGTAGTGGTGGTGGTGATAGTGGTGGTGGTGATAGTGGTGGTGGTGATGGTGGAGGTGGTGGTGGTGACAAAATTCTCCATTACAATGTAGCTGAAAAATGGTACCCCAAAGAGATGAGAAGGAGCCCACTGTCTCTAAGGCAGCCTGTTCCATGTGAAGACAGCTGGAATCATTAGGAAGTTTGGTTTTCTTTTTGGTTGTTTTCCTGATATCAAGCCCAAATTTATCTCTTGACAGCTTCCACCCATTGCTTCTAGCTGTGCCTTCTCGGACCAAACAGAACATTGTCCAATCACTCTTCCACATGACAGTTTTTCAATTACTTCAAGTCAATTATCATCTCCTCTGAGTATTGTCTTCTCCAGGCTAAACATCTCTCACTCCTTCAACCCACTGTTGAACAGTCCCCTCTGATGCACAGAGGTGCATCAGAGAAGCAGAAAATACCTTCATTAATCTTAGAGCTTAGAGTAACAAGGGAAGGACCAGGGCATTAGGGGCTGGGCAACAGAGGTTGGACCTAGAGAATGAGGACATGGCTGCCACGAGGCAGGTTTTAAATGCAAGGTTTGGTTTTATTTCCCCACCCCCACCCCCAACCTATTAAGCAGCTGAATGGCATGGAGAACATTGACCCGAGCTAGGACTATTCTTAGAGGATCTGGCTGGATGCTTCACTGGCACTTCCAAGGAAATGGCCAGAGACATTCCCTAAGTCACAGCTTTTTATCTCACCCTGAACAGTAATCCTGGAGGCTCCAAGCCACCATGATCCAATTTCCTGCCAACCCAAACAGGAAAGGGGAAAGAGGAAAGGGATAACACAAAGTAGTCAGGCCCAGGAAGCCCCCCAAGCCCATCCCTAGAAGGCATTTAGAGAAGGGGGGCTGGAGCAGGGCACAGCTCAGGGATCTGGCCCATCGGGGCCCAGAGGGTGCTGTGATGGATGTGGTTGCCGAGATACAAACAAACCCAAAATAGTTTCTCACACAGCAATCACAGCTCTGGGTTGTAATTAAGCCCCAGCCATTAGGAGCTACTTAAGGAAAACCATCACTCATCACAGGCAGCAGCAAGTGGTGTCGGCTGGAAAGCTCCATACTTTTCCAGGGACACACTCCAGCTCCCCCTGCCACCCAGTCCTCTCCTGGGGCTCCAGCCCCATCAGAGTAAATGCCTATGCTGAGAAGGTAAGTCCTGAAGAATGGTGTGGGAGAAGACCCACTAACAGAGGAGAGATGGGTTTGGGGTCAGAAGACCTAAGTTCTAGTCCTACTTTTGGGCAAGTGCCTTCTCCACTCTCAAACTCAGTTTCCCCATCTGTAGCCTAAAGAAGCCGGACCAGGTATTTTCTAAGGTCCCTGCTGGCTCTGATGTTTATGACAAACTCAACAGAGAAGAAACCTTTCTCTTGCCTTTCTTACTTATGGGACAGGGGGCCTGGAGTCAGGAAGGTTTGAGTTCAAATGCTGCCTCAGTCACCTACTGGCTGTGTGATCCTGGGCAAGTCACAACCTTTCTAAGCTTCAGTTTCCTCAACTGCAAAATGGGAATAATAAAGTATTATTGTGAGAATCAAATGAGATCCTACTTGTAAAAGCATTTATCAAAGTCCCTGGCCCATGGTAGATGTGCTATATAAATGCCAATCCCCTTCCATACTTAAGGAAGCCTTCCCTAGTCAACAGGAAGTGAGGCATCATGCAGCAGCCCACTGGTCCAGGGGCTCTTCATCTTCTGGTATCAAGGCAAGTACAGTATTGTCATGCCCACTTTACCAGGAAATGAAGCCCAGGAAGGTCAGGTGACTGGATCAAGGTCCCCCAATGCTGATGACACAGGCATGGACGTTTTCACCACCTTCCTCAGTAATCCCCAGTAGCTCTCTATTAACTCCAGGATCAGATATTAAAATCCTCCATTTGGCATAGAAAGCCCTTCACAACCTGGCCCCTTCTTCTACCTTCATCAGTGGCATCCTCTAACAACACTGGCCTTCTCAATTTTTCCTACACATGATGCCCCCCTCTGTGAACCCTGCATTTGCACTGGCTTTCTCTTCTGCCTGGAACATTCTCATTCCTCCCCTTGGCCTGTTCTTCTTCAAGAACCAGCTCCCTTATCCCCAGCATCCCTTCAGTGGCCTAGCCAGACTCAGAGTCACCTAGGATGGCCCAGAAAGGGCTTGCAGAGTCTTCCCCAGCATGGCCTTGGTCCCAAGCTGGCACCTCAGAGGCCTGGCACAGGCCTGATCTCTCCTCCTCTCCTCTCCTCACCCCCAGGCCTCCTGCAGCTGCATGAGCACTAATACCGGGCATGAGGTTAATAACACACAGTAATAGTGTATGGGTTCCAAGCACCATCAATTGAACTCATCTATAGCTAGCTAGCAAGCCGAGGCTCCAAATGATCAATCTTGTCAAAATATGGAGCTCACTTCATTCCTTCCCAATGCAAAGAGGACGTGATTTAGAGTACTAAGGAAAGACGATCCAGATCCCTCCAATCAGTCGTCAAAAGTAAACAGAATTATTGAAAAGCTATTTGAAAGGCAGGGAGGACTCAGAGCCTGGGTTTTAGAATGTGGCACCACAGGAAGTCTGGGAAGGAAATAGGGAGGGAGAGAGGGAGGGAGATCAGAAGGCACTTACCAGGGATGGTCAGTGGGCCTGCATCCTGTCCTACTTTCTAAGGGTCCCCATATATACACATGGCACAGACCCTGGACAAAATATAGCAAATGTCCTCCCCAGAAACGGGAAGATGGAGGGCACTAAACACCCCATCTCAGAAAGCTCCGACAATTATAATAACTAAGCCTCACCGGCACTTTGCAACTAAAGTATGTTCCCATTCTTTCTCTCACTTGATCCTGGGGAAGAAGAATATCTTTTCATGCGCATCAGGTTGGTGCCATCCTCCCCATTGTGAATATGTGGAAAATCAGGCCCAGAGACATTGAGGCCCCCAGTTTTGTATTTACATCTCCAGGGCTCAGCACAATGCTTGGCACCTTTATTCACTGTCCAAGGTCCAGTATTGAGTCAGTGGCAGATCTGGGCCTGCAGAATCCATTGTCTTCACATCCAGTATGTGTGCCTATGAGGGGAGGGGGTAGAGGATTAACAATTGGAAGGGGATGAGTGTGCTGGGGTTGGAAGCAGGGAGGGGAGGTTAGGGGAGAGACAGGGACAGCAGGAACTGCCTGGCTTTGGATTGGCTGTGTCACCGAGATGAAGTGTGAACAAACACACATGATTTAATAACCTCCCTGCTGTTCTTTGCCTCTCTTTTCCCCAAGTCTAAGCTCTCTTCCACTTGACAGCTTTTCAGATATTTGAAAACAGCCATCATGTCATCCCCACCCCCATCCTAACCTTCCCCTCTCCGAGCTAAACAACCTCAGTTACTTTGGCTTAATGTTGAGCTACTTCAAGAGGTCTGTTAGGGAGGGAAGCAGAAAATGTCCTAAAGGTTCTGGAAGGGAAGATCTCCAAGCCCTTCAAACTCTAGAGTCAAGAACAAGATAGGGTGAGATAAAGGAACATGGTGGGGAAAGCGTGTTGGATTTGCAGAATTTGGACCTCAGGGAGTTGGGTTCATAGGTACATAGGTATTGCTTGCCTGTAATTTGAAGCCAATAGGGTTTTGCTATAAACCCCCTGGAAGCGTGGTAGTGAAGACCCAGCAAGCAGCCAGTAGCACAAATTCTCCTCAATGCCATCGCTGGCAGATCTCATGGCAAAGGATGCTGAGCACACACACCAGCCCCACCCGTAACAGCACTTCAACCAGACGGTATTAGCCAGGCTTTGCTGGGATGAGATGAAGGAAGCCAGGAAGGCAAGTCAGGCCAGCCTGAACATGACTGGGAGGTCAGATTGAACCTAGAGATCAGCCAACCCACAGCTAGGGAACTTGGTGTTCTCTCTGAGGATGGAGGAGCCAAAGTCTCCCCCAGCAGAGAAGGAAGCAGCTGGAGATGAAAGTTTTGGCGGGCAACTCAACACAGTCAATTAATGGCTTATTACAGCGGAGCTTGTGACAGCAGGATGAGGAGTGAAATGGAACAGGTTCAAACCAATTCAGTTCAACATCTATTTGTTGAGCACAAACCATGTTCCAGACCCTGTACTAGGCACTACAGGAAGATACAAAGATGAAGGCACAATCCCTGCCCTCAAGCAGTTTCTAGTCCAGTGCGGGTAGTGAAGGGAAAGGGGCCCAAATTTCCACACACACAATTCACAGCATGATAGATTGATCAAATTGCCAATACGCACACACAAGTACTGTAATAGAAGACAGAACAGAGTCAAAAAGAGGCTTAGATAAAATGCGAGAGTCACCAGGGCCGGGCAGACAACTTCTGCCTAAGAGAAGGGAGAGAGCAGGGATCAGGGAATTCCACAGAGTCACAAGGGTTGGGATGAGAAGACCCCCAGACTTTGAATCCTTCTTCAAGTCTGGGTATCATTTAGGACAGGGAGCTGGCCACCCTCAACAACTGCCACCCACAGGGCAGGTAAGCCAGCCTTGTTGAGGTACTGAGGCCCCCTGGAAGAGAGACAGGAGGCAGCAAGTGCAGGAAAGTCAAAACCACCACCACTACCTTGGCAGCCATCTCCCCTCAGATTCCAGTGGTGATAGTCCAGGACCCTGGACCCAAGAGGCAGGGGAATAGTGATGCTTGCAGACCACTGTCCTCAACCATCCTTCCAGGAAGTGGACCCTGTGGAGACCAAGTCTGGCAACTGCTCCTGCAGGGGCTATGAACCCAGTGACTAAAGACTCAGAAAAGAATGTTCTAGGTCAGGGGTGGGGAACGTGGGGCCTTGAGTCCACATGTGGCCCTTTAGGTCCTCAAGTGTGGCCCTTTGATTGAATCCAAACTTCACAGAACAAATCCTTTTATTAAGGATCCCCCTAAAAGGCCAGGGACAAAAACATTAAAATAAAGGGATCCAGGGTCAGCTAGGAGGTGCAATTAATAGAGCACTGGCTCTGGACTCAGGAGGACCTAAGTTCAAATCCAGCCTCAGACACTTGACACACTTGCTAACTGTGTGACCTTGGGCAAGTCACTTAACCCCAATTGCCTTGCTTTCTCCCATCCAAAAAAAATAAAATAAAAGGGTCCTTGCCCAAAAAGACAGATACAGTATCCACAGGATTTAGATTGGAAGAGGAGGTAAAATTAGAAGAGGAGGGAACAATGGATAATAACACCAAAAGTGAAACCTATGGAATCATGCAAATGGTGGTGCTGTCCACAGAAACAGAGGCATCAGGAAGAAAAGTGGGATTTCTGGGGGAAATGAGTCGCTAAGTGTTGGACAAGGGTGTGGTTCTGGGTGACAAGGGAACACCTATGTGAAAATGTCCAGGAGACAGTTAAAGATACAGGACTATTACTCCAAGGAGTGATCAAGAGTGGAGACAAAGAGAGATAAAACTTTTTTCCAATTAATATCTTTTGTTTTTAAATCACCTTCATTTCATCTACCCCATAATCCAGAAGACAGATATATAAATGAATCATCTTCCCAGGAATGGTTATCAAAGTCATTGGAGTAGATTGGATCAGCAAGAACAAGGGCAGAATTTTGAGGGACAACCGTATCTAAGAAATAGGAAGAGTATAAGGAGGTAGAGGGAGAGAGGTGGGAGAAGAGTCACGGGCATCCAGTGGCCTCCAAGGCCAAATCAAAGGAAAGAGTAATCAAGAAGGAAGAGGGGTGTCAACAGGGTCAGGCTGCTACAAGAGTGGTCAAGGAGTAGCATGAGCTGTGAGAAGAGATCCTTGGGTTTGGAGGATGGGGAGGTCACAGGGGAACTTTGTGAGATATTTCACTAGACTAAGAGTTCTTAACCTTTTTTTCATGTCAAGGACCCTTAGGGAGGCCAGCAAACCCTATGGACCATTTCTCAAAGTAATATTTCTAAATGTATGAAATAAAATACATGAGATGACCTTATCATTCCACTGACACTGCCCTCTCCAAGTCGCCAAATCCAATGGCCTTTTCTCAATCCTCATTCTCCTTAAACCCTCTCCAGCCTTTCCTGACAGTCCCTTCTCTCTAGGTTTTTGGAACATCACTCTCTCCCAGTTTTCCTTCTAACAACTGGACGGCTCCTTCTCAATCTTCTTTACTGGATCCCCATCCAGGTCGCACCCTCTGACCATACGCATCCCACAGGGTACTAATGTCCTGGGCCCTCTTCTCTTCTCCCTCCTTCACTTAACAATCTCATCAGCTCCCATGGATTTAATTACCTTGTCTATGTGGACATTCTCAAATCTACTTATCCTGCCCCAGTCTCTCTGCTGATCTTCCCAACTGCCCTTCAGATATCTCAAACCAGACGTCCAGTAGACATCTGAAATTCAACATGTCCAAAACAATTCATTATCTTTCCACCAAACCCTCCCCATTCCTAACTTCCCTATTACTGTCAAGGGCAACAACCATCTTTCCAGTCCCCAGGCTCAAAACCTAGGCATCATCCTTGACTCCTCACCACCTCTCTCCCTCAATATCCAATCTGTTGCCAAAGCCTTTCAATTTCACCCCTGCAACATCTCTCCAATATGCCTGCTTTCCTCCTCTGACATGGCTACCACCCTGCTGCAGACCCTTATCACCTTACACCTGGACTATTGCAATAGCTACCAGTTGGTCATCCTGCCTCAAGTCTCTTCCCACTTCAATCCATCCTCAATTCAGCCATTAGAGTGATTCTCCTAAACCTCAATTCTGACCATGTCATCTCTCTAATCAATAAACTCCAGTCCTCCCTGTTGCCTCCAGGATGGAATACCTAGTCCTCTGTTTCATATTCAAAGTCGCTCACAACCTAACAGCCCCTTACCTTTCCACTCTTCTTGTACCTTACCCCCTGCCAGTTTCTCCTGGGTCCAGGAACACTGCCTCCTACTTGTTCCATGAACAAGATGCTCCATCTCTCAGTTCCAGGCATTGTGTGGCTGTTTCCCATGCCCACAATGACCACCTTCCTCATCTCTGCCAACTGACCTCCCTGGCTTCCTTCAAGTCCCCCCTTCTCCGGGAAGCTTTTCCCAGCCCCCCTCAATCCCAGCGCCTTCCTTCTGCTCATTATTTCCTATTTAGCCTGGATACACGTTATTTGTAAATATTTATTTGCTTGTTGTCTTCCCCATTAGACTGTGAGCTCCTTCAGGGCAGAGACTGTCATTTCTCTCTTTTTGTATCTCCAGTGTTTATAGGGTGCCTGGCACATCAGTGCTTAATAAGTCTTTAGTGGCCGCGGCTAGGTGGAGCACTGAATAGAGCACCAGCCCTGGAGTCAGGAGGATCTGAGTTCAAATCCAGCCTCAAACACTTGACACTTACTAGCTGTGTGACCTTGGGTAAGTTACTTAACCCCAATTGCCCTGCCTTCTCCTCCCAAAAAATAAATAAATCTTTAGTGACTGACTGGATTACAAAAGAAACTGATTAAAATGAAAATAAAAATGCTAATATTTCACATCCAAGTTCACAAACCTTCTGAAATCTATCCATAGACCTCCTGGGGAGCCATGCACCCCAGATTAAGGATCTCTATAATACAGGGAAAGAAATAGAAGTCAGACCTTGAGGGGCTAAGGAGTAAATGTAGAAATTTACATATAAGTGGAGACTACTCTTTCCTTAAGTCTGGCAGTGAGGAAGAGAAATGCCTTTGCAATGACTATTTCCCATGCCAGTTGAGTCTCCTGACTCCAACACTGCTGTACTTTCCACACCATTGTAGAGACCCAATTGTAGGGAACCTTGGATTCCAGGCAGAAAAGCTTGAACTTTTCCTGCAGCAATTGGTAAATCACTGAATTTTTTTTTTCTTTTTTGCTTTTTGGAGGGGGAAAAGTAGAGCAATTGGGGTTAAATGACTTGCCCAAGGTCACACGTCTAGTTTTGTGTTAAGTGTCTGAGGTTGGATTTGAACTCAGGTCCTCCTGACTCCAAGGCTGGTATTCTATTCACTGTACCACTTAGCCGCCCTTGTCTCTGAATATTTTAAAGTGGCAAAACGATGCAGTCAGAGGTGTGTATTAGGAAGGTGGATTTACTCATGAGTCAGGAGGAGAGATCACAGAGAAAGGACTCTGGGAGAACATGAAGGAGACTGTTAAAATAATTTAGAGAAGAAATAATGAAGATCTGAACAAGGGTGGTGGCAGAGGGGATGGAAACAAAGGATTGACTTCCACAGATACCTGAGAGGTAGAATCAACAGACTTTGAATATAGATTACTTCGAGGGACAAGGGGGAAAAAAATTCAAATATGGTACCAAGCTTTCTAGGATGAGTGATGCCAAGAATTGTGAAGCCATTAAGAAAAAAGAGGAAATGTTGAGGAGAAGCAGGTTTGGGAGGAAGATAATAAGCTTTATTTTGATTCTAGTGAGTTTAAGGTACCAGTGGAATATCCAGGTAAAGATTTCAGCCAGGCAGTTGAACAGATGACTCTTGGAGAGAAATTGGAGTTGGAGATATGGTTCCATTAATAATAGTGACAGTTGATATCTTTGGAGTGAAGATCTCCAAGGAAGAAAAAAACAGTCCAAAAAGAGGGTCAAAGACAGCGTTTGGGGGATTGGAGAAGAGGAGGCAGCGAAAGAGGAACATTTATAGAGGTAAAAGAACCAGGAAAGTAGTATCCTAGCCACCAAGGAAAGGGAGTACCTGATGGGTCATCTTCTCATTCTTCTTTGGGGCCAAGACACCTCTCCTGATCCTTTGCAGAGGTGGGGGTCCATGGCTATGGACCTTTGCATGTAACATCAAACTTTGATTGGTTTTGCTGAACTTTTTTTTTTCTCTTCTCTGGAAGGGGAGAGGAGAAAGGATACAATGGGACATGTAGGTGACATGAAAACAATTTTTAAAAATCTGAAGAGTACTCAGTAATCAACAATGTCAAGTGTTAGCAGAGATCAATAATAGCTCACATTTGTATGCTAATTTAGGTTTACAAAACATTTTAGGACCAACAGGTTAGAGGACCTCCAAGACTGTCCAGTCAAACGTTCTCATTTTACAAATGGGGAGGCTGGGGTACAGAGGATTAAGTGGCTTGCCCAAGGCCACACAGATAGTATGGAAAGTGGCATTTGAGCCCAGATTGTCCGACTCCAGAGCCCATGCTGGTAGCCTGCCTTTCCACTATGCTGCTTTTAGTGCAGTGTTTCATCAGGTCCTGACAACAGCTTGGCAAAGTAGGAGTTAATTACTAATCCCTTTCAAGCTAGTGCCTTTCCTGGCTTGATTATCTCCAATTGCTCCTGTCCACAACTGGCTTGTACACAGTTTGCACGTTGTCACCCTCATTAAGACTGTGAGTTCCACAAGAGCAGGGACTATCTGTTTTTCCTCTGTATCTCCGGGGATGCATAGCATCTAGCATCCAGTTGGCACTTAATAAATGCTTATTGACTGACTGACAACTATCCTCATTTTACAGATGAGATATGGAAGGTTGAGAGTGATTTGTGCAGGGTCACACCCTTAAAAAGTGGCTGAGGTAGGATTTGAACACAGATCTACCTGATTCAAAGTCCCAAACTCTATCCTCTACCCCACATGTCAAAGAACATGAAGATTGTGAAAAGATCACAGGATTTGGTGATTAGGGAGTGAATGTGATCTTACAGAGAGCTGGATCTCTCCAAGACCTATAGGGAAGGAAACCCAGATTACCAGGAGGGCAGAGTTTTCAGCTGTAGATTTCTGCTGGTAGAAACTTAGTGGTAAATAAGAAGAAAAAGGTGAGACCCTGGGCAAGTCACGTGACCTCTGTGAAACTCACTTTCTTCATTTACAAAATGAGTGTAGGAAACCATACCAGTCTCTCCGAGTTGCCATAAGGATCAAATGAGATCCTGTAGCTTATCAGGGAAAATAGTTGTTTTTAGACAAGGTGAGAATTGAGCATAGCTATAAGAGTAGAAGAAAGTGGGGCTAGATGAGACAAAAGAAAAGAGATGAAAAAGAGACAGAAGAGGTGAGTAACAAAACAAAGTCCCAGAGAAACTGTGAGGAGATGGGATCAAGGCAACAGGTAGGAGGCTAACATCGGAAAGGGCAAAGACCATCTTCTTCTTCTGAAATAGGAGAGGATGAATAAAGTCAAGGAGGAATGTTGAGGCATGAATAAGGGCAGTTGAAGGAGGTTGGATCACATGGTCTCAATACTCCCAGTAAAGGAGGAGGTGATAGCAGCAGCTGAGACCCTGTTTGGCATGATGGTGGAGGGCGGTTGAAGAGGTTAAGCGCTTGAGAAGAATGGACAAGATTTGGAATAGACACTTCACTGAATTTATTAAGGAGTCCAAAAGAGTCTAAACACACCCTAGGGGCAGCCAAGTGACACAGTGGATAGAGCATCAGACCTGGAATCAGGAAAACCTGAGTTCAGATCCAACCTCAGACACTTACTAGAGATGTGACCCTGTTACATTAAGTCATTTAACCCTGTTTGCCTCAGTTTCCTCATCTGTAAAGTGAGTTAGAGAAGGAAATGGCGAACCACTCCAGTAACTTTGCCAAGAAAATCCCAAATGGGGTCACAAAGAGTTAGATATGACTGAACAACAGCAACAAAAGCCCACCCTGAGCCCCACATACAAGTACTGGCAAACCTGAGGCAAGAGAAGCTTTCCAGACATAATAATGGTAATAGTTTGCATTTATGTCATGTTGAATCCCTAAAAGAATCACCAGCCCTGGCAACTAAAAGGAGTTGGGGGAAATGACTAGATTTATCATCAGTCTTACAGGATACTCACCATTGACAAGAATCTGGGCAATGCCACTATTTCTCCCCTGCTACTAGATTATTGGCAAGCTAGAATGCATGGCTCAATCCTGGTGGAACCTGGTGATGATTTTAGTATAAATCCAGCTTTTGGGAGATTTCATCTTCACAGTCCAGGCACCAAATCTGAATATTGAACTTAAAGGCTGAATGATGCTAATAATTCTCTCCAGGTCATAAAAATTGGAAGGGAAATGAAGGGGGAACCTCATAGGCAGTGGATTCTGCCATGCCTCCAGGTATTGTCAAAGCCCACAGGAAATGCAGCTCTTTACTAATTACAAATCATTTTCTCACAACAACCCTAGGAGGTATGTAGTGGAAGCACCATTATACTCCATCTCTGTGAAGGAAAAAAAGGAGGGACTATGGGAAAAGAGGCACATCAACGTCCTGTTGGTGGAGCTGAGAATTGGTCGGGCCATTCTGGAAAGTAATTTGGAACTGTGCCCCCAAAGTCACTAAATGGTGTCTCTCATTACTATACCTATACTCCCAAAGTCAGCAAAGAAAGGAAAATTATCCAAATGCATACCCAAAAAAGTCTTTCTAGCAGCTCCTTTTATAGTGGCAAAGAACCAGAAACTAAGAAAGTGCCCATCAATTGGATCATGGCTAAATAAATTACAGTTCGTGAATGTAATGGAACACTACTGTGCCATAAGAAATGATGAAAAGAAAGGTTTCAAAAAATTGAGAAGACTTATATGAAATGATTCACAGCAAAGTGAGCAGAAGCAAGAGAACAATGTAACAACACCACAGTAAAAGAAAACCATCTTAAAAGACTTAAGGACAACATGGCCACATGATTCCAGAGGGCTGATCATAAGCATTGCTACCCACCTCCTGACAAAGAGGGTAGACTCAAGGTACACAATGAGACATTTATTTTTTGGCTAAGGCCAACGTGGAAATTTGTTTTGCTCAATTACACATATGTGTTACGAGGATATTGGGTTTTTCTTTTCAAATGAGGAAGAGTGAGAGGGAAAGAAAACTGATTTTTCTTTAAATAAGATGCATCATTAATTTAGAACCTGAAGGGAGCTAAGAAGTCATTGAGTCTAACCTGCAACTGAAAAGGTATTCCCTCTGCAATCTCCAGTGACTTTCTAGCCTCCACTTGCAGACCTTGAGTGACAGAGAAATCATTCTGTCCCAAAGCAACTTTTTCTACTTTCAGATAGTGTCAATGGTAAGGACCTTTTTTCTTCATATAGACCCTAAATTGGTCTCTCAGCAACTTCCTCCCATCCAACTTCCTTCTGAGTCCACAAAAAAAAAAGTCTCATAATCCCTTTTCCATATAAAAGTTTTTCAGATATTCTTGCATCTTGTTAGTGGTATGGCATTAACAATTAGTACCTAATTTAGTATTTAATTAATCTCTAAATCAACCGGTAACAGATTTGGAGTGAAAAGGTACATTGGAGATCATCCAGTTCGAATCCTTCTCTTCTGAAGGGGAAACTGAGGCAGAGAGATGTTACCAGACTTGCCCAAGGACACACAAGCAATAAACAGCAGTGCTAGACTTTTAACCCAGATCCTTCTACTCTGAATCAGGTGCTCTTTCTGCTGTAGCCAGGTATTTACATGCTGTCTCCCCCGAAGAATGCATGCTCCCTTACCTGGAGAGGCTTATACAGACTGATGCTAAGTGAGAAGAGCAGAACCAGGAAAAATTTGTACACAATCACAGACACATCATATGTGTGACGACCAATCTTGATAAACTGGACTCTTCTCAGCAAGCAGGGTTATAAGACAACTCTACAAGTCTCAGGATGGAAGGAGATGTCTCTATTCAGAGAAAGATCTAGATAGAACAGAGTTTAAATGCAGACTGTAGCAAACTACATGCTCTCATTCTTTTCGATGTTTGGTTTTGTTTCTTCTTTCCCACTGTTCACTCCATCGGTTACAACCCTTCTATACAACCAGACTAATGTCCAATGTGAAGGTATTTGCAGATCCTATACTTGATTGCAAGCCACTATGGTGGGGGAGAGGGGAGGGAAGGGAGAAAATCTGAAACTCAAGAGAATCTTATAAACTGAATCTTATAAACTATTATTAAGCACCTACTGAATCTTATAAACTAAAAGTAAATAAACAAATCAATGTAAAAAAAAAAAAAGAATGCATGCTCCTTGAGGGCAGGAGCTATTGCTTTGCTTTGAGGATTGGGTTAGTTTGGGTTTTGGTTTTTTGCCTTTCTTTGCATCCCCAGCACTTGGCACAGTGCCTGGCACAAAGTAGGCACTTAATAAATGCTTTTTGATTGACAATATCATGACATCGTATGTGTATGTGCCATACTTCTCCAGGTAGGTTCCTAAGGAATTGCTATGCTTTGTGTACCCCCTAAAGTCCACAGCAGAAAGTTGGGCTAGAATCCTTGAATCACTGGATTTAGAAGGAAACTTGGAGACCATCAGGCCCAAACCAACGTAGTTCAATAGATCAGTGAATAGTGACTCACCAGGTCATTGATCCAATCTACTCACAGGAGCATCTCAGAGAGACCATCACTGACCCTGGTGCTGGCTAAGGATAGGAAGTTGAAACAGTGGGCTCTGGTTTAACCAGGGGGAAAAAGTCAGGCTTCTCTAGATGACCCTTCATTCATCACAACCCCACTGTGTACCTCTTAGTAGAATCAAGGACTTCATCCCAAACTCCTGCGTCCTCGCTCCCAGCCCTATCTAGCCCCAGTGAATGAACACTAACTAGTGCCAGGCACTGTGCAAGTGTAAGGAACCACTTCAAATCTCAGCTCACATAGCTAGAAGAATCATAGAGGAAGAGGAGGCCCCAGAGATCATTGAGAGAGTTTGGTTGTCTTACTAGGCTTGATCAGGCTACTACCATGCAAGGAATGTACTTCTCCCTCTGCCTTTTAAAATCCCTTCAGAGATTGACTGAAGTACCCCCTCCTATGTGAGACCTTTCTAGATGCCCTCAGTCATACATGTTCCTTCTCTACTCAAATTGTTCTGGACTTACCCTTGAACATGTCAGATCCCTACAAAGCTCCTTGGGGGCAGGTGCTTTTTAGTTGTTTATTTTTACATCCCCTAGGATTTAACAGAGTGTTTGGGCATAGTAGGTGCTTAATAAGTATTTTTTTTTAACTGAATTTAATTGGTAGGTCACTTCCTATCTCTGGGACTCAGCTTCCGCAACTGATGAGCATGGGTGGACCAGATGCCCTCTGATGTCCCTTCCAGCTCTGTCTATGGTCTTTTGAAATGAATTGAATTAGGTCAAATTGAATTGAAGTCCCCTAAGCATTATACATGTTGGGAGGTAAACTGAACTGAGCCAAGTCAACCCAGGCCAGGAAGTGCTGAGCAAAGCTGACTGAAAAGGAGTGAAACAAAATGAACTGAGCTAATCCAGGCAAGGAAATGTGACAAGGGCTAAGCTGAGTTGAGTCAAGCAGTTTCTAGAATAGCCCAGCTAGGCTGAACGGAGTTGAGCTGATACGGGCTAAATAATTCTGAGCAACAATGACCAGTCAAGTAAAATTAAACTGACCTGAAGTAAATTTAGTTTGACGACTGGGTTAACCTTGAAAGAATTCAATAATCATTAATTAAATGCTTATTATGTACAAAACACTATGCTAAGTAAATAACACAAATAAAAATGTAAAAGTTCTTATTTTCAAGGAATTCACATTCTAATGTGAGAAAACAATGCATTGGGAAGGTTTCAGCTTCGAGTCAGATAGAAAAGTCTTTAGGGTTCAATGGGAAAACAAATGTTACTAATTCTTATTTAATGGCATTTCCACTGATAAAATCAAATAAGTTTCTGATGTTCAACTATATGACAGGGTCACGGACGCGGCTGGCAAGAATTTTCCTTTTTGGAGCTTCGGAAGTTGTGTGTACAGCCCCTGGAAGAGCAGTTTCCAGGCAGCATGTCCCGAGGTTGCTTTCCAGGATGATAGCTGAGGGCATTGGGCTGGAAGCAACATTACTTCCAAGGCCTTTGGGCCCAGAAGCCCAGGCTACCTCCATCAGAGTCTGAGGTAGGTAATGGTGTCATGTCCATGAGAGGGAAGCCCTGAGCCTGGATTAAGGAACCTAGCTGAATGTGGGATATAAGATGTAATTACACTGAGAGAACGGAGCTGATGTGGAGGTTCACACTCAAGACTGAAGCAACCATCACTCTGAGATCCTCACCCTCCACTGGGAAAATGTCCCTGCCCATCAAAGTAGGACCAAGACCCCAAGAAAGAAAGTTATATGGAAAATCCAATCAGAGGATAGAAAGAAGAAAAACAACAGAAAAGCAAGAATCTGTTCAGTGGAGTGTTGCATGAATGTGGAGAGGGATGAGCCTGAATACAGTAATCTACAATTTCTCCCTTTTTGAGCTTTTTCCTTGAAATCTTTTCTTCTAAGCCTTCAGGAGCCATTCTAATGTCAAGATGGAAGGGAAGAGTAGACCATTCTAGGCAACCAAAAAGTAATGTGGAGCATGGAGGGTGGTCAATGGGGTCATCAAGAAGGAAACAGATTTAAGGAGTTCTGAAGAACACATGCTGAGTATGAATTTTGCCAAAAGCCATGTCCCCCAGTCGATTGAGTAAGACTGGTTAAGTGTCACCTGGAGGATAGAAGAATAAGGGAGGGAGCCTGGTCACTGTCACCAATCTGTTAGAGTTCACTGAAGGGCTATAAAAATAATTTGGACCAAGGTGAACCAATAGCTATTATTTATCCTCAAAAAATCCTTGATAAGTTTTTGCACCAAAGGCTATTTTAAAAACTGAGTCACCAGGGAATTGGAGGAATGGTTTTGTCCTAAATGAGGAAATGGCTCAGAGACAAAAATAAA
>CM053589.1:178162837-178184911 GCA_028646515.1 Pseudochirops corinnae | reverse complement strand
AAGAATTATGCTTTAGTATATCACTATGAGTTCTGCCCAGTCAGTCTCTACCTCCCTTCCTCCCTCCCTCCCTTCCTTTCCCTTCCTTCCTCTCTCTCTCTGTCTCTGTCTCTCTCTCTCTCTGTCTCTCTCTCTCTCTCTCTCTGTCTCTCTCTCTCTCTCACACACACACACACACACACACACACACACATATATGCACACACTAACCTTAAATATTTCTTCCAATTTGTAAAAAAGGGCAAAGTAGCTTCTGACTCTGCCTTACTGTCCAAGAGAAAGGGAGGAAAGGGAAAAGGAGAAAGATAAGAACAGAATATACAAAGTTCTGGTTCTGTAGAACCAGAAAAAGGGGGTATGAGGGCAGAGTTTCCATGTGTGAATTTCCAGCTTTTCTGGTCTGTGCAACAGTGGAAGAGAAAGAGGTTTTGTTTTGTAAAGTTAGGAGTAAAACCAAAGACAAGCAACTGGGAACCCAGAAGAAAGACTGAAAAATTAAAAGGTAAATCCTGAATAAAATCCTAACTAACTCACAAGTAAGTAGACCAACAAAGATACAAGAATAGAAAAATGAGTAAAAACTTAGAAAAAAGAATATTATGAACAAGTATTACAGCATGAAAGAAAATGAACCAAAGCACTCCTGTCAAAAAGACAATTCTGCAGATTCCCCACTGATCATGGAACTATAGAATGGTTCGAAATGAAAATAAAACACTTGAAAGAAGAAATTAAGAAGTAGACCAGAAATCAGACTCTTAATGCAGAATTTTAAAACACAAACATCAGAACACAGAATTTAGAAGAAAAAATGAAAAAGATTCCCAAAGAAGTAGAGACTCTGGAAAAGGAAAACCAGATTAGGAACACAACCTTGAAACTCCAAGGTGTATGGTGGTTGATTTTCACTATTTCAATAACAAAAAGTATATTTTACAAATATCCAGGAGAAAATACTTCAAATATGAACTAAAAATCCAGGATTATTCCATGGTCACAAGAAAATAAAGAAAAGAATGGAATAGTATATATAGATATAGATATACATCAGTGACCTAAAAGAAATACACACACACACACATACACACAACCTTCAAGGTAGAAGATCATATGAAGTTTTTCTATGTGATAACAAGCCAACAAGAATAAATAGCAAGAAGAAATGACCAGGCTTCTAGAAGGCAAAAATGAATGAAAGGCATTTAAGTCCTACTTTGGGCAAAGAACTGTGCTAAGTGCTAGATATACAAATAGAAAAGCAAGAAGTCTTTGTTCTTAAGGAACTAACATTTTAATGGAGAAGACAACATATATAGGCTTCAGTCAAAAGTCAGTTGTCCATTGAATACAGTAACAAAAAAGATAATAATATATCTCCTTTAATGGCATTTCCACTGATCATCGCATCTGCTTTTGGCATTGAACTTCTTGAAAGTGCCAAGGACCTAGGTGGTGAGAACTTTATTTTCTAAATCTTCTGTAGCTGGGGCTACTAAAAGGGTTAGAAGATTTTCAATGTACAAAATTACATAAGGCAAAATACATCAGGAAAAAAAATTTTTAATAATTCATTAAGAGACAACATGGCATAGTGGATAGAAGTTTGACCTTGGAGTCAGAAAACTTGGTGTCAAATGTGACCTGCACACTAGATCTGTGACCATGGGCAATTCCCTTAAACTCTCAGACCCCCAAGAAACTCTATAAAACTGAAAATTTCCAAAAAGTAGTTGATCTGACTAGGTGGAGGAAGTTCTCCCATACAGATGAAATGAAAGTTCAAAAAGAAAAAATGTACTTCCATTATATAACTTTATGTTGTTCAGTCATTTCCGTTGTGTCCAACTTTTCATGACCCCATTTGGGGTTTTCTTGGCAAATATACTGGAGTGGTTTGCCATCTCCTTCTCCAGCTCATTTTACAACAAGAAAAGTGAGGTAAACAGAGTGAAGTGACTTGCCCAGGGTCACACAGCTAACAAGTACCTGAAGCCAGATTTTAATTCCGGAAGATGAGTCCTCCTGAATCCAGGCCCAACATGCTATCCACTGTGCCTCCTAGCTACCTTATGACCCTATACAAAATTTCAAAGGTATTTCCCAAGCATTATTTCATTTGATCCTTATAACAATATTGCAAAATGATCAGCAAAGGTTTTATACCCATCTTATACATATTTTTTTTTAAATCCATTTTCCTTAATCTAGACAGAACAATGGATAACGTGCTGGACTTGGAGTCAGGAAGATCTGAGTTCAAATGTAGCCTTCAGACACTAACTAGATGAGTGACCCTGGATAAGTCATTTAACCTCTGTCTTCCTCATTTTCCTTAACTGTAAAGTAGGGATAATAATATCACCTACCTCCCAAGAGTGTTGTGAGAACAAAATGAAATAATATCTTATAATATGCTTAGCAGTCTCTAGCTCATCATAGTCAATATATGAATGTTAGTTGTCATTATCATTTTTATTATAGCAACTTGTCTAAAAATCACACAGCTAGGATCTGGAGACTGGACCAGGCTTCCTGATCCTGAGTGTAATGCTCCCGACATTCTGCTGAGTGTTATGGGCTCTGAACCATCTCTTTCAACCAGATACATCAGAAAGAGCACTGGATTCCCTAGGTTCAAAACCCAGCTCTGCTACTTGCTGGCTGCATTATCTTACACAAGTTACCAATGGACCTCCCTTTCCACCTTTATAAATGCAGGACTTAGTTGGAGTTGACAACCTCTAAGTGCTTTCTACCCCAATATTATAATTCTGCAATCTAGAAGTCCATATGAATCATGTTTCTAATACAACTGAATGGTGGACATCCTCTGGAAGGAGACCATAAACAAAAGAGAAGTCATTCCACCTTTGTAAAAGTGTGCCATGCCTGGCCGGTCCATGCTCACTGCACTCCACAAAAGATCTCATGAAGCTAGAGGAGGTTCCCAGAAAGGCAGGAAAGAATGAAAATAGAGTTGGGGATAGGGTGTTAAGGTCAGACTAAGAGGGTCCATTTCTCCAAGATGGAGATAGAAAAGGCTGAGAAAAGGCTGGATGGGAACACTTAGACATGGGGCCCTAACCCTAGAATCACTGGGTTGAGTCTGTCTGGGGCAGACTTCACACACTGGGGAACAAATTTTTGTAACGTTTTAACCAAAAAGGAGGTGAGGCCATAAAGTAAAACTGGATTCAAGTTTTGATAAATTTATGCATACACATGAAAGTCTAAGAATGTAGCTATGCAAGAGATCGATCAATTTAGAGGCATTGATTGAGCAACTACCATGTGCCAGGCACTGTACTAGGTTCTAGGCACATAAAGACAAAAATAATTGCTGCCCTCAAAAAGCTTACAGTCTACTAGAAGAGAATCTGTGCGCAGATAAATGTATACAAAATAAATATCAGGTAACCAAGAAGAAGGAATGAGCAGATGGGGGATAGGGAAAGACCTCATGTAGGATGTGATGCATGAGCTAAGGTTTAAGAAAACAAGGAAATCTAAGCACAAATGAGAAGGAAGAGTATTATAGGCATGAAGAAGAGACAATTTGAAGGCATGGAAATGGGAAGTGAAGTGTAAAGTATGAAGAACATCAAGAAATTCAGTTTGGTCAGAACATAGAATATGGGAAAAGAAGTCAAATATAGTAAGACTGAAAAAATAGAGTGAGAAGAGGTAACAGTGATTTTATCCCACCCTTACCCAGGGCTTTGCTTAGATTCATTCAAATAACAGATGCAAAGCATGTTAGATACCCTAAATATTGCAAGGGTTCATCTCCATGCAGTTCTATGGCATTTCTCTAGCAGAGCTCCCTCAGACATGAATGTTAAGCACAGGACCCCCAACTAGGTATTAAACAAGGACCCACATAGACTTCCTAGTCCTAGGGCATCCTTGTCCAGGGGACCCACCTCGTGAAATGAGGGGATGGAGGAAAGGGAAAGAGGATGCCCCCGGTGCTACATACAAGCAATCCATAATGGGCTATTAAGGGGAAAGAGGGCTGTTTGAGATATCCATGATCTTTGAGATTGATGTCAAGGCAGAAAAAAACCTCCCTTTTACAAGAGGTCCTGGAAAAAGATGGTGGCAAGAGACACAAATGGAAGACAATTTTTTAATACCTAAGCCTTACCTCTTTCTGTCATAGGCCAATCTAACCATAGGAGAGCCAGGACACATCCATGTGTTCATCCAAAAAGGAAAAAAAACATTTATTAAGAATCTATTATATGACATAACCAAGAAATGTGATTGACCAGTGCCCTCTTTCATGGATTCATTTGGAGGGTCATCAGAATCTGAGCTTCCAGCTGCTCTAGCCCCCTAAGTCAATACCTAAGGAAAGTCTGGATTCTTTTTCAGATACAGACCCCATAGCTCATGGTTCTTTTGCCATCATCTTCAAAATGATTGGGGCTAGGACCAACCCTGAGTCTCCTTCCCCAGTCCAGCTCCCATCCTACCAAGCAGAGGCAGAGCTTTCAGGAGATCTATCCTATTCCTAGATCCATTTTTCCCTGAGGAGTTGGGGCTATTCAACCAAAAGAAAATCACCTTCCTGTAGCACATTGACCTTGGCTCAGAGGTGAACATCTAAAAGGACAGGAACACCCTGTACAGAATTCCTCTGATCATCTCTAAGAGCCTGGATTCCTTATTATGAATTAGAGTCAATGCTACAAAGGTCGTTTTCTACTTTGAGAGCATGTGAGCCTATGATTCCTTTCCACCTGGATGCAGAGCCTACATGTGTTTCCTACCAATGGGATTCTTTGGGACAATGAGAACTGTCCAAAAGGGAACTGTTTCAGAAGGTAAGAAGCTCCCCGTCCTCTGGTGTATTCAAGCATAGGCAAGAGGACAACTTTTTTAAAGATGCCATCAGTTATAGGTTTGTCTAGATGCCCTCTAGTTCCCTTAAAGCTTTAAAATTCCTTTATTCTGAGAACAGGTAAAAGTCCATAGATGAAGGATAACTAAGCATGGAGCCCTTAACTCTGAGCAGCCCCTGCCCTCTGTGTCCAGCAGTAAATTGGAGCTGGGGATGTTTCATTGCAAGAGCCCAGCATTCCAAGATGCTTCTCAAACCCCCACCATTGACCAGGGAGCTGAGAGAGGCAAAGAAGGTATTATTCCTCCTATCTATAACCTCCACCTGGCTTGACCCACACATTCTAGTAGGGCTGCCTGCCAGAGAAGACCCTAGCAGTCCTCTACAGTAGTGTGAAAAAGCTGAAGGAAGACAGCAAGAAACACTCAGTCCCCACAGATCTAGATCTGTTAGACTATCCTAAGAATCCAGTTCACAACCCTGCCGTCTGATCTAAGACTGGAGCTGGACAGATCCTTCCCAAGGCACTAGAGAACATCATCAAACCTCTCAGGAGCAACACTCTTCCCATCATGTCCCTAACTAAGGGTTTTTCCCTAGTTTCCCTGTCTAGTCCTCCATGCTCCAAGATATCTAGCCCTCCAATTTCTTCCATCAAGTTTCCCATCATCCCATTGTGCTTCCTTCTGGACCATAATTCTAAGTGCATCTCATACCCCTGCTTCAGTCTAAGATGTAAACTCTGACCCCCATACTCTTCTGGTGAGAGCCCGCTTGCCAAAACAAATCCTTCTGGTCCATCCCAACCATACAGCACTGATCCCAGACGTCCTTCCCCAGGGAGGTCCCCAGGGGACCCCTCTGTGTTCATCAGCATTGGAGCCTGTATGATGCCTGCTGCACAGAAAGCTTAATCTCCACCAGTCAGACTAGCCAAAGTTGATTTTTACTCCAAACCTATTTTCCAGCCCCATGGCCTACTACAATAAACTGTGTGCTGCCTGCAGGGGCTCTGGATTGAGCCCCAGGCTCTAGAGAACAATGCAGGAGCTAGGGTGTTTCATACCATGTAGACAGACCACTGGAGACAGTTCTCTCTGCTCTTAACTCAGGACTTAGCACAGGAAAGAACTTCAGAGAAGTGTCCTCCAACCCTCTCACTTTATAGAAGGTAAATGACTTGTCCAAGGTCACCTAGGTGGTAGAGAGCAAGACCAGGATTCAAATTCAGTTTTTCTGGCTCCACATCCAGTGTCCTTCCCTCTCCACTGTCAGCCAGGACACTAAGTTCACATCCCAACTCTTCTACTGCCGAGACTTGAGACCTTGGAACTGTCCATTCTCCCTGAGCTCAATTTCCTCTTTGGTAAAACAAGAGGGTTGAGGCTCTCATGATTGGATCTCCAGTGTCCCTTCAAGCTCTGACAACCTGATATATTATCCATCTGAGATTCTTTTGCCTCCTGGCCCAGTGTTTCTTCCATAACACCCACTGCCTCCCAACCTAAAAACCCCATCACTGTGATTAGGAAGGCCTTCCTAGTGAATTTCAATGGAGCTGGAAATAATGGATTGTAATCTGGATGCAAAGCCTCATCAGCCCACACAAGGCCTGGCCATCTCCCTCTATTCCTATCTGCCATTCCAGGAGCTGGGGCCTAGAAGAAAAGGGATAATAATATGTATTTCTCCCAGGCTGGTTGATAAGGACATAAAAACTCGTCAGCCTACAGAGGAATTTTAATCAGCCCTCAGTTCCACGGGACACTACAGTCCTTATTCACTCACAGTAAAACATGCCTCATCAATGTTCCTCTTATCTAGCCATTAGACAGTAGGACACATCCCAAACGGGCAGATTAACAGGTCCCTGCAAGACTGCTTAGATAGTGCCTATCACCTCAGGATCCTGAGAAGGGCAATAAACCCCCAGAATCATTTTCCAAATCCTCTATATGAAGACACTAACATATGAGGAAGGAAGGGAATTAACCCCTGGGAGTGGGCAATTTGTCCCAATCTCTGCTTCTTTCTCTGGTTTCCATGTCACTTCACAGAATAGGAGGGTGATTAGGATATGTCCTTGGCCACCAGGAAACAAACATTTCAAGAAACACCCATCATTCAGTGGGCAGCGGGATGCATTTCTCAACAGAGGCAAGGTATAACAATGCAGTCTGTAGGAACAATGAATCCCAATAACTTCCATTCTTGAGTCATCCTATGTCCCATGTGACCACAGGGGAGACCCTTGAACTATGTCCTCAATCCTCCATTTTCCCAGGCAAGCCTGGCAAACCTCCAAAGGATCTTCTAAGCTGTGGGTGCCATTTCCTGCAAACCTCCTAAGTATTCCTCTTCTCTTCTCCTTCCAGGCATTCAGAAAGTGCTGGACTTGGAGTCAGGAAGACCAAAGTTCAAACCCTGCCTCTGATCCTTACTAGCTACATGACCCTGGGAAAGTCATGTAACTTCTCTTTGCCTGTTTCTTCATCTGTAAAATTGGGATCACTCCCAAAGTTATGAGGATCAAATGAGATAACATATGTAAACCACAACTTATATGCAAGCTTTTGTTATTCTAGTGCCTTCCTCCCTAATATAATAGCCCTTGACCACTTATCACCATGCAGAAGGCAGTTTGGTTCACCAATCCTGGAGTCAGAGGGCAGCTAGGTGGCACGGTGGATAGAATGCTGGGTCTGGGGTCAGGAACACTCATCTTTCTGAGTTCAAATCTTACTTCAGACAGCTGTGTGAGCCTGAACAAGTCACTTAACCATACTTGCCTCAATTTCCTCATCTGTAAAATGAGCTGGAGAAGGCAATGAAAACCACTGCAGTATATCTGCCAAGGAAACCCCACATGGGTCACAATGAGTCAGATACGACTGAAATGACTGAAGTCAGAGGACCTGAAATTGTCTCACCTCTAGTGCTCACTAGCAATGTGACTTTGGCCCAGTCACTTAACTTCCTAGAGATTCAGTTTCTTTAGCTATAAAATGAAAAGGTTGAACCAGATGACCTCAAAGTTTTCTCCCTGGATCTAAATGTATGGTCCCATGACCATGTATAATCCTTGGGGTAAGAAAGATAAGGGAAGAGACACTTTATTTATTTCCTGGGAAAGTAAGGGGCAAAGTATCCAAGAAGCCACTACAGCAGTCGCCAAGGAATCCTCCTCGCTAGTAATAATAAGTTAGTTTGAAAGTGGTGATGGAGGGAAGATTAAGTTATTAGTCTTAAAAATACATTAAGCATGGGTTTTAGTGTTTGGCAGTCTGGTGAAGCCCATGGACCCTTCTTAGAATAATGTTTACAAATGCATAATATAACATATATAGGATTAAAAAGGAAATCAATAACATTTGAAATATACATATCAATTTTCCCATCCAAATTCCCAGATTCCCTGAAATTTATCCATAGACCCCCTTGGGGATCCAAGGACCCTAAATAAAGAAGCTCTGCCCTCAAGGAGATCAGGTATCTAGGCTCTAAATTATTGACTAAACTACTCCAGGCCTCAGTTTCTCCCCCTATAAAATGAGACAGTTGGATTCTCTTATCTCTGAGGCCCCTTCCACTCAGGGTCTGTGATGTTATGATCCCATGCTCCATTCCCAGGGAAGCCTCAGGGAGTTCCCTGGTTAATGCCCATTTAAAGTCCACAAAGAAGTAATAGGATCATGGGACTTAGAACTGGAAAAGGCCTTGGGCATATCTTAGTTCAGTGCCTGTATCTTACAGATAAAGAAACAAGTCCAAAAAGTTGAATGACTTGCCCAGTAACACAGCTAGGAAGTAGCAGAGAAGAATCCAGCCCATGTCCTCTATCTTAATCTAACCTAATCTAGCATCATCATCATCATCATCATCATCATCATCATCATATCTAGTCATTCTTTCTGCTATTTTCCCATGAGTCTCCCCCTTTAGCAGACAGAAAGGTTAATTTCCAGGGAGAGAAAACATCCAGGAAAGTGAAGTTGGGAAGTGAGAGAGAAGACACCCACAATGTCAAGAGAGTGATGGTCAACCTAGAAATGTTTCCTCCTCCTAGAGAATGGGAGAAGAGGTGGCAAAGTCAGGCTGTTGGAAAGCTTCGGCTCAGTCAACCTTCTAGATTCTCTGACCATTTGCTATAGGAAATATTAACCACTAACCCAACTTCTGATAAGCCAAAGGGAAGGCAAGGTCCACTTCATTCTTGTCAGCCCTGAACCAGCCTCCCGCCTTTAGGATTCCTGGGGAAATCTCCCTGAAGACCTGTGTAGAATAAGCACCAGAAAAGCCTAGAGGCCATCTAGTCCAACTCCCTCATTTAACAGATGAGAAAACTGGGACCAGATCACCAGAATTAGTATTCCACCCCTCCTCTCACCCAAGGCCGTTCACCTCATCAAGCTGATACAGGCACTTGGACCTTGAGGGAAATTAGACTGGAAATACTCTCCAAGTGAAGGCATGTGTGGTTTGTTTTATTAATTTCAGTGAAAATTCAAAAAGCAACAAATGTGTTTGTCAAATTATTTTCAGGCTTGGCAACTGCTCCTTGGAGTCACATGAGAGCTAATGAATGGGATCAACCAAGTTTCTAGACCCCAGGAAAAACAAACATATATCCTCTAGACCCCCTGGCCTGGACAGGCACCTATCACACCTTGCCCACTCCATAAGGTCTTCAAACAGGTCTTTACTCCCAAATCCCACTTAGCCCCAAATCTCTGTACAATCATCTGGAAAATGTAGCATCTTTGGTCCCCAAAGTCTTCCACTCTCTTCTCCTCATCCCAACATTCCTCCTTAGGTTAGTATAAAAATACTACATATCATCACCTTACAAAGCCACCACCAGGTTTGGAACAACCCTCCCTTAGCTCCCTCCTGAGTTCACTCCCTGAGATTGCTCTTGCAGCCCGAGCCTATGTAACCTAGGGAGGTGGCCCTCAGGTACTCCACCTGCCTCCCAAGGGCTCCCCTGACTCTCAAGTCTGACTATCCCCCACCTCTGCTGCCCAGATAGCCCTAATTCTCAGCATGTAAAAGGTGAGGCATCCTTCTCACCCTTAAAACATCATACTACCACAAAGGAAGCACAGAGTTCAGACCGGTCATGAGGCAAGGCAATGTGAATGGAAGGAATCATGGAATTAGAACTGGAAGGAGCTTCGAGGTCATTTAATTCAACCCTCTCATTTTATAGATAAAGGAACTGGGTCAGAGAGGTTAAGTGATTTAACAAATTCACACAAGTTAAAAGACTGAGTTAGGATTCGAACCCAGGTCCTCCAACTCCAAATCCAGGACTTTTTCACTGTAACATATTGTGTCCATAAAGGAAGTTTTATGGTTTGAGATGGGGTGGGGGGTTGACCGATGATCGATGGCTGACCCTCTGGATTTTGTAACTGTCTGGTTTTAGCCGTACACACTGTGACCTTGAAGTTGCCTGTTCTGGAGAGAGAGGTTCCCCTCACATACCTGTTGCCCACTCTGCAGCCCTCTCCCAATCAGCACCTGGAGCTGACCCCCCACCTTCGCTCCTCCCCCTGCATAGTTCGTCCCCCTGGAAGCCCCAGCTCAGAGACACAGGGGTGTTGGCCTAGATCCTCGAGGGGAGAAGGCAGTCGTTCCCCATGCATCAACCGAGCGTGTGGCCATCCCTATGTTCCCAGTGCACAACCCCCTGCTCTGTCCCTACCCCCAAGCTTAGCCAGACTGTGCAGATACTTGTCGGAGGCTCCAAGCATGGGCTTTTGGGCTCCGCTTCTGCCTGGCCAGGGTATCCTCCCTCCGTAGCCGAGGCGGTAGCGGCGGAACAGTCAGTAAAGGCAAATCCTCGGCTTCGGTTCCTTTCCTTGTAAAACAGCGCCCACCTCCGGCCTTGAGCCCACCAGCCTGGCGGCTCAGCTTGGCTCAGTAGCAGCAGAGAGACGGAGAGCCAGATAGATCCCAAGGCTGGGCTGGGTCCAGGGTTTGAGGGGAAGAACCAGCTGCTGGCCTCTGTTCACAGCCAGGGGCACATAAAGATAGAGGCGTCCAGGTTCACAAGCACACACGCATTCAGAAAGATTCAGTGGCACACGGAGGCATGCTACACACTACAGTCAGACAGGCTATACACAGAGAACCCAGCACCCTACAGGCGTGCACACGAATGACACAGAAAGACAGAAGACTGTTATCGGGGTATAAGCAGGTGCAGAAGTAGACATACATCTATAGACAAGCAACATGGAGCCAGGCACTACACTCATAAAGGCACACAATGACATGGAGACACATAAAAATGGCACACTAAGAAACAGGGGCATGTTACAAGGCATAGTGGAAACCCTACTCACAATACATAGACACCTGTACACGCCATATACAGGTATCTCTGCATACCTGCCCACATCCACAAACATATCCATTACATATGAACTACACAGAAACAGTACCCACACCCTTTGCTGCACACACAAACACTCTGTCCTACTGTCAAGTATTAAACAGAAGAAACCAAGCCTGCCTGAGGGAGGGGAGAGATCGAGGAAAAGTCAGAAAATGGGGAAGAGGAGTCAGAGGGAATACAGGAAAGCCACAATAACCAAAGTAATCTAAGGCAGAACAGTCATCGACCAGGCAGTGGGAAGGTCACCAACTTCACATCTGCCCAACTCTGATCCCACTTGGCCCACCATTGAACATAGCAGCTCTGAGGACTACACCTGCAATCACTTACCTTCCTGCACTGCCTGGAAGGGGTTATTGGCCTCTATGAACTTGATGGAGTAGGTGATCTTCTCACTCTGCAGAATGTCATCATTGAGGCTGAGGTCTGACACAGCCAGTTGGAAAACTTCATCATCCTTAGCTGCATTCTCCTCAAATATGGCACCTGGAAAGGAGTGGGATTAAAAAAAAAAAGTGGGCATAGTGTCAGGAGACTAAAATATCACAGGCCAGGGAATACACTCCTTGTAGGGTGATCCCAGCTCAGTGGCTACCCCAGATCCATTTCCCTCCAGACTGTCGTTAGTGGCAGCTAGCTTGGTAAAGAGAGAGCAGACCATTAGCGTGGGTTTTACCAGGCATGTTACTATGTTATGGGGGTTGGAATTTTAGCTACATGGTTGTTGTTGCTGCTGCTGCTCTAATAGTTCCTTAGGCCTCAACTTAATTAATTATTTGAGACTCCGATCTGTGCTTCCAGCAAGGCAGGACTTGATGAACAGAGAGAAACAATACATGGCTACCAGAAGAGATACCAAGGCTAAGAAAGAAAGCCAGCTACCTGGGGCAAAACAAGGGGATGGGAGAACACTTCCAACACAAGGAGATGGACACTTTTGAATACCAAACATTGTCACTCTATAGCAGGAAAATATTTATTTTATGATAGATCAAGTCCCATGTATACTAGTAAAATCTCAAAGTTTTCTTGGGAGGGGAGGGAGGCATAATGTTCAAGGCTTGCTGGGGATGCATGCACACATCTTGCCCAGGCTCTGAGTATCACACACTTGTTACACAGTCACATATCTCAGGCTTATCCATATGATAGACATGTTTTGCAAATATCACAGAAGACAGATTACAGCAGGACAGGTGTATGTTGCATACACACCACTTGGATAAGGCATGCACAGTGCAGAGTCAAGTTCTTATATCCAAGGGTGGACCAAAGGTTCTACAGTCGAAGAAGGCTCGCAGATTCAGAAATGCCCCAAGGGTTGCCTCTATGCAATAGAGTAGATCAGAAAGAAGAGGAAGTAGGGGGTGGGGCAGGACTTAGGGCTAAGATGATGTTAACCCCTTTCTCCCCAGCGCATGAAAGCTGGCTTTTTCTGCAGCCATCCTCCCCTAGTGGAGCAGCTCAGTCCAGTTAGTCCTAGGTGTTTGGGAAGCTTGTTGATACACTGATAGAGAAGGCATCTGGCACCAGGCTTTACATGATCCCAATCGGTTGTGGAGCCTGTGAATAAGATCCCACTACAAACCGGGGCGGGACAGCTGTGCAGGCAAGATCAAGATGGCTCTGCCCTCCTCCCACCTCCAGAGCTTCCAACCGGAGATCTGCTTATTCACCCGCAGCCGGGTTGGCTCGGCCTCGGGCCATAAAGATGCCACAAAAGGGTACCCTTCGGCTCTCTAGTGTCCTAGCTCGGCATCTCAGTCTCATCCTCTCTGCCCAGGAGTGTCTGTCTGGCTTTGTTTCTGCTCAGGTTCTCGTTTCTGGGTGGGTTTCCTGTTTAAGAGGAATAGCTCACAGGTAGAATCTAGTACCACGGACAACTCCTAAGGGAAGGCGAACCGAGGAGTATCCCAACTGAGAAAGATGAGAAAACTCACTCCAGGTTCTCAGAGTCCTGGACGCCCTGGCATTGAGCCCTAGGGAAGGCCAGCCTCCCTGAGGCTGGGGAAATCAACACTTTAGAGATCCATCTCAAAGCCAACTCAAGGGCTATTGGAACCCCCAAGGTGGCTCTAGGGTGAGGACTCCAATCTACTCCACAATCACAGCCCTCTCCCGCGCTATAGAGAGCTTTGGGGGAAGCTGGAGCACACCGGGGTTTCCCTGCTTGCCTTTCTCAGAGCCGCAATGCTGACCAGGCTGGCCGGCTCTCCACTTCTCCCACTAGGAGACTGGGGGGGGCGGGGGGCGGGGAGAGAAGGACTAAAGTTTCTTCTGTCGCCTCCCTCTTAGGCTTTCCAGAGAAGGGAAATCCTCCTCCCTCCCCTCCTCCAGCTGCCCTGTATTGCAGGCTAAGACAGGGGTGTAAAAAGGCACAGGGGTTGGCCTTTCCAGGAGGCAGTTAAGATGGAGAGACAGGGATGGGGAGGGGAGAGTGGAGAGAGATCTGCTCTAGCCTGGATTTCTGAGATCTCTCCTAGAACCCTCCAGGCCCTGATCTCCCGTATACCAGTTGTGGGGTGGGGGAGGATCCAGGACGGTTCTTGGATGCTCCACTGTTTCACACACACCCCCAAAAAAGAGAGGTGTCTAACTGGCAAACGAGGAGCTACGGCTCATCTCCACAGCCACTACCACCCCGTACACACACCCCAACTTCCCAGGCGTGTTTTCTCTTCTCTCGGGTCTTTCCCAACTTCCTGGAGGGAACTGCGGAGTACTTCCCGGAGGGGTCCTTGTGACCCTACAGTCACCCCCACCTACAATTATCCTACAGTTCGCAGCCCGCCCAACTTCTTATTAGGTCGACCTTCTTCCTAGGCTTCATTTCCCCCAGTTCCGAACCATTCCCCGCTTTTCACGCCCCCCCCCCCATGCTCCCGCCCTTCCCTCTCTTCCTCGTCTCTCCAATCTCCCTGTCTCCCTCCTTTTCTCGCTCTCCTCTTTTCCCTCCTTCCTCACTCCCAGATTCAACCCCCCCCCACACACACACACCTCTCCTACTCTCTCCCCCCCCCCACTCATCCACCCACGCTCCTTCCCTCCCTTCGTCTCCTCCTCTCCCACCTCCCCGGAAAGCCCACGACTCAGACCCTGGGAAAATTGAGAGCTGTCAATGGGCTCCGGTCGCAGTCGCCACAGCTGCACACACACGCGCGCTCACACACACACACACACACACACACACACACAATCCAGCGACAGGCATACGCTGACACACACTGACAACACCCACTGACACGAACACACACACCGACAGACAGACATACACGCACACATAAGCCAGGAGCTCCGGACCCAGCTTCCCCAATCCTTTTCAGACAACTTGGTCACCACCTGTCTCTGCTTCACTCCTACTATTAAGAAGGGAGAGATTGGAAGGGGATGGGGGCGTCTCCTGTGGTCCCCCTCCCCCAGTCTCCCCAGCATGAGCCTTTGGGAGAGGGATGGGAAAAGAGGGTACTAGCAAACGAGCATGGCTATACCCCCTCGCCCCGCTCCCCAGGGCCACAGGAGCTGCTGCCCTAGGAGGTGCCTGTGGCTACCCGGGGCGCGGCGCCCTGGAGAGTGCGTTCAAGCGGGCATCTTCGCCCCAGAGCCACTGAACCGGAGGGCGGAAGGAAGCCGGAGACCTCCGGTTCCTGGGCACTGCTAGCTGCCAACTTCGCTAGGCTACTCGGCTTCAGAGAGCCCTGGCAGCACGGATCTTTGGGCTCCAGATAGTTGGGCTCGCCCCCACCTCCCCCCCTCCCCAACCTTTGCCTCTCTTCATCTCCCCCGCCCCCCACCCCTCCCTCACCACCGTGGGGGAGGAGGGCGGGTTCTACCAGCAGCCGAGCCCCCTAAGGGCGTCCATCTGTCCATCCTTGAGCCCACCCTCCCGGCCGGCTGCCTCCTTGCCTGCCTGCCTGCCTGGCCGTCTGCCTCCCTGCCTGTCCGCCTTCCTCTCCTCCTCCTCTTATCCACCGGCGCTCGCTCTCTCTTACCGATGTGGATGATGGAGTCCGCCCGCACCGAAACGCACTGAAATATCCAGGGGAGAAGCCACAGCGTCAACACTTCCATGTCCCCCCGCGCGTGCTGCACATCAGCCCGGGCTCGGGGCGAGACCCAGGGTTGGGGGAAGGGGGCCGATCGGGAAACAGGGGATCTGGGGAGGGCCGGGAAGGGACTGGGGGAGGAGGCGCCCGGAGAACCCCGGGAGCCCGCCCGCTCAGCCCGCTCAGCCCGGCCAGCAACCCCGAGCCAGGGGTCCGAGAGCCTGAGGCAGCGCGGCAGAGCCTAGAGCCCGGGAGCCGGGGAGATGAGCTCGGGGGACCTGGGCAGTGGAAAGGGGCCGGTGAGGGGGCGGGGAGGCAGCTCTCGGGGCAGGAGGAGGTGGCAGCGGCGGCAGGCAGAGGAAGGCAGGCGGCCCGGTAGGCTCCCGGTGCTGGCGGCGGCTGCGGCGGCTCCTCGGCTCTCGGTGTGTGTCTGAGAGCCCCAGCGAACAGCGAACTGCGGAGGACGTCCCCCTCCCCCTCTTTCCCATCCCCTCTCCTCCCTCCCCGCCCGCCAGCCTCCCCCCACCCCCCGGGCCACGTGATTGCAGAGCCTCGCCACTCAATAGAGGCGGCCCGAGCCTTTCGCTCGCTCTCTCCCCGGGTCGGGGCTGCCGGGCGCCCGAGGGAGCAGAGGGGGAGCCCTGGGGAATAGGAGAACTATGCAGCCCAGGAGAGGGGAGGCGATCTGAAGGGTGGGCAATGAAGACTGACACCCCAAGACGAAGTTTAGAGACCCGCCGGAAGGAGGCAGAAAGTAAGTGGAAGGGCAGCAGAAATGAGACTCAACCCCTCGACTCCCCCTCACCTTGGCCAGGGCGGTGGGAGTGCGTGGAGCAGCCCCCCAGAGCCTTCCCTCTTTCCCGAGAAAAGGGGAGGACGCCCCCCTACCCCCAGCCCCACACTAGTTATAGTCCCGGGTTCAGGGCCTGAGTGCCCCTCAGGGAGTGAGCACGGACAAGAGAGAAGGGGCTGCAAGGACGGAAGGTACAGACAAGTGGTGCGGGAGGGAGACAAGGGCAAGGGATAGGGGGAGACACTGAGGCAAGGCTGGGGCAGGAGCAGGGGAAAGCTGGACAGGGACTGGGGAATAGAGGAGAAACTGGACGACGGGCAGAGGTTTGGTGAGTGGACAAGTGGAGCCTGGGGCAGAGCGAGGGTTCAGGGCAGAGGGTGGACAGACGGAGTGAGAGATGGGGCAGGGGCTGAAGCAGGAAATGAGCGTGGACGGGCAAGGGAAAAAGAAGGGGCTGTGGTGGTGAGCATTTAGGAAATACTTGTAAACAGACTAAGAGATGGGATGAAGACTAGGAGCGCGCAAAGTGTGACCAGACGGGAAAGACAAGTCAAAAACATGGGCAAGAGTCTGAGGCAGGGGGAGACTCGGGGCAAAGCCAAGGACAAGGGCTGACTAGGAGCACAGGACCGCTCCTGAAGAAGGAAGAGAGACCCAGCCCAGTCTTCTCTGGCTTTTTCTGCCTACTCAGACGCCTCCCACGCTCAGAAGCTGAGGCAAAGTGGATCCCCTTGCGCTGGGGGCGTCAAAGCTGGGTTGTCAGTTGTGTTTTGTTTTTTTTTTTAAGCTTCCCTCCCTCTCCATCTCCGACATCCCTGCCCCCCTCCCCACCACCACCTTAGCCTTCAATGAAATCTAATTCATAAATCGGGCAGCTCGGGCTCAGAAGCCTAATTCATCCCCTAAAACAAACGCATCACTGATTGCAGGCATCCAGACGTGAGGAGCGTTTAAAGATGCCCGGGAGCCGGAGAAAACACTTTCATTCAAGGAGCCTGAGACGTAATTAAAACCCCTGCTTGCCAGGGAGAGGAGCTGAGAGTGGGACTGTTCCCTCGATTGTGAACCAGCGCAGGGCCAAAGAATGGACTCATTTAGCGAAATATCCTCCCAGTGATGTGCTGGGTCTGGCTTAGGTCTCCGGGAAGCAGCTCCTGAGCCCGGCTCTAAGCCCCTGGCCCGCTTCTGGCGGATCCGCTGCCCCTCTGTTCACGTTTCGTGCCTACTTAACTTAACCCCTGTTGGATCTCAGTCCTCTTCCTGCTCTCCTCTCTTTCGCTGTCTCCAGGCTGAGTAGCTTTTCCTCTCCATTCTCTGGAGAGGAAGGGAAGCTGATACCACGGTAAGCAGAGGAGCGGGTCCACCAAGCTCTTGATCCTTCCCACCACTGACCCAAACACAAACCAGCCCAGAGTCAGATGTGACCAGTCAAGCTGATTGGCCTGGAGTGGGGAGGGAGTGGGAAGTGGGAACATCAGGAAGAGAAAGAAGTGAGGGGACAACAGCCAGGTGCGTGGGCAACCACACTGGCTCCTAGGAGCCAGGAGGGGGTAAAGGCTTGGCTCCCTAAAAGGGGGAGAAGGGGTAAAAGCAGGAGGAGCCCTGCCTTCCTGGGACAGGGGCCCCTTCATTCGATAAATTACTAGGCTCAACTATTCTTGCTCTTCCCACATGGACTTTCTGGGAATCGATAGGAGAAGTAATACACTACCTGCAGTATTTCTTGTGCATAATCAGAACATCTCATCTGCATAATTGGCTTCTGGGAGAAAGATCAATAGAAATGTCCATTATTGGCCTACTTGGTCAGGTAAAAATTAATCCTCATTTATATTCATTCCAAGTCAACTGGCCCTAAGCTTACTTTTGGAAAAGGAAGGTCACTGCAGCTCATTCTTCCACTAAGCAAAAAGTTAAATGTTGTTTGGCCTGGGGTCATTGAGGCCATGAGCAGCAGATGCTGTAGGTCTTGATGGGGACAGGAGAATATCAGGGGTATTGATGTCCAGGAAAGAAGGATGGTGGCCAACAACTGACAGCTTTTAAGCATCTTAAATGATCTGTGCTTGGAGGGGCCTAGAAAACCATGGAGAAATAGCATCAAATTGTTTGGCTGATATGCCCCTTTCCCCCATTAACTTTGCTGCCTTTGCTCTCTGGGCCTGTTCCTTGCCCTGGATATAATGCTAAGACCATAGATTTAGAGGCTGAAGAAACGTTAGAGGTCATCCCCTTTTACAGATAATGAAATTAAGGTGCCAAGACATTCAATGGCTTGGTCAAAGTCACCCAGATAGTAAGAAGACAGCATTGAGGGTCAAAGCCAGGTCTTCCACCTTCAAACACAGCAAGCACTCCACAATATACCTTAAAGTTAACCTTCAGTGTTCCTTGTCTGCATGCAGAAGATACTGTAGGAACCCTGGAGTCTATTCTTCTTTAACTGTTTCTCTTCTGCCTGGAACACCTTCCCTCCTCTCTGCTCTTCTTTCTGCTTTGTCCAAACCCTTCCCATCATTTGAGGTCCACTTCCATGAAATCTTTGCTGATTTCTCTGAATTGGATGTGAGCTCTCCTTCCACTGAGCTCCCACTTGTGACACTTGATATGTTCTGCATTGCATAGCCTTTATTTCTATACTCACTCACTCCTAAGACATTCTTTCTTCACCTCAAGGGCCAAGTCTTACCCACTTCTGTATCCCCCAAATAGTTAACACAATAGGCACTTGAAGCTCTGCAGAGTTTCTGGCGCACTGTAGGATTCAGTAAGTGTGTGTTGAATGAATAAAATGGCTAGGTTGTATGTAAATATTCACTTTCCCATTCACCTTAAATAGTTTCCTTTTATAAACCAAACTGGAATCATTGTGGTACCATAGAAAAAGCCCAGTGGATTTGGTGTTAGAGTACCTGGATTCACATACCAGTTCCATCACTTATTGTATGACCTCAGAAAGTCGCTTTTTTAACCTTTCTGAGCCTCGGCACCTTCATCTGTAAAAGTAGGGGGTTGGACTAGATCCTCTAAACTGCCCTGAGTCATAAAGCCTCCTGACTCACTCAGCTTTCAGATCTTAGTATCCCTCGATTTCTGTTTTCTGTCCATCTGTTCAGAATGTAGTAGCTCAGTATATTTTCACCATCAGCTTCTTGAGACTTTTATTGTCATGATGTAAATGCTGATCAAACAGCATTCCAGTGGGATGTAATGAGTACAGCCCACCTGGGATAGGCCTGTGGAGCACATGGCCCTGCTTTAATTTTAGGGAAACAGAAAATTATTATATACAGTGACATCACAGCATCACTTGCCCTGCAGATGGTCTTCTCCTGGCTCCCCTAAAGACAAATACCTCACATTACTTAACTGCTTTCATGTTTACACAGTGTTTTCCCTACCACAATCCTGTCTGTGATGTGTTTGCAAATGTAGCACCTCCTCTGGACTATTTTTCCATTCATATATGTAATTATTGGTTGGGTCAATACAAGGCCAATCTTTTAAAAACTATCACTCATGAGCCCCCACTAGTGTGCTTCCCCTTAACAATCAGTCAATTGACACAATTAACTTTTAGCAAATGTACAGCTAGGAAGACCTGAGTTCAAATCCAGCCCCAGGTGGTTCCTGTAAGTGGGTAAGTAGATTCTAGGCAAGTCAATTAGCTGTCACCTTCTTCAGTTTCTCAAAAGTAAAATGAATATAATAATAGCACCTCCCTCACAGGGTTGTTGTGAGGATCAACTGTGATAATATTTGTAAAGCACTTAACAGAGTACCTGACACGTAGCAAGTGCTTGCCAGATGTAGGTTCCTCTCTCTCTTCCTGAAAGGCATTTGTTAAGATGGAGTAGAATGTTCCTCTATAAACCCAGGGTACACTCAGAAATACACAGTTTCTTTAAAAAGAATAAGAACAGAATACAGTGGTAGTGAGCCATTCACACAGAGATCACACATGATCGAGGCATTCCCAGCTTTCCTACCAGAGGACCCTGATGTCCTTTCCTTCTTAACAGAGTCTTCACACAACTTACCCCTGGGTCTCTGCTACATGGTTTACTCAGCTGGCTTCCTAGGGCCTGTTCCTCTCCACAGACTAGTTCTTTATTGTCAACATGCTCTTTTGAATCCACAATGAGCTCTCTTCTCTGGGCACCATATCTTATATCTCCTCCTTCCTCCCTGAACTCCACAACTCTCCTGAGCCCTGACTACCTTCTATTCGTAAAATTATAGATATCTTTCTCTTTCATATAGGTCCAAAGGATATTACAGGTTCTCTCAGCCAAGTAAACAACTATATGTTTCCTGTGTGATTTTAGTCGCCTTCGCCTAATGGCCAAGGTCCTATAAAGCCCTCAAGTTGTTAAGGAACTTATTCAGGCCATGTTGTGAGGTTAGAGGAAAGTTTTTAACCCCATCTTAACCCAATTATTAGTATCTCATATTACAGATGAGGCAGCTGGGATTAATAAACTTGCCCAAGGTCACACAGCTAAGAAGTGTTGGAGGTATGGGACCAAGGCTTTATATAGCAAGTCTATTATTCTTTCCACTACATCCCCTAGTGAGGTAGGCTCCACTCCGCTGATTTCTGAAGGGGTAGGCCAGAGGGAAAACAAAGTGATGATAGTCTCTTGGCAGAGCTCCTTCTGAAAGTAGAGACTTCTCCAGATTAGGTCTCGGATGTGGGCTGTTGTTGTCCTTCCTATTCATCCCTAGTAGAGGAGTCATTTCCAGAAGGTTCTTGATCCCCTCCCTCTGTATCTAGTTGATAATTTCTGAAGTTACTTTCCCTCTTTTTCCCACAGTCTTCTAGTAGTCAGACAGTAGGGATAGTTCACTCTTTCAAGTGTACTATGAACTCATTAGTATCTTTCAGGAACAGTGCCTTGAATGCACCAGTGACCTCACCTCCCAAAATGGACCATTCACAAGCACAGAGGACGACATACATCCTTACACTTCAGTAGCAGAAGTGATTACCTAAAGGGTGTTATCTCAGGAAGTCAATCCACCATTTAAAAAAAACCTTCCCACCTGCTTGTCAATGCCTGAAATTTCTCCATAGCATTTCATTTCTTTGATGCCTAGAAAAATGAAAATTACCCTGGACAAGCATCATATATTAAGATTTGTCAGTCATTTCTGCTTCAGCATGGATGTATTCATCAAATTCTTTTCTTTTTTAATTTTCAAAGTGCATTATCAATGCTCTTTTTTTATATCATTCACTTTTCAACACCTCCCCCTTGAATAGAACTTTCTTTTGTGATAGGTACAATCAAGAAAAATAAATGGATGCATTGGCTAGGTCTGCACATGTGTTCTTCATTCAAGACCAGTTGTTCACCACTCCCCTAATGAAAGGAAAGGGGCATTCCATCAGACAAGAGTCTCCTGAGAGTATTATTTGAATAGGGGAGAGGCTAGGAAATATGCTGGTATTTGGCACCTCAGAATTAATACTAGTAAGGGAACCAAGGGAGGTGGTGGGGGGAATGAAAGGGTGCAGAAAGAGGGGACTGAGTACCCAAATAATATCTAGCTATAGTCTAGTGCTTTAAGGTTCACAAAATATGTGCTTCATCTCATTTAATCCTCACAACAACCTTGGCAAGAAAATACTACAGGCATTGTAAATACCCATTTTACAGATTAGAAAACAAAATTAGAGAGTTTCAGTGACTTACTTGCAGTCATATAAGTAGTCAGTCAGTTTCAGAGGTGAGAGTCAAATTCAGCTATCAGCCTGACTACAAATCAGGAGTTCCATCATACCACAACAAAGACAAACTTTGTTGACATTATTGTTTGGGAAAGAATTGATCCTGGTAGAGACCACTGAGCATAGATCACTGTTATGGGAATCTAAAGATCTTCCCTGCCCCTAGGCCCTTTGTTAAAGTGGCTACGTGACTCTGAGGACCCTTGGATATTTGAAAGTATACTCTGTTCCCTAATAGGCTGAATGTGGTCACAT
>CM053589.1:178147093-178162337 GCA_028646515.1 Pseudochirops corinnae | reverse complement strand
TGGACTAGGTAAATGATATGTTTGATTAAAGTAAGATTGTTAACCCATTTTGAGTTGCTTTCCTTTAGAAAAGCAGATCTAAGAACCTGTGCTAGTAGCCGCCCTAGGTATGCTAGGGTGCTTGCTGTTACAATCACTCAGTCTACACTGAGAGGAGTCCAATTTGCAGAATAACCAACCACTCATTGAATTTTGGAGCTTGGTACTGCTGGAGATGAAACATTCCACTCTTTTTTTGCTGAAAGGAAACTGTCCAGCATTGGAATCAAAGCAGATTATCAGTCAGATGATCATCAATATTTGAAGTATTTGATGCAAAGAAACCACAATCCTAAGGTGACTGCCCTTTTCCAATAAAACACATTTTTAGTAGTCTTATGTTTCCAGTTTGCTAAGGGTCAGGGTTACATGTCATAGAATATAGACTCTGAGTTGAACTGAACCTCAGAGGTCATCCAGACCAACCCCTGTCTAAGCAAGAGTTTCCTCTGCACCACTCAATGACTAGTAATTCTTTTACTTCATCACCTTCAGTGATGAGCAACTCACTACCAAAGCAGGCCATTTCACTTGTGAAGTTTTCATTGTTAGGAAGTTTTTCTCCTATTTGATCTAAAATCTGCCTCCTTGCAGTTCATATACATGGCTCCTATTTCTACTTTCTGGCATCAGGCATAATGTGTTCCACCTCACAAACATTCTGAAGAAAGCCATCAGACTCCTAAGATTTTCCTTTTCCAGTATGAACATTCCTAGTTCCTTTAAGTAATCCTTGTATGACATGATTCCTAATCCTCTCACCTTTCTGGTCAGTCTCTTCTGCATGTGATTCAGTTTGTCAAGGTACTTCCCAAAATGGGATTCCCAGAAGTAGCCAGCACTCTTCAGATGGTGTCTGATCAAAGCAAAACAGACTGTGTACAGCAGGAATCACTTTTCTTGCTCTGATCAACATGCTCCTATTAATCATTTTGTCATTATTGACTCATATTGAGAAATATTGGCCAGATGTGTGATTTCATCAGTGCAGGATACTTCTGACATGGAAACTTCTTTCACTGATGCAGATGAATAACATGCCTATGACATGTTATTAGAAAGTTGCACCAAGAATCTTGTTCACACAGCTAGTATAAGCTAGAAGTAAGACTTAACCCAGGATTTTCTTAAATCCAAAGTCAGCCTTCTATACACTATGCCACACTGCCTCACAATGCAGTTACAACCCACCAAAACTCCCAGTAAAAAAGATTTTACTCCTCACCCCAAAAAACCACAATGTACAAGAATAACTTATCCACCTCACTCCATTGATACTTCTCCTGCTTCTAAAGGTTCCACATGACTTCTAATTGTATTGGAAGATTTAAAAGAAATTAAGAAACTTTCTTCCTAATAGTTATCATCTTCAGCTTCCTGTAATGACTTCCATAAATTTTCTACCCAAAATCCCATGGAAGCTGTAAATGCAGTGGGAATAGACAATTTTGAGATGGGGTTAGGGAGGATCAGCTAGTCAGGGAGACAGTGGTCGAGTCACTGAGCATCCCACAAGTTCCAGATAATATTACAGAAATGAGACTAGCAGTCACTTCAATGGCTTTTTTAAAGTAGCTGTCCTTGGTGCTTAATAATGCAGGTATGTTGTAGTAGAACAAGGGCTGTGGGGCCAACTTCTAGACTTCCTAGCTCTTTCATCAATTCACCCTATGAGCTGGGGAACATAGCTTTCTCTTTCCAGATTTAAATTCCTGGTATGAGGAATAATAATTGTGCGTATATCTATATACACATATGTGCATATATTTTATATATTTAAATATATATATGCATATGTATATACACACAGAATTTACAAAAAGCCTTAGGTGTGAGGGAAATAATAAAAGTGTGTATATGCATTTATATTCACACACACACACATACACACACACACCCCACATGTGTATGAGTATATACGTGAAGAATTTGTTGTGAAGTATACCTATACAAGCATGCAATATATGTATGTATGTATGTGTGTGTGTATATATATATATGCATATATATATATATACACACATATATATTACACACACATATGTAAGTATATGTGTGCCTTTCTTCACAATAGCCTTGTGGGATAAGGTAGTGCAAGCATTACCTATCATTGCTGTTTTCTAATTGAGGAAAGTCGAACTCAGAAATGAAAAGTGATTTCTCTACTGTCATCCAGAAAACTTGTAGCAGAATAAATTATAAAGCTGGGACTCCAAGTAAAGAATGTAAAACCCAATTCTTCCATACACTTCCTTACTGCATTAAAATTCAGGTAGGTTAGCACTGACCAACCTACACTGTACAGATCTCAGATGTCCTTATTGGGGTTTTAGGGTGTTAAGGGAAGGAGATCCCTCTCCAGACCAGCACTAATGGAGCGATCACTCCCCTACACATTGGTTTCCTCCATCTCATTCATTCATGCAGTTATTTATTCAACAAAACACTGCATAATCTAGATATTTCTGAAACCCCAGGCTCAATATTCTCAGCCAACTCCAACTCAATATCCCATCACACTCTAATCATTAAACCTTTACTCTGAACTGCTACCACCACTTTGGGACCAGACACCCTGCTTCTGGCATCCAAGTTCTTTTTTGCTTCTTCCTATTGACACACCCTCTAGAGACCAGCTGTGCTTTTTTGAGTTTCTTTTTAAAAGGAAAGAGTAAATGTAACTCACATTTGTGTACCACTTTAAGGTTTCAAAGCTCTTTCCACACAACTTCCCCATGAGGTAGATAATATATTAGTTCCATTACAGTTAGCGTACTGAGCACTTAAGTAACTAGCCCAGTCACTTAACTGCTTGCAAGTATCTAAGGAAGGATTTGACTCCACACCCTGTGTTCTCTCCACTACACCATTTTTTCTTTCAGAATTAGGAAATAATTCACGAAGCTACTCCAAAGTCAATGTGGAAGAACAGGTGACAGACTGACCCTAGAGTTAGGAGGACCCGCATTCAAATCCTGCCTCTGACAAAAACTGGACATATCCCTTAACCTTCTCAGTGCCCCCAAGCAACTTCCTAACACTACAAGCTGCAAAGCGTTGGTAAAGGGAATCTGCCAATGAAACCCTCAGTCTGGTATGCCATTCCTCCATTTCACAAAAAAGGGAAGAATTAGCCAGATGGTTGTAAAATAATTCTACCAAAAATAATCCAGAAGAGATTATAAATTGAGATGGAAGAATGAGGGACCAGATTATTTCATTGATAGACATGTTTTATTTTATATTCATTGGGAATACGTATATGTGTGTTTATATACACATATAGGAATAAATATATGTCTTAATATAACATAATATACATTGATATATACACATTTGTGTGTATGGTATACATATGGCATATATATATGCATGTATACATATATAAATAATTTTCCACTGAAATCAACCAAAACTACCCAAAATTGTAAGTAATAATCCTTCAAATACACATACCTGTGCACACATGCACACACATACACACACAGTTTTTGTATATAAATAAAAACACAGAAGTACCTTTCTGTGACTCTTTTCTTTAGGGACCATCTCATAGCTGAGATCACTTCTGATTTTCTGTTTCTAGAAGAAGAGCACCCAAAAGGAGGGTTAGGTCAATTGTTCTTTAAGAAAATTACTTTAGGGCTATGATGTTTGCATTGGCTTATTCTCATATGGCAAAGGGGAGGAGAGCCATAGGGCCCAATTAATTCTCCAGGTCCCTGCTTCCTATTCAGGCCTTATTTTAGTGTTCCTCAAACTCTTGTCTGATCATGAGGCCCTAAATGACTTGATTCTTGCCATTCCAATAGGTCCTCTTGCCATTTCCTACATGAATGTTTTGTTTCCTCAACTGAACTATTAGGAGTGTGTGTTTTGTAGCTCCTACTCCCTCTCCCCACCCCCACCCCATCCCTTGCTCATTTCTGGTGCCTCTGCTCCTGGCAGGTCTTTCTTCAAGGTTCATTTCCTCCATCACTGTACCATGAAGTTGATGCTCCATTTCTGAGGCTCCTTTCCCTGAAGGAGCTCAGAATACTTCCATTCAATTCTATCCAATGCAATGGTTATGGAACAAGCCTATTAAAAGACCAACCTTTTCTTCCTCATCGCTTCTCTAAAGTATATTTAATCATGAGATGAGAAGAGACAAAGAATATACCCAGTAGATCACATGCTTAGACAGTGACCAGCTTATATTTGAAGGGAAGGAGACCTTGGCTTGAGGGGCAACTAGGTGGCACAGAGCACCAGGCATAGTCAGGAAGATTCATCTTCTGAAGTTCAAATCTGGCCTCAGACACTTCCTAGCTGTGTGACCCTGGGCAAGTTACTTAACCCTGTTTGCCTCAGTTTCCTCATCTGTAAAATGAGCTGGAGAAGGAAATGACAACCAATCCAGTATCTTTGTCAAGAAATTCTCATATATGGTCACAAAGAGTCAGACACAACTGAATAACAACAAAAAGCCTTTTGTCAGTCCCATTTACCAGATGGAAGAAACAAGGCAAGCACTCTACTAGTGACCTAAAATATGAAACATTAGGGCCATAAATAGGAAGGGAAAGAGAGGGAGGTTTGAGACCTTCTGAGGCAAAATTTCTGTGGTTCTTGGAGGTGGACTGTCTTTACCTCTAAACAATGTATCCTGGGTCATTCGATGCACTGAATCAGGGGTTAGAAAACCTGGGTTAAATCCTGGCTCTCCCACTTAATAACTATATGGCCTTGGACAAGTCACTTAAAATCTCTCTAGGTCTCAGTTTTCTTTTGTGTAAAAGGAGGATGGATAGTCTCCAAAGTCCCTTTCAGGTCTAAATCTCCAATCCTAGCATGCCTTCCGTAAAGGGAGAGAAGCAGTTAGTTATTAGCAATGGTCTCTACTGCTAGCCGTTGGATCATTTTTCCTTCTCTCACTTGAATAACTATGAAGAAAGTCATGGAGTTTCATGAAGGCTTACATAACCATGGATGGGAACTAGTGAGTGGCAGAGACTGGAGAAAAACAGGGGAAAAGAACCATCAAGAGATGGTTTCTCAATGGCCCCCAGACATAAAAATCTGACTCTCGTATTTTTATTTTCATCTTGTACAAGAACTCATAGTATCATTGATTGAAAACTGGAAGCCATATGATCCAACCCCATCATTTTACAAATGAGAAAACTGAAGACACAGGAGACTAAACTGAATTGCCCAGAGACACCCAGGAGGTAAGCAACAGAGTCAAAATTTGAACCAAGAAAATTCCAAATCCAGCATCCTTTCCATTGTACTCATGGATGATTCAACTCACTCTTCAGACTTCTCCTCATGTCCACTGCCCCACTCTAGAAATACCCCTGCTCTGAGGCCCTTCTCTCCTTATGAGTGACTCCATCACTAGAACCAAAGTTTCATGAAGGACTTCAGCCCTTCACTTCACTCAGACTTTGATTCACTGTCTGAAATCATGTTCTTTATCCCTGACATCTGCTCTGCCACTGTACAAATACTCTTTCTTCCTCCCCTTTATATGTTATCTCCCCAACTCCTAGCCATTAGAATATAAGCTGCTTGAGGGTAGTGACTATCTTGCAGGGGAGGGAGGGTTTGTATTTTTGTTCTCTCTGCATCACACTGAAATCCTATGATGGCACTAAAAGGTTGGAGAACCATGGAGATTTATCTTTGCTTTGACCTAAAGGATTGGATGACCATGCTATGGAACTTAGAAAGCCATAAAAAAAAATAGCAGAAAGCTGAGTTGAAGTGAGGAAGAGAAGTCATCTTGAGCCTGCAGTACCATGCACCAGCTTAGAGAGAGAGATCAAGAGGGGAGTGGTGGAGAGAAGGACCTCCACCAGAGAAGTCCTAGCATTCAAAACTGTAACTAGTCCTAGAAATTCATGGTCATCTTTGGGATCATGGTTGATCATTGAAGGGCCTCTCTTATTCCGTCTCTCTTTTTTTAAAAGTTTTTTTGTACTCTTTTGAGCTTAAAAATGGAGATTAACAATCTCATTATATTGGGAATCTCTGAGCATATATCTTTCACATTTCCTAGTTTGAATCTAAAATTCAAGGAAAGGACTAACACTCCCCTAAGTGTCCCTTCATATCAAGTCCCTGACACATCATATGGATACAAACTCAAAGATGTGTTTTTCTATTCAGGAGAAGTCCAAGACAGTAGATCTGCCATAGTGGATTGGCTAGTCTGGTCGGGGGATTTTTTCTGAACTTGAGCATTCTTGAAGATGCCTAAAATGAAAATAAGAATAATTGGCAACTGATAAGCCTAGTGATGCTTCTGAGTTCTGAAAGCTTTAGGGGATTGAAGAGACTGGCCATCACTTCCTTGGAAGGAGAAGCCTGCCAGTCTGGCAGTTTTGTTTTTAAGTAACGCTTTGTATCCTTCCTCTTGGCAGAGTGGTGGAGTACTCCTAGGACAGAATATTGGGCTTATCCATTGTTTTGTTTTAATTCTTTTTCTTTGTAACAAGAGAGGGTTGAATTGAAGAGGCACATGGAGGAGGGGAGAATATATCCAGAAGACAATGGTATAAAAACAAAAGGCATAAATAAAACTTATGTTAAAAATAAAATGAAGCTTGACCTTTCGATTTGGAAATAAAGTGGGGTTGAGGGTAAAGGGAATCATGGGGGAAGGAGGAAGGAAAGGAATAGACCAAGGACTCTTTAACCAAATAGTATTGATCACTGAGGAGGGCAATTGGGGTTAAGTGACTTGCCCAAAGTCACACAGCTAGTAAGTTTGTCAAGTGTCCGAGGCCGCATTTGAACTCAGGTCCTCCTGACTCCAGGGCCGGTGCTCTATTCACTGCACCACCTAGCCTCCCCTAGAGCCCTTTTCTTTAATATTGCCTTCAGTTTTATATATTATTTTCGAATATGTTGTCCAATGGATAGGCAACGTGGCATAGTGGTTTGGAGACTGGACTTGGGGCCAAGAATGTCTAGCATCCATTCTAGCTGTGTGACCCAAGGTAAATCATTCAGCCTCTCAGTTCTCCCAGGCTACTACTCCTTTAGACTTAATGGTGCAAAGGGGCAGCCAAACTCCGTCAGTAAAAGGGGTTTCTACAACTACAGATCCCCATGCTGACGATATCCCAGGTCTGAATATCCCCGACCCTACTGTTTTTTCTAAAATCGTTTTCTTCCCTTGGAAATAAATGTCCCTCCAATCCAGGAAGGCCTAGGTGTGATGAGAGAAAAGAGGAGCTGACAGCTATAATGGTGACAATAGCAATAACCCATTTCTATAGCGCATTAAGACTCATAGTGCTTTACATAATACTGAGCAGTCATAGAGTATGATACAGCACTTTACAGCGTATAAAGCGCGTTTTGTCCATTCTCTTAGGTGATCCTCCCGAAAGGCCTCTAAGGCAAATAGCACAGATCCTCATTCTATAAACTGAAGCCCCAAGAGGTCAAACAACTTGGCCAAGGTCATATAATTAATACATGGAAGAGCTAGTGTTTGGACCCATCTTCTGGCTGCAAATCCAGGCTCCTTTTGGCTATGATGCTGACGCTTCCATCGTAGATTCTCCTGGAATCTTTGGGCCTGGGAATCTCTAAAGCCATGAGAATGGTGTCTAGTGACTCAGGTAGGAGGTATTCCAGCACCCCATATACCCCTCCAGTCAGAGGAAACATGGAGGAACTCACATGGCTAGCTTCCTTACACTCTTCGGCCCCCCAGGGCAATGGGAACTTCCTTCTTTCCTTGATTCCGTTCCTCAGTGACTCCACAGGGAATGGAGTTTCAGGAAGTTTGGTCTCTTCCTTTAGGTCAATTTAATTCAGCAATAGGCCATGTGGTAAAGTCTGGATACTGCTAGACTTGGAGTGGAGACTTGGATTCAAATCCTGCTCCAAATACTTACCAGTCTTATGACCCTAGATATGTCATTTACCTTTCAGAGTCTCCGTGTGATCACCTGCAAAGTGGGGGAGATAATCCTTGTACTTATCCACTTCAGAGGATTGTGGCATGGTATTTTACAGAGCTTGGTGAAGGGGGGAAAGCACTGGCTCTGACTGGAGTCAGAGAATCTGGGTTCAAATACTGGCTCGCTCATTAGTACTCAGATGACCTTAGATGAACCATTCAACTTCCCTGAAGCTTCCTCATTCACAAGAGGATTGAACTAGATGAGTCCTTCCTGCTCAAAATCTATGACCCAATTATCATAAAGAGCCATAATAATGTGAGTAATTATTAACAGATCTTTATTAAATGATAACTGTGAGTGGGAGGCAATGCGAGTGTAAGGTGCGCTGTCCCTTTAAAACCCCTTGAGATCTGTTCACTTCTCTGTAAGGTTAACAAGATATAAGCTCTTCCCTGCCCATTAACAGGGTTCACCTGGAGCCCATTAAGGGAAGCTTGCTTAGGGGAGGCTGGCTTGTAGGAAGGCTTTCATACCTATTGCTAACTTCTAATTAGGCACTGAGTCAGGAGGGTGGTGGTGCCCTCTGGCTCTGAGAAGTGTATATGTACTCCGAGTTGGTGTTTTGCTTTGGGTAGCTCGATTATGAGAAGGATCTTGTGATTTCCTGGTCCAGATTCTAAATGGCTGTATGTTCAGAGCTCCCTGACTGCTCATATGTAAAAACTCTCTCGATCCAAGGATGTATGTAAAGTATATAGTTGATTCAAGCAGTCAGAGCCCTGTCTGTTGTCTTTATTGCTCTGCTTGTATTTTCTCTGTATTTTCTCTGAAGTGCTGACTTTTCCCCTGAACTAGTGAATGTAATGAAAAAAGGTTTTTGAGGGGGTGGCTAGGTAGCACAGTGAATAGAGCACCGGCCCTGGAGTCAGGAGAACCTGAGTTCAAATGCAGCCTCAGACATTTAACACAAAAACCTGGCCGTGTGACCTTGGGCAAGTCACTTAACCCCGAATGGCCCTCCAAAAAAAAAAAAAAGAAAATAGATTGCAACAACCAGAGGGCAAAAATGGGTAGGAGACATCCTAGGTCCTTAATACTAAACAGACTTTCCATGCCCCAGAGTAAATGGTGATGAGTGGTGAAGACTCCAATTTACTTGTATTTACCTGTGTTTGTATCAAGCCCCTTTTCTTTTGCCCTTGCACCCCAGTGATTTAATCTTGCCTCTTGTAGCTCTAGCCCTGCTTTCCCTTGCCAACTATTTATCATTTCTGTTCTCAATCTCACCACCTATAAACCCTCTGAACAAGAAACCCTCAGTATACCATGACCTTTATGGTTCTTCATTACAATAAATTGCCTGCCACCAGCATCAGAGGGACCTAGTATGAAACACCATCTCATTAAGCTGGGAATCCTTATTAATCACTTTGTGCTTTTGATTGACTGACTCTTTCAATGTTATTTCTTTCTTCACTACTGTCCACCACTGGGCTCTCTCTGTGTTTTATTCTTCCCAGTGCTAGGGAAAAGGAAAGGAGGGGATAAGAAAGGTCCCCCTGGTTCTGCCTTTCTTACTCTTAATCTAGTCCAAGAACTCAAGAAATTTACATAATTTGTCGTATATTTGAAAGGTATAACAAGTTGCACATAGCAGATTTGCAGTTTCATGTGTAATCATTTTTATTGTACTATATTAATGAAATGCTTGTTTTATGCAATAAATGAAAAGAAAAATACTTAAGAAGAAAAAAAAATTACCAAGAACCAAACTGAAAAGGAAACGTAGACCCTGCATGTGCATCTAAAACAGTGGCTATGCAGGTTCTGTTCAGCTGAGCCCAGCAGGATTTTCTCATCCTTTACCTTCCCCTTTTGGTTTGCCCTGAATGCATCTCTTTGGGATGGTCTGACTTTCATTAGGGGAACTAGGCTTCCCAGATGATGCTTTGATTCCACCCTATTCAGATCCCTGAGGAACAATTCTAACCTAGTTTGATCCAGTAGTCCTATCCTTGTTCCCTCTTCCAGAAAATATATCCTTTACCACCTTTACAAAGTACAGGAAAAATACAAGTACCTCAAGTCAAGATCAAAGTCTAGTCAAAAATCCAGAGTTTCTGTCCGGTTGAGTATCATAGGAAGAACAGTCAATGGAGGCCAAGTGCCTCATTCACAGAGGATGTTTCATCATGAGTATAGCTTTCACAGAATCACAGAACCTCAGCTTTGGAAAAGGGCCCCAGAGGCACTGAGTCCAAGTCAGAGCTGAACTGAATCCCCTGGCCTCTAACAGCCCCAACAAGTAGCAATCATTCAGCCTCTTCCTGAAGACCTCTAGGAAGAGAGAAGCCACAGTCTCTCCAGGCAATCCATTCTATTTTTGGACAGTTCAGATTGTTAGGAGGTTTTCCCTTGCCTCAAGCTTACATTTCCCTCTAAAGCTTCTACTCATTGCTTCTGGTTCTGCCCTTTGGAGCCAAATCACTTCTAGACAACACCCTTCAAATACTTGGAGGCAAGAATTACGTCCCTCCCGAAGTCTTTTCTTTGGGTTAAATCAGGAATTGTGATTTCATTGGTTTAGAGAATTCCCATATAAGGAAACTCTTATCAATACAGCTAAGCACCTCACCCAGCGTGAAATCTAATTCCTTCACTGTCCTGGATACTCTCCAACTTATCAACATTCTTCTCTAAAATATGGGGCCAGAACTGAGGGCAGCACTCTGGATAAGCCTGACTAGGGCAGAGTGGGGTGGCGCTCCCTTCCCCTAGCCCTGGATCCCAGTCCTCTAGTAGGCTAGTAGGATACTAGCCTTCTTGGCTTCTGTATTGCCACACTGGCATACTGAGCTAGTGGCCCACTGTTGTGTTCATGGATTCAGGTCTTGGGATTTCTAAAGTCTTCTAGCCTAACCCTTCATTTTACAAATGAGGAAACAGAGACCCAGAAAGACTAAGTGACTATCCTGTGACCCCAGGATGAGTAAATGGCTATTCTGAACACAGATCTACTGACCATAAGTCAACTGCTTTCCCCAGGGCACCATGGGGCATATTGAATCAGCAGCAATGGTCAGGGATCCAGGCATGCAGAGGAAAGATACAAGGAGACAGGTGCACAAGGCAGAGGGGGATTCAGTAGATAGAACACTGGGTTTAAAGTCAGGAAAATATGAGTTCAAATCTGGCCTCAGACCCCTACTAGCTGTGTGACCCTGGGCAAGTCATTTACCCTTTATTTGCCTCAGTTTCCTCACCTGTAAAATGGGGATAGTAATAGCACCTACTTTCCAGGATTGTTGGGAGCATCAAGTGAGATAACATTCATCAAGTGCTCAGCACAGTACCTGGTACATAACAGGGTCTATACAAATGCTAGCTATCACTGTCACCATCATCATCATCATCATCAACCACAAGGACCAGAAGAGTATGAGAGGGAGGAAGGGAGTGAGAGGAGGGAGAGAGCAAGCTTCAAAAATGGCTAGACTCCAACATAAGGAGGAATGGGTAGCCATGGTCAGAATAGAAATCCCAGCAAAACTTGCATAATGCTGAATTCAGGAACAACTGACTTAAAGCTTCACAGAATCCCCAGATTTCAGAGTTAGAAGGGATCTCAGCCACCATCTAATCTGACTCATACACAAAAGGAATCCCCGGTATAACACTTCCTCCAATTAACCAGCCAGGGTCTCCTTGAAGACTTCCAAGAACTTACTATGTCTTGACAGGCAATTCCTTTGGGATATTGCTTTTTTTTTAATTGATTTGTTTATTTACTTTTAGTTTACAAGACTCAGTCCCACAATCCCTTGAGTTTCAAATTTTCTCCCCTCCCTCTCCACCACCCCCCACATGGCAGCATGCAATCAAGTATAGGATCTGCAAATACTTTCACACTGGATATTAGTCTGGTTGTATAGAAGGGTTGTAACCAATGGAGTGATCAATGGGAATAAAGAAAGAAAACCAAACATGGAAAAGAACGGGAGCATATATTGCTTCAGTCTCCATTTAAACTCTGTTCTTTCTAGATCTTTCTCTGAATGTAGATCTCTCTTTCCATCCTGAGTCTTTTAGAGTTGTCTTATAGCTGTGCGTTGCTGAGAAGAGTCCAGTTTATCAAAGTTGGTCGTCACACATACGATATGTCTGTGATTGTGTACAAATTTCTCCTGGTTCTGCTCTACTCACTTAGCATCAGTTTGTATAAGCCTCTCCAGGTGAATATGAAGACTGTCTCCTCCCCATTTCTTATAGCACAATAGTATTCCATTACATTCCTATACCACAACTTATTTAGCCATTCCCCAATTGATGAGCATCCCTTGGGATATTTCTAACTGTTAAGAAGTTTCCCCCGACATCCAGTTGAAATGTGCCTCTTTGTAGCATTTCCCCACTGCTCCTGGTTCAGCCCTCTGGGGTCATATGGCCCAGGTTTACTGTCCCACCACATGACAGCCCTTCAAAGACTGGAAGACATCTATCATGTACCCTCCTTTCCAGGCTAATCACCAGTTTTGTCAACTGATCCTTGAATGTCATGTTGCTAAGACACTCAAACAGTCAGTGAACAAGCATTTATTAAGCTCTTACACAGGCACTGGGCTAAGCACCAACCTAGATGACCCTTCCCTGGATGAACACACTCCAGTTTAAGATGTGGACTCCCTCTTCCATGGTCAGTGAGGTCCCACCTAGCCAGGAAATCCTCATCCTAATTCCCAAAGGTTGAAAAGACCACAAGCCAGAGGAAGCCTCTGATGAGCATCCTCCTCCCTGAAGGAAAGGGATAGCTCTGAATCGGTGGCTAATGGCTAAGGCTTACAGGCAAGGATGATTTGTGATTCTTACAGTGAGTTTGTGATACTCTTCATTATGTCTGTTTATAGGACAATGGATCATGAGAGCTATAAAAACACCATCTGCCAGCTCCTTTTCCAAGAACAGGGTGGTTGCAGCTCAAGGCACCAAGGAGCTTGAGCCATGGGGTGCCACAGTCTCAAGATACCTCAAATTGAACTCAAGAGCCCCTCCTGGGAGACTGGGGCCAAAGCCAGCATGCAAAGCTTCCTATACTTTGAGAAGCTTGGCTTTCCCTTCTGCTTTGAATGCCCTTCAGAATCTGGCTTCATGCTATCCCCCCAACCCTAACCACACACGCTTCTTTCAACCAGGCCAGTTTCCTTACTATCCTTAAACATGCTATGTTCATCCCATTTCCACTATATATAATAACTGGCACAATGGATCAGTGTTGGACTTGAAGTAAGGAAGACCTGAGTTTGAATCCTACCTCAGACATTTTACTAATTGTGTGATTCTGGGCAAGTTAGATAACAACAATAATTAATGATGATAATAACTGCAACCAGCATTTACATATCACTTTTGTTTGTAGAGCACTTTACTATAGGATCTCATTTGAGTCTCACCAGCCCTTGGGAAGTAGATGCTGTTGTTACTCTCATTTTACAGATAAGGAAACTGAGGCTAGTAAAGAAAGCTAGTAAAATGGACAGGGGTAGGGACAAGAACTATTATTGCATTGGTTTAGAAAATTGTGACATAAGGAAACTCCCCCTATAGATACAGATAGTCACCTTCTCAGCAATTTAGTCTTAGAGAGCTCCCTAGAATGCTGAGAGACTATATTAGACCATACAATGGGGTTCATCTCCCTGTTTCCCTGTCTTAGCTCCCAGGAGGCCTTAGAGTTGTCTAACCAATATATCCAACATCAAAAAACTCCTCCTCACCTCTTTTCTCAATAGACCACAATGGCATCCAAGAGATGATGATATAGATGACGAAGGATATTGACATCATGCCATAAGACAACCTGGAGAAGAGAAACTTAGAACATTAATGTAAAAACTGCCTTCAAGTATTTGATGAGCAGTCATGGGGAAGGGGATTAAACTTGATCTGCTTTGTTCCAGAGGAGACTAAACATTTTGTGGGGTGAGAAAGAGCAGAGGTGACAGGAAGAGGGGAAGAGGCAAACTTCTGGTTGGAACTTTCAGGCTCCAAGTCAACATTTATCAAAGGCAGTCACCTCCATTCTAAGGCTGTCCCTCTATCCATTATATCACACTGCTCTTAGGACACAGTAGGCATCTAATATTTGTTTAACTGAATCGAACTGAAATTGCAGAAGGTCAAATTTAAGTATATTGTGCAGGAAAACTTCCTAAGTGAAATGAACTGTGTTGAGGAAATAGTGGTAGTGAGTGCCCTGTTCCTGGTTGTCCTCAAGTCCTCTAAGATGATCTGGATGATCTTCCATCCCTTGTGTTGGAGAGCAGATTTCTTTCCAGGTATGAATTAGATTTGATGGCCTCTGGGGTTTCTCCCAACTCTGAGATGCTGTGACTCTAGAATGTTATTCCTTCTCCAGGGAGGTAACCACGCCAAGAAATGACAAGACAGGCAAACAGGTGATAAGGTTGTCTCTTCCTCAATGGGTATCCTCACTAACTCAGAGTATACCCAACCTATTGAGTCTGACTATCACTGCCTGGGGGCTTCCATTAATCCATAAAAGCAGACCCATCCCTAAATGCCCATGTTTCCAGAATGTAAACTGCTCGGTTGATACTGCAATGAAATGAAATTGCAATTGATTTCCCCTTTTACAGTGTCATAGTGTATCCGTGACACTGTAAACGGAAAGGCCCACACAGCTTAACTCTGGTGGTTAGACTTGGAAAGAAGGATCCAAAGCATGCACTTGTTTTCCAGGCTGCTTATGTTATCAGGAATAAAAAGCATCATGTCCACATGGGAGCTAATGAAAGCCCAGGCACTATTCCCTTAGAAAATCTATTCAGTCATTCACTAGGAAATCTACTTACCTCTGTCTAGTATGCTAAAGGCTGGAGGCTTCCCAGAAGCAGAAAAATGAGTAAGATGATGTTTCCCAAGGCACTGGTGGCCAGAGGATTCAAGGGTTTAAGAAACACAAGGAGTGGATCGATTTTTGAGGGGAACTTCTGCTTTCTGAGTCTCCTAAAGAAGAAAGTTGATGATACAAAGAAGACTTCCCCATAATTAGAAACAGGAAAGTGGAGATAGGTGATAGATAGATAGATAGATAGATAGATAGATAGATAGATAGATATAGAGATAGACAGACAGATAGATAGATAGATAGACAGATAGATAGATGATAGATAGATAGATAATAGATAGACAGACAGATAGATATACAGATACATAGCTAGACAATAGATAGACAGATAGATAGATAATAGATAGATAGATAGATAGATAGATAGATAGAT
>CM053589.1:178111573-178146593 GCA_028646515.1 Pseudochirops corinnae | reverse complement strand
AGAGGAAAGAAAGAAAGAAAGAAAGAAAGAAAGAAAGAAAGAAAGAAAGAAAGAAAGAAAGAAAGGAAGGAAGGAAGGAAGGAAGGAAGGAAGGAAGAAAGAAAGAAAGAAAGATGGAAGTAATGGATTTCACAATTTCATATAAAACCTTCCTTTGCTATTCTCGTACGTGGAACTGCTCATATTCATTGGTGTTTGTCAAGTACAACATGAAAAAATATTTAAAATGTAAATAATATTATAATATATATTATATATAATACAACACATTATAATATAATAATAATATAAATAAATCATGCTGTTCTCTGCCCTGATCAGCTGACAACTTGAATGTTGTGCTTGGTGTCAGGAGGAGGAGTCGTCACCAATACAGGGCAACTGAGGTTTTACTCAAAAGCATCAAGATGTGTGTGTTGAAGGAAGAGGGGAGTGCAGGAAGGATTTCTTCCTCCCTAGGAGACATGATTCTTCCACATATTAGACCACAGTCCTTACGTCTTTCTGAATTGTCCATTGTTGACAGTCACCTTTGCCCACAGGACATCACCAGGCTATTGTCAATAACTATCGCTGTTATTCACAACAGCTCCCTCTCTACAACACCCCCCGAGAGTTTGATCATGAAAGAATTATTTTTAACATCTTACAGATGAAGAAACTCAAAGAGGAAGGATGACTTGTCCATAGTCTCAAGGCTCAAGGTATGAGTTGGAAGCCAAACATCCTAACTCCAAATCAATTTCTTTCTCAACTATATTAGCTATTCTCAACTAGAAGATTCCTTTCCGATCAACCAACCAAAAATCAATCCCCAATCAGTCACTATTTATTAAGTACCTTCTACGGATGTGTCAGGCACTGGGCTTGGTGCTAGGGATACAAAGAAAGAATGAAACAATTTTTCTTCTCGAGGGGTTTACATTCTATCAAGGGAAATAAGTACATAAATACATAGAGGATAAACATTAAGTAGAATAAATAAAAATAAATACAAGGTCATTTGGGAGGAGGGGCACTAGCATTTAGGGGAACTGGGAAAGGTTTCACACAGAAGGTGCTGATTAACAGCCCTATAAGACATGACCTTGCCTTTACTGTTGGTACAGACGATAAATTTCATTAACTGGCTATGAAATGTATGTGTGGGACTGGGCTATGAGGCTATGAAAGGTTTTGGATGGATACTGCTGTGGGATGGGCAGGCTAGAGGCTAGAAAATGACTCATCAATTTGGGAGTAGGGAAGTGGGTGGAGTGGACAGTTAGCCTGTCTGCTAGAAGAGTGAAATGCTTAATTGGATTCAGATGGTGTCAACCTTGCAAATGGGCTGAAGAAAAATGATGCCCAGGAAAACCAGATTTTAGTGAGAAGAGAAAGAAAGGGGTGGACTTGGAAATGGTAGAGAAGGGTGAGTGGGTTTCAGGGCAATTACTGCATTACTTGGGTCACTTCCCATAGAGAGGCTCAGCCTCCATGCTAATAATTTCATACAATCATAGACTTGGGAACTTACGGGTCCTTGGACACCTGGAAGGGACCTTAGGAGTCATTCTCATTTTATGGGTGAGGAAACTGAGGCCCAGAGAAGTGACTTTTCCAAGATCACACATAGCAAAATTATCTGACTCCAGATCCTGCACACACTCTCTGCAGAATCACTCAAAAACAGCTGACAGTTATATTTCCTTTGTACTTTATAGAGCACTTTATGTAGACTTTCTTCTCCAATTTTAATCCTCCACTTACTGGTGGCTGCCCTCTTTTCCCTCCAAATGACTTTGAATTTATTTTGTTGTTATATGTGTACATACACACATAGGCATTTATTTACATATATGCATGTATATACATATGTAAGCTATATCTACATATATTATATCTATTATAAATCTTTATCTTGTTGTTGTTCAGTGGGTTTCAGTTGTGTCTGACTCTTCATGACCCCTTTGGTGTTTTCTTAGCAGAGATACTGGAGTGGTTTGCCATTTCCTTCTCCAGCTCATTTTATAGATGGGGAAAGTGAGGCAAACAGAGTTAAGTGACTTACCCAGGGTCACACAGCTAGTAAGTGTCTGAGGCCAAACTTGAAATAAGAAAGATGAATTTTCTTAAGTCTAAGCCCAGCACTCTCTCTACTGTGCCACCTAACTGCCCCATAAATCTTTCTATATACATATATCTTTGTACATACATATATTGTGTAATATATATGTGTGTGTGTATATACATACATACCATACATGCACATAGACACACACACACACACACATTGGAGCCAGCTTGCCACAGCTGATTGTGGAAAAGTGTTTATATCTCATAAATTGTCAACTGCTATAAATCAGGACCTAATTGTTTTGTTGATAATCTAGACGAGAAAGTGATGAGGAAATGTCAGGACAAGTACATAATGCATACATTTTTTTCAGTGTCAATTGTTAAATATTTACTTTTTATTATACAGAAGTAGAAACTGAGGCACAGATACATTATGTGACCTGTTCAGGGTCACAAAGCTAAAAAGTATCTGAGGCAAGATTTGAAGCCTGGTCATCTGGACTGTATGTCTTTTATCTAGCCCACAGGAGATGCATAATAAATACTTGCTGAATGAAGACATGATACACACATTAAAAAATACCTCTGAAAATGGTAGCTAAAGTAGTGGAATCTTATTCTGTAGGTGAGACACATGGCTATTGAGTGATCCAGCTGGGCCTGAACAACAGATCTGAGTCCAAATCCACTATTTTGAGTGCTACACAAGAAAGGGGTCTCCTTTGCCCAGGAAGCTGTGCCCAATACCTCAGGGAAAATGAGAGCTCTCTGGGGATATACCGACACACGCTAAGAGTTACTTTGTATGATAAACTTTCTCTGAAGTCCTGGGCAATCCCCTTCCTCCTCCTTCTCATGACTTTCTTTCTCAGGTGAAATTAAAGGAAAAGGAAAGATATGTGCCCATACCTCAGCTAGGTAAATCTGGCACCAAGGTGGCACAAAGGACAGAGAGCTAGACATGGAGTCAGGAAATTCCAATACTACCCTAGCCACTTACTAACTGTGGGTCCTTGGGAGAGTCACTTGATGTAATTTCAGTTTCTTCATTCAAAACCATTCCAATCATCATTCCTAGTGCTTACTATATTGCCTTGCACACAGTAGGGACATAATAAATGCTAGCTATCTGACCCATCCACAAAAGGATGATAACACAAACTCTTCCTTTGTAGGGTTGTCATGATGTTCAAATGAGCTCGTGCTGGGTGTCCCAAAAGTTACAGGGCAATTTTAAGATTTAACAGCTTAAGACTGCACTGAGATTTTGGGGACACCGTTAGTTATTTTTGCTGTCATTATTATTATCTGAAAGTGGGGCTTGGAGGCTCTTCAAGGATTATCAGTCGCAGTAAAGAGGAGGCTGAGAGTCATCTACAAGGGCTGGCATTTTCCTAAGGATATGTCTCTGTAACATTGTACCCAGAGAGGAAGAAGTGACCTGACCTCCCCCCTTCCCCCGGCAGCCCTCAATGGCAGAGCTTCATCAATGGAATTCACTTGTCTGCGAAACAGCTCTTGTCTGATCTCTGACCCTGGTCTGGCTTCTGCTTTACCCCTGTTCCAGCCCTGGGCCTCCCAAGAGCTGCTCCTACTCTCTCCATGCACTTGGCCTCTGTCTGTTTAATGACCTGTTTCACTCCAGTCGCTTCCTCCATCCTGGCCCCAGCTTGGACTCCTGGTCCACCTGCTCAGGCACAGCTGGCTGACCAGATGTTCTTCCCACTCACCTCATCCCTCTCTTGGTCTGGATTTCTTGATTCTGATTTTCTACTACCAATAACCTAGAAAATCCATCACCTGCTCCAGCCACTGTTCAGGATCATCAAGGACCAAACATCACTCTCTACCTGCTGATCTAGTTCTGGGTCATTGGGCTGCCTTTTCTATCAATCAGCTGAACCCCTGTCAGGTCAGAAGTGTATGCTATGGAGGAATAGGTGAGGTGAGTGGAAGCTGGGGGAGGGAGTATAAAGGAAGCTCAGGGCCATGCTGTATGTGACCCTCTCCTCCTTGAGGGTCTATGAAAAATGCAGCTTCCTGGGAAACAAGGGATCTGTGACCCAGGAATCTAATTTGTAGGTCAAATCAACAAATAGTTAGTAAATATTTACTTATACTAACGTGCTAGGCACTGAAGATAAACAAAATTGAAAGATTGGTCTCCCATTCTTGATATCCAAGGTCACATGGGATCTGGAACTGGAAAAAACCTTAGAGATCATCTTGTGAGACCTCTGCATTTTATAGATGACAAACTGAGGCCCAAAGAGGTCACACAGTTAGAAAAGCACAGAGATGGGAGTCCTTTGATTCCAGACCTAGTGATCTCTCCCCTCCACCATGGCTGTCCCTCTGCTTCCCATGAGCCTATAAATAGAATGGAAAATCATAGAATCAAAGATTTAGAGCAAGAAAGAATGGGAAGCATGATCTAATTCAATCCCCTCCCTTTACGGATGAGAGAAGGGAGGCCCAGAATGGTTGAGTGACTTGGTCAAAGTCATATAAGAAATAATTAATGGCCGAGGCAGAATTCAGACCCAGATTCTCTGGGACTAGCAATCTTTCCACTGCCCCATGATGCCAAACAAAAGAGAATGAATGAGTAATGAGGGTGGCTGCCTGCCTGAAGGCAAGGGCTGACTAGGGCTGGATTACCCATAACCTCCCTTTAATTGTGTGGGTTAATCTATTCCATCAAAATTGCCCTAAAAATGAAAATAATTGCCTTTACAAGTTCTTATTCAACCAAAGCTGTACCAAAAGTAGCTTCAATAGGGAAGGAGAGCAACCAAGCATACATATTAACAACCCCAACATTTTTCTGACCAATGTTCTTCCAAATTCTTCCAACTCCTACTTCACCAAGGACACAAGCATCGTCTGGGCCTGGGCATTCTCCTCATCCCATCTCTACATCTGGCCTGAATGTCTAAGGATGGGGCAGCTTCCTCCTCTGCCTGGCCCTGCTCCCCAGCCTTTCCCCTAACTTTAGCTTTGGATCAGTGTCCTTGAAGTCTCCAGACCCTTTCTACAGGGCTCTGTCCCTCTTTACCACCTGAAGACCTCTTTTATACCACCTGCCCCATGCTCACAAGTTTCTAATTTTAGCTCTGCCTCCCCTTCCCCCAAGCACAGACAGGCCAGTGGCAGGTGGGGGAAGGAAGATAGCCAATGGTGAAGTTTATTGGAAGTGGTCAGGCCATGGAACTATCCTTACCTCAATGTCAACATCAGTGTGTCCCCTTCTTCTCCTCCCCCCACCAGAAGGCAAGGACATTACCTATTCTCTGGAACTCCTTGACACTTTCAAGTAATGAATCAAGGAAAGCCAATGTGGCAAAGCCTGCCAGTGCCATATACTAGAAATTGTGCCACACTGGAAGCCCCAGCTCTGTCACTTGCTAGATATGTGACCTTGGGCACATCATTTTATTTCTCTGAGACTTGTTTTTCTCTTCTGTAAAATGAAAGGGATTGGAATATATGGTCCCTAAGGCCCCTTCCAACTCTAACTATTTACCTGATTGGCATGAATGGAAAACGAACTGTATTCTCTAAAGTCGAGAGTCACCTGGGGATGCTGGATAAAGTCAAGAGTTATCTGGGGATCGTGGATAAAGTCAGAAATCATGATGATACTGAATAAAATAAGTAGTCACTTGGGGATGCTGAATAAAGAAAGAAATCATCTGGGGATCCTGGATAAAGTTAGTAATCACTTGGGGATGCTGGATAAAGTCAAGAGTTCTCTGGGAATACTGGATAAAGTTAGTAGTCATTTGTGGATGTGGAATAAGGTCAAGAGTTATCTAGGGAGGCTGGATAAAGGCAGGTATTATACTGAGATCATAGATAAAGGCAACAGTCACTTGGGGATGCTGCGTAAAGCCAAAAATCACCTGGAGATCCTGGACAAAGTCAGGAATCACATTGGGACCCTATATTAGTCACTTGGGAATATTGGCTAAAACCAGGAGTCCCTTGGGGATGCCGGTGTATCAAGAGTTATCTAGATATGCTGGGAAAAAGCAAGAACCATCTGAGAATCCTAGACTTCCAAAGACAAGAAAGTGCTTCAGGGACTCCATAAATGACAGTAACTGGAATTTGCATTGTGTTTCATGATTTACAAAGCACTTTCTAGGGAAAAAAAAGCTAAGATTTCTATTCACTGTCTTACTTGATCCTCAAGTAAGGAGATAACTAGTAAGGATATTGTCAGCCTTCATTTTAGAGATGAGGACACTAGAGCGCCATGATGGTTACAAGACTGACTCAGGATCCCCCAGCCAGAAAGTGGCAGAGCTGGAATCTTGACGCTCAAATCGGTGCCCCTCCCCACTTCTCGATAGCTCCCACAGTGGCTACTCTGGAAGTTCCAAACTTCCTTCTAACAGCAAAGACAAGAGTCAGTAGAAAAGTAATTGGCTGATAAGAACCATAATGATTTAGATGCTCTAGCCTAGATTTCTTTAACTGATATTGATTAAATAGGATGGCTTCCCCACACGAGGAACCTGATTTTGTGTGGTTCAAAATGTGCTCAGACAACTTGCCATTATGCTAAGCGGTACAATATTGCCCCGGTTGCATCTCACTTTCATCATAAATCATCTCTGGCAGAACCCAAGCGAGACGGCGCCTTAAATACACACATTTAGCATGGAGGGTGGGCAGAGGGGTGGGAGGCTGTTTAGTGAGAACGGTACATGGATTTCTTCTCCCTTCCAGGCCCCACTTCCCCTCTTGTATCTCGGAGCCAGGATGATGGGCATTCCCAGAAGCAGTACTGACGTGCTTCATTTCAAGAAGCTTATTTCCAGGAGCCAGTGCCAGATAACACTTGAATATCCTCAGAGATGTAAATTATGTGGGTTGAACTAATGAGCTATATATGTATCTTTCATCCCCTAATTAACTGTGGTTTAATGAATTTCTCAATACATTGCTGCTGGAATAGCCTCCCAGCTCCAAAGACTTTTTTCCTTTCCGTTTCAGGTAAATATTTAAACACCCCAAATTAAAGAGAGCACAAGGGCCCAAAATTGGAGTCTTGGTTCTCTCCAACATAATTAGGCCCCTGTCTCATTGATTCAATGTTTTCTTTCTTTTTTTTTTTTAATTCTCCTCTCAAGGCAGCATTGGAGGGGAATCCCAGGAGCTGTAGCCCCTAGGCCCGACTCATGATCTGCCAAGAGCTCAGGTGATTCCAGGTTACTCCCTCTGTCCTTCAGCAACCATCCCAGCTTTTCTGCAGAACTTTGTCCAGATGGAGAAGGGAAATCATGACCTCCTTCCTCCCTCGAACAACAGTGACCATCTCACCAACCATGCCCCAGAAAACATGAGAGAAAAGTGCCATTGACAGTTATCTGCCCCCTATTGATGGCTTCAAGACTCAGGAAAACAGAAGAGTATCGATCCCACCACCACCCAAGAATCTTTCCCATGAGTCTGAACTCAGCCTTGTCTCTTCCATCCAGGAACATGGCCAACACATCTTCCCATCTAGGTAGTCAACTAATTGCATTAAGGTGTTAATGACTGATAATTCCAGGAATTATTCCTCCCCTGAGGATTTTTGTTTTAATAAGAGAAACTGCACGATGGAAAAGCTATCAAGACCTCCAGGAATAAATCCCTGATGTTGGAATTCCAGGCATTGTGTTTGTCTAGACCTTACTGTGTGCAGGGATGAAAAACAGCAGAGATGCTGGTGCAAAGTGATAGCTCCTACATATATAAGATCAGGGAGACAAAAAGCTAGGCGTGCCGATTAGCCCTGCTATTAGCTATATGTTTGATGTCTCAGCTGGTTTCCTCATTTTCTGCTCTCTGGATGCCCCAAAAATAAATGCTGACACATCTCATATCCCCATTACAACTACTTCTCGTCTATCTGGACTTCTTTGTTAATAATCACAGTGTGTCACAATGAATAGAGAAACCTCCTGGGACAAAGGAAGATCTGGATTCGAGTCCCAACTTTGACTTAGTCTCTTAATCTTAATCTAAAACATAATTGTGTCAGATTCTAATTGAATAGCAAGTGGCATCTATATTGGTAGAGGGAGTTTCCTCACTGGGACCTCTTTGATTTCTGATGACCTCTGAGGTTCCCTCCTGTTCTGAAGACTATAATCCTACTGGATGCTCCACACAGACCCTGGCAGGCCCTCCTCTGGTCACAACTGTGGGCTGATGGGAAGAAAACCATTTAAGAGAGAGATGGGGAAGAAAGAGAAATGCCAGGAGACCTCTCTGGCTCTACAATTCTATGATTCTATGATTGAACACAGTTCACAGCTAAAAAGGCCATGTGGGGTTAATGCATTTGACCGGAGAGCACAATTCAAATCTGAAAACTCAGAGCAGAGGTTGTTAGGACTTCTGCTGAGAGTCTGTATTTTCAATCCTTTCTCTCCTTTTTTTTTTAAATGCTAGCTCTTTCCTGTTTCAGCTTAGGGCTAGGTCTGGCAATAAGACTGTGGGAGGGAAGGGGAGAGAAGAAAAGAGTACCCTTCCCATCCCCACCTCCCGCCACCACCTGGCTAGACTTCCGTTCACATTGCTTCTTCCTTCTTCTCATTAGCTATGCAGTTCCCCTCCAATGCTAAGACATCTCTGAAATTGAGGACTATGTGAGAAAAGCAGATTAGCTTCCCTTCTTTTCACCCTCACTCCCCCTCTGCTGCCTTCCCTAACTCTAGCGACTCTATCCAGGGAAAGGGGTGTTTGACATTTGAGTTAAACACCAGGAAAAAGGTCTTAGTATCTGACACCCATTAACAGAAAGAACTACTTGACATCTAAGGTTGCCAGCCAATTAGCATTCAGCACCAACCCTGCAAACTCAACACATCCAAAACCAAACTTGAGTTACAGAACTTTGGAGCTAAGAAGACGTTCAAAGACGGGCTCTCTTACTTTGAAGATAAGAAGGCTGAAACCCAGAGAAGTCAAGGGACTTGGCCAGGCTCACACAGTCAATTGATTCAAAGTTAGACCCATTCAATCAACTATAGAATTATAGACCTAGAGCTGGAGGAGACACTCAGAGGACATCTTCTCCAAGTTCTTCATTTGACAGATGAGGAAATCCAACAAGAATCTATCATTAAGCACCCACTGTATCCCAGGCATGGTAGTAGCTCAAGTATATACAAGAACCTCAAGCTTCTCACTTCTCACACAGTCTTTTTTTCTCCTACAAAATGTCTCCCTCAGGGTTCAACATCCCTCTTTTGTCCCAAACTCAGCTCCCCTATAAAATGTCATTGTAAGACATACAGCTTCAAAATGTAGGAAGTCTTCCCTTTCCATCATCCACAATTAAGCTGTTCTCAAGTCTTGTTAATTCTTCCTTTAATAAATGCCTTTCTCTCTATCCATTCCCTCTTCCATCACCAAGTTCAAGCACTCATCTAATTCCTGAAAGATTTTCATGGCCATTTAGTTGGTCTCTGAGTATCCAACGTCACTCTGATCCAACTTATACTGCCTACCATTTCCAGGCTAATATGAGAAGCATTATGGCTCAGTGGAAAGAGCCTAACTCCGGAGTCAGAAAAATTAGGCTCAAATTCCACCTTTGCCATTTACTATCTATGTGACCTTGGGTAAGCCATTTAACAATCCCCTTACCCCGGCCTCAGTTTCCTTATTTTTGAAATGAGGGCATTTGTCTAGATGGCCTCTGAGAGTCCTTCTAGTTCAAGATCTATGATATTTTAATATTGTTTTATTATATAAAGCTTTATTTTCTATGACATACTAAAGTAAAATGGCTTTATTATAACCTATAATGGTCCCCTATTACCTATCACCTTGATTCTAAACCTGGCATCCAAAACCCTCTACTGTCTGGTAATGCTTTATCTCTCACAAATCTCCAACCTGCAAACTCTGTACCAGCCAGACCTTTTCTTTATCTTGCTGTTCCCATCAAAAGCTATTTTACCTGCTACCTTATCTCAAAGCTTTTGTTTATACTTTGTTTTTCTTCCCCCAACCTATCATGGTTGGCCTCTGCCTTGCAGAAGTGAACAGAGTGCTGAACGTGGAGTCGGAAAGACCTCAGTTCAAATCCTGCCTCTGACACTTGCTAATACTGTGACCAGGGGCAAGTTAGTAAACCTCTGAACCTCAGTTTCCTCACCTGTAAAGTGGAGACAATTATACAGTAATGCCTACCTCCCAAGGTTGTTGTGATGCTCCAACAGATGATATTTGCAAGGGACCTTGCAAAATTTAAAGTGCTATGTAAATGTAAGTCATTCTCATTATCCAAATCCTCCCCAGCCTATGTCCAGAGGAGTTCCAGTGGTTGCAAAGCATCATGGCAGAAACTTAATCAAGAGGAGACAGAAAACTGAATTGGACAAGAACCTCAATAAGGTTGAAGGAAAAGTGTCCATATTTTTCCACTAGTGTAATACGCAATCAAAAATCCATGTATGGGGAAGGAGGATACATGATTTTTTAAATAGTTATAATTATTGAAACAAATCTCCTAGCATGGCATCTGTGCTAATGAGTCACACAGCACAGGAGGTAGGTAAGTGGAGGGGGAGTGGCCCTGGGGTCCTACTATTTTCCATGTGCTGACTAATTAGATGAAATCATTTCCTGCTAACAATCCCAGGCAGGCACACTCCATGATCAGACAAATAACATTTGGTCCATGGGCTGCATGTTCAACTAGGGAATGAATGCTCTGATTGGAGGCAATGGCTTAGGACAGGAACAGTTGGGTTGGGAAATAGAAGCTCCAAAGGGACCCTAGAGGGCATTTAGTCTAACCTATACCTCTCCTCTAACCCATGGCCATCCTGGCTCTGTTTGAAGACTGCTAGTGAGAGGGCAGACCATCGCACTTTGGGGTAGCTGTCTATGATTGTTAACAAGTTTCTCCTTCTTCGCAGCTGAAATCCAGGGTCTGAAAACAGTTGATGTGCTCCCTTCCCCAGGGTATGGGTCATGAGTCACTGTTTCCCATGTAGAGGTAAAGAACCTTCAGCCTCAAGGTCACATGTGGCCTTGAGGCTGCAAGTTCCCCACCTCTGTCATAGAGCCTCTGGAATTTGATTCAACCACAGAGAAGTCTCCAATGATATTCTAATTGCATCCCACATTGGGACCAAGTGCAAGTCTATATAATGAATTCAGGTTCAAGTTTATATAATGCCCTGCTTCATCAATTTCTAACCTTGCTCCCTAGACTTTGAGTCCTGCTGTGTTGGTTCTAATCTGTTAATTCTATATCTCCTGGTTCTCACTTGCACTTGGTACATGAACTGTGCTTTTTAAAATCTAGATCAATGATTTCACTGACATAGGGAGCAAATGCCCTCAACTGAGACAGTTCCAAAATATTTTGAAATTTATAGTCTTTTTATTACATAAGATTTATTTTTTATTTGATTTTTAATCTGAACTTAAGAAATAAAACAAGAATTTCCATAACAAAGTCGAAAAGAATAAAGGATTACTGCACATAAAACTGCACATCTATTCTGTACCTGTTGCTTTTCCTTTTAAATGCATAATGAAGTTCTCATGGAACTTTCTTTTTCTCCCTCCCTCTCCCCTGCCATCTTATGGCTACCATTACACACAAATATGTACGAATATGTAAAACCATACTATACATACTTCTATTCATCAATTCTTTCTCTGGATGCAGATAGAATCTTCCTTCATAGGTACTTTGTAGTAAATGTGGGTATTTATAATTATCAAAATTACTTGGTAGATCAAAGTTTATTTTAAAACAATATTGCTGTTACTGTATACAATGTTCTCTTGGTTCTGCCCCTTTTGCTCTTTATTATTTCATGCAAGTATTTCTATGTTTTTTTCTAAAAACTTCAAACTCATGATTTCTTATAGCACAGTATGAAATTTATAGTCTTAGAGAATTGCTTGATGCACGAAAAAATTGAGTGACTTGCCTACAGTCACAGAATCAGTATATGTTTGAAATGAGTGTGGTCTGTAGGTCTTCTTGACTGCAAGAGGGGAGCTCCATCTTCCATGTCACACTACCTGTCGAGTCTGTCTGGTCCCTTGTTTTGGAATTTCATATCGAATGTTTGTGTGACAAAGTTCCCATCTTGGTGAACTGTCTCAAGTCTTAGGAGGTAGCATAGTCAAATTGGAATTACAGGTCTCACAGAACTAGACATGAGTTCTAGTACCTTGCACCTTCTTCAATGGGGCATGTCATTTCATCTGACTGGGCCTCAGTTTCCCCATCTGTAAAATGAAAGGGTTGAACTATATGATGACAAGGACCCTTCCACTGGTAATGTTTTATGATTGAGTGATTTTCCTCCCTGTCCGATGTGGACCATTTTATGGACTAGACTAGAACAAGAGTTCATAACCTTTTTATGACACAGATGCCTTTGGCAGTTTGGTGAAGCCTATTTTTACAAAATAATTGGCTTTCTGAAATTCATAATTTAAGGAAATTATTCAGGACAATGTTAGTGAAAATAAAGATATGTTCTTACCATTAAAATTCACAGAACCCTTGAGGATCCATGGACATCAAGCTAAAGACCACTAAACTAGAAGGACCAACTCCAAATTAGATCCAACAAAATCTAGATCTATGACCCTATGACCATGGAATGTTCCCTGTCAATCAATGAAAAAATATCTTTTAGTAAGTTGTCTACTATGTTCTAGGTACTGGTCTAGACACTGGAGATACAAAGACAAAAATGAACCTGTCTCTGTCCTCAAGAAGCTTATGTTTTCTATAATAAAAATCCTAAAGGAGCTCACATTCTCTATAACAGCAGTTCTCAACCTGTGGGTTGTGACCCCTTTGGGGGTCAAATGGGGTAGCCTAAGACAATCAGAAAACACATATTTCCTATGGTCTTAGGAACCAAGACACTGCTCCTCTATCCATCTCCAGGTGGGTCTGCCCACATGTAGATATGCCCACATACAAGTATTAAAGGGTTGCGGCATTAGGAAGGTTGAGAATCACTGCTCTATAATAAAAGTCCTTCAGTGAAGTCTTCCCCCAAAGCTTCACAGATGGTAACCTCGGACTTTTGACCTCAAGTTTTCTTTCCAAGGCTAAGGCAGAAGCATAAAAGCTCTAGTTGGTATCATCACACCGGTAGGTTTGCAGGAATAGGTCCAAAAATGCCTTTGTATATATGTTGTCTGAGTTCAGAAGGGCCCATCATCAGAATATTGGCCATTGGGTGATGAATTTGCGCAGCCATAAAAAGTCACGACAACTATCTATTAAGTCATGGAAAGCTTGTGATTTGCTCGAGTGGAGGGTGGATCCACGCCGATAAAGTCACAGATTCCTGAAGTATTCTAATAAAAAATTTCTATCTCTGTGTAGAGGAAAAGAGAACAAAGACCTTCCTGGTTCTTTTCCTCCATCATGAAGTAGCAGTTGTCTTTTAAGTTCCTTTGCCTCAAAAAAAAAACAAAACAACAACAACCACCCCTAGTCAGAACTCTCCCCCTTTTCAAACTCTCAAGCCATCCAACCAAAAAGAGAAATTCACAAAACCATTTAGAACTGTGGTTCCTAACTCATTCTGTGTTTGTCTTGGACCTTTCTGGCAACCTGTTGTCCCATTCTCAGAATAGTGTTTTTAAATGCATAAAAGAACATTTAAAGGATTGCAAAAGGAAAACCATTATATGAAATAAAGTTATCAAAGTATTTTTAAGCCAAGTTCATAGACCCCATATTAAGAACATAACCTTCCCTGGCACTTAGGAGAGTGCCAGGAACATGATTGGACTTAATAAATGCTTGTTGAATGATAAAAAAAGAATCATAACCTTACATGAAGAAAGAAATATTGTTAAAAGGTGTATGACTGACGCCTCCCGTTTTTCCCTGGTGAGTTCTGGGTATTTTTTCCACTTATCAATTCACAGTAGAATGATTGGTTTTTCTGGTTTCAGTTGAGACTGTGTTTTCAACATACTTACTGTAACAAAATTCTACTTCTATCAATTTAGATACCATAATAATCAATCAGCAAGCATTTGTTATCATAAAGTAGAGATAGAACAGTATAAGTTAGTTTGCTATAATGGAATTTCACTTAGAGAACCAGCAGCATCTCTAAGAAGATAACTTGTTTTTATAAGCTCAGGAAAACTTGGGGTTGGCCCAGAACAAGATGGCAATCTCCAACCTCCCTCCATCCACCGTGAAAGTGGTACCTTCTCTAGCTAGTTAGAACCTGATTTTCTCCTTTGAGCTAATGTGAAGCATCCCTCTTGGACCCCATTGGGCTAGCCAGCACCTCCTATTTGTCATGATAGAGACACTGTATCTAAAGATCCACTTTCTAGCTGATCTGCCCTTTGAGTGTTTTGCATTATAAAAAAATTTTTAATCCCTGTTGTATTCCTAGTGGCAGAGGGCACCATCAGCTCAGCTCAGACCGCCTTCCACTTGATACAGGCATTTTCTAAGCTACTTTGCTTGCATATTAAAATCCTTTCTAATATCCCTACAACCTGTTTTCCAAATCACTGGTTCCCATTTTTCATGCCTTTGACAATGAGAAGGCAGTCCCAATAATGCTGGCTTTCAGGCTGAAAAGAGCTTTCTAATTAAGCTTTTATCTACCATGTGTCACCTTCAAGCCACCACTTCCCCTCCTGGCCCTAGAGGAGAACAACATGGCTTCCACTGCAGAGAACTAGGCACCAAGCATCCCACCCTCACCTCTCTAGCCCCAAGTCCCTGTGTCTCTAGTGCTCCAGCTCTGTCACTCAAGAGGTAGTCTGAATTAAAAAGGCAGGCTTGATGAGAGTCCTTTGAAAGTCCTGGCCTATCTCTGGGCCACCTGACTGGTTTTCACTGCCCAGCCAGGGACCGCTGGTGTCAAGGCCCATCTGACCTTCAGGCAGGTATCTACAGTTGCCCCTCTGCTCTCAAAATGTTTCTACATGCCCACTATGTGCATGCAATCCTACCCCTGCAGATGCCTCTTTTGGGGCTGATTGCTCTACTCTCCAGACTCCTAGAGATGGAAAGTCATATGAGCAGTCTCTAGTTTCTCATTTTTAGCTCAAGCCCCATGGCCTACATGAGATCTAGCCCAATTCCTATAGGTTCTAGTGACCTCTTACCCCCAAAAATAACTTTCTGTTTGTTTTTGGAGGCATACACATTTGTATTTAATTATCTGTGTTCAAGCTTTTTATTTCCACTAAATGTAGACTCCTTGAGAGCAGGACTACCCTCTACCACTCACCCCTCCTGTTTTCCTTTCTTTCAATATCATAGGGAGAAGGGGCCCTGAACAAGTCTTTTTACCTTTTTTGGTTAATATTCTCATATCCCTCATAGTGTCCCCAGCTTCTTATATCATTTCTTTCTAATCCATTTCACAAATCTATTTAAAGTACCAACTATGTGCCAGATACTTTGCTGTGGTGATAGAATTTTAGATCCAGTGCTGAAAATGACCTCATAGGTCACTTAGTGTAACTCCCTTTCCTTAATAGATAAGGAAATTGAGGTCAGAGGGCAGCTAGGTGGTGTAGTGAATAGAGCACCAGCCCTGGAGTCAGGAGGACCTGAGTTCAAATCTGACCTCAGACACTTAACACAAAACTAGCCATGTGACCTTTGGCAAGTCACTTAACCCCAAATGTCCTGCCCTCCCCTCTCCAAAAACGAGAAAAAAAAAAAAAAGAAAATGAGGTCCAGTGAGGTTCAGTGTCTTACTTGTCCAAGTAGATGCATCAGGGGTGAGATTTGAACCCAGGGTCTCTAAATGCAGAACCAGGACTCTTTCCCCCATACCATGATGCATCCACTGCTCTGTGTTTGCCCTTGCAAGCCCAGTGCCTAACACAGTGCCTGGTGCTTGATAAATGCCAGTCCTATAAGAAGTCCACTGTATTTGGGGTCAGAGGACCTGACTCTGTCACAAACTGTCTGTGTGACTTTGAGCAACTCATTTAACTTCCCTAGTTATCAGTTTTCCCATCTGAAAAATGAGGGGATAGAAATAAATCATCTCCCAAGTCTCTTTGAGCCCTGAATGTATGTTTCTATGACCGCAGCACAGTGCCTGGCACACAAGGGACAACAAGAGGGAACTGAAAAGCTTAACTCATCCTAAGCCAGAAAAGTTAAGTGACTTAACCAGATGCCCTTCACCCTATTACATCAAAAAAGAAGAAAGTAAAGTTGCAAAGGCCGTCCCAAAAGCAAACCTCATCAACTTTCCAGGCCTGGTTAGTTTCATCAATACCGCCAAGATTGGCCATGTGTTACCTAGCCCAGGAACAGCACACGGTCCCTGCCTAATGGGCCTTTCAGCAAAAAGGATAACTAACCTGAAAGCCAAAGCCTTGTTTCTGTCAAAACCTGTCTATACCTGAGATGCCAAATAGAATTCCACATGAAGACTATCTGACTGTGACCATCCAAGAAACCATTCCAAATGCTCTACTGACCCCCAAGCCACCACCTGGGAATGAAATTATTTGGAATCAATGACCAAAGAGCCTTGATGCTGGAGGGGAGGGGAGAGGAGGATCTCCAGAACAGAGTAAACATTCATCCACCTGGAATGGCTTAGGCCCAGATGGCCTGTCTAGTATTCAAATTCAAGTTTTCAATTCATTTTCATTCACCTTCCTTCAGTTTGGGTTTTGGTGTTTGGTTGTTTTTTTTTTTTTTTTTTTGGAATGTTCTCTTTTATCGTCCATTGTATAAGTTTCTCTGTCAGAAGTCAGATCCAGTATCAGATGGCCCGGGCTTAAATCTTGGATCCAACATTTCCTACTTTGATGACCCTGGGTAGGTCACAACTTTTCCGGTTCTAAGAGTTGTCTTCTATAAAAATAAAGGAATTAAACTAGGTGACTTTCCAAGTGCCTTCATAGCTCTAGATCAATATTCCTGTAAGTAACCTTTCAAAAGACAAAATAGATAAAGGATCTAATTTCTTCTTTTTTATAGATAAAAGTTTCAAAATAAAAAAAAGCCAGCAGACTTCAGTCTTTTCTATATGGGAGGGAGGGAAGGAAATAGGGAGGTAAAGGGAGAGGGAGAGGGAGAGAGTGGGAGAAAGGGAGAGAGACAGAGAGAGAGAGGGAAAGAGAGAGACAGAGACAGAGAGACAGAGAGAGAGAGAGTGAGAGAGAAAGATAGACAGGTTGACTTTTAGCGAGCCCTGTCTGTCCAATGTTTGACAAGAGAATTCAACGAAAGATCTCAATTGCGTTAGAATCCCTTACCTATCACTGGTTTGGTAGCTGGCCCATACTACTCTATGCCACCTTCCATACTTAGTATCTATATATTTTATACATGCACACATATACATTTATATACATATGTATATATTCCAAAAGAGATATTTGTTAAAGTTTTATCTCATTATTTTTGAAACAATGATTAATTAGGTTCAACAAATATTTTTAATTAGATTATTTCATTTTCATAGAATCTAGGTAGAGTGCCTAAAGTGTCTTTTGCATAGTAAAGCCATTCTTACACTCTGAAACTGCAGTCTGAATTTTTAAAAAATATTTTAATAATTATATTTCAATATAATTAATTGGTTTCCTTTTTAATCCTAAGAACTTTATCTTATGCATTTAAAATATTATTCTGGCTTTTCCAGACTGCCAGAGGGGTACCTGAGACATACACATAAAAAGTTAAATACCTTTAGTCTAGATCAGTGGTTCTCAACCTTCTTAATACCACGATCCTTTAACAGTCATATGTGGGTGTGTCTGCATGTGGGCGGACCCTCCTGGAGACAGATAGAGGAGGTTCCTAAGATCATGGGAAATATGTGTTTTCTGATGGTCTTAGGAGACCCCTGTGACCCCTGTGAAAGTGTCATTCGACCCCAAAGGGGTCGTGACCCACAGGTTGAGAACCACTGGAGATGATAGATAGATAGATAGACAGACAGACAGACAGACAGACAGATAGATAGATAGATAGATAGATAGATAGATAGATAGATAGATAATGTACACACATTCACCATATAATCATAAATACACCGCAATATACATTCACCAGATATAGTATACTCATATACATGTATGCATATATTCAAATATGTATATACATACAGACAGACAAATAATTGTGCGATAGGTATGTGTGTGGGAGTAGGGTCTAAATTGATGACTTCTTTATGCTGAAAGTTCCCATCCAGGTAATTCCCTCCACCACCTCTTCTGTGGCAGAGTTGGAGAATGCTACCTAGGGCATTATGGAGGTAAATGACTTGCCCAGAGTCACAAGTCAGTATGAACAGATATAAGACTCCAAGACCAGCCCCCATCCACAAAGCTACATTGCCCCTCACATTCACATGCACATATATACTTGGGGAAATCTAGGTCATGTCACCAACTTAATTATATTGAAAATAGTCATAGCCCTGGGAATGTAAGCTCTGAGGCAAATACTGTCAGCCACCAAGTTGTATATCTCCAATAGATCATCAACTCTGTCCATGACCTAGAGCTCTGAAACAGTCCATGGCCCAATTTCCCAAGCAGTCAAGATTCACTGCAGTCCATCTAGCAGTTCTCCCATCTCTCGGGGCTGGGGCTGGGGCTGGACCCAGCAGAAATGAATTGGGTATCAAGGATCAGCAGATGGAAAACACTGAAAACCACACCCAAGGTTATAGTCTTATCACGGACAATCAAAAGGAGAAAAAAAAGTGTGTTCTTCTTCCTGGCCTTGCAATGTGGAATGTATTTTCCAATGACCATCTTCAAATGTAAAAGCCAAAGCAAGTCTGGAAGGCTGCCAGGGACCCTGAATCAAGAGGCTATTTTTCATTATCATTAAAAAGCATCAGTGAGGTACTGAAGAGTGAAAAATGAGAGCAAAACCAACCCTTCGCACCTGCCTTTAAATCTCACCCCCATCGAAGGTCTTATCTTAACAATATCACTCTGAGGCTCCTAGATTGTCAGAGATGGAAAAGAGCTTAGAGATAATGGAGTCCAACACCCTGATTTTACAGATGATCAAGTGAAGACCCAGAGAGGGAGACCGACTTTCCCACGATAGCACAGGTAGAGAAAGTAGAGGCAGAGTGGTGACTCAGACTCGGGTCTCTTGACACCCAAGCCAACGCTTGTTCTATACCAACCACAATACCCCTCAAGCTCCGGACATCTTGTGTTCCCAAATGAATTGGGGGCATTTCTGTAGGCTGCTCTGCCAATACGTGGGCTGAACTAAATGATTCTGATCCATTCCAGCTCTAAACCAAGGGTCCTGTGGTCCTGGGTCAAAAACCAAACTCAATATCTCACAGCCCAAAGGGGAGGGGCACCAGGAGAAGTGTGTTTATCACTGTCTACTTCATACTGTACTTGCCTGTGTAACCTAGCTTCAGACTGGCAGTGACAGGAGGTTGGGGACCAGGCCTTACTCATCTCCATATCTCACTGAATATGTCATTGGGCATTGTCAACCATGCATTAATAATACATTGCAGACAGTGTCATGGATTCTCATCCATAGGATGGAAATAATAACACCTATAGTACTACCTTGCAGGGCCTCCTCCTCGGTAGAGTAATGACTGCCTTTACCTTTCCCCCCACTGTACTAACATATAGTAACTGCTTCATAAATATTGACTAGACTGAGACTAAGTAATGTACATAAAGCCCTTAGGATCACAGGATTCCAGATTTCGAGGTACAAGAGACTTTCAAAGCCTTTTCGTCCAACTCCCTCATTTTATAGATAAGGAAACCGAGTCAGAGAGGTTAAATGATTTGTTAGTCTATACAGCTAGCAAGTCTGTGGTAGGATTTGAATTCAGGTTTTCCTGAATATTCTACCCACTACGCCATCTAGTTGCTATTTCACATACTTTTAAATGATAAATACTGGTTATTTTTAAATGTTCATTCATTTTGGCACAGGAATAAGATGGGAATTTTGAAGCAAGAAACATTCAGAAGTTGGGAAATGAGGAGAATTTGAACAAGTCCATTGACTGATCCCTTCACTCTGAGCTGAGATACCCAAACCATCCTGGAGAAATTAGAATTGCTGGAGACATTTCTAGGAGGTGGCAGTAATTCCCAAATTATGCCTCCAGGCCTCAAAAGTCATTCTACTCCAAACCTTTCCACTATCAGATTAATCTTCAGTGTAAAAATCTCTGGTTCTATAGTCAAAAGACCTATGTTCAAATGCTCTCTGACACTGACTTCCTCTATGACCTTAGTGAAGTCACTTAGGTTATGTCAGTCTCAGGGTGTTCTTCTGTAAAATGGGAGTTGAACCAGATGAGCTTTGAGGTCCCCCTCCACCTCCAAGTGTATGACCTTATGCTATGCTGATCACATCACTATTTCCCACCCCAAAAGCTTTCAGAGCCTCCATATCGCCAATACCATGAATGTCCATACTCCTTTGGCCATCTTTCAACATCCTTCACAATCTGATCCAAACCTCCATTTCCAGCCTTATCTCCCCTGACTTTCTAATATTTATTCTCTATTTCTACTAGGCTGGTCTACTCACTGTTCTCAAAAACATGATATAAAAAAGTTCCCTTACCTTCTGCTCCCATCTTCTACCTTTCCAGTCTTCAGCCCATGCTCTACTACTCTGTGTCTCCATGATCCACTGTCTGAATGAAGCAGCCCAAGTCTCCCACATCTGACATTTTATCAGCCAGGTACCAGTGCTGAGCACAGAAGGAGAACCTATTTGGGAGGGCCCATAATAATTGTAGGCTAAGTAACTTTTCAGAACCAAAGATCTGATCTCTCCCCTCTCTCTCTTCTCCTCTCCTTTGGTCTCCTATCAAAATTTATTCATTCTAATTGTAAAGTTCTCCTAATTGTAAAGACTCCTAATTACAAAGTTCTGAGAATTCAAAGACAAAATTAGCAAATAAGACAGACCTTGCCTTCAAGGAGATCAACTTTCTGCTTTCTTGTCTTTTGCCTCAGGTATTCCCCACTCCTCAAATTCCTCATCACTTTGGCCACCCTTTGGAGCCCAGCCCAAATGCCATGTCTCCAGGATGCACAATCTGACCACCCTGGGTCAGAGTGAGTCCTCACCCTCTGAAGATCCAACACTACATATTTCTGTAGATCTTCATCAGCACCCATCTCATCTGGTCATGTGACAGTCACCTCCCCAGATGCAGGGAAAGCTCTTCGAAGACAGCTACTGCCTATGTGACAGCCCAGAGGTAAAGGAGACAAAACTCAGGGATAGTGAATAGAACAGTGAACATGAAGTCAGGATGGCCTTGGTTCAAATTCAACCTCAGTGATTTGCCATCTGTGTAACCCTCAACAAGGCACTTCACCCTAACTTCCTAGGGTTGTTTTGAAGCTAACACGAGATAAAATTTGTAAAGTGCTTCACAAACCCAAAAGAAATCTATAACCGTTAGCTATTATCGCTGTTATTATTACTATATCTCATACTTCTAATTTCTCTACAACCTAAATATGCCTCCCCCACAAAAAAGACATAAAATGCATTTCTCCTCCTAGCAAATAGCCAGCTATAATTCAAAGTAGATCTCAGTAAATGTTTCATGAATGAATGATTGATTGCACAAAATAAAAAGAGCAACAATCCAAGCCCTGATAGGCTGTTTGGCCTTGGGGAAAACTGTATCCTCTAGAGAGGACCTGGGTTTAAATATTGACTTAGTCATTCACAACCTGTTTGACCTCAGGGAAGGCATGCAACCTCACCATGCCTCAGTTTCCACCCCTGTAAAATGAGGAAGTTGGAGCTGATGGCCTCTAAGGTCCCTTCCTGCTGAGTCTATAATGCAAGGTCATCACAAGAGCTCAAGGTTTGAACATGCACTTCGGTCATTTATCCCAGTTGCAAAGTTACCCTCCCAGGGAAGCGTGAATAATACAACTGAGCACTTGACTTGGGTAAACTGTATTTGACACCAATCCCATTTTGTCATATGCTTTATCCTGATCAATATATGTCCCAGGGTGGGAGGGGGAGGACCAGGAAATACACGTGTCCCCTAAGGAGCTCCCAACACAGGATTTCAGTTGTTCCAGATTAAAGATTATCAACACTGCTCACCTCTCATTGCTGAGCCAAAGGACCCCAGCTCATGCTTAATGGAATCCTTGGTTGGAAGGCTGTTTTCACAGAGTTTGTGTTCCCTGGAGAATATCCCTGGCCTCTGAGGTGCCTCTGGTCTAATGTGAGATATTGGCAAACAGCCTGAATTATCTCTGCGGTGATTTCATGCTGAATTTGCGGTGGTTCAGAGCAGAGCCGTAAATGTGAAGGAGAAATGCTTCTCTGGGTGTTCACCACATCTCTCATCCCCAAAATAAGTGGTAATCATATTTGTAATATGTTTACTGACAGAACCTAGGGCTCTGGGCAGATAAGTCTTTCATGACACAAAAATACTTAACTAAGATGGAAAATGGCATTACTCATGTTAAATTCAGAATGCGCGTTTGGCCCCAGATTGCTGGGAAAACAGTAAATGCCGTTAGCCGTCTGAGGTTACGATGAAATTTGCGAAGGGTTATCCTCTGATAATTACATTTTCTGTAGCTATAGAAACAAGTAGCACAGAATCTGCTAGAAGTGACAACTCCCTCCCCCCCGGCCCCCTACTCCACCTCAGAAAGGACCCCCTTGTCTTCATCTCCCCCAAGTTTACTTAGCACCTAACATACAGTAGACACTTAATAAATGCTTGTTGACCCAACTCATATCTCTGGGCTGGCTCTTCAATATACCCCAGAGGCTGGCCAAGTCTGTCGTCCACCCACCCATCATTCTTGCCCACATTTGGGGGAATTTCCTTCTCCCAATGATTCGCAGATTTGAAGGAAATATGTAATTATCAGATTTGGGTTGAGAGTTTCTTCCTTCCTTCCACCCTTTTTTTAAATTAAAAATGAGAAAACCCATCCAGAGATGAGAAGTTGCTTACTTCTGCTTTTGCTCTACATATGTCTGACAGGAAAGTTATGGCTGATTGTGTCACTGGGATACAGATACATTATTTATGGAGCACTTTATATTTTGCAAAGTGCTTTTTGATTGTTTTCATTTGCCATTCCTCACAGTGATCATGAGAGGTAGCGTAATACTCTTCCCTGAAGGCCAGCAAGAAGAGCTAGGCTGATAAGAGGCCCATCATGGTCAATCCAGAGTTTTCAACTGTCTTGGCAACTTGTTTGAATTAGAATATGATTGTTGGGACCTGTTTCCTTTCTGAGAGGAGGAAGGAATGACTGTACTAAGAAGAAATTAGGGGTTTGTCCATTGGAAAGCTCAACCTTGATTAGGGAAAGTCTAAGGCTGAGTCTCAAAGTTTTGTCTGATGATACCATCATTAGCTACAGAAGAAGTCAACACCCCCACTCACCTATCACATGTGTGAATCAACACCCTCACTCTGCCACTGAAGAGGCAACTACTCAATCACCACCTGGGAGTCAATTTATGTTATCTCATCTCAACTGGGTTCTCACTGCAGCAAGGCAATCCTTCTACTCCTGCCCAATAATCATCCCCATGTTCCACAAAACCATTCCAAACCTTCTCTTCTCTCCTTGCCTAAATATTTCCTTTTTACCCCCTTCCTTCAGCCTCTTAGCTGAGGTCTTTACCTAATACTTTTCCAAAAAAAAATGGAATCCATCTGCCAAAAGGTCATCTTACAGCCCAACATTTCCTCATCTCCTCCTGATGATGTGGCTCATCTTAATAAGGACATTTTTTTACATGGACTCTTATTCCCACCTCCCTTCCATCTTCTGCAGCAGGTTGACCCACAATATCCCTTTTATCCTTCTTCACACCTAATCTTCAAGGTCTCAGCATCTACTTGTTCCTTCCTTGGTGCCTACAAACACAGCAAAGTCTCCATAAAAGTCTCCATTAAAAAAAAAAAAAACTTTTCTAGATCCCAGTATCCCTGATGACTGTCATCCTATATCTCTTTCCCCTTAACTGGACCTGAGATTCATTGGTATAAGAAATTCACAAATGAGAACACTCCCTTTTCCAAAATATGCAGGCTTAGTTTCCCTGTCTGTAAAAAGGAGATAACGATATAATGTAGTATTTAACCTCATGAGGTAGCAGTGAGCAGCAAATGAGAAAAAATACATGAAGCACTTTGTATTTCTTAAAGTGCCATAAAAATGTCAGTGGTTAATGTACTTCCCACCTCGAGGGGCCATTGTGAGGAAGTGCTTTGTAAACCCTGTAGTACCATGTAAATCTGAGCTGGTATAATCACTGCAGAGACAGCTTAGAAAAGTGGACAGAGTGCCAGGCTGGGAGTCGGGAGTTCCTATTTGTCTCTGACATTTTATATGATCCTGTAATTGAGGACAAGTCACTTAACCTTTCTGAGCCTCATATAGCTTCCTATAACTCATCTATTGAGGTCAAAAACAAGCTGAAAAAGCACAGATCTTTTATGAATACACATATTACCATCACCAACAACATCAAAAACCTGGCTAGCCTGTCGAAACTATATTCAGCAAGCAACCCAATCCAAAGTATCAATCTTTTAATCACTTAGTGAGCATAAGGTTAGCATCTAGTGGATACGAACGGTTATAGAATTGGAGGTAGGATAAAGTCCAGCGCTCCTGATCTGTTGTATGGTCTCGTGTATGTAATCTTTCTTTGCCAATCAGTATAACTTGTCATACTTCTTACATAGGACAGGCACCTTAATTAGTTAATATTCATAATTAATATCATCAATGCACTTTGAAAAGGTCAAAAGTTTTTTTCTCTCTTTACATCAGGGTTAGAGTTATATTTTCTCATGCCATGTAATATCTGTAACTTCCAGGTCTCATCAAACTCTTTCTTGTCTCTGACAGTCCAAGGAGGAGATTTTTCTTTGGTGGTTCTCTAAAGCTTACCAAGTAAAATTAAAACTCCCATACTTGGTGGTCAAACCCTTTTCCATCTGAGACAGCCCCACCTTTCTACAATCCTTTTCTACTCCTTTACTCTATGAACTCATTTTGCATTTCTTCATTATATGTGTCCATACTATGCCATTCCCTGTACCTGGAATGTCCTCCCTCCTCATGAAAAGGATTTATGAAGCACTCACTATGTACCAAGCACTGGGAATATAAGCAAGAAAGACAGTCTAAGACCTCAAGGACTTCGCATTCCATTGGGAGAGACAACACTTACGTAGGAAAGGCATCAGTGGGTGAGTGTCTTGGGTGAGAGTTACAGAGTCACAAGAGTGGGAGTTAAAGGTTCTTACAGGTGAGAGTCACAGGGTGACTGGGTAGGATTCTGGGTTCTGCATGGAGACAGAGGAAGAGTCTGGACGTAGAGGCATCAGGGCATGGAATAAGCTATAAAATGGAATGCTGGATGAATGGAGATCAGAAGGTGATATGGAGAAAATTCTTCAAGCTTCCCTTCTGAAGTCCTGCCCATTCTTTGAAACTCAAGTCCAAGCTCTTATCAGAACTCTTCCTTAACCCCTTCTATTGGACATTCCCTCTGGACCTCACATGTACTTCATTTTATATTTCTCTGATGCACTTAAACTATAATATTACATTTTATAGTGATTTGCATGTCCTATTCCCTTACTGGACTGTAAGCTCCATGAGGGCAGGGACTTTCTCATATCTGAACTGTGTACCATCGATCTTCCCCTAGCATAGTGCTTAGTATGGAGCAGCACTGAAGTTGTGTTAGTTGGATACTGAATGCATCTAAAGGCCATGCCCTGAGAAGTTCTGTTTAGGAGATGTTCTCCAGAAGGGAGAATAAGAATAAATCCAGTTTAGAGTCCTGGAAATTGAAGACAGAGGAGGAAGGGATCAACTGGGGGTGGGGGGGGGGGAGCTATAAACCAGCTAAGCCCATGACATCTTTCCAGATCAGGCTTGATTACACAGTAAGCAAATTAACTCAGGAAATGAATCCCAACATCCATTCCAAAGAAGACTTGATTTTCTGGTGCCTCTTCAGTGGAGAGGGCTTTAAGGATGAGATTGACAAGCATCTGTGCTTAGGGGCCATCCTCCTTCTGATGACAGTACCTGGGCATGACTGACAAGGAAAGAAACTAGAGCAGATAGACCAGGAAGAAGATGAGAGTCACCCTGCCAAGAGACATGATCATAGACAATCTGAGTCATACATCAGCAGCGCCAAGGGGCAGTGGCAGACATCAGGTGAGATGTCTGGAAGTAAGAAATCAGGACGAGTATCCAAGGCAGGGTATAGACAATAGTCAGAATAAATTAGCGTTCATATTATGCTTTAAGATTTGCAAAGCACTTTACATAAATTATTTCATTTAATCCTCACAACAACCCTGGGAAACAGCTATAATATCACTCCCATTTAACAGATGAAGAAACTGAGTCTAGGGAAATGTTAAGTGACTTTCCCACTGTATCATCACCAAGTGTCTGAGATAAGATTTCAACTGTAGTCTCCCTAACTCCAAATTTATTGCTCTATCCAATAGACACTTAGCTACATAAAAGGAAAAGGAGAGTTTTTTTAATGTAGTTAGGGACCTATCACTCTACAACCATGGTCTTAGCTTCTGTACTAAGGATGTAACTGAAATGGGAGAGATGAAAGAAATGTAAACTTTGCTTAGATGTACAAGAAATGCTGTGTGGTTTATTTTAAGGAGGTCTGTAATGGGAGCAGCTAACAGCCCTCCAGTCACCCCTGGCTCCGTTGTCTCCCTCCTGAGCCCAGCTCACCACCTGAAATGACAATGAACTGCTTTCTCACCCTACCAGCTTCACGAAGGGGCCAACCCTTGGGCCTACATGCATTATTCTATGTTTCCCATTAGAACTAACATCATCATAGGACAAATGAGAGGGCCCTAGACAGGAGGGAAACAAGAGAGCAAAACAGACTCAGAGAGACACAGAGAAAGAGACTCTAGAGAGGATGTGAAGTAGCAAAAGAGTTCCAAAGAAGACACCTTCCCTGTTCATTTGCGGAGGTGGGCATCCATGGGAATGAAATCAAATACATATGTACATATAACATACATATACGTATAAACAAACATATACATATAAAAGAGAAAAACATCAGAAAAACCAATCGATACAATGAAAAACATTGGTATATTGTGGGACACACATATATACATATACATATACATATACATATATACACATATATATATATTTAGTAAATGTGTATTATATGTATTTATATATACAGATATATACATATATACAGATATATATATGCACACACATACCAAATATAATATCAATTTTTCCACTGTTTCAATTTGTTTTACTGATTTTTTTTTTCTCTTCTTCCTCGGTTTTTTTTCTCTAAAATACATGCTTTGTTTTATAAAATGTCTCTCTGGGAAGGGGGAGAAGGAAAGCTATAAGGGGAAATTTAGGCAATGTAAAAACAAAAGATAGTAATAAGAACCTATTTTTCTTTAAAAAGAAAAAAAAGGAAAAATGAGTCCTAGACGTGGAGTGTAAAAACCCAGAAATTCTGCCTCTGCTGTCCGATAACTCCGTGGCCTGGGGTAGCTGCTGCTCCACTGGGGAGTTTGGGTCCATTCGTTCTATCACTTATTCATCACACACTTATTCTTCCATACACACTTGTTCAACAAGCCTTCTTTTTTTAGGCCCTCCCATGTGTTCAGCCGTGTGCTACACCCTGTGGGGGGCCTGGAGAATAAAGAAGCAGAAAGGAGGGTCCTTGTCTTCGAGATGCCTGTGACCTAGTTGGGAAAACATGACATGTACAAATAACAAGACCAGGGAGCCTGAGCACATGGTGGAACAGTGGCTGGGCTTGGGGGTGAGGAGAGAGGAGGCCCTTGGGAGGCAGTGTTCCCCAAGGACTGGGGGCTGGAGAGTTCTACACTGGAACAAAGGCAAGAAGCTCGGTGCTGTCACAGAATGGAAAATCACTGTGCAATGTAGCATCCTGCGCCTTTGACTGAGGATATAGGCAGCCCAACATCCCTGAAGGCAAAGCCTCCCATCTCCCTGAAGACTCCCATTTCCTGGCAGTCATGCTCTGTGTTCAAGTCTGCCAGCAGCCAAGGCAGACAGGGCCTTCTCTCTGAGCCTTCACTTTGTATTTTCTGTTCCAGGCTTTCATTTGGAACCAAACAAAAAAACCTGCAGGTGGGAGATGGATGTTGGCAGGAGATGGGGCTGCTGCCTGGGGAGCCGGCTCTCTACCTCAATAACACATGTTTTTTCAAATGAAGGAACCTTCCCCCATCGCTGAGGCTTCGAATGATTTTTCTAGGCCCTAGCCAGGGTTTCCAGAATCCAAGTTAGTCCTAGTTTTATCTTCATTCAAGGAGTGGAATTCTGGGGTGCCACTAATGCCCAGGGTAGTGCTCAAGGCACACTATAGCATACCTGTCCATGTTTACAGAAGGCCTGCCATTTTATTTAACAAACACTAGTAACATGACAACTGTATGCAGAGCAAGTGCAAAGCTTAGACAAGATACTGCCTTGGCCCTTTTGGAGCTTATGGTCAAGCAGATAATGAGAGTTTCATGTCTACCATAGAGGGACTATGTGGCGTAGTAGATAGAGCCAGGAAGCCCTGAGTTCAAGTATGCTTCCTATATACACCAGCTATGTGACCCTGAGTGACTCACTTAACCTCTCCAGGCTCCTGGAATCTCTTAAACCATAAATGTCTGGGAGGTACTAATCTGTATCGGTGGAGGGAATTTCCTCATTCAAGAGTTCCCAATTAGCAATAAAATCACAGGCCCTTTATCCAAGAACTTTTTTTTTCAATGTAGAAAGCATTACTCTTGGTCCAAATCTGAGGCGCTACAAGTACTGTTCCCACCCTCCAGCCTTTCACAAACCAAAAAACCCAGATGCTGAGAGGTCCAAAGACACAACCACAAACGTGAAGCTATGGAGTTTGAGAGCTGGGAGCCTTTGGACTCCAAGTACGGGACTTTCTCCACTACAGGCACTACCTCTTTAAAAAGCTCTTCATGCGTTTAGTGTAAACAACTATCCCTCCTTATCATGACTCTCCCCATTGCAGTTTTGATATATTTCAGGTCAGCATAAGAAATTACCACCAACCTGTGGGCATCTGCCTGTCCATCACTCCTGCCTCTTACTGCTAGGGGCGTTAACTGGGAACATGCAGCACCACCTCCTCCTCCCCCTCCCCTTTCCCCTCTTCCCCTCCTCCTCCTCCTCCTCCTCCTCCTCTTTCTTCATCATCATCATCATCATCATCATCATCATCTCCTCTTCCTCTTCCACCTTCCTCTCCCCCTTCCCCTCCTCCTCCTCCCACTTCCCCTCCTCCTCCTCCCACTTCCCCTCCCCCTCCCCCTTCCCCTCCCCCTCTTCCTCCTCCTCCTCCAGGCTTTTAAATTTTATAATATTTTTGTATTTCTTGCATTCTTTTTTCATATAATATTTTTACTTAATGTTGACCTATGACCAAATACTTAACTCAAATTTTACAATAAGGTACTATAAACACACCATAAAAGAAAAAGAAATCAGATTTTTCTAATAGGAAGGGAGGGCCAAAAAATTTTACCAGGATTTTGAGATGGGGGTGGGAGGCACCACTTCCCTAACCCCTTCAATGTAGAAAGGATAACTGTACTACCTCCTCCCCCTCCCCCCACTCCCAAAATGCTGGATAAGCAGGGCTGAATGACCTGAGCTCTGTGGTCCTCAGCCCCCTCCTTCACCTCTGGAACTCAAGATCTAGAGCTCTCACTGGGCAGGTATATTTTGTCAAGGTGCTTGGTCATCCTTTCATGCTTGGACCATTTATTATCCCAACTAGATAATGACATCCTGGGGGAAGCTACCATATATCATACTTTCCTATATGTCCCACAGGCCTAACATGAGAGTTCACATTACTTTGAGGCTACCTCATCTCCACCTTCCCTTCTCAGCTACCTCTTCAAAATTATCCATAATCAATGTATAGTGTAATGGAAAGAACACTGGGTTCAAGAGGTCTTCATGTGAATCACAATTCTGCTTCTAAATGACTATGTGACCTTGAGCAACATAGTACCCGCTCTGGGTCTCAGTTTCCCCATCAAAAAAGAAGGAGGAGAAAGGGGGAGAGAGAGAGGGAGGGAGAGAGAGAGAGGAGAGAAGGAGAGAGAGAGAGGAGAGAAAGAGAGAGAGAGAGAGAGAGAGAGAGAGAGAGAGAGAGAGAGAAAGGTTTAAACTAGATGCCTGTAATTAGATTTCTTCAGGATCTAACAACCTAAGAATCCAGTTCTAGGTAATTTAAATCCCTCCCTCTCCCTTTACTTTTCTTCAGGCCCTTGAAATATGACATCTGTTTGCATCATTCTTAGAAGTTACCCTTTATCTTTGACCTAGTGATGTCACCTCTAGGCCTACACCCAAAAGAGATCAAAGAAAGAGGAAAAGGCCCCATATGTACAAAAATATTTGCAGCAGCCCTTTTCACAGGGACAAAGAACTGGAAATGAAGGGAGTAACCATCCTTTGGGGAATTGCTGAACATGTTATGGTATATGAATATGAATGCAATGAAATAATGGAGACATAACAAATAACGAAAAGTCCTCTTTCAGAGAAACCTGGGAGAGTTGCATGAACTGATGCAGAGTGAAGTGAACAGAACCTGGAGAATGATTTGTACAACAGCAATAAATATTGTGAAGACAAAGGCTTAAGAACTCTGATCCACATAATGGTCAAACAACAGTTCCGGAAGACTGATGATAAAGCATATAACTCAATTCCCTGGAAGAGGGTGAATTGACTCATGGAGTTACAGAATGAGACAAACATTTTTAGATAAGGTCAGTGTAGGAATTTCTCTAGCTTGAGGATGCATATTTCTTACACAGGTTTTTTTTTTTCCTTTATTTTTTGACAACAGAAGTAAGAATGAGGGAAAATAAATGTGTTAATTGAAATAAAATAAAACAAAGTAATTAAAAAGAAATTACTTTTTGAAAGTTCCTAATTACCTCTTAATCACTAGATCCAATGGCTTTTTCTCTGTCTTCATCTTTCTTGGCAACATTTGACACTGTTGAATATCCCTACTCTCCTCCCTTGGTTTCTGAAATGTCATGCCCTCCTTGTATCCTCTCACCTGTATGACCAGTCCTTCTCTGTCACCTTCATCCCTCCTTTCCTTTTCCTGACTCCCCAGGTCTCTCAGCCCTTTTATGTTCTCTCTATATACTCTCTTTCATCCACCTTCTACCACCTGTATGCAGATAGCCAAATCTGTCTCCAACCCCAATAACCCCAATATCTCTGCAAAGATTCAGAGCTAACTCTCCAACTGTTTCCTGGACCCAGAATCACAGGGTTTAGAGATTACTTAGTAACACTCTCTCTGCCAAAAAAAGAAGAAACTGAGACCCAGAAAGATGAAGTAATTTGAGGGAAGCCACTACTTGAAGGCATAGCTCAGGTGCCAACCCCTAACTCAAGGCCTTTCCTAATTCCTAAGGTTAATAGTATCCTCTCTCCTTCTTAAAATTTCTTTGTACCACTGTGTTCATGTATCTCCCCAACACACACATCTCCACCCCTCTCCCCCATCACAGTCAATGTGAGCTCATTGAGGGCAGGGACTATCTCATGTTTGTCCCATACCCCCAGTGTCTCACCTATAAAAGGTGTTGGATAAATACTTGTCTAATTGAATTACAAAGGACTCAAATACTTAGCAGAGTCAGGGTTAGAGCCCAGGGCCTCTGTCTCCAAATTCATTGCCCCCTTCATTTAGCAGGGCTGCATCTACCTGGGTGCATTGGCATCATCTCAAACTGATGGCAGCGTTTCCTGTGGGCATTTTCCTCCCTAAGTATCTCCCTCTGATTTCTCTTTCTCTCAATGATGCCTCTATTTCCCTCATCACTCATTTCCCAAAGCCCGATCTCTCCCCTCTCCCTCACTTCTCACATACAATCATTTGGCAAGCCCTAGTCACTATGTTTCCGTGATGTTTCTTATGTCCATCTTCTCTTCTCTCTTTCTATTTCAATGACCTTCAGCTCTGTCTCTCATTCCCATCCACCTGGATTATGGCAAATACTTCCTGACAGGTCTTTCTACATCTAGTCTTTCCATAGTAGATGGACTAATGTTCTTTATGCCTAGCTCTGATCGGAAGTCCTTTCCCTTCTGCTACTTACTGAACAAAACCCAAATCTTTCGGCCTGGTGTAATGGTAAGGGAATTTGAAGATCTTCCCTACCCCTTAATGGACCTCAAGTGGAATCCAACAGGAGGGGCTTGATTGGGAGGAGGCTTGTTTTTCAGAAAAGCCCATGCCTTATGTTACTTTGTAATTAGACAGTGGATCATGAAGATTGAGATGTCCTCTGACCTTGAAGAAGGGTATATATACTCTGAGTTGAGCTTTGGGGCTCACTTATGGAAAGAATTGTGTGATTTGGCCAGATGAGACTCTGGGTAGCTGTTGAGCCCCCCAGCTTTGAAAACACAAATATTGGTTCTTCTTTCTCTAGTAACTAGCTATGTATGTATGTAAGGGTCAGACAGCTAGAAGTCCTGTCTGTTGGTCTGTTGAATTGTGTTATTTTCTCTGTATTTTTTACCTGCTTGTAATTTCTATTTGTATTTTCTGAGGTTCAGGGTGCTGACTTTGTCCCCTGAAATAAGTGAGAACTTATATATAAAAGTTGCTTTCCTTTAGTAAAGCAGATCAAAGATCCTGTGCTAGCAGCCATCCTGGGTACTCTAGGGAACTTGCTGTTACAGCCAGTATGCAAGACCTTTCCCAACCTAGCATGATGCCTCTTTCTCAGACTTCCCTCATATTACTTTCAGAATATATTAGACTCCGACAAAATGTACCATTCACTATCACTTTTCCATTTTCCAGTTTTTTCCAACCTCCATGCCTCTGCATGCCCAGAATTCCCTTCCTCCCAACCTCCTCATTCCTACCACACCTTCCTTGTGAAACACAACTCTTCTTTCAGTGCCTAGCCTCAGTTTCCTCTTCTGTAAAATAAAGGGTTAGACTAAAACAATCTCCATGGCCCCTTCTGGCTCTGACTTTCTATGACCCAGTCTGTGGCCCCTTCCAGTTCTGCCATCCTATGATCTATATGACTAGTCCCCTTACAAGTTAAGCAGCCTTTGTTCTATTCTCTAAGGTTCCTCCCAGTTCTTATATTCTATGTTCTCAGTTCCCTTACAAGACTAACTTTTTGCTCTACATTCCCTCCCCATTCTAGCACTCTACATTTGTTGGTTTTGGTTGTCACTCCAGTTATGTTTAACTCTTCATGACCCCATTTGGGGTTTTTTTTGGCAGTTACTAGAGTGGTTTGCCATTTCCTTCTCCAACTCATTTTACAGATAAGGAAACTGAGGCAGACAGGGTTACGTGATTTGCCCACAGCTAGAATGTATCTGAGGCTGGATTTGACCTCACAAAGATAAGTCTTCCTTACTCCAGGCCAGGAGCTCTATGTACCGTGGCAGCTCCTAGCTGCCCCAACATTCTACATACAGTCCCTTTTATTTCTTCCAGTCTACATCAGTGCCCTAAGGTCCCTTTCAGCTCTCACATGACATGTTCTGTGTTCTCTTACAGAATTCCCATTCTGGGTTCTATTTCCTCCCAGTTGCCCCTAACAGGTTAGACATTCTACCACCTGGGAGGCTATTTTATGTCCTCACACTTGCCTGACAGAGAGGTATCTGTGTATAATATGCAAACATGCGGGGATGCCCCACCATGAGCAGAACAAAGACAGCCCTCCTCTCCAAAAACTACTTGTTCTGTGCATAACCAAGAAAAGAGCCTCTGGGGGGCAGAGGCCTGTTTGGAGGGTTGCTGAAAGCACAAGAGCATGGGCACGCCTTTGGGGAAAAGGAATACATATGCTGTTTATCCTTGTTCGACACCCTGATTCAGAGGGCACCCAGAGCAGAGATATAATGGCTCCTCAAGTAAAAAGAGCTGGTTTTCTGCTTTAAATTCAGCTCGGGCTAAAGCTGAGCCTTTTATACTCACATTCTGGCCCTGCTGGGGCTCAGTGGGATGTACTGGCAAATGAGGAGGGGGAGAGAAGAGGACAGACACGAGGAAGAAGAAGGCCCTGTTTTCTCCCAGGCCCCTGCTCCTAGCCCTTGTGGCACAAACAGGATTGGTCCAGCCCACAGAAGCTACTGGAAGCAGCTAAAATATCTCATTCCCCCTTCCAAGGTACTACCTGTCTCACTGGGCCTTAGAGCCTGGTCACCAACCACTTTTCAACATAATGTGGTTCACAGCATCTCTTCCTTGGGCTCCTCCTCCCAAAAGTTTCCTCTTCCTAGTACTTCTCCCCAAAAGTTGAATGCCCAGTTGGAACTCTAAACCTTTTTCCCCACTACATCCCATTGTAACCTTTATCTCATAATTCCTAAGATCTTTTGGAATAAGAACTGCTTTTACTTATTTTAATAGAGTGCTCTTACATGGACACAGAGGCACACCATGTGTGTGCACACACGCACACACACACACACACACGTCAGTTACCTTTGACATCATCATCATTGTGGTGCTAATGCCTCAAACACAGCCACTATGGAATAAGGAGCAAGGCATCTTCATATGGTTACAATAGTGTGTTTGGTTGTTGTTCTCATTTCTTGAAGAGGACCAAAATGACATCGCTGCACCAGAGACAAATTTCAGTGTGTCTGACTATGACTGATCAGACTTGAGACTAGCTCGGAAGGCTCTACCACAGGTCGGGCACAGATAGTCCATGTGAACATTTGAGACGGATTCTCCAAATGTGTGCATCTTACATTCCTTTTGAGCTACTTCAATTCTGTTTTACTCATAGAGCACAGCACCTTCTCTGATGTGGGCACACCATGCTAAGCGGTCCTGTGCCAGTGTCTCCCA
>CM053589.1:178093887-178111073 GCA_028646515.1 Pseudochirops corinnae | reverse complement strand
GATCAGACTTGAGACTAGCTCGGAAGGCTCTACCACAGGTCGGGCACAGATAGTCCATGTGAACATTTGAGACGGATTCTCCAAATGTGTGCATCTTACATTCCTTTTGAGCTACTTCAATTCTGTTTTACTCATAGAGCACAGCACCTTCTCTGATGTGGGCACACCATGCTAAGCGGTCCTGTGCCAGTGTCTCCCAGGTCACACAATCAATCCCAAAGCTCTTGAGAGAGACCTTGAGAGTGTCCTTGTATTGCTTCCTCTGACTACCATGTGAGTGCTTCCCTTGGATACCTACTAGCTGGGTGCCCCTTCTTAGTACTATTATTACAGCTTCTTCATCAGACTAACAACAGAACCAAGCATTCGAATCAAGGCAAAGGCCCTCTCCTTCCTCAATGCACACTTGACAGAAGAACGGCTGCCCATTAATGGTGACTGGCAGTCTTTTTAAATTCCTTTTTGCTAAAAGGAAAACTTTACAAGTTACCCTGTATTGACTTTTACAGAGGGAAAAGGGAGAGAAGCGACAATGATGTAAACAGAGAAAAAAGGATTTTTCAAATTAAGAGCAAGCCAGGCCACTTAGCTAAGCACTAGGCCCCCGATTTCATTAGAAAAGCCAGTGAGAGGAACAGAGAGAAAAGGAAGGGATGAGCTCCAGGATTTTCTGTCTCTGTCTGAGGCCCTGGGTCACCACTACCTTCTACCTGAGCACCATCTCCTTAGTCCTTTGGAAAGGAGCACGGCTTAGAGGGGACACCTACCTGACTCCATGATCCAACACGATAATTATTGTCCCTCAGCAAGAGCTGGCTCACAAGAAAAGGGAATTCCAATGTAGCTGGGTCTTTTTCTTATATTATTTTAGCTACAAGTGTATCATCCTCATAGTTAGCATTTACATAGGGATTTAAGGTTTGCAAAATACTTTACTAATATTACCTTGTTTCATCCTCATGACAATCCTGGGAGGAAGGTGGTATCACCAACCTGAGGCAGACAGAAGATAAGTGACTTGCCCAGGGTCAACAACTAGCTAGAATCTGAGGATGGATTTGGATTCAGGCCTTCCTGACTTCGGGCACTCCAGCTGCCTCACGATCTAGGCATTCACAAAACGTCTACTGGGTTCCCCGTTCTGAACTAGCATCATGGGAGAAACAAAGACATAAGACATTGAAGAAAGAAAGTACAATGAGGAGAGAGCAGCCAGGTGGCATCATATCAAAGGAAGATCTATTGAAGGAACTGGGGAGGAGAGGAGAGGAAAAGACATGGGCATGTGTGGGGAGCGGGGGGTGTGGGGGGGGGGGGTGGTTAGACATGGCAGCTCCCACCTCCCAACAGAAGAGTGAAGGGCTCTGGCTGCAGAAGGAGACCAATTTTCTGAACATAGTCAAATTATGACCTGACTTTGCAAAGGTGGGGAACTTTTTCTTCTTTTCCAATGGGGTAAGGACAAATGGAAGAAAAAGAAAACAGACTTTTCTTCATTAAAAAAAGGAAATTAAACTTTAAAAATGCTAAATTCAGAAGATCACAGATACAGAGAAGGAAGGAACCTTAGAAAACCATCAACTCTAACCTCCTCATTTTAGAGATGAGGAAGCTGAAGTACCAGGAATTTATAGGATCACAGATTGGGTCTAGGAAAATCCAGGGCCTTTATTTTAAAGAGGCATGAAGAATGTAAGTCACTGGCCTAAGGTCATAGAACAATTGCACGTGTCTGAGGTAGAATTTGAACCCAGCTCTTTCTGGTGCCCAGTATAGTGGGTTCTATCCACTGTATCGCGTTTGCTGTAGGGAGGACAAAGATCGATTTGGACTAGAAGACATAACCAGTGGACATTTCTTGGAGGAGGCATTATTGTACCAGGGGGCTGAAGTATTTGGACAAGTAGAAAACAGAGAAGGAGGCATTTCTGAGCCAGGATCACAACCTGAGCAAAGACACAAAAGAAGCAGGTGTTTGTTGGGCCTGTTCAAGGGTCAGTGGACAGGCCAACCCGACCAGGTGGAGGCTTTATGGTGGGGAGCTGTGGGCGACAAGGCTGGAAAGGCAAGTAAGGGTCGGATTGGGCAAGGCCTGTGGGTTTGAACTTTGTGCCATCTGCAAAGGGAAGACTTTCAGGTAGGTGACTGACATTATAAAAGGACCTGGCTGGGGTCTGAGAGTGATGTTTAATTTCCTCTCTCTCTACAGCCTAACAGTTTCTACTGATCATTGCCATAGATTTCAAGACTGTTCTGTCAAGCTCCAAGCTTTGCCCCACTCCCACCCCTGTCCTTCTTGTACATTGCTGCCAAATTAATTGTCCCCCAGCATCACTTTAATCCTGTTTCATCTTGTCTCTTCCTGCTGAAAACACCAGTGGCTTCCCCACTGGTTGCAGAAGGAGACACAATACAAAGTTTGAAAGGAACAGGGAAATTTGCCAGAGAACTCTTCTGCCCACTAGATAAATTCAAAATTGCTTAGGTGAGAGTCCAAGGGCCTCCATAATCTACTACCAAACTTCATTCCCATTCCTATCTCCCACTCCTCTCCCCTACATTTGTACATACTCTGTACTTAAACCAGTCTTGTCTATTTAAGCAGGTCTCCTACAATGTAACATGCATAGACCTAGCTCCTTTTGTCCATGCCATTCCCCTCACCTACAATGCCTTCTTCTTTTCCTCTCCTCTAGCCAAATGCTCTCCATCCTCCAGAGCACCAATCAAGTTTCCCTAGTCATTTGACTTTGGGGTGCAAGGGCACCCATGCAAGTCAGGAGCCAGTTCTCCCAACTCTGTCTTGCTCCTCCCCTTTTTACTTGATCTACACTCACCCACTTCCCAAAGGTGTTTGGGGGTTGGCTCTTTCTGTACTTCTCTACCATCCCCACCATCAAGTCCTGCTTCCCTTCAGGTACCCTTCCCTTTGTTCTTTCCTTTAGTAGACTCAAGGCCCTGTTTCTTTGTGATTTTTCATAAAAAAAAAAATTCCAGTGAATTACAGGAATGAAGTAAAAAAATTTAAAATAAAACTTATAAAGCTCAGAATTTCCAGTTCCACAGCTGTGGAGCCTTAGACTAAGATGTCCGTAATCTAGCCATAGTCATAGACACAAAGGAAGAGGATAGGGCTTTCGGGTGGCAGAAAAGACAGTGAACAAAAGTCAGAAGGTAGGAAAGAAGTGTGCTATGTTTAGGAAAAGTCAAGTTGACTAATTCGCATGGATCATAGGTTAAGTGGAGGATAGATAATCAGAGAAAAGGCTGCAGAGATTGCTTGGGGAAGACTGTGAAAGGCTTGAATGCCAGGCTAAGAAATTTGAATTTTGAGCAGCTTTATAGGTTAACCTGCCCTGTTCCTAACCAGCCTCTCAGCCTGGCCCTACCATATGGCCAGCTGCCATGTTAGCCCTGGAGGGGATCTGGCATATTTTTCTTCCAATTCCAGCCCCTACCCCATCCTCAGTTCTTTTACTCAATTCAACTTGACATTCATTTGTTAAATATCTCTTCTGTGTACCCTATTATGTGAAGTGCTGAGAACACAAAGACAAAATTGAAAACATGCCTGACCTTAAGAAGCTTATATTCTACTGGGGCAGACAACATATAAACAGATAAGTAAAGGCAAGATAATTTGAGAGTGGACTGAATACTAGGGAATACTAGAGAGGACTTACATAGAACATAGCGTCTGTGCTAAGCCTGAAGGGAAGCTGGAGATTCTAAGTGATGGAGGTGAGGAAGAAGCATATTTCCAGGCATGGGAAAGAGCCTGGGAAAAGACTTAGAGGCAGAAGATGGGATAGTTACTTTGAGGAGAAGTAAATAGCCCAACTTGGCTGCTATATAGAATGCTTAAAGGGAATTAATGTAAAATAAGTCTGGAGTAGTGGGAGAGAGGCCAATTTTGAAGAGATTTAAATGCTATTATGCACAACTATTACATGGTAACTACATTAGAAAGGCACCAAGTTCCACAAGAGTTCTGAAGGAGAAGGTTCTTACAAAGAGGCGATTTCAGGGAAGACTCCATGGAAGGAGCATTTGATTGGTGCCTTCAAACATGAGTAGTAGTTGTATAGTTGCAAAGGTAGAAAAGCCTTCTAGGCATAGAACACTTGGGAGCAGAGTGCGTCTAGGCAACAGAAAACAGCCCAGTTGGACTGGAACGTGAACAGAGGGAGAGCTAGAAAGGTATGAGTGCCACTAGGTTGGGGAGAGGGGAAGTGATTGCTCCAGGAATGAGCACTTTACTCAAGATGGGCCAGGATTAACAAGCCCAGCTCCATTTGAAAGCTTCTTTTGGCAGTGGTAGGAAAGTTAGACTAGAACGGAGAAAGGGGAGATAGGGGAGAGACCACTTAGGAGGTGACTACCATCATCCAGGCAGGAGGTAATTACAGCCTGGACTAGAGTGACCATGGGAACAGAGAAGAGGATGGACTGGGAATAGTTACAGCAATGGAAGCAGCTGGACCAGGAAACTGACTCCATAATAAAAAGGAACTAGAGAGGAGTTGAAAATAATCTCAAGGGTTCAGATGTGGGAGATTTGGTTAATGGATGTACCATAGAAACAGTCAAGAGAAGGACAAGCTGAGGGGGAAATGCAGGGGTTGGGTTTGGGGTGTGTTGAGCTTGAGAGGCTGTCAGACATGCAGGTGGAGATGCCCTATGGGCACTGGAGATATGGGTGTAGAGCTCAGAAGAGAGGGCTGGGCAACACAGCAGAGAACCTATGACATGCAGGAGGTGGGGATACAGAGACAAAACTGGGCCATCTCTGCCACCACTAAGCTTACATTCTGCTGGGAAAAGTCAAAATCAGAGTTCATGGCAGTTCTATGTATTAACATGGAATCATTATGTGGATGTCCTAGGTCAGGGTCCACAAAGGAAGCTGCCAGGAGTTGAGGGTTCTTGCAGGGCAAAACACAGGGGCGGCTGTCCTCAAAGGATTCAGGAGATCAAGGGAATTCAGAGACCACCTGGTCAAACTGCTTCATTTTACAGATGAGGAAACTGAGGCCCAGAGAAGTTAAGTAACTCTCTCAAAGTGACACAGGTCACATCAGGTGGGATCTGAACCCAGGTCCTTTGATTTGGAGCAAGTCACTTAACATGTCTAGACTTCAGTTTCCCCCTATGTGAAATGGGGGGAGGGGAAGGTTTGAACCAAGTGGCCTCTAAGGCTCCCTTCATCTCTAAAGTTATGACCCTATTATATGCCATCACTGATGTCTCTAAATATTTTGACACTGACATCCCAGATCCACTGGATGAACACAGGCCTGCCCCCCCCCATATCATTGGCCTGTTTTAGGATGTAGGATCATAGATGTTGGTCCAGTGAGTGGTTGGTGATCAGCCTTTGAGGGGGTGAAGGAAGGGAGCAGAGGTGGAGAGCTGGCTTATGGGATAATCAAGAGATCATAGAAAAATGAGGGAGCATTGGAGTATTGATTCATTGGCCCTATGAGAAAGAGAGTATGAGTCTGTATAAAGAAGAAAGGAAGGAAGGGAGTCTATTGTGGAGGTAATTTCAACAAGTGATTCCTGGGGAGTGAGAGAGAGTGAGCCAGTGTGTGCCAGAGCAAATCGGGAGCTGGAGAGACTCAGCCATTCACCGAGCCTTAGCTTGAAAAAAACCACATACGGGGGAAGGCAGTAATTTGTAAAGACTCAGACATCAGGGCTGCAATCTGCATCAGTGGAGAGAGCCCCCTCCCAGATGAAACCACAGCACTTTAAAAAAATACCAATGAAACAAGACTCTTCAAAGGGAGTTAGCCAACAGATTGGGGTGGGGAAGGTTGTCCCCAGACCTCCATGCCAAAGTGAAAGACATGGAATGATTCAGAAGGATAGCACCTTGCTCCTGACTCCAGTTAATAGTCAGACCCACATCAGAGCCAACAAGAGGGTGTCAGCTAGACAAGGGAAAAAGAGGGTGCATCATACGACACTACTGGAAAGGCCCAAACAAGCTTTCTGTTTTTCTTCAAGACCACTGGAGACTCACCCATCTGTGCCTGAAAGAGGAAATCAAGATTGCGAAGCAATGAAAGGATGTTCCTGGTCATACATCAGACAAATCCGTCTTCTCAGACAGTTAATTTTCATTTTGCACTTTTTTCTGGTGACAACACCAGTAACGACCCTGGAGGATCTGTGAAGCCATTGATCAGTGACACTGCCTTCCCAGACTCCTTCACTACCAGACACCCAAACTGGTGAGGCACCGGTTCTCTGCTCATCCGGCTCCCCCGCCCTTCTCCCAACCCTGCCGAGATTGCAAAGTGATCCTGAGAGAAGCCGCACCAGGTGCCCTCCTAATGTCCTCAGAAGTCAGTCCGCTGCAAAAGAAGGCAAAGCCTCACCAAAAGCACTGACCGCAATGTGCCTGATTGGGGGCAAGGGGCAGGCACGGAAGAGTTCTTCTCTGAACAAAGAATCTCAGAGAGCCTCAGATGTGATTCAGCTGCTGAGCTCTGATTAGAATACCACTCATTCTGATTAGAAAGAGCACAAGCAATTTGGAAACCCATTAGCTAGCAAAGTATGGCCCACTGGAAAGAACACAAAATGTGGAAACAGAGACCCTGGATTCAAATCCTGCTCTCTCACTTATTACCTGTGTGACCTTGGGCAACTCACCACATCTCAGTGCCTGTTTTCTCATCAATAAAATGGGAAAGATGGACTGATCTCTAGTGTCCCTTCAAACTCTCAGGTTAGTATCCTAGAGATGAATCTAACTGCAGTTTCTCCATTGATGAGGGGCAAATCCACATGCCTTGAGTCAGAAGTTCAAATGTGTTTAATATATCATCATTGACCACCTCAGATGGATGATCTGCCCTGTCCTTCTCCCAATACCCCATCCAGAGAGCCTCCAGATACATTACCACTAATCTCAAAAATATACTGTCATTGAATTCTGAGTATAAACATCCTTTACTCCCCCAGCTAAGCCCTCATTGACACCCCAAATACATCATCACACAGTCCTCAATGCACCATCCATTGACCCTGACACAATATGCTGTGACTGGTGACCTGAATGAACCACCACTGACCATTCTAATACCTAACCTTTGATGCCTTCTAGATTCCATTTCTGAGCCCACAGATCCATCATCACTGACTTGGGAAATGGGCCCCCACGACATGGTACAGTGGAAAGGGGACTGGATTTAAAGTCAGACTCCCAGGGTTTGAATATGTGTGATGTTGGTTAAGTCACTGGAGCCTCTAAAATGAGGGGGAGGAGCTCAGACTAAGCTCCTCTCCACCCCTATCCATTCCTCCACTGACATTCTTCTAGATTATTCTTATTGCTTTCTGTAATTCTTTGTTTAATAGTTCCAGCAGGGCATTTTTCTCTCTCCACCATTTTCAGTTTCTTAGCCCTTTTGATTATATCAACAAGGATCCAGACAAACATTCTTCACAGTCTTCATGACATGCATGCACTAGAACCAGCTCCTACTGGCTTGAGACGTCAATCGTTAAATTTTCAGTTGACTATTTGCATCTCAGAAATCAGCAAGTGCTACAAATCAGATTTAATTTGTTGTTATGTTATCTAGACTTAAGAAAGTGATGGAGAACATATGAATAATTCAGATTAAACTTAAAAGTCTGTCGTGCATTTTTTCCTGAGAGCTGGTTGTTAATCATTTACAAGCACACCCCTGAATAAACACAACCCTTCCTCCTCCTCAAAAAGTGCTTATTATTCCTGCATCATCACATTGGTCTAGAAATGCAAACTGTTTTCCAGCCCTCTCTCTGAGAATGCCTTCCATTTATATTGTATTTATCTTGTATGTACATAGTTGTTCACATGTTATTTCGCCTGTTAGAATTGAGCTCCTTGAGGACAGGGAAAACATTTTTGCCTTTTTTCACAGCTCCAGAGCTTTACATGAAATAGTCATTAATAAATGTTTGTGGACTGACTTATTGATCACACATATAACCAGCTTCCATTTTCATTCTTCCCCACCCAGAACCTCTTTGCTCTTTCAGAATCCTTATCTTCAATTGGAAGATTTACCAAAAAGAAAAAAACAACCTACTCCTTATGCCCTCTACTTCAGATAACTGCAATTCTTTCCAGAGCTCCAGAATTTGATATGTGCATTCAGGAATCCTCAGAAGAGGGTAGAAGGTTCCAGGTTTACTAATTCTTTTCAGGATCTCCATTATATCCTAGAGGCAGGAAGACAGCACCCAGCACCCTTCCCAATTGGTCAGGCTAAGTCTGTTCAGCTGCCTCCTTCACAAAGCATCTCATCCTCCTGAAGCCAGTAAATTCCCTCCTTTTTGCAGCCAAGTGTGAATTCTCCTTAATCTCATAAAGCATTAGTTCCTACTGCTTTCTCAGAAGTCCAGTGGTTCTCAACCTTCCTAATGCTGCAACCCTTTAATACTAGTATGTGGGCATATCTGCATGTGGGCTGAGCCACCTGGAGATGGATAGAGGAGCAGTGTCTCAGTTCCTAAGACCATCGGAAATATGAGTTTTCCAATGGTCTTAGGTGACCCCTGAAACCCTTGTGAAAGGGTCATTCGATCCCCAAAGGGGTTGCAATCCACAGGTTGAGAACCACTGGCTTAGACCTATCCACTGAGGCCAGGACCTCATCCTTATCTGTAACACCAACATTTCAGAGTTTCCTTTCCTCCCCTCTCTCCTTTGTGACATGTCCTCATACCCACCAACTTGGTGAAACTAATTACTCATCTGTTTACTTTTTATTTCTGGCTCCCCAGGTTCTTTTCACACCTGATTTCCTTCTTGGGTCATTTCTTCCATCCTGTCTGGAAATTCATACTCTCTGATACAACAGAAAGTAGAGAGGCATTCCTCAAACACATTAACTTTTTCTTCTAGCAGGGAGAACGATTTGACTTTGACACACACATAGTTGGTGATTGCCTTGGGCAGAAAGACAAATATAATCCAATCCTGTATATCCCTTCAACCTGACTTGGTCTTCAGCTTAGTTTGTAGAGGAGACATTAGGAAATGGATCATCTAGGAGGGGTGGGGGTGGCATGGGTCTAAAATCGTAGCTGTCCAAATGCAAGAGAATGACACCTGTGGATTTCCAAAACAGAAATAAAGAATGCAGGCCATGAGGTATTAATCCAGCTCAAACTTGGGAAACAGACCAGAATAATTGGCACAGAATCTCCCTAGGGCTATCCTCTCTCTTGTCTTTCCCTCTCCCCCATTATTAATTCTCTAACACATTTCAGAGTAAAACACAGTGTCATGGGAGAGAGCCCCTTCACTTTTCATCACATCTATGGGATCTTGCAACACATCTCCCTTAAAAGATTCTGTTACACACACCATTAATGACTTTTCTGCAAAGTTCCTTCTTCAAGACATTAATCACTAAACTAGTCTGTGCAATCATGTTTTTATTTCATCTGTAAGCTATATTTTTCCACTCAGATGCCTTCAGTAGCTGTTTTTTCACTGTGTGATAAAACTCAGACTTTTCTGTCTACTGAGCACTCAGTCCATACAGAAAGTTGCCCTGCAGCCAAGCTAGCCTCAGGGTTGCATCACTACATTTATTAGACATTAATTTAGCAGCAAGATTTTCAAGCCATCACTTTTCCTTCCCAAGAAGCAGTGGGTATAGAAAGTTTGGATTCATAGGGCCTGGATTCAAGTCTCTGCCTTGACACTTACTATGTGTATAACCTTGGGCAAGAGTTCATCCTGTTAGGCCTCCATTTCCTCACCTATAAAATGGGAGGACTAAACACGATGGTTCCTGCTCTAACTCCGGAATCCTCTGATCTCTTTGGACATATCCATAATATAAGGAAGCTGGACTCCATGTCCTCTGAAGTCTCTTCCAATTCTAAATCTATGAATCTTTTTGGCACTTTCTCCTTTACAGGGTACTGGAATGGGGAAGGATCTCTGATGTCACCAGCAGACTACCTGCCCGCCCATCTAGAATAGTCTCTAATGCCAACAGGCTCTTATCACTTCCCTTCCAAATGCCTCCTTCCTGGAGGCAGCCAGGTGGCACCATAGTACATAGCGTGCTAAGTCAACAGGAGGACCTGAGTTTAAATCCAACCTCAAACACTTACTAGCTGTGTGACCCTGGACAAGTCTCTGTCTGCCTCAGCTTCCTCAACTGTGAAATGGGGATCCTAATTACCTACCTCCCAGGGATTGAATGGGATATTTGTAAAGCGATTACAGTGCCTGGCCCATAGTAAGCATTTAATAAATGCTTTTTCCTTTTTTTTACTCCCAGTCACACAGTCATATTTCCTTCCTCCACTCTACTCCCCCAAATCATGTTCCTCCCCTTCAAAACTCTACTCAAAATTTACCTCCTCCTGATGTTTTCCGGGTTCGATTCTAATCAGATTTGATCTCTCTGACCACTCTAGTTTCTGCTTCTGGGTCTACCCAAAATGTCTGTTTATAGCTCTGTTCAACCCCATTAAGAAAGACTTTAAGCATCCTGAAGGCATTTCCCCACCAAGGTTGGGTGTCTCGGGACATTGGACAGTCCATACCAGCCATGAAAATGCCTTTGTTTTCCCTTTTCCTCTTGGAAAGTCATTTCCCCTCAATACCCAAGGAAAACAATCTAGTCTCCAATATTTTGTACTTCCAAAGCTGAGCTAGTCCTTAATGTTCGAAGCCAGCCAATGAAGGACAGATGAAGTATTGGAAAAACAAATGGGGTAAGAATTCTCCAAACTCATGTAATTATTGCCCCATGGTGATCACAGATTGCCCCAAGGGGGCCACGGGTCCTTGAAAACTACCAGTCTACAAAACAGGTCCTCCTCAGCCCTTTTGTCTTTTACCTAGGATGGTCTCACAGCTTTTAATCTTTCATTAATGGAGTCAGAATAAGATTTTTTCTGTTTGACTCTACAACCAACACAGCTTCTGATGACTATTATCTCTTCTTTGTAAACATCTGGAGAACAGCAGTCTCCAGATCCAGCCCCTATTCAGGTAACATCCATCATTGAATATAGAATGTTAGACCTTGAAGAGACCTTAGGAATCAGACTGCTCCTTTGATCCAGTGGTTCCATGACTGAGATAATGTCCTAAGGAGTTTACTAGTAAGAAAAGAATGATTAATCTGAATAGAAATATGCCCAGTTGTACTATTTGTATTAGAAAAAAAACAGAAGCAAAACTGGGTTCTGACAATTGGAGAATGCTTGAAAAGACCATAGCGGATGAATGTAATAGAATATTATTGCACCATAAGAAAGGACAAATTTGAAGAATTCAAAGATAAATGGGAAGACTTATTTGAAGAGATGCAGAGTGGCGAAAGTGGAACAAAAAAGTGAATGCACACTGCCAATATAAATGAAGATAACGCTAACAGCAACAAAATCATATTAAATTCACAAGTAACACTTCTACCCAAGCGGGGGGTGGTTTTCCTGAGGGATGGCCTTGTGACTGAATGCTAAATATGCAGAATGAGACACGACTCCTGATTGGCTAGGAGATTACTGAGCCCAGCTGGGTACCTGAGTGAGGGGAGGGAGGACACTGTGGGAGAGGAGTTAGAGAGAGACAAACAAGGACTTTTGGATAGAGGACTGGTGGTCTCCCCAAGTTCAGACCTCTCGGGAATGTAGCCGTCATCATGTCATCTATTTCCAGTGTTCACCACACTTGAGACTACCAAAAGCTGACTACTCCCATCCACAATGTTCTGTCCTTAATTAACTGAGGTTTGGGTTTTTGTTTTCATTTCTGTTTTGCTCCCAAGTCTAAGTGTTTATTTTATTATCCTGGTGCATTCTACCGTCTACAGAGTTCTGTATAATTTCTCTGGTTCCTATTTACTGTTTTGACCTTGGTTTTCTAGCTATGTCTGGTGGTCCTTGGTGTAACTAAAATTTGACAAGGGGGAGGTTAATTGGCGAGAGTGATCTTTACTACGAATTTATCTTCCTCCTAGACTACAGAGTGTAGAAGTGTGACAGATAGACAATCTTTGACCAATAAACTTCTTGGAGACAAATGGGTGAAGGAGTAAGTACCCAGCCATGATCCTCCTCCTACTCCCCACCAATGTAGACATCACAGTCTTACTTGGAAACAGGATGGACCAGATCACAGACAATAGTGAGCCATGCCACGCATGATGTTTCTACTATAAGGTCAATGCAAATACCTTACACATTGAAAACAAGTTCAACAAGCTGGATAGTTTGGATAATACCAGTTTAAGATGGTATTTTGGGGATAGTGGGTAGAGAACTAGCCTCAGAGTCAGGCAACCCTGAGTTCAAATTCTGCCCCTAATCCATCTTGGCTATGTGATCCTGAACAAGGTGAGACGCTGAGCTTCCCAGTTCTCTAAGGCTAAGTTTCAGACTTGTATTGATAGAGGGAATATGATCATTGGAAGTTCCCTGTGATAGTGAAATCATAACTCCTGTCCAGTCCACAAAAGTAAGTGAAGGAAGAGGCATTTGACAGAAAGAATGATGCATTTAGATTTAAAGGATCCTGGTGTTTTTACCTTCTACCTGAGTGCCCTTAGACAAGTCACTTTCTCTGAGCCTCAGTTTACTCATCCATAAAAAGGGGAAGTTGGACTAGATAATTGCTAAGACCCCTTCCAGCTCTAAGTGTGTGAATAAATGAATGAAAAAGACCTTATTTGGTGTTTACTATGTGCCTAGCTCTGTGCTAAGATCTAGGGATACAAAGGGGAGACAATCCCTGCTCTCAAGAGTTCACCTTCTAATAGGGGGAAACAACCCATAGACATCTCATGTGGCTATGGGCCAGATAAAGTGCATTAGAGTATCCTGCTAGAGCAGATGTTAATGCATCTTCTTCAACGTCATCTCCTCTGATAAAACCCCATCCGTGTCTGATGTTGAGCCATTTGATAGTGTCAAGGGCTTACATCTCCAAGTCTCTGATTCTCAATACATACACACATATATGCTTTTCTGTAACGATTAGAAACAGAAACGTATGCACAAATATTCCTCTACAATGCCTCTTTTGTTTGTATTTTCACTTCTTTGTTTTTCTTTTTTTCTTTTCTTATGTCTTGGTAATGCATTTGAATACTCGAACAAGTTATTTTCAATTAAAGTTAAAAAATAAAACTTTTTTAAAAGGAAATGGGCCCAAAGAGCCTACTTGGGGCACCTAGATGGTATAGCGGATAGAGCGCCAGGCCTGGAATCAGAAAGACCTGAGTTCAAATCCAACCTAAGATATTTCCTAGCTATGTGACCCTGGGCAAATCACTTAACCCTGTTTGCCTCAGCTTCCTCATTTGTAAGATGAGCTGGAGAGATAAAGGGCAAAGCCCTGCAGTATCTCTGCTAAGAAAACTCCAGATGGGGTCACAAAGAGTCAGACACAACTGAAAACAGGCCCCAAAAGATACAATTCTTTGTCCTGGGTCACACAGCTAAGCAAGGGTAAAGTCTGAACTACCACCTGGACCTTCTGGCTCTCAGGCCAGTGTTTTTGCACTGCCCAGACAGCACTATCTTTCTTGTACCACCATGCAATGGCTGGCACCTTCTGGTTGGCAACACTTTTCGAGTATCATCCCAGGACCCATCCTGTTTTAATATTCATAGTGCATACTTATAGAGCACTTGGTATCATAGCATTCAAGTTGGGAGGGGGGACTTTAGATGCTGTCAAATCTAATTATTTTTACAAATGAGGAAATTGAGACCCAGGAGGTTAAGTGACTTTCCCATTGACACAGCTAGTAGGTGTCTGAGGCAGGTGTGAAGCCAGGTCAGGCGCTGCTCCCACATGAAACACCCTGTGAGGGAGTCAGTCATCATCCCTCGTTTGTAGATGAGGGAACTGGAACTTTGAAAGGTTAGCCAACCTTACCCTACATCACACAGTTGAGAAGCATCAGATCTGAGCTTGAGCCACGTTCCCTAATTCCCCATCTAGTGTTCTTTCTACCACATGGCATGAATTGATTCCTTCCCCTTTGCTATCCACCATCTCTCTCGGGGAGCCTCACTATTGCCCGGGGAATAGATTTGTTCTGCACATTAGGAGGACGGCTTCTTTCCGTGATCATTTCCATCACTCACTCCCCCTGTGAGTCCTCTGGGGTGCTGGCTCCAGTGCCCCAGACAGATAGCCTCCGATTCCTCCGTGTGCTGTGTTTACATTGCAGATTGCCTTATTCTCAGTCTTTCCTGGGGAAATACACTGAGCACTGGCTCCTGTCCCCAAGGTCAAGGCTGCTCAGCGATGTTCGCATACAGAGCAGAGCTCCCCTCTGGGCACAAAATAAATTGGCATCATTTGAGGAAGGCTGGGAAACGATCCTGTGGAAAAGGAATCAATTACATCGCCATTGTTATTCTGGCTTGTGTTCTCTTGTGGCTTGACTTTTCATTCCCTCCCACCTCTCTTGGAGCCAAACCTGTTGCTTGGGGAAAGTAGTGAGGGCCAGACTGCCCCACGTGACTCGGAGCGGGTGAGCCTCAGACCAAGGCAGAATGAGTCTCCCTGGCAACTGTGCAGCTTTTGTTCTTCAGAGAAGGAGGCTGATTCATCCTTTGGATGCAAAATGTACATTCAGAGAGACTGTCAGAGCTGCAAAGGACCTGGGAAACTATCTGGTCCAACCCTCTCGTTTTACCAAAAAGAAAACTGAGGGTAAGACATGGGGAGGGACTGATCCAAGGTCACACACTTAATAAGTGTCAGAACGAGGACTCAAATTCAGGTGCTTGACATCTGCCATTATGTGGAAGGAATATTAGCCTCCAAGGATGAGTTGGGAAGATGTTATAACATACTTGCCATTTATAGTTTTATAAAAGTCAGAAAAGAACAGGTAGAGTTCACAGCCTGAGATGCAACTAGGAGAAGGCAACCTGTGCTTTGCTCTGGGGTGCCAACATCTTCGGGGGCATGCTTCCTTCAGGTAACCCATGCCTCAAGGACCTCATGCCATACTCCTCCATTAGCTAACATCCTTCATTATCCCACAGCTGATCCTGCTAGACAGGTCTCTTCATACTCTGCCCAGAATACCATGTTCATTCCTGTTTCTCCATTTCTGTCCACACTGTCCCTCCACCCGGTGTGTCTTCCAACTCCTCTCTGCCTTTCTAAACCCAAGTCATCCTTCAGGGTGCAGTGTAAGTCCTCCCCCCTCCATGAAGCTTTCCTAATGACTCTAGCCCATACAGATGCCAAAGGTATGTTCTCACCTTTGCCAACTAAATTTACAGGGCAAACACTTTGTTAAATTATATTTATCACATGTATCCTGCACCATTTGTTACAGGTACGAATCTTGCCTCCACCCATGGGTTATAAGCTCCTAAAGGGAACGTAGGGATTGCCTTTCCTTTCTTTGCCTCTCCCATTCCAGTCAAGTGCAGGTCCTCACCCCCTTTCCCCTGGAATCCAGCCTCCTAACTGGTCTCTTTACCTCTAGAATCTCTCCTCACCAAACCATCCGCCACACAGCTGCCAAGCTAATATTCTGTAACACCCCTTCCCAAGAAGGTGCAGTGATTCCCTGCCACCTCTAAGAGAAAGCCCAAACTACTCTGTTTATCACTTCAAGCATTTCCCAAATGGGCTCCAATCTTGCTTTTGAAATGTGTCTCTCCTTATTCCCCTTTGGACTTTCCATTCCAGCCAAACATGTCATACATGTATTTCCTGCCTTGTCTTTATGTCTTTGCCCAGACGGTTCCCATGCCTAGAATGTTGTGCCTCCTTCCCTCCACTACTGAGAATGCCTAACTCCCTCCTAGGACCAATTCGAGATGACTTCCTTTGTTCGGACCTTTCCTCATCGTCCAGCTCTTAATCCCCTCCCCTAGACTTCACTAGCTAAAATTATTTTGTATTTACTTGGGAACCATTTTCTATCTGGATATATGTGAATAAAATGCAAACTCTCTGAGGGTGAAAACTATCTGATATTTGTCTTTCTATCCCTTATTAAGTCTCTAGTAGATATTTAACAAATAAATGTTCGTTTAATTGATTTGAATAATAGGCATAATAAACACTTAGGATCCTAGGATCACAAGATTCAGAACCACGATGGACTTTAGAAATATTATCCAACTTCCTTGTCTTATATGTAAGAGACTACAGCCCAGAGAGGGAGAAGGAGAGAGCCACTGGAGCAGAAGAGGTAAATGGTGAGCCAGAATACGAGACCAGATCTTCTCTCCCCAAATCCAGAGATTTGTATCACACAGAACTGAAACTGAAAGAAAATGACTCAGATCCTTCACTGGGCCACTGCCCAGTTTGCAGGAGGGCATACCCGATCTCTTTTAGGGCAGAGTACCCTGAGCATGGCAGAATTAGCTCAAAAAGCTGATGCCCCACTCCCTGAACAAAGAGAATGGACAGCCAATGGACACGAGTTAAATGGCTCCTATTAGGAATTCCTTTCATGTATGGGTAAGACCAGATAACCACTAAGGTCCTTCCAACTCTCAAATTCAGTGATCTCCATAGTGCTCTGAGTCACCATGAGGTCTTCGTGGGGATACTGTGTCATCAGTGATGTCTAGCTCCTGCCTGCTTTCCAATATAAAATGCACTTGCTTCTGCTGCCCTGCCTGGTTTTAGCTCCACAGAAGGAGATGCCCCTCCAAGAAGAAGCTCATCACTTCTTTTTTTATTGATTTGTTTGTTTACTTTCAGTTTACAAGATTCAATTCCACAATCCCTTGAGTTTCAAATTTTCTTCCCTCTCTCTCTCCCCTCCATGATGGCATGAAATCAAGTATAGGATCTGCAAATACTTTCACATTAGATATTAGTCAGGTTGTAAAGAAGGGTTGTAACTGATGGAATGAACAATGGGAAAGAAGAAACAAAACCAAACAAGAAAAAGAAAGAGAGCAGGTAGTTTGCTTGTCTGCATTTACACTCTGTTCTTTCTAGATCTTTCTTTGAATATAGACATCTCCTTCCATCCTGAGTCTTTTGGAGTTGTCTTATAACCTTGTGTTGCTGAGAAGAGTCCAGTCTATCAAAGTTGGTCATCACACATACATTGTGTCTGTAATTGTGTACAAATTTCTCCTGGTTCTGCTCTTCTCACTCAGTATCAGTTTGTATAAGTCTCTCCAGGTAAATATGAAGTCCACCTGCTCCT
>CM053589.1:178073265-178093387 GCA_028646515.1 Pseudochirops corinnae | reverse complement strand
AATATTCTTTCCCAATTTCCCACTTCCCTCTTAATCTTGGTTACATTGGCTTTGTTTGTACAGAAATTTTTCAATTTAATGTAATCAAGATTATCCATTTTGCATTTTATAATGCTCCCTAACTCTTGTTTGGTCATAAAGTCTTCCCGTCTCCAAAAATCTGACAGATAAACTATTCCTTGCTTTCCCAGATTGATAAACTCATCACTTCTAAACTCATGCCACTAACTCGAGCCTTAACTGACACCACCTCCCTCAGCCTCCTCTCCCTTATGATTGAAGGGCCGTAGAGAAAAGTACCAAACTCCTCCCTATGCCTTCCTTTATAGAGAGCAAAAATTAGACTCAACTCATTCTACTTGGTCTCTGCTGCCTTTCCTGGTTTCCACTCCATGAACAAGACACCTCCTAGAGCCCCTTCTTCCCTTTCCTTGCATTTTCCTGTCCCCTTTTTTATGCTGTTTCCCCCTTTAGATTACAAGCTCTTTGAGGACAGGGACTGTTTCTTTTTATTAATTGTACCCTCATCACAGTGCCTGGCACATAGTAAGCACTTAATGAATGTTTATTGGATTGGATCTGAATCCTCCTTTGAAGAGACTGAGCTCAACCTTAACATGGGGATATGCTGATGGACCTACTCCTTGTACCTATCTCACTCCCCTATGATCATCAAGAATTCTCACAGTTGACCCTGTCCCATTCTATTCTGATCTTGACTCTCCATTTCCTCTTGGTTCCAATCCTAGTTGCCCCCTCCCTTCTGACCCAATCCCTGCCTTCCTCCTTTCCTCCATTCTGTATCCTTCTTTGGTCTGGCACTTTCTTTGCTACACCTCTATTCAATCCTTGTCTCCCCTCCCCTCTCCTGACCAACTGTTATTCAGCTCCCTTTCTCCAGATTTGGATTAGCTGTCAGCCTTCGAGCATAGATGGGCACACCCGCTTGTCCCTCCCAAACCAAGGAGGTGGTTGAATGTCCCGCCAGCCAGTGATGGGCTGTGACAGATGATATATTCGCCCCTGACTGCACACAATAAACTTGGAGGCCAGGCAGGTTCCCAGTTTGGCTTCCTCCCTGGGTTTGCCTTAGCCAACAGTTTTTCCATTCCATTTCCTCTTGCTCTTATCACCTCCCAGTGCTCACAGTTCTGACAAACTTCCTTTCTTCCTTGATGGCAATGGTCCGACCTTGTCAAGGATTCCAACTTATGCTATCTCCCATTTCCTGGTTCCTTTTTTATCTTCTTTGCCCTTCTTGGGCTATCCTTCAGAGAGCATTCCAGAGTCCTCCTGCTCAAAGGAGGGGGATATTTTTAGTGGACTCTGGTTATCCCTTCTGAGCCTGGGAATTCTCTGATGTCAATGAGCACTCATCCCTCTCTGCCAATATGTAAGGGGATAATGTTAAAATAGGGCTCAGTGAGATGTGGGATCATATTTAGAGAGAATGAGAAGGAGATCAGGAATTACTTCTAGGAGAGAAAGGAGGTCTCTCAACCTTGAAACTAGCTTTAAGTAAGAGTCAAACACATAGAGGAAAGTGAGATGCAAGGACTAATAAAAAATGCCAACTGTAAAACCATGCTGGCATATAATTAACCTACTGGGGGAACCTCAGCAGGAAGGACCAATAGTACCCAAAGTAAGTGAAGCATCCTTCACAGAGACAGGGACCCACCAAGGAGGAGGCTCTTGGGTAAGGCAAAAATCTCAGCTGTTCTGGATGGGAAAGGGGAAGGAAAGATGTAGCCCCAAGAGAAAGGCCTGGGCCCCGCATAAAGTTCATCCTCACAGCACTAGATTCATCACAGATACAAGGAAAAGGAAAAGACTAGAAGAAGAAAAGGAAGTAGAAAGAGAAAGAACAAAAGCAAAGATGGAGAAAAGTGGCAATGAAGGAAGAAATCAGAAAGCAGATGAGGAAAAAAAGAGGAAGGAGGCAAAGGGAAAAGAGGGAAGGGGATAGAAGGAGAGACAAAAAAATGAATAGGTGAAGTTTCCTCTCCTGAAGAATGACCAGAGACCTACACTGATTGGACCCTCACCAGTGTAGACAGAGATAGAGCTAATCATCTCTAATCTATAATCTATAATCTTTACCCTTTGGATGACGGTACAGCTCATCCAAGCCTGAAGTTGGCTGCCCTGATCTGAAGCCTTAAACATTCCCAGCAATCAGAGGAGACCATCCTGGAGAGAGAGAAAGGAGTCTCCAGACGCTGTCACAGGACTGATTCAGACTCTATGACAAAGGATCTCCTTTTGAGAGTCAAGGCATTTGACTATCGAAGACTGGAAGCCAAGGAGACAGTCCCAGGATCATGGAGCCAGAGGGACCTTTGGAGGTCATCATGTCCAACATCTTCACTTTACAGGTGAAGTGCAAGATTAAGTGACTTGCCCAGGAACAAAGACTCAGTCAATAAGCACAGAACAAACGCTAACTATATATACCAGGTACTGTGGCAAACGCTGGAGACACAAATAAAGGCAAAAGTCCTGTCCTTGTCCTCAAAGAGCTTACATTCCAATGGGACATTCTAAGGGAAGGACACAGAATTTGAACCCAGGTCTTCCAAGTTCAAGCCCACCACTCTATCTACCACTTCTTATAGTACTGAGTTAAGTTTTGCAAAGAATCAATGACTAGTTCAAGGACATTTAGCAAATCCCAAATGAAACCAATCCCTGGAGCTCCCTGCAGGCTTCACATCTGGTCTTGGGCTTGGCCCCTCTGCCCCCATTTTGGCAAGTGGGCTTGAGGACCAGGAACCTCTCTCTCTGCCCAGCTTTCCCATTCATTGAGACCCCCCTCTCTCCCTGAGCTATGCAAACTGCCCTCGTGCTCCTTGAGAGAGGCCACAGGCCCAGGGTATGCCAACCTGGGGCACTTCTGGAAGGACTGGCAGTGTTTCAAGGTGGCATTTTCTCATCCTTCAGAAGAGAGGAACAAAAGCGCAAGGGATTGTGGGGGCAGCCGTTTCCCAAGCTTCCAATTCCGGAGCAGCACAATTCAGTACATTTCAAGGGGAATTTTATAGAGTGCAACAAACTGGTACAGGTCTACTCCCTGAATTAATGGCTCTGTGCTTAGTTGTGACTGAGAAAATCCAGGCTGGGCTGGGGGGAAATTGTAAGATTCATGACTCCTCATTTACCTTCTGTCCGAGCCCATTGATCTCCCTGGCACTTGTTTGTAAAAACCCAACGCCAGCCTGTTCAATGCTCTTTTGAAAGCTGCGCATTCAAAGCTGTGGGTAAAGACGATTTTACTCATAATAGAAGTCCATGGGAATGGGGAGGAGGGGAGGGGAAGGAGTGAGTCAGAATCTCCAGGCTGCCCCAGGAAGCCTGCATCCTCTCGAGAGGAGCCATCCTCACCCTTCATTCTCAGGCTGATGCTTGGGGAAAGATATGGCCAACAGCATTAGCTGTCCCTGATGCATCTTCCCAAAGGACCTGGGGAGAAGACAGTACAGGAAGAAGGGAGGGAGGCACAGACTGGGCAGCCTGCAGTCTCCACACAATGGCTACATAGATTGAATCCATAGGAGAAATTGTCATTGAGTAGCAATGAAAGAAGTCCTCTTCTCCTGCCTAGCCAAGGGGATAAGCTGAGACCTGAATTCAGCAAGTATCCAGGACCTCATTTAGTCCAGCTGGGCAACTGGGCCACACATGGCTGAAGAGTCAATAGCCATGTTCATTTCCAGCTCTGTGTCACGGACTGAGACTCATATTGATTCTTCTCCTCCTATAGACAAACACTGGTCCCCTATAGAGCAAGTCCATATCTGGGGCTGCTCAGACTCAATTAGTAGGATGGGGAGCAAATAATTGGGTCTGGGTCCACTCTGAGCCAGTCCCAGATCACACAAAAGGTCCCTTTGACTACACTGTTGATCGGCCGGGAGGTCTTGGAGAGCAGGAAAATCACGAGAATTGGACTAAGAATATCTGGTTATAAATCCTAGCCTGGTCGTTTACTACTTCTGTGTCCATAGGCAAGCGGCTTCACTGCTTTGGGGCTCGGTCTCTTCTCCTGTAAGAGGGGAGGGGAACCAGAGTAGGGAAACTCCTGTCACTTTAAGCATTAAGTCTATGATCCTAGGAACAGATACTTGAGCTGCACCCACATTTTCTGTTGAATCCAATATTTTTGCTGCCATTTTAGCTTAATGGCCTTTAGACTGGCATGAAGAAAGGAAGGAAACAAGCATTTATCATATATCTGCTATATACCAGACCCTATGCTCATAACTTTATAAATATTATCTCCTTGATTCTCACATCAATCCTGGGAGATAGGACTATTTTTGTTGTTCCGTCATTTCAGTCATGTCCAACTCATGACCTCATTTGGGGTTTTCTTGGCAAAGACAATAGAGTGGTTTGCCATTTCCTTCTCCAGCTCATTTTATAGATGACAAAACTGAAGCAGAGTACAGTGACTTGCCAAGAGTCATACAACTAACAGGTGTCTGAGGCTGGATTTGAACTCAGGTCTTCCTGACTCTAGGTCTAGAATTCCATCCACTATGTCACTTAGCTGCCTTGCTTTCCATGCTAAGGTTCTATGATTTCCTTTCTGATCACAGAACCACAGAATCTCAGACTTCAAAAGCCTTCAGAATTCATATATCCAGTCAAGACCTGAACATAATTCTCCTCTTCAGCAAAGGATCCAGTTCCTTTAGGAGGGGCCATCCAGTGTCTGTTTGAGGATAGTCAGTGAAGGGGAACCTCCCAAGGCAACCCATTCCATTTCTGAACAGTTCTCACTGTTAGTAAGTTTTTTCCTGACATTGAAATAAAATCTGCTTCTCTTCAACTTCCACCAGTCCATTACCCCCTAGTTCTGCCTTTGGGGTAGGCAGAACATGTCTGGTCTCAATCAAACATAATCCCAAGTCTTCCAACCAAACTTACATGAGGTAGAGAAGGCCCATTTAAGACACATTGTGAAGCTCAGTTCCAGTGACTCAGGACTGAGCTAGAGATGGCCATTCTCAAGGAATCGTCCTCTCCTGGGACACCATGTCTGGGTGAGACGCCATTCTGCTGAGAACCTCAGGGCACTTAGCAAGCCTCTATCCTCATCACCTCCCCAGTCATCACTAGAGGCAGAGGAGGGTTTCTGCTTCTCCTTGTGAATTATCCCTTTCCTGTAACATACCTGGATATCTGTCACCACATTTGAAGGAAGGAAGGGAGAGGATATTCTACACTTTAAGGATCCCATCATTTTCCATTTCTGGTGGGAGAGGTCGTTGGTGCCTATAGCTCCTCTGCCAATCATGATTAGAAAGGACAGGGGAAGAAGGAAGGATTAAAAAGGGTCACTAAGGAATGAGGGAGGGGATCACAATTTAAGGGGTTAACACATAGTAGTGCTAGTAAAACTTTAAAAAAAAATCACCTGTGCTTGTTCCAGCTTGTTTTCTTTTGCTTTGCCTGTCAGCCTAGAAGGAAACTGTTTTTATACACTATCTTGTTTATGAAAAGAGAGAAACGTAACACTCCTTCCACCTCTAAGAGTTGTGGGGAATTCTGGAAGCCCAGAAGGGTAGAAGAGTTGGTCAGCTCCGTGGTATTTCTCCCCCAAACACAAAACTTTAAGGCTGACCACATCATCCTCCTGCTCAATAAACTCCCATGACTTCCTACTAACACAAAGTAGGTACCTAATAAATACTTGTTGACAGATTAATGGATTGATTTTATGGGACAGAACTATCACAAAACATGGGAAAGATTTCTGGGCTTCAACTTACAACCAAACAACTGCTTCTTTACCCAATATCCCTAACATCATTAGCATCTTTACCACCACCATCATCACCATGCTGTCTCCAGCACCAGAAGCATCAGGAACATTTAGCAGGCACCTACCATAAACAAAGAAGTGTACAAATTGGGATTTAAAGCCTTGGACCTTCCTAGAACCCTATAAACAACCCAAATGAGACAATCATGAATGACATAGGCAGACAATTCATTACATCAAACTGAATAATCATGGCAGGTGCGACCCTCAATTCTCTCACCTCTCTTAATTGTCTTTTGAAGAGGACTTCTTCTACTTGGTGAGAAGATCCCTTCTTTCCAGAAGAGTAGAGCTGGTTAGACCAGACTATAAGGAAATTGGTTACAGTGAAGACCAATATTAGACTCAATGAGAGACATTAACCTCATTGCCAGAGAGCTACGTGGGTAAGTTAGGCAAACCCTCTGCCTCAGTTTACCTTTTCAATGTAATGATGCATGTAAAAGTGTTTTGAGATCCCTAAATCACATGGGGTGAGTGGAGCATTACATGAGTATCAATGATTTCATTGTTCAGCCTTAGACAATGAATTATTTTTCATTCTTCTCCAAACAGTTGGAATGAAACTTGATCTCAGGTCTTTTGGATTCCAAGACCATCTCTCTATCCCCTATGCCAGGAGTCCACTGTCCTCATTTTTAATGAGAAAGCTGAGACTCACAGATAGTAAATTCCTTGCATAAGGTCACACAGCTATTAATTTAGGGGAGATCAGCTTTGAACCTACGTCTCTCTGACTTCATGTCCACCATTCTACCCACTATACCACACTGCCTTGCAGGTACTCAATAACTATGGGTTGTTTATCATTATTATAATCCCCAGAGAGAATGTAAGCTTCCTGAAGACAAGCACTATTTCATCATTTATCTTGGTAGCACAGTTTCTGTCACAGAGCAGACACTTAATAAACACATATTGGCTTATTATTAATTTTTAATCCGTTGTGGAGTCCTCCAATATTTCTGTTGTTACTCTCTTGCTGACTGCCTGGCACCAAAGAGGTAAACCATTGAGAGTGTCTTGTGCAGCCCTGTGAGATTAGATCTCAGGGACATTTACCAACAAGCCCTTGCCACAGCCCCAGGTCATACTGACTCAGGGAATAGCAAACAAGGAATCAGGCCTGAAGGCAGCCATCATCAGTGAGGGTTTGTCTGAATCGATTTATAAAGGAAAACTAATGTAGAATGAGATGAAAAGCACAACTGTCTGTCTATACAGTTCTTCCTCAATCCCACCATGGGGTTATTGGCAAGTGGTGTAACTCTGGAAAACAAGCAGGATAAACGTTCTACTCCTCTGTGACCAAGGGAGGCAGCATTTCATGTTGGGCTGTTCACTGACATTTCCCATGGATGGGTCACACAGTCTTTCTCCTTCCTTGAAAAAAAGGGCATTTATCTATTATGTACTAGGTGCCCAGTCCTGAGCTAGGCATAGCGCAAGCCAGCAGGAGAAAAAAAGGAGATAGCGGGGGCGGCTAGGTGGCACAGTGAATAGAGCACCGGCCCTGGAGTCAGGAGGACCTGAGTTCAAATTCAGCCTCAGACACTTGACACACTTACTAGCCGTGTGACCTTGGGCAAGTCACTTAACCCCAATTGCCCTCCAAAAAAAAAATAAAATAAAATAAAGGGAGACAGTGGCATGTGGTGAAAAGGAAATGGCCTAGGAGTCAGAGGAACTTGGTTCCAAGGTCGGTTATAGCACTCAATGAGATGTGGCAATGGTTTTCCCATCTGTAAAATGAGACAACTGAACAGCATAGATTATAAGATTATATTTTGCAAACTGATGGAACCCTAGAGGCCAGAAAGTCTAGGCCCTTCATTTTACAGATAAAGAAACTGACATCCAGAGAAACTAAATGAGTTAATAAAGGCCGTATAGGAAGTAAATGGGAAAGCCAGGATTTGGACCCAGGACATCTGACTCCAAATTCAGTAATCATTGATGTCTAAGGCCCCTTCAGCTCTAAAAGTCTATGATTCAGGGTAGCTAGGTGGTGCAGTGAATAGAGCACTGGCCCTGGAGTCAGGAGGACCTGAGTTCAAATTCAGCCTCGGACACAATACGCACACACACACACACAAAAACTAGCTGTATGACCTTGGGCAAGTCACTTAACCCCAATTGCTCCTCCAAAAAGCAAAAAATAAAATAAAAATAGAAAATAAAAGTCTATGATTTTATGCCACTGAAGAGCTTTATAATCTTGTTGGGAAAGAAAGAGACTGAGATAGATGATGGTAATGATGTAGAGATATGTTATACATAGATGAAATGTATAAAGATATAATTATCCATATCTATACATATCTATAATCTATGAAGCTCTATATATCTTGGTGTATATTTATGTATACATGTGCACATATATGTGTATATATGTATATATATATAATGTCTATCTATATCAAATCTATGTCCATGTAGATAGACAGACAGATAGATGAAAGAAGCCTTCCTTCCCATCAGGTGAGTTACCTCACCGTCCATGTACATGTCTTTCTCATTCTTGTGCCCTGACTCCCCACTGTTTGGAACAGTGTCTACATCCCACTTCCTGATATCTGAAGAGTCCTGGACTAGAAGGCTTGAGTTTGAATCTTAATTCTGCCATCCCACAGCATAACCAAAATACTTCAGTCTGTCTACTTTGAGACAGATGGAACCAGATGGATGGAATGAACGTTGGTTAACTGGTTACTTCAAGGATCTGGAATGGTATTACAGGGTAAGCTTTTCACCAACACAAATCTCAACTCCTCAACAATTTATCAGGCAGATGGTCTTAGAGAGATGTCATGGCCAAAAACTTTGTCACTTACAGTTAAACTGGTCATGAGCCTCTCTGACCTTAGCTAGGCTTCTCCTTGGGTGACAGGAACACAGGATCCTACCAGGCCCATCCCCCAAAGCTGAGGTGACTTGGGCAGGATCTGCCAGGCCTGACGTTCACTAGTGTGTCTTCAAGAGCCCCGTCACCTACACACCAAGATGAAGCACTGAAACCCAGGACTTTGCCTAAAAAAATTTTTTAATTCAAAGGATTGTTTTTAGTTAAATAAGCAGCTAATTAGGTTTTAAAATATCTTTGCCTTTTGGGAGAGCAAAGGGAAATTGTCAGTAGGCAGGGATGGTACAAGATCCAGACACAGAAGACACAGGGTCAAGTCCCAGCTCTGTTTCTCCTACCTGCGTGGCCCTGGATAAGTCACTTTCCTTCTATGGACCTTAGTTTCCCTCTCTATAAAATGAAAGAATTGGATTAGATTGAAGGTTCTTAAGCTTGGATCTGTTAACTTAGGGTTTTTATAAAGAGACAGATAAAGGAATGGAGAGAGAGAAAGGGAGACAGATGAGAAATAGATAAATGTATATCAATGTAATTACTTTCTTGGGTGATCCTATATTTTCAATTTTATGTATTTAAAAACATTATTCTGAGACAAGGCCCATGAGCTTCTCCAAGGGGGCCCTTGGTGGAAAGGTGAAGGAGCCTCTCGACTGAGTGATCTCTCTAGGGTCCTGGTCAGCTTCCAACAGTCTGCGCTCTTTGTTCTAAGATTCCCTTCAGCCCTGACATTCCAAGTTCTGTATTCTATGATCCCACCCATCTCCAGTCTTGGGTTCTAAGGTGCCTGCCAGCTCTGGCCTTCTGGCTTCCACTGACCTTTCCATTCTCTGAGTACAGATAATGCCTATCATTAGAACCACATCATTTGAGACTTAATCATACCCTGTCTGATACGTTACTCTAATTGCTTCACACGGACAACCTTGACTTGCCAACTAGACTATTCTTCAATGGCAAAAGATGACAAAAACTCTATTTCTTGGCACTTTCAGCATCAGTAACTCCTTGCCTCACAATAACCCTGTACATCAGGTGATGTAGGTTTTATTTTCCCTATTTTTATAGATGAGAAAATGAGGCCCAGAGTGGTTACCTGACTGAGGTCACACCGCTAGTAAATGACAGGGCCAGGATTTGATCACAGGCCTACCCAGCTCGAAACCTGTCTCACAGGGAGAAAGGAACAGATAGCTGGATGCCAAAGGTTTTCTCTCACAGTGACCAGCAGAGGTGAGCAAATAATGTGTGTTTAATCCATATTGCTTGACTCAACTTCCTTCCTTCTCCCAGAATCCCAGACTATCATTGCTGGGAGGGACTCTAGAGTACATCATCACCACAACAACAAAGTAATATTTTACAGTTGAGGACACTAAGGCCCACAGAGATTAAGAGTAAGTGATTTGTCCTGGATCAAAAACTAGTAATTGTTTAAAACAGAAATCAAACTTGAGTCTTCCTTACACTACTCATTCCTGAATAAAAATCCTTTCTATAATATGCTAACATATGACCTGTACTTGAACGTCTCCAATAAGAGGGAACTCATTACCCACTGAGAGAATCCATTCAGCTGTTGGATAATTAAAGCCATTAGGAAGCCATCTTTTCAAGGTATCAAGTCAAGTTTTGCCCTCTGGGTTCAACTAGAGCAAGTTCATCCCTCCTCCATAAGACAGCCCTTCCGATGTTTGAAGATGACCATCGTGCTCTGGCCCACCTCCTTAGCTGTCTTTTCTCCACATTAAACATCCCCCTTTCCTCTGACTGATCACCATTTGGCCTTGGTGAAGGCTCATCTTTATCTTGGTTGTACCTCTCTCCATGCCCTCTGGTTCCCTCCTCCCTGCTCCCTCCTTACCTACTCCTACCCTATCTTCTTCCCTCTCTTTCATTTCCATTTCCTTTCTTTTCTCTCCACTTTCTTCATTTCCCTCCTGCCCCTTTCCTACATTCCACTCTCAGGGATGGCCCTCTCCACTTCTTACAAATTCTCTCTGACTATGGTGGGTCTAGATGAGCCCAAAGGACTGGGGCCTGTCACTTAGATCGCCAGACCACCTTCCCATCCCGCATCTCCACAGAAGTACCAGGGACAATGGGACAAAGGACTCTGGCTGGGGAATAAACCACCCTGAGCGATTGAATTTCCAAGCATCCTGGATACCACTTACTGCCAACTCCCTGATTAGCACAGAGCAGATTCTCTCAAACTGGCTGCTGCAAGGAAATGAGAAAGCACACAGGAGCTGGGCAAGGCGGCTCTGGGGAGCACGTGACAGGAGCTCCCAAGAAGCCTAGGCCCAGCTCCTTTATCAAGGCTGACAGCTGCTCCCAGTCTGGACCTCCCTAGAGGGCCTTCCGGGCAGAAAGTGCTCCAGAGCCAGGTTGGACTGACAGTAATCCATGTCGGTTCTCCCTGCCTGTGATGGGCCCAGCTCAGCCTTTGCCACAATGAAAAGGGAGGCCCTAGACTTTGAGCCAGAGGATCTGGTTTTGAATCCTGGCCCTGACCTTGGACAAGTTACTTAACTGTGCAGAGGCCTCAGAGGCTTCAGCTGCAAAATGAAGGGGCTGAACCAGATGATCTCTAAGGATTCTTCCAGAGCTAAAATTCTTAAGTCTGACGAAGGTCTTGGGATGCCCAGGTTTGCCTGTGCAACCCAAGGAAATGAGACGTATACAGAAGCTAAGAAAGAAAGGGGAAAAAACGTCTGTGAGAGACTGGGATGGAGGGATTTGCAAAAAGTAGGTTTCTTGAGTCAGAGACTTCATGGGCTCTAGGCTCTAGGTCACCTGAAAGAGCACTGGATTTGGAGTCAGAAGATGCAGGTTCAAATCCCACCTGCGCCATGTGCTGTCTGTGACCCTTGGCATGTCAGCCACCTTCTCTGCATCTGTTTCCTCATCCAGAAAATGAAAGGACTAGGCCTGATGATCTCCAATGTCCCTTATAGTTCTAAACCCAATGATGATTTCTTTAAATATAGCTCTTAAAATTTGCAAAATGCTTTATGTTACAACATATTGTCTCATTTGAGCACCACAACAGCCCAGGAAGAGGGATACTGTGGGGATTTGCAAATGAGTAAATTGAAGCTTAGAGAGATTAAGGATTTTACCAGGGATCACATAGTTTACAAGTGGCAGAATTCAAACCCAGGTCTTCTTGACTCCCGAGTTCAACATTCTATCTCCTGTGTCATTTGTCTCATATCACATTTCTATGATCCATGGCACGTGGGTCTGATGCCCCAGAGTCTCACAAGCAGCAGAAACTGCTCTCTCTCTCTCTTGCCCATGTACTGACCCATCCACTTGGGAGATGTGAGGGACCCACCATCTGTGATGAATGGGGATACTACACTCTGTTAGACTTTTCTATCTATGAACCCGACCACTGGAGGTCCTTTTAGGAGACATGAATGACTGAGCAGTCTAAGTGGGTAACTTACTAGACAGGAGAGATTTAATGCATCAAGGAAAAAGACCCACTGAGGCAGCTAGGTGGTGCAATTGACACTTATTAGCTATGTGACTCTGGACAAGTCACTTAACTCAATTTCCCCATTTATTAATGGTGGAACCTGGACTCATTGACCTCTAAGGTCCCTTTGAGTCCATATCTATATTTAAGTGGCTATAACAGGCCCTGGATAAAGGAATGTTTCTCCCGGATTGACTCATTGATGGATCAAGAAGGAGACTTAACACATCAGCCTGAGTGGCCACACAGCTTCCATACTGCTCTGGTCCAGGGCAGGCTTAGGCTGGGATTTGACTTCTCCATATGATCTCACTGTCAAAGGTGCCTTGAATGTGGGGAGGAGGGAAGGAAGATAAAAGTAACCTCCACTGAGGTTTGTCAAAGGACCTTGGAGCTTCAGCCTCAAGCATCCCTCTCTCACCCACAGCCTTTCTCCTTCTCCCATGGGGATACCATCCCTCAGGACATCCCTTTCCTCCCTTGTCGCCTGCTTCCTCCAGACCTATCATTTGCATGGAAATCCTCAGGTTTTTTTCAGAAATCTTTCCATTTCCCTCATCCTAGAAGTAATCTCAGACAAAGACCATTCTAAGGAGGTTTCATTTATGGCGGGCACGTTTCTGAGTACCTGATGGGTCTAGCATCCTAAAGATCAGTTCAGGGACATCTCTGGTGTCAAGAGAAGATCAGACCAGGACAGTCTGAGAATCCCAAGAGCAACTACCCTTGTGATCTGACTTCCCTTTTCTACCAACTCTCCTGTCTTTCTGCTTTATTTATTGGTCCATGTTGTTTTTCTCATAAAATCCACCAAATTTTTTAACCGAGACACCAAACAGGTGAATATGAATCATCTCAGACTCCAGGGCACTAATGTCATTGGTTGAAAGGTTTCAAAAGGACACTATAGCAGAATGGGATTCTGGGAAAGCACCAGAGAGGGGCAAAGACAAGAATGCCTGAGTAAGCCTTTGGAGGGAGCCCAGGGAAGTGGGCTTGGCTTCCTTGCACTTATGGTCTTTCAGTTATCTTTACTTTCATCTTTCAGACAAGAAGAGTAAGAATAATAATAGCAATTATTATTATTTTCATTATGATAAAGAATAGTTTATGTGAACATGGTGCTTCAAGATTTGCCAAGTATTCTCTGCTCACACGATCCCATTTGAGGCTCCCCAGGGCCCTTTATGGTAGGACACTATGTATTACATAGCCAGATCAGATGGCATAAGCCTGTTGTCCTTATTCATGGAGAGGCTAAGATGAGTGAATCCCTTGAACTCAAGAGTTCTGGGCTACAGTGACATATGTCAGTTGGGTGTCCATACTAAATCTAGCACTAATATGATGAGCCTTTGACTTGGGGATGGGGGACACCAGATCACCTACAGCAGAGGAACCAACCCAGGTAAGAATCAGGCCTAGAAGAGGCCATAGAACTTCCATTGTGAGGGAAATAGAGAGACTAATCTTTAAAAAAAATAATAAAGATTGTGGTATATAGTATTATCTGAATTTTACAGATGAGAAAACTGAGTCTTGGAGCATTTAAATGACTTTCCTATGTTCATACTGTTAGTGAATATCTGAGATAGGATTGGAACCCACATCTTACCTGGCTCCATCTAACCCAGCACAAAATGCTAAAACTTAGTGGGGACAATTAGGTGTACAAGATCCGAAACAGGAAGATAAATATAAATGTACACCTGGGATGATAGATGTATACCTTGGAAGACTCTTAGAAATCTTCTAAGCTAACCCTCTCATTTTACAGGTAAGGAAACTGAGGCCCAGACAGGTTATACAAGTTATAAGAGTGATGACTATGATTTGAACCCAGGTTTTCTGAATCCAAAACAGTCCTATTTCTTCTAGCATGGTGCAATGGAAAGGAAGAGACCAATATCTTCTTCTAGAGTTAATTAGGGGAATTGACTCTAAAGCAGTGGTTCTCAACCTTCCTAATGCTGCAACCCTTTAATACTCAATACTCATATGTGGGTGTATCAGCATGTGGGAGGACCCACCTGGAGACAGATAGAGGACAGATACAGTGTCTTGGTTCCTAAAACCACCGGAAATATGTATTTTCTGATGGTCTTAGGTGACCCCTGTGACGCCTGTGAAACGGTCATTCGACCCCCAAAGGGGTTGCAACCCAGAGGTTGAGAACCGCTGCTCTAGAGGAATAAACGTCGCCCACCTAAGAAGTTGACTTTGCCCATCCAGCATCTGGCTCCCCAATTTCATTCGTTTTAAAATCCTCACTAAAAACTCCATCCATCCCCTCAGCAGGCCATCTGAATGCTTCATTGGCTCCTGGTTTCACACAGACTCAGGATTCCTGCGTCAGTGGCTTTCATTGACCCTATCTTAATCAGAGGCAGTATGGGATTGGGTAGCAGATCTGGAATTCAACCTGAATCCTGAATAATGGTGGAGAGGTCTTTGGCAAAAAAAAAAAACTCCTCTCTTATGATGCTCAGTTTCCTTGTTTGTTAAAAAGAGAGGACTGCATTAGGTTATCCCAAAGTCCCCACTCAATTCTACATCCCAGAATCCTATGTCAGAAGCAGCATTCATCAAACAATCAACCACGTCCCAATACCAAAAATACTCCCCAAACTTCACAGCATTCCCTCCATTTCTTCACAGGCTTTCCTGTCAATTTTTCTCTCACTAGCCTGTGACATTGGATAGGTCACCTCACCTTTCTGAGACTTGATTTCCCTCACTGTCAAATGGTGCTACCAATCTTTGCCTACTCAAGTGATTTCCTCAAGGGTTCTTACGAGGCATGATCATGAAACTCTCCTCCCCCAGAACCTTCAGTGACTCCCTATTACCTCTAAGCTAAGGCCCCGCTCAATTGGGCTCCAGCCTGCATTTCCAAGCTCATTTCACTATCCTTCCTTTCACACATTCGATCTTTTGGCCAAATAGGACCAGCACATGATAAGCTATCTCCTGTTTCCTCACCTGTACACAGGCTGTCCCCCAGTCTTAGGATGCCCTCCTTTTGGAGTTCTGTGTCTGAATTCCTGCTTGCCACACTTCACAAACAAGGCTTTTCCTAACCCTCACCCAGCCCCGACCACCACTAGATAGGTAGAGACAGAGATGTGTGCATGTGTATATGTGTCTATGTATGTATATATTTTGTATTTACTTACCTGGTTCATGTCATTCTCCCCCAGTTGAATATAAGCTCCTTAAGGGCAAGTATTCTTTGTTTTCTCCTTTAAATCCTCAGTCTAGCCTCACTGGCACATAATAGTGTCTAATAAATGCTTGTCGAATGAATGAAAGGAGCATTGAGCAGATGTGAACTGTCTCTGAGATTACAGTTATTGTCTTAATGACAGCTCCCTCTCTTGAGAAGAGGACAAGTATTGACCTGATTTGACAGTCAGACTTGCTGAGAAGTCAGAAGAATGGGAGGGATGGTGGGAGCTCTTAGCCTCACCCCGGAGGATGTCTGCAGAATGGGCTGGCTGCTCAGTATGGGGCACTTCCACAAGGCCTTCATAGGGCTAGGGCCAAGAGGAAGATGGTGCCTTGGCTCCCTTTGCTGATTGGGGATGGGGCTTGATGGGCTCTGCATGGGGAGAGCTCGGCAGGGAGGAGATCTGCAGGAGTCCGGGGAATGGATGAAACAAGGCCTGTGGAAGGGCCTCTTGGCTGTCATTAGTCAGATGAACTACTGGGAGCCTGCCGAGTCCAATCAGCCAATGACTCACTTTCATCCCCCAGCCCCTCATGGAAATCAGCTGCTTGGGAACTGTCAAGTGCCTGAAGTGGAATCCCAGCAGAATCACAGGGCAGGTGAAACCCAGACTGACAAAAGATGTGCACTGTTTGTCTCTGACCTACTAACTCTCTTTTTCCTCCTAATTCTATAGCACTGGGACACACGTGTTCACTCATCTATTTGAGGGCAGGTACTGGTTTCCTTTTTACCCTGGTAGTCCTGTCGTCTAGATGATGCCTGGCACGTAACTGATGTTTGATAAGTGTTTGTTGGATCAAATTGACAAAAACAAATTTTTTAAGTTTGCATTTCCATTCCAGTTCAGTGGCCATGTGACCACAGATAGAGCCCCTCACCTCCCTGGGCCTTCATTTGTAAAACAGGAATAATCCGTAAAACAAAGATGATGAGTTTTATCTTATTGACCTGCAGGGGATATTGCGAAAGAAAAAAAATAAAATTAGAAAACCTCTGGGAAATTTCAATGCCCTTCCAAAATGGGGTATTGTTATTTAAGTAATAAATACTCAGTATTAAGAATCACAGTCTGAGGGCTGGAAAGAATCTGAGTCCATCAAGTCCAAAACCTTCCTTTTATAAACTGAGAAACAGACGCTGAGAAAGGTTAAATACCTCACATTGCAAGTAAGTCTATGAGATGGGATTTGAACTCAGGTCTTCTTGACTCCAGGCCCAACTCTCTTTCCTTTGAGCTACAAAAAAGGTCTCTAACTAATTAAAGAGTAGCACCATGGTCTAGTACAATGGGGCCTCTTAACCTGGTTGGGGTGGAGAGAGCAGAACTTATAAAAATAGATTCATGTTAATAACTATAGTTAGTAACGACATTTAATAGCTATAGTTAACTTATAGTTAATCACTACAGTCAATAATTCTTTCAATGTAATTGGTTTCCTTTTGTAGTTCTATATATTTTATTTTACGCATTTGAAAACGTTATCCTGAGAACATCGTCAGACACTGCCAAAGGGGGCCATGACACAAAACAGGCTAAGAACCCCCGGTAGTGAAAAGAACCCTAAATTGAGATTCTGGGTACAAATGGAAAGAAGCGAAAAATTCCTTTCTATTTTAAGAGGAGTTTCTTAATATAATGATAATAATTAATAATAAATTTTGATGTTCAGTCATTGTCGGACTCTTTATGACCCTATTTGGGGCTTCCTTGACAAAGATGCTAGAGAGTTTTGCCATTTCCTTCTCATTTTACAGATGAGGAAACTGAAGCAAACAGTAAGTGACTTATCCAGGGTCTCACAGATAGTACCATCTGAGGCCGAATTTGAATTCACGAAGATGAATCTTCCTGACATCAGGTCCAACATTCTATCCACTGCACCACCTAGCTACCCAATTAATAATAATTAATAATAATAATAATACTTAGCATTATAAACATTTTAAGGTTCACAAAGCTTTACATTTCTTAATCTCATTTGTTTCTTAACAATAAAACTCTGTATAAAATGTCACATACTGTTGTGCCAGTTGGTGCATTCACCATCACTGAGGGACTCCTGTTATATTCCAGAAGATGACTTGTTATGGAATATGATGGAAGGGATCCTTCCTCAAGCACAGTTTGGACTCAGTTGAACACCTAGGTCCCTCCTGACTGTGAGAACCTGAAACCTTCGCTCTGTTCCCAGCTTTGCCCCCATACTGGCCACAGGACCATAAGGAGATCATTTAAGGCTCAGTTGCCTGGCCTGTAAAATGGAAGTCAGTAACAGACCTCTTCCCAGGCTTGTCGTAAGGACTAAACACAACCACAGAGGGAAATCCCTCTGGCCTGACAAATGCAAGGGGTCATTCCATCATGAATGAATGAACAGAAGACGTGTGACTCAGTAGGTAAGGGAGTAAAATCCCTCCTAGCCCCGCAGTATGGCTCTTCCCTCAAAGTTGAGAAGGAGGCATGAGAGGAGGGGCTTTCTCCAAACTAGTGCCTTGCCCACCATCTTGGTATTCTTGCCTGGTACAGAACTTCTTCACACCTTTATATGAAACCTTCAGACATGCCTAATAGTTATCTCCTAGCAAAAGGGAAAGTGCCTAAGATTAATTGGGCATCCCCAGGCACTACAACAGAGAAACATATTATAAAACAAATATGTAAGGGTGAAAAATGGAAAGTAATTAACCTTTCGGGCTTGCTTGTCATGGAATTTATTTTCTGCTGCCTGCAACTGAGTCCCTAGAGCTGTTTCAGAGCTCCTTGAATCCTAGGGTGAAGGACCTGAGCTCTTAGAATGTGTTTGGAAGGAAAGATTTGGCATGTCTCTTTTCCTCATCCAGGTCTGGACTCAGGTGCCATTGGCTGCCAAGACATGAAGGCCAAAGAGAACCCGACTAGTTCCCACATTTCAGTTATCCTCTTATACTCACCCTACCCCATGACTCATAAAGCATGGATTGGGCCCTGGTCCTACTCTGTCCTAGGCATTTTAGGGGAAACAAGGAGTTCCAGCTCTTAAGAACCTCTCATTCTAGCTAGAGAAGGAAGACATAGATAAGCAGGCAGCAGAAAAACTGAATCCTCAAGTGTTGTTTGAGTTTGGAGGAGGGAGAAATGGCCCTAGGCTGGAGTCGCCAGGAGGGATGGGATTTGACAAATCTATGAAAAACCAATGGAACAGTGTTCTAGGAAGCAGGGGATACTGTATGTAAAAATAAGGAATGGGGAGATAGTCCAAATACAGCTAGGCATAATGGAGACAGAGAAAAGATGTCAAAAGAACTGAGATCAACCATGGGCAAGAGGCCTAGAAGGAGACTGATCAAAGGCAGGGAGGCAAGAAAGGAAGTAATTATCCTCTGCAGAACTTAGGGGTTTAAGGACTTGGCTGGCTGGGTTCAGGTGTAGGAGAGCAAAGTTCTCAACAATCTTGCAAAATACATAATTCAAGTTTTATTGCTCCGTTTTAGAGATGAAGAGACTAAGGCAGCTCAGAAAGGCCATTGGTCAAACTGATAGATCATGTCAGAGCTGGGACTTGAAATTCTGCTTCCTGACTCCCAACCCACTGTCCTATTCTGACTTAGTCCCTGACCCTTATTCTACTATTCTAAAGATGATAAAAAACAATTGATATTATGGCTCATTAGGAACCAACGTCCCGTCCCTGGAAGCCTTCAGAGACAGGTCTGTCTGGAGTGTTTGATTTAGAAACATTGGACCAAAGATTTAGAGCTGAAAAGAACTTTGAGGACCATCTCTAAGGTCCCTTCCAGCTCAAAATCTATGAGCCTATAACCTCATCCAGCCCCCAGGTTTTATGGGTTAGGAACCTGATGTCCAGAGCCATGAAATGCCCCTGTCAGGAGTAGAGTTCTTCCTCCTGGCTCTATGGTGGTAGACCTGCCAACTCCCTTTCCCTGAGGAGCTGACTGACCCTCTAAGAGACCAAGTAACAGCAAAAGTTCCTTGAGCCCTAACTACCTATTTAATTGTGTTGTTACACAGAGGGTTCTGAAGCGGCAAAATTTGAGCTGGGCCTAAAGGGTCTGTGATAAACCACGGAAAGAGCATTCCAGGAGGTGGTGAATGTCATGAGCAAAAGCAAGGAGCCAGGGATGAAGCTGAGCTTGAACCCAGCTAGTACTTAGTCACTGTGTTACGGAGCTGGTTGGACAAATTGTAGCATAAACAGGAAAATAAGCAATAAGGGAAACGAAGACGAAAAAATAAAAGTTTTATGAAACCAGCAGAACAAGAAGACAATTTGCAGCGAGTACAACAATATAAATGAAAACAACAGCTCAGAAGTATTACAAGTCTGACTGGCCCGTTAGATTGTAAGCTCCTGGAGGGCAGGGCTGCCCTTTGTCTCTTTTTGTGTCTCCAGCTCTTAGCACAGTGCCTGGCCCAGAGCGAGCTCCTGATAAAGGCTTAGTGATGGGTTGGTTGTAATGATCAATCCATGGCCCAAAGAACTAATGATGAAATACACCTTCCCACTCACTAGGACTAAGAACAAGGAACGCCAGACATGGCATTGGAAAAGACGGTTATATCCACTGGTTTTCTTTAAATGTCTTTCCTTGCCCCAAGGGAGGGTACCATGTGGGGGAGAGGAGAGGAAGAGATGAAGGAAGCAAGGGAAGAAGGAAGGGAGGGAGGAAGGAAGGAAGGAAGGAAGGAAAGAAAGAAGGAAGGAAGGAAGG
>CM053589.1:177998140-178072765 GCA_028646515.1 Pseudochirops corinnae | reverse complement strand
TCTTCAGTGAGCTTTTGAAATTCTTTTTTCATCTGGCAAATTTGGCTTTTTAAGGCATTCTTCTCTTCATTGTCTTTTTGGACCTTTTTTTACCATTTGAGTTAATCTATTTTTTAAGGTGTTATTTTCTTCAGTCAGGTTGTTGACTCTTTTTTCATGATTTTCTTGCATCATTCTCATTTCTCTTCCCAATTTTTCCTCCTTACTTGATTTTCAAAATCCTTCTTGAGCTCCTCCATGGCCTGTAACCCGTTCATATTTTTCTTGGAAGCTTTTGATGCAGGAGTTATTACTTCATTGTCTTCCTCCCATTCCACGCTTTGATCCTTTTTGTCCCCGAAAAAGGAATCTAAAGTTGGATTGCTGTGCTTGCTTTGCTTCCTTTGCTTGCTCATATTGCCACTCAATTACTTGACTTTTGAGTTCTTTGCCACAGTAGAACTCTGCTTTCAGAGGGGAGAGCTTTGTCCCAAATTGCTGGGGTTTTTGAAGCTGCTGAAGCTATTAGGAGGGTGCCATCTCTGCAGCTCCCACAAACTCTGGCTCACTGGTGACACACTTCAGGACCACCACCCAAGCCTGTGATCCAGATCCAGGCAGGTTTAAGCGACAGCGCTTAGCCTCTGAATGGTTGTGTGGCCCCTATATGACCTGCAGGTCAGGAGCTTTGAAGCAGCCATGTGGAGATGGCTTCAGGGCCGCTGCACCTCCATCACTTCTAGCTCTGGCTGCAGGGGCCAAACCACTCCTTCAATCCCCCCCCTCCCCCAGTTCCAACAGAGTTCTACACTGACCTCTCACTTTTTCCTTGGCATTTATGAGTTGATAATTCTGGAAACCACCACTCCTGTTGGTTATCCACTCCAGTTTGGTTGTTATCTTATCTGATTAAAGGAATCTTCTCTCTTTCCTTAAATTATTCTGTAGCTACCTCTTTGCTTACATGTTCTACTGTCTCAGTAGAATGTAAGATCCTTGAGGTAAAAAACTACTTTTCTTCATCTTTTAATGAGGAGCCTAGAAAGGGCCTTGTGTATAGTAAGTGCTTGATAAATATATTTGTATTGGAGTCTAGGTATCATGTCTTTTCTCCTTCCATTTCTCCTTTTTTTTCAGGGAAACTATTCCCAATTCTTTCAACTGATCCATAGATGACACTCTTTCTAATTTCCTTGCCATTCTTGGTTACTTTCTTTCTGCATATTGTCCTGCTTAGCTGTGCCTTTTCTATAATGTACTTAGAAATGCACTTGTTAATCTAAATTTGGTATTGCTAAATGACTATGCAAAGGAAGCAAAGAAGGGCTTGTTGAGTGCTGCAGACAAGTAGTACTTTAGGAGCTCCAAGAGATCCCAGGCAGGAACAGCAACAGGGATGGGGTTGAGAGAGTTTCTGGAGACTTTGGTGTATGCACAGGTCTCTGCTGTCCTGTGTGTTTGTCAATATCTACTTTAAGGCAAGACTGGCTAGCCAGCTATTAGAGATACTGTATGGAGGATTTTGGGTTGGGTATGGGTTGCACTAGATGGTTTCTTAGCTCCATTCCATCTCTGACATTCTCTGATTTTGAGACACAAACAGACAGAGACAGAGAAAAAGAGACAGAGATAAAAAGAGAGACACACAGAAACAGAAATAGAGGGGAGAGTGAGTGAGTGAGTGAGAGAGAGATATGCAGAGACAGAAAAATAGAGACAGAGAGAAAGAGAGAGAGAGAGACAAAGGCTGAGACATAGGCAAAGACAGAGATACACATAGAGATAGAGACACAGAGAAACAGAAATAGAGAGGAGAGACAGAGAGACACAAAGACAGTGTGTGTGTGTGTGTGTGTGTGTGTGTGTGTGTGTGTGTGTGTGTGTGTACCCTCCAGGAGAATAGGATTAGAAGCATAGAAATGTGCAGCTTATTGATTGGGAGCCAGGCTTCAGGTAGGTTTTCCAGACTTCTTGGCTGATCAGACTAGACCTCATTTGCCAGTCCTCACCTAGCTGCTCTTGTGATTCTCTTAGTGCCATTGTCTCCAGGGCCTGGCACTTTGTTAGAGCATGAGAGAGTCTTTCCTGGAAGTGGTAGCTGAGTTTCCCCAGGACAGGTAAAAAGTCTGTCATTGTGACCATGTGCTAGGGCTATACATTGATTGGTTTCTTCTGAAGGATGTGGAATGAATTCAGCCTAAAGGGGTAATTAAAAAGAACTATTCCCTTGATGATGATGTTTGTTAACGGGAAAAGAAGACTTTTGAGTGATTTTTTTTTGGTGGGAAAACAGGATATACTTAACATAAGTGCCATGTAAATATGGGGACAAGATGATAAGAGATAAGTTGAATTTCCTTTTATTCTGCCCAGGATAGTTTTAAGAGAGTACTAACTAAAGAAAAGGGGAAACATGTCTCTAAGATGTAAAAGGAAAACCTCAAGAAAGGCTAATTTTATGGTAAAGAGAAAAATAAAGAAGAAAAGTAACAGATTGTAGGCCTGTAGACTATCCAGAAGTCTCACATCCATATGTTTAAATAATTATAACTGATAGGTATATAGTCCTTTAAAGATTGCAGTGCATTTTATATACATTTGCCCATTTAAGCCTCACAACAATCCTGTACAGGGATTTTAATTCACTTTTACAGATGAAGAACTGAGATTCAGAAAGGTTATGTGACTTGCCCATTATCACTCAGAAACAGAATTTAAACACAAGTCTTTCTGAATTCAAGTCCAGCCACTCTTTCAGAATAGCAAATATTAGCTCTTTGGAGGCAAGAACTGTTTATAATTTTTTATCTGTTTTCAAGTACTTACCACAGTATATTGAATATCGCAGAAACTTAATAAATTTTTGTTCACCTTAATTTAATTATACCATGAAGTGCTTTCTCCAACAAAAGAGTTGGAAGGCATTGGACAAGGCAGCACTAATAACATCACAAACAATGAAATTGATTATAGTATAACAGACAGGAAACAACTGGTTTACTAATGTGGGAGTGATTTCTGAATCAGCTTATCTGTGCACCAACCGTCAACTTAGAGCAAAGATAAAAATCAATACCAAGTCAGAAGAGAGAATACAAATGAGAGGAAGACATGAAGTGTATTTAAAACAATTTCAGCATGACCTATTTAAATAAGCTATTAATGCCCCAAAATGGAAAGTGGATAAGAGAAAGGATGTAGCCTCAAGCTGTCATTATTTTCTAAGTATATGATTAGGGAATCACTTGCCACAACAAGGAGGCCAAAAGGGTTTTGAAACTGACTCAGTCATAGAACCTTTGATCTCCTTGCCAAGCAGAGAGATGTGGCATTAAGAACAACATGACTTTATAATTTAGAAAACAATTTGTAAAATGTTATGGAGAAGGATGATGGAATATTATAACCAAAGACCTTCTTTTTAGCACCGATATTCTTCTGATGTTGCTCTATGGACACAGACCATGGAATGCCACAGTTATGTAAGAGTTTACATTGTGGGTGACCCAAGGACCACAATGAAACATATGTGATGAGTGTCAGTAAGCTGCAGTATATTATATAGGAAGAATTACATAGAAGAAGAGTCAAAGAGAACATCATGAAGGAAATGTGTGATCAGAAAAGAAGATGGGTTCATCATGCATTTAGAGCAACAGGATAAGCCAAGAATGGTCTATGTGCCCTATAGCACTCACTGCATATCAAGAAATCTAGTAGCATGTTGGATGGACTTTTCTTGCCTTGATTCTCGCCTTCCCAGAGAATTTTCTAAGATCACATTAGTGGAAAGCTTCAGTGGTGGGATTTGAACTCTTGATTGCTATTAGTACTTCTTCCATCTTACCACACCATCTCTCTTTCCAAGATTGAGATAGCCTGTCTTAGGAAATAGAAATTTGTCCATCATTGAGAGTCTCTAGAAGCCAGAATACCACTTACCAAGGCTATTATTGAAGGGCTTTCTGTTCATATTTGATTGGACTAGGTAACCTCTGAGGTCCCTTACAACTCTGAGATGTTGAGATTCTAAGTTGTCAGATGAGTACTGTTGAATGCAGAGGAGGGAGAGATCGCTGTGGCTTTTTCTCTTCTCTTTATACTCCTTCCCTTAGAGATTTCTCCTATTCCCATGGTTTTCACTTTTATTCAGATGTCACCCGAATCTACATATTCAGCCCCAAATCCCTTCCCTAAATTCTAGTTCCACATTTCTGACTTCCTCTTAGGTTTACCTATCATTCTAGCACCTCAAACTCAACATAGGCTTATGGGATTTAGAGATGGAAGGGACTTCTTTTACGGTTGAGGAAACTGAGGCCCTAGCAAGTGAAATAAATTGCCCAAATTTAGAGAAAGCATAACTATCAGAACTAGAATTTGAATCTATATCTTTTAATTCTAATTCTGGTTCTGTTGACATTTTACCATAGCTGTTTGGTAAGAGGGTGAGGACAAACATTTATTAAGCAGCTACTATGTGCCAGGGATAAAAACATCAAAAATATCTAATCTGGTCCTCTATCCTGAACTTATCACTTTTTGTCTTAACCTCCCCCCAATTCCTTGTTTCTATTTTTGGAGCTGCCATCTTTCTGGATTAGAGTCTTGGTATAGAAAGTAATATTCACTACTGGCTAGTGGAATGGCTTGGGAAAAGCCAGCCTAAGGAATTCACTCCAGTTTGTGGGTCACCATCATGGGCAACTGATATTAGACATTTGTCCATTTCTTGGTTCAAAGGGATGATTGGATCCGGAATCCAAAAAGATCTTTACAAATTGAAATGAAAGGCTGAAACAAGAATAAAAGACTGATTCAGTCTTCACCCAGAACCTTTTTTTGTGTGTGTTATTTTACCCATGTAACGTAAACTCCTTTGGGTCATCTACTATTTTGCTTGTGTTTGTATCCTAAATGTTTAGCACAGTTTGTGGAACATGGTAGATGCTTGATAAATCTGTCTCCCTCTCCTCCCTGCCCCTGCTGTCTCTTTCATACTATCATTGTTCTATCTATCTATCTATCTATCTATCTATCTATCTATCTATCTAATCTACCTATCTCATATCTATCTACCTAGTAGTTATCTATTTATTTACCCATCTATCATTTATCTGTCTACCTACTTCTCAATATTCTATCATCCTATCTACCTATCAAAAAGGGAGAAATATAAAGTTTCGTATTTCCATTTTTCTTTAAAAACATCCATTTCTAAAGTACAGAGCAGAGGAGGCATGACTAGACAGCATTTTGTTCAGAAAAGATCTGAGGGTTTTAATGGACTGAAAGCACATTGTGTCAACAATGTGGTATGGTAGCCATGGTAGCTAGTCCAACCCTCAGCTGTATTCATTGGTATACCATGTCAAGAATAAAGGAGTAAGTAATAGTCCCGCTCTGTTCTGCTCAGGGCAGATTGAATCTGAGGCATCTCATTGAGCTCTGGGCACCTATTTTGTTTTTTAGGAAGGCAAGGCATTTGGGTTTCAGTGACTTGCCCAAAGTCACACAACTAGAAAACTTGTCAAGTGTTTGAGGCTGGATTTGAAATCAGATCCTCCTGACTCCAGGGCCGGTACTCTATTCACTTTGGCACCTAGTGCCCCCTGGGCACCTCATTTTAGGACAAAGACTGTGGCACATTGAAGCAAGCCCATGAGAGAATGGAACAGGGTTGTGAAGGAATAACAGTGAGAGATGCCTAAAAGGGGAACATATTGTCTCATTTTTTTTTTTTTAGTTTCTCCTTAAAGCAGAGGTTGATTGACTGCTGGTCAGGGATGTGATAAAGGCTATCCCTATTTAGGTCAGGGATAGACTAGATAGCTCCTGATTCTGAGTTTTTGTGCCATCTCTATAGAATGACGTGGTACCTGCCCTCATGGAGCTTAAAAAAAAAAACATTGGGCAGACTAACCTCCTACATATAAAGAAGTCAAATATAAAACAAGACAATCAGAAGCAGAGGTGTTACAAGGCAGTGTTTACTAAGTGCCAACTGTTATAGGTAGTAAGTGTTGTGTAAGCTCAGGGAAGGGAGTGAGCCCCATGCTGGTCTAGTTCTTTTATTGGGAAGTCTATCTGTACGCATGTCAGTCGGGATGTTTCTCCCTCTCCCCTGCCTGAGGCTTTTATATCACTATTGATTTTGCTGGTTGTTACAACATTAATGTATATTCAGGTAAAGAGATTGGTGATTTTCCGAGGACTGCATCCCAACTCATTAAGAATCCGATGGTTCCCTGGGTCTACCTAATGACTGTTTTATTTCTTGCCAGCACAATGGACGGTTGATGGGCAGAGGGCTAGCTCCAATCCAGAGACATTATTTCTCCCCCTCCTTCAGCCTGGCATTAGCATTCTGAAACTGAAAACAAGCTGAGGGAGAGCTGCCTAAATATTTATGGAATACTGCTGGGGTCAGAGTAACAGGAGAAGCAAATGAAATTAAAGATTTACACTATGGAAGGAACAAACTGACTGGTCCATCAGGCCCACTGCAAGCTCCTTTGCTTGCTTGGAGAAAAGGGTATTTTTTTTTTTCATCCGCCCCGCCCCCCCAAGAAACTTACTTTTTAATGGATTTATGAAGGAAAAGAAAAGACCCCATAAAATTTTAATTTGTTGTTTCAACATTACATCTTCATAAGTTATTTCCAAACAGTCAAGTCAATTGTTAAAGGTTCTGATCCCTGAGTACATCTAGTTACTTGACTGTATATTTTGGAAAGGGAGAGAGATGACTTTCATTGCCAAGACTTCTCTCAATTTCATTCTGAGAGGAATAAGTGGTTACGTCCATTTTAAAGGACATCAAGTTGCCCTATTTGACAAGAAGCTTCTGCAGGTCAGGGACCCTGCCTTTACAGAATCAGAAAACTGGAAAGGACCCTAACAAACCTAGTCCTGAATAGGACTCCTTGCTACAATATCTTTAACAAGTGATTGTCCCAGCCTTTGCCTGGGGAGATGAGAGAAAGCTCTTAAGTTAGAGGAAAGCTGGAAAGAGCTTTGGACTTAAGATCAGGGGAGACTTGGCTTCAAATTCCATCTCTGATGTAAAAAAACCAAAACTTTGCTGAAATCTGTGTATTTCTTTTTCTTACATTTCCCCAATCTTCCGGTCTAGCAATTCTATTAAAAATATCATCTCTATGGATAAATTATTTAAGCTCCTTGACCCCTAGTTTTCTCATCTGTAGAATGGAGCCAATATACTTGTAAATACCCATCTTACAGGTTTGCAATGAAGTTGCAAAGATATACACACATAATACATAATATATAATATGTATACACATGCACATACGTATATATGCATGTATATACACATATATGCATATGTACATATATGTGTCTATATAATTTTTGCAGCCTTCTACACAGCATCTCCAATTTGGAAAGGACCATAGAGACAATCAATACAACCTTAAAGACCTATGTTAATTTCTGCTATTATTTAGGGCAGTAAACGTTGTTAGGAAATTCTTTTTTACATCTTGTGAATATGTTTCTGTTACTATCATTCCTTATTCCTAGATATGACCTCCAGGATTAATTAATATCAATACAATTTCTCTTCTACATGACAACCTTTCAAACATTCTAAGACTTCTAACATGTTCTGCCCTGTGTCTTCTCTTTCTTTTTTTTGAGGGGGGAAGGCAGGGCATTTGGGGTTAAGTGACTTGCCCAAGGTCACACAGCTAGTTAAGTGTCAAGTGTCTGAGGCTGGATTTGAACTCAGGTCCTACTTGCTTCTGGGGGGTGTGTGCTCTATTTACTGCGCTATCTATGTCTTCTCTTTCTAGGTTAAATAGACCAATTTCTTTAATTCACCTTCATAAGACCCATTTTGAAGTCACCTCCCCATCCATACTCCAGTTTGTTGTTCAGTTCCTGATCTTGTATGAAGTTTTCTTGACAAAGACATTGGAGTGGTTTGCCATTTCTTTCTCCAGATTGTTTTACAGATGAGGAAACTGAGGCAAACAGATTTTAAGTGCTTTCCCAGGGTCATACAGCTAATAAGTGTCTGAGGCTGAATTTAAACTCAGATCTTCCTGACTCCAGGTCCAGTACCCTATCCACTGAACCACTACCTCTACATTCCAGTTTACTGATGTCTTTTCTAAAATGTGGTGATGAGAACTAAACGCAATATTCCATCCACAGGTTGATCAAAACTATCCCTTTCCTTGTTCTGGAGATTTGACCTCTCTTAATGTGGCCTAAGATCACATAAGCTTTTTAACCCACCAGTATTCAATTAATTAAATGATATCCATGTATCAAGTGACCACAGAATACCAGACTTTGTCCTAGGTACTGAGAACACAAAGACAAGAAGAACTGTCGCTGTCCTCAAGGTGCTTATATTCTATTGGTCCTTGTTATCCTTTTATCTTCACTTCTCCCCTCCCAACATGGCTTAGCATAGGGTCCCTATAGAGAGCCTGGATCTGTGATTTCTTCAGTATAGGCAACTTCTTGATGAAAAAACTTTCTCTCATTGCAGATCATCACCCTCTCTGTAATGTGTGGTGTTAGAGATTTGCCAAGGTGGCATTGGGAGGTTAAGTAACTTGCAGTTCTTCCTAGGACCAGCATATGGCAGAAGCAGGGCTTGACCCCAGATTTTCCTGATTCCATGGCCATGTATATCTATCCAAAGGCCATGTTCCTTCTCATTCCCACATAGCACAGGCTTAATCATGGCCCTCTCACCGTCTTTTTGTTCATTCTCAGAAGTCAGTTGACTACCTGAAATCAGACGGGGAAATTGGTCAGAGGTTGCTGGAATTGAGTTGTGTGGGGAGCTTTGATTCTGACTCAATGTTGTTCTTTCTCTTTCTGAGGCCAGAGTTTGAGGAGACAACCGATCGATAGGGAAGTGCTGAGGGGAAAACGGGTTCTTTCAATTTCAGGAGCATGGAGATGTCAGTTAGTAGGTAAAACCAGAATAGAGGAAATAGGTCACCTCTAGAAATAATTCTTAGCAAAAGCATTCAACTTGATCTGGCAAATCAACGGCACCAATCACAATAACAACAGCTAGTACCTCGAAGTTTGCACATCGCCTTCCAAAAATGACCTCATCCGATCCTTACAACCACTCTGGGAGATTAGTGTCCTCGTAATAACCTGTTAAAAGATGAAGAAAATGAAGCAGGCAGTGGTAAAGTGACTTATCCAGGGTCACTTAGTGCCTGAGGCTAGATTTGAACTCAGGTCTTCTGTCTCCAGGTTCAGTGCTCTATCCATTGTACCACTCAGCAGTCTGCTTATTCAAAGTCACCCAAGCAGTAAGTAGGAGGGCTGGGATTTATAGGATCATAGCTTTTTAGCTGGGAGGGATTGTAGAGGTCACCAAGTCCAGCTCTCTCATTTTACAGATGAGGGAGCTGAGGCTCAGAGAGGTTCATTGACCTATTCAGGATCACACAGCTAGTAAAGGTTTAAGGCAGGATTTAAACACAAGTCCTTCAAACCTTATGCTATTGTTTCTTCCTACCAGAGGGAGGATCCAAACCTTTAGAGAATGATCCTAGGGTATTTGACTGCTTTCTCTCTCTCTCTCTCTTTGTCTCTCTGTCTCTCTCTCTCTCCCTCTCTCTGTCTCTCCTTCTCCCTTCCTCTCTGTCCCTTTCCCACCCTCCCCTGCTTTCTCCTATCTCTCTGTTTGCTCTCATGCACACACACATACTTTCCTCTCTAAGTGGTACTATTTTCCATACCACTTAAACTGTCTAATCTCCTTCCCTTGACAGAATCAGAGATAGCAAGCTCCTTTTGGGTCTGGATGGAGCCATCCTGTTAGTTATCCTGAAAAAAATAATATCTAAAGATTTCTTCCAAGTTCAGAATTTTAAATGAAGATATTTATCAATGCTGAGCATTAATAATAAATGCAGCTTTTAAAGAACTTTTCCCTTTATCAGAGGCTTCTCAGAAATGTGGCTGCTGCCCCTTTTTTTTACCTGGGGAGGGGAGTGGAGCTCTAAGTTCTGCTAAACAGCAGAGAAATTGTCAGGATAATCATCTCCATTCATATGCAAAGTATTCTCTTAGCCTAGTTCATCAAAATGCAGCCATTTCATAAAAAAAGTAAAATAAAATAAACTGTAGTCTTGTCTCCACCCCAAACTGCTACAAGGAAGACAGATCATGGGAAAAATAGGAGTTGGTTACTACTGTTAAAAGGCAGCCTGTGCTGGGCCTGATGATGCTCTCACTGCTCCTTAAGGGAGGGAGGGGGAAACCTTCAAAGCAGATTTATAATATTCTCCATTTCTCTTCTGCTGCACTGTCTTCTTCCTCCCATTCAAATCCCTTTGTCTGGAGACCTTTGCCAGTTAGAATTAGAATGTCAGAACTGAATGGCACCTTAGAGATCACTGATCTCAAGTCTCCCAGTCTATAGATGAAAAGCGTGAGGTCTGGGGACTCAAATAATAGGACTGTGGATCTGGAAGGGACCTTAAGGGTCATATAGTCCAACCCCTTCATTTTACAGGGCATCCACAGAAGGACTGTAGGGGAGACTCAGAGAAAAATCATAGATTTAGAGTTGGAAGGGATATAGAGGGCATGTTGGCAGAATTTAGTGGACAGGATGCTGGACTTGGCAGTAGGAAGACCTGAGCTAAATCCTACTCTGGACACTTATTAACTGTGTGGTCCTGGTCAAGTCACTTAAAATTTCCCAGCCTCAATTTCCTCCTCTGAAAAATGGTAATAATGGCATTTACCATATAGGGTTGTCATCCAAGGGAATAATCTATTCAAAGCACTTTGCAAATCTCAAAGTACTGTATGAATGTTATTATTATTTTTGTTGTTGTTATCAAATCTAAATCCCTCATTTTTTTAGAGGATTTTCAGAGACTGAAAGGGGACTTTACTTGCCCTAGATCACATAGGTAGCAAATAGGAAAACCAGGATTTGAACTCAAGTCATCTAACTTCAGACATTAACTCTTTCCCCTGCACAATACTGTAGCAATGACTTGGCCAAGGTTCCAGGCTAGTCAGTAGCAGAGCCAGGTCTGGAGCCCAGGTCTCTTAATTCATTGATCTTTCCATCATAGTAACAGACTTTTGCAAGTGGAAGAATGACTTGGTTACTGTGAATCCTATTTTGTTTGGTTTCCCAAGGATTCACTGATGAGTGTTTGGCATGGTGGAGCCAAGCCCAGAGGTGGTGCCCAAAGCATCAGTGCTTTGGGCATAAGTTGTATTTGATGACAATTGAGGCCCTTTCCAGTTAGCAAATTGTGCCTTCCAGTAGTTTATGACCTGTCTCCAGCCAATTGCCCAGGGCTGATGCCTTTTTTAAAAGTAACTTGGGGAATTAACCCTAGCACAAAACCCAAATTTTTGAAAACAACAAGATCTAAATCACCTTGCTAGAGATATTGAGTTATTACATTGTGCTTGATTTTTATGATTGCTCTAGACAGGCTGAAATTGGAAAGGAATCATTGATCTGGCTAAACAGCATCTTAGAGGTCATGTGGTCCGAGGGGGAAGCTGAGGCTCAGAGGGTGTAAGTTACTTCCCCAATGTCTCACAGGTAGAAAGCAGCAGGAGTGGGACTGCATCCAAATCCTCTCCATCAGAGACCAGTGCCATTTTACTGTATTACTCTCTTTTTACAGGGAGATTTTTTTAAACCTAATTAATTGGGTTAGGGATAGGGACTGGACTTGTAATTTCATGGATGTAGTGTACTCTTGGGTGGGGAGACTCCCTCTACAGCATCTTCTCTGAAATTCATTGCCCTAGAGTTTCCTAGAACAATAAGAGACCCATGATCAATTAGTCAGTATGTGTCAGAGGCTGGTCTTGAACTCAGGTCATCTTTGCCTCAAGGGTGGCTCTTTATTCACTATACCATCCTATCTCTCTATTTAAGTAATGAGATAAAAATCTCTTTAAATGTTAACCATTTAACCTCTTAAAATGCTATTTTCATGCATCCTCATTGCTTCTTAGTGACACTGGGTTCTTGAAGAGTATTCCATCAGAGGGGGAAATTTGGTAGGTCTTGCCCAAGCTGGAAAAGCTTTGAGGTTGTGCCTGATAATACCCTACATGTTTGTTATCCAAGGACCAACCTTGACAAGTTCAGAAAGGATCTTCACTAGCTTGATCTTGGGTGACAGATTTTTTTTTTTGGCCATAATTCTCAAAGACTTTCTACTAAACTTTAATTGATGGAAAGTCTACAGTCTATTATTGTTCTAACTTCTTGAAGTAACTGGTTACTCAAAAGATCACTCCAGTATCTGTTTTTGTGTGTGAAGTATATCAACTGAAATGTTTTAGTTATGAAATAGAATGTAAACTTCTTGAGGTCAGGACCATGTCATTTTTACTTTCATATCTTCCTTACACTCATGCACCATTCTTTGTATACAGTGGACACAAACAAGATTATTGAATGAAATTGAATGATGAGATGGGATTTGATCCAAATAAATGCTCCCATTGAAGCTAATGTGAGAAAATGAAATTAAACTAAAATATAGACTAAATTTAACTTTTTGTAACTCTATATGGTCCAATCTTCAAAGACTGAGTTCAGAGAATCATTTAGATTCAAGAGCACCAAGGTTACATAGAAGCACTAGATTTAGAGACCATTTAATCTTATGATCAAAGAGTTTGAAGCTGAAAGACATTTTAGGCACCATCTAATCCAACTCTTTCATTTTTTTTCAGAAGCAATTCAACTCAACTTCATTCAATTGAAGTATCTATTTATTGAGGATCTAATAAGGATCTCAGGGCCGCTAGGTGGTGCCATGGATAGAATGAAGGACCTAAAGTAAAGAAGACCTGAGTTAAAATCAAGATGGTTGAAAGCAGTATTCACAGTTGGCATTTAAAAATATTTATTCATTCCTTGATATACAGTTTGTATGGAGAACCATCTTACAGATTATGAGTATGGAGATAACAGATATTACAGGGTCCTACTCACTAGACTGCCTGGCCTGGAGTTAGGAACACTCATCTTTCTGAGTTCAGTTGAGCCTCAGATACTTACTAGCTGTGTGACCATGGGCAAGTCACTTAACCCCATTTGCCTCAGTTTCCTCATCTATAAAATGAACTAAAGAAGGAAACGGCAAACCGCTCTAGTGTATTTGTCAAGAAAACCCCAAATGGGCTCATGAAGAGTTGGATATGGCTGACAACCATGAGGATCTCCACATACCCACAACCTTCTAGGCTCCTCCTTATCAACAAGAATTTCTTATGCATCTATTATGAACCTGTTATTAGATACAAAGATAACCAAAGCAGCCCCTGCCTTCAAGGAATTTATACTCTATCTCAAGAATAAAAGGTACACTCAAAGAAGTTTACAAAAAATAAAAACAAGGTGTTTTCAGGGCATGGGGAAAGAATACTAGCAACTTGAGAGATCAGGAAAAACTCTTGGAGGCAGTACTACCTGGCTTTGAGTTGAAAGATCTGAGGAAGCTAAGGTACAGAGATTTCTCCATCATAAACTGAATCTATTGGAGTTTTCAATTTATAGGAATATTTGACATTTGGCATTTTTCATGGGCAATATGGAAAGGATAGGGGTTGGATGGTATAACCCTTAAGGCCCCTTTGAAGTCTGAGGGCTTATTTCTGTGAAGTGGCCAAAATTAAAACTCTGGACTTTTGACTTGGTACACATTCTGTTACCCCATGATAATTATCAAACTGCACCCACACCTGAACAAGAAGACATTCCTACAAGTGGTCAGCAAGGCCTCTGATGGAAAACCTGCCAAAATGGAACACTCATCTAGTTTGTTTTGGGACAGCGCCAATTGTTAGAAATTTTTTTCTGAGATGAGGCCAAAATCTTCCCCCCTTGAAATTTCCCCTCATTATTCCTAGTTCTTTACCCTCAGTAGAGACAAGATGAACAACCTGAATCTCTTTTCCCTATGACAGACTCATAGATACTTGGAGATGGCAATTTTCTGTCTCTAAGTCTTCCCTTCTCCAGCCTAAAAAGCTCCAGTTACTTGACTGTATACAATGCTCATGGTGCATATTTTCCTCAGCTATAAAATGGCATGGACAATTGTACTAGATGACTTTGAAAATCCCTCCCTTCCAGTTATGATTGTGTTTCAATAGGACAGCAGTTGGTTGGTGAACCTGGAGTCAAGAGAGACTTAGGTTCAAATCTTGCCCTTGGCATTTACTAGACCCATGACCATGAACAAATCACCTCGCTTTTCTTGGTTTGAATCTTGGTTTCCCTGTCTATAAAATGGGGATAATAATACAACATGATAATAATGCAGTCCAAATCCACACTGAATACATCTATTGGGTTGGAACCAATGACCATATTTGAAATAATTAGAACTTTGAATAGTGAGAATACATGTGACTTCATGGGATTCTTTATTTTCATTAGTTTTGTTATCTGAACTAATCAGGAACTAGCTGTACTTTTCTAGCAGGGTTATGGTGAGGCTCAAATGAGATAATGGATATAAAGTGCTTCGCAAATCTGAATGTACTCCAATAAATGACCGCTATCAGTCATTAACATATGATGTTCTCTCCCAGTGTGGGATAGTAGTGGTTCACATTTAAGTGGTATATTCAGGTTTACAAAAGACTTTCCTCAAGACAACTCTGTGATGTGGCTGTTGCAAGTTTTGGTGTCTCTACATTACAGATGAAGAAACTGAGGCTAAATGGTTAAACAATTTGCTCAATCACATGGGCAGTGTGTATTGGGACAGAAATTTGAATGAAGATCTCTCTGGATTCCAAGTCTTGCAGACACACTTCATTGCCCCTGAGTGGTAGAAGGCCTTCAGTAATGGATGGTGATGTATCACTGCAGCCTACAGGAACACAAACAAGGTCTTTATAGATCCAGAATCTTTATAGTCTCCAGGCACCCATGGTGAGGTATTAAGCAAAATGGGAGCTAAGTGGCTAATAGCTGAGCATAGATAGATTAAGCCAACCACCAGACTCATTAGTTATGGAATTGAGCTAAGTCTCATTGTCATTGAGAAAATGATCCATCCATGTCTATTGACACGTCCAGAAGACTTTGTGTACCCAGCCTAGAGGTACCAAATGGCTTGATGTCTACCTCTTTGCCCATCATGCTATGCCCACAAGCTCACCACTCTCTAAATTCCTCCTAACCAATTAATCAACAGGAATTTGTTCATCACTTGCTGTGTGATAACATAGGTGGGGCTATTGTTCACTATTTGCGTTGCTAAGAAAAAGTCTTATATTAATTGACTTTGGCCTTTTTCCCTCATGGTTGTTGAAAGGCCCCTGAAGAGGTTCCCTATCAGCCTTAACCCTTAGACTAGATGGGGGGTGGTTCTAGAAGCTTGCTCATTTCTAGCAGATTGAACCCAGTGACATCGCTCCATTATCAGCTCACTGGATCTATTTCTAGCCAGAGATTACCTTAGAGTTCATTAAGCTCTGTTCCCTCATTTTACAAATATAGAAACTGAGGCCCAGACATATGAAATAACTTTTCCAAGGTCATGCTGGGTATAAGTGACAGAACCAGGATCCCAAACCAAGTGGTTTGACTCTAGAGGCAACTGGAAAGGCAGTGGCTAGGGCTCTGGGGTTGGCATCAAGACAACCTGAGTTCGCATCCAGCCTCAGAAACTTTCTGACTATGTGATCCTGGGTAAGTCATTAAATTCTTCTTTGCCTCAGTTTCCTCATCTGTAAAATGGGCTGGAGAAGGAAACGGCAAATTGCTCCAGTATCTTTTCCAAGAAAACCCCAAATGAGGTCATGGAGAGTCAGACATGGATGAAAATAATTGAACAATAATGAGAACAACAAATTGAAGTGCAGTTGACTTGTCCAAAGTCACAGAACAAGTTAGTGGCCGAGTCGGACTCAGACTTTGGTCTTTTGACTCCCAGTTCAGGCAAATTTGCAAAATCCTTTCAGTACTTCATCTCATTTGGACCTTGTAATAGAAGCCAGATACTAGAGATATTATTCCTATAATAAACACTTAGTAAGTGGTATGAAGTTCAGATAAGACGTGCTCTTTTTAGAGCTTAAAAATCTAGGAGGGGAGTTAATACAGTTAATAATGCAACAGCAATCAGAACTGCTAAGAGTCATATTCCTATATAGTTCTAGCTATCACACAATAATAATAATGAATAATTATATACTTACATAGTACTGTATAATGTGGCTTGTAACACAATAATAACTACATATTTATATGATGATTTTAATGACTTGAAAAGCATGTTAGAAGGCTTTTTCATTTGTCTCTCACAGCAACCCTCTGAAGCAGGTGCTGTTATCTCATTTGACACATTATTACATGATTAATTATAATAATTATAATAAAAAATAATCTCATTATTACATGAGAGATTTAGATACTAAAGTGCTATGCGAGCGCTAAGGGGAAACTGAGGTTGCCTTTATTACATATTGAGAGCTCAAGGAAGACTAGCTGGTGGGGACTTTGGAAAGAGGCAAAGGGAGATAGGTAGGTTTTTTTTAAAAATTGAGGCTTAACATACTTTAGGCAAGTCATAGTGTCATCTTCATGACCATCGTCATGAAGCTTTATCATAACTTGGCAATTCATGTAGTACTTTAAGACTTGTGAAACACTTTATCCCTGTTATGTCATTTCATGCACATTGTACTTGTAAGCAATGGGCAGAGCAGTGGGCCTGGAGTCAGAAAGACCTGAGTTCAAATTCAGCCTCAGACACATACTTAGCTGTATGATCTTGGGCATGTTACTTAACTTTATTTGCCTCAGTTTACTCATCTGTAAAATGAATTGGTGAAGGAAATGACAAACCACTTCAGCATCTTTGCCAAGATAATCCCAAGAGGGATCACAAAGAGTCAGAAATACCTGAAAAATTTGAGAGGAGGGACCATTTTTATCTGTCTCCAGCACAGAATACAGTGCTTGGCACATAGTAGACCTTTAATGTTTCTTGAATGGAATGCCAAATCATAATCCTTTCTCTCTGACAGGTTCTTTGTACACAGTAGGAGCTTAATTGATGATTACTTAATGAATGAATAAATGATCGAGAGAGCAACAAGTCCATTGGATCAGGAGTCAGGAGACCTGGGCTTGAGTTCTGGCTCTTTTCCATTAATTTCCTGAGTGACCTTGTATACATTTTGATCTTTCTGACCCTCAGTTTCTCTTCTGTAAAAGGAGGAAGTTGAACCTGATGGCATCTAGGTCCCTTAGAGTTCTAATGATTGATGACTCTTTGAATGGATGCCAGGAGAAAAGCTGCAGTTGGTGTCTTGTGCTTAGGGGTATGTGTAGTGATGTGATTTGAAAAATGTTCACATTAATCTTCTTGGATTATCAACCAAAAAGAATAGATGACCTCTTTTCTACATCCCCTTGGAACTATATGGGGTGTGGAAGGGAGTTCTCAGTTGACCTTTGCCAGGTCCCCTAAGGTATAAGACATTAACTCTACTCTCAGTGACACACATAAAGGAGTATGTGTATTGCATTACTGAGTGGATGACTTTATGAGCCCAGATTCCAGAAAGGTAATTTTGCCTCCTTGGGTCTCAGTTTACTCATCTCTAAAAAGAGGAATTTGAATTCAATGTATGTTTCCTTTTAGCTTAAAAGTCCTATGATCTCAGGCATCAGTGAAATATAGACACACAATAATGCCTTTTTGGATAATTACTAATAACCAGCTTAGAGACGAGCGTGGATCTGCATAACTTTTCTTTTTGATAATAACAAAAAGAGTAATAGCTCACATTTATAAAGCTAAAGTTTGCAAAGTGCATTCATGTAGCTCTTCAAGGTTTGCAGAACTTATCTCATTTTATCTCTACAACACTGACAGTTCTTCTGCCTCCAGAATTGTCACCCAGTCTACTCCACGATGACTGTCTAGGGGTGGGTGGGGCCCATTTTAGGCAAGGGACAGAATCTAAGCATAGGCACAGGGAAAGGAGTAAACAAAGTTTCTACAACTCTGAAATGCAGTAACTCCATATGTGTGCACTATGTACATTAGTCAAGTTTTCCAAGGGACTAGACAGTCATGATTATTAATATAGGGCTGAGCATTGTGGAAATAGTTCACTTCTTTTGTACCTGGGCCAAAAACAGATGAAGGCTTCCCCAGCATTAGGTGGATCCTCTGGGCAGGATTTATCAAAAAACACAGTTAGGAATCACATAGGATGAGAAAGCTTAGGTGGTTGTAATTTATGCCAGTGCAGAAAGTGCCCAAGCTGATGAGATTTGTAGTTGAAAAGATTGAGTATTAAACAGGGAAATGGCTCTGAGGCAAGTAAGGATTTCTCTGTCCTATTTCCTGGTCTTTGCTGCTTTTTACTGCAGAAATGCCACCTAAAGGGGAAAAAAGGAAAGATGTTGTATTCTTCTATGTAGAATGAATGGACATTAGCTATACTCTCAGGGAAATTCCATAGAGAGTCATATCTACATCATCTATATCTATGGCTATTGATAGATTTCTCTATATGTATTTATAGATAGAAAAACTTGGATGGATATAGATAGACATAAATAGATATAGGATTGTAGATTTAGATCTGGAAGGGCCCTTGGAAGACATCTAGTCCAACTCCCTCCTTTTACAGATGAGAAAACTGCAGCCTAATGAGGGTAGGTGACTGACCCAAAGCTACACAGGTAGAAGGTGGCAGAATTGGAACTTGAACCTGAGCCTTTTTCCCTTCCCTCCCAATCCACCACCTTTCAAATAATGAAAGAAAGAAAGAATGAATAAATGAGGCCATACATGAAAAAGAAAGAATGAATTAGTATAGGCATGCATTTAAAAGAATGAATGAATGCAGACATGCACAAAAAAGAAAGAATGAATAAACGCAGACATACTTGAAAAGGGAAGAAAAAAAGGATGACTTTCTCAAGCACTTACTTTGTGCCTAGCCTAGAGCTGGGGATAAAAATGCTTGAAGAAAAGATGATCCCTATTCTCAGGAAGCTTATATTCATTCTAATGAGGGAGACAACATATAGAAAGGAGTGATGGCCAGGAAAGAGTGTTTTGGTCTAGAAAATTACAGGGAAGTTTAGTGGGGGAGTAGATTTCCACTCCATGAGATTATGAGCTTACCCTGCACTTCTTTATTGTAAAATGTGGACCATGGTATTACCAACATCACAGAGCTGTTCTGAGGCTCAAATGAGATAATGTATGTGAAGCTCTTTGAAAACCTTAAAGCATTATGTAAATGTTGGTTATCATCATCATCATCATCATTACTAAAATTAGTATCTTTTTGATGGGGTCCAGATTGCAAAGGTCCTGGGATAAGTCACTGCCTAACAACTATTCTTTTATATTTAATATTCTGTGGACTTTTACAGAGACAGATTAAAATAACCACTTTTTACAATTGAATCAAAGGCTTAGGCTTTAAGCTCATCCTCTGTAGGCTCTCCAACAACATCCTTGGTATACAGCTCTGGTAGCAGACAGGATGATGGGAACAATATAAATCCTTTCTAATTCCTACATGATTTTCATTTCTTCTCATAGGTCTCTATATTTTGAAAGCTTTTTGTTCCATGAAGATTGGGGATTGAGTACTTGGCATGGTGGCATCCATTAGAAATGTAGACCTTACATAGCTATTGATCATTGTGTACCTGGATGGATATAGTTCCACTATGGTTTATAGGAAGCTTTGATCTGCATTTCTTTGTGGGAGATTTGTCATCTGTCTGTCCATGAAGACTTCTGATATATAACTGATTTTTCCTTGCTGGGTTTTTTATAGGTACTAAATTTTGCAGTCTGTAATTCCCATCATTTCATTGTATAATCTCTATTGATCACTAAGTCTGTGCTCCTTAAGAAAAACCCTTATATAATTTCCAGTAGCAATGACCTAGTCTTGAATTGTCAACATAAACCTCTCCTTTTTTTTAAACAAACAAATCTGTGTGATAGCCATTCATATAATTCATTATTCTACCTATATCCAAGCAGAATTTCTCTTCTATGTTATCCCACCATGTCTGTTGGAGGAATGGGGTCAAGATTGAAGGTCAGAGTGGGTGTCCTCCAAGATGGTGGCAATCTTTGAGGTAGTCAGGGAGAGGTAAACCCAGGAAGCTACCATGGGGTGATGGTATCAACTTATAATGCCCAGCTGAGAGATCTCAGAGTTCTCAGTCTGGGCTTAGACAATGATGGAGATTCAGGCCAATGTGTCTTAGTTTCAAGGTAGAAGAGACCTTAGCTTTACTCTTGGCCTACTGTTTATGTGAATGTGGGCAAATCATGTAACTTTGCTGAGTTTCAACTTCAAAATGGGTATAAAAATGCCCACAGTTGAAGCTAAAGATATGAGCTAAAGATAAAGATAGAGATAAGATGATCAACAATATGCTATACACATATCAGTTGCTATAACTGTTCCCCTATGTCTGGGGATGTGTAGACTGGAGGAGAGAATATATATGATGATAATGATTACTAAGTCCGAAGATTTGAAGGGCCATTGTGTGATAGAGGGATCAGCCCTGTCCTGCTGGATCCCAGCGGATGGGAGTGTGGAGAAGTAGATCTCCAGGCTTGATGGCAGGAGAAAAAAAATGAAGTCCTAACAATGTTCCCTAGGGGAGTGTGCTGTCTCAGGTGTCTGTGGTTTTCCCCAAACTGGGAATTTTAAAGTGTTAACTGGATGATCCCTAAGGTGGCTGTAGAGCAAGGCTTCCTATTATAGCCAAAGATGTCACACTCAGGGCTGTGGGCAGCATGGGGCCCCCAAAACTCTTCAGTGAGGCCAAAAACCAGATGAAAATGAAATTGGGAAATGTTTAACAAAATAAATAAGAATACAATACAACATTGATGATGTGAGTTTGTGGTTTTCTAAGTCAATGTGAGTTCTGTTTTTATTTGAATTTGACACCATGGGTATTTGATCTCCTAATGTCCCTGCCAGATGAGAGATATTCTCTCTCTCTCTCTCTCTCTCTCTGTTTCTCTCAGATATTCAAGAGGCAAGATACATGAGTATCTAGAGGTCAAGTACCTACTCTTTAGAATAAATACACAGAGAATGAAAAACCAGGATAAAAGAAGTAGGTAGGCTAGGCTTAGATACTTCTCTCTGATCTGCTGTATCTTAAACTGGGGGCTTAGCCCTGCCTCCTCCATATACCTGACCAGCAGCACCTTCTTCCTCCCAGACTTCCCTTCGCAACCTCCTCATTAGTCCAAATAGGAGGCAGCTGTGTTGTGGTCCTCTCTGTGGACACCCTGTAAGCCAGGGAATCAGGCAGATTGACTTGGATCCCTGGGCAGAGAGGCTTGAAAGATGTGAGGTCATATAGCTAAGGCAGCCATGGCCCCATGGCCAGTGCTGGGAGGGCAGTCCCCATAGCCTCTGTGGGGGTGTCCAGCAATTGCTCCGCAACCAGCAACACTTATATAAAGAGCTCCTCATTTTCTCTGGGTAATTAAAAGATGCAAACAGTGTGATTTTTAATCAGTTTAGGAGAGGTTCAGGAAATGCCCGAATAGTGGAGTGGAAAGTAGTTTTATTAGGAGAGGGAAGTGGAGGGGAGGGGCCTGGGAAAAATTGAGTGACAGCAACTATGGGGGTGAGGGAGTTATAGAGGTGATAGGGTTATTGGCTGAGGGGATTATATGTGATGGGAATTAGGAATCAGGAAGAAATAGGGCATACACATCAAGGTCATGGGCATGAGAGGGCGAGGAGAGTCAGTGAGGAGAAGGGAGAAGCAGATGATGAAGGGACTGAACCAGGCAGGAGGAGTCATCATTTCCTGGGCTTGATTTGGGAGCTGAGGCAGAACAGCAGTGGGCATTTCTGAGGCCTCTTCCTTGGTCAGCTTTGTGGACATGTTGCCCCCTTATGCCACTCCATGTCTCGTGTTTTCCAGGATATTGTTGGGTCATTGTGCAGGGCCTGTATAGTCCATCAGGAAAATGACTAGTTATCCTGCCTTCCCTGGCCAGCTGCTCCTGCTGAAAGGGAGGTCCACCCAGAGACCCCTGGTGAATTTGGCATGAAATCTTTGCCTGTGGCAGCACCCAAGGCTCTTTTCTCTCTGTATCAAACTATAAATTAGGGGGAACAGAGGGACAACTGTCTCCTTTTACTCTTTACTTTTTCAATGAAAGAAAACATCCCATTGTGAGCCCTGAGATCAAATCCCATTGCTTAAATGATATAGAGAAGTAAACACTAGTTGTTATGAAAAATGATTGGAAAAAAATGGATTTTGGAGAAATTTGCTATTTTAAAAGCCATAAGAGTAGCACTAGCTTGGTGCAGTGGAAGGCATCAAGGATTAGCATTGTAATCAGAAGATGAGGGTTCAAATCCTGTTTCTTGGTTTCCTGATGTATAAAAAGGGGGAGGGGGGGAGAAGGGGTGGGCAGTTAGACTAGATAACTCCTATAATCCTTCCCAGCTCTTAAAAAATCCATTACCCAATGCCATTGATGAATTTATCTCCCAATTGTCTGTTTTAATGCTTAGTGATTATATTAAATAGCTAGAGATTTGGGGACAGTTGGTTATAGGAAAAGACTTATATCCTTCCTTTTCCCTCTTTCAGTTATTCACATGCAGGAAGAAGAGTTTGGTAGAGAACAGTCCTTCAAGGGAAGAGGACATCCCATTGAGAGTGTTAGATCATGCAGATGAGCCCCACCAAGGCCCAACAATCAGCCCTGACTAGGGAGCATTTTCAAGTACATTGACTCTGAGCATGCAGTGAGGATGCATTCACCAGATAAATGTTTTATGTTAAAAGACACACACACACACACACACACACACACACACACACAGAGCAGCTTAGCTTTCAGCCTCCTAGACCCCATATAATTAAATAGGAGACAGGAAAATTACGTGAATTAATGTCGTGATGGGGAGAGCTTAAAAGGTGTGGTTTGGATAATAATAGTCTCTGCTCTTCTAATGCTGCTCATCCATGGTACTCCCAAAGCTTTACAATTATAAACATTGTTTAAGAATTAAGCCTCCGAGGTCCCCAATGAGACAGGCACTGGGAGTATTAATGCATTTGTGTTCCACATTCCATAGTGCTAAGGATGTTCCAAAAGGCCTTAATAAGGTTACTTCCCTGAATCTCTCCCTAAGCCCCAGAGCTGTCAAAGTTGACAAATTGGACTGGAGCCAGCCTGGGTATCACTCGACTTTCATCCAGCCCAGGAGGCAGTTTCTCTTTCATTCTCTCAGCACAGCTTGCTGGGCCTAGGTGAGAGGCAGTCACTTGGCTTGTTGAGATTCTTGGTGGCTTTTCCATTGATATTCCCTATCTAGTGGGCTTGATGTGCTGGCACTGACATTGTCATTCAGCCAGAAACTGCATCCTCCAAAGTTATCAATGACTTTTTTTCAATTTTCATTTTTCTTAAGGTTTCCACATTTGGTACCATTGAGACCACATGGTGTACCGCCCCCCCCCCCGACTATCTATCTTCTGTGAGTTTCTTTTTTTGTTTTTGTTGCTCTGAGCTCTTGGTTTTCTTAGCTGTCTAACTGCTCACTCCTGAATCCTCTTTGCTGGATCTTCATCATGTCGTGCCCATCAGCTGTGAGTGTACCCTCAGGCTATGTATTGGGTCCTCCACTGTTTCTTCTGTGTGCACTCTTGCTTGATGAACTTATTAGCTCACATAAGTTGAATTATTATTTCAGTGCAGATGACTTTGAAATCTACATATCCATCCCTAGTCTCTTTCCTGAGCTTCAGTCCCTTATTATCATTTGCCTATTGTATATTTTGAGCTGGATGTAAGGGAGGCATCTAAAACTCACTGTCTCCAAAAAGAGCTCATTGTCTCCACCTCCCCCCCTCCAAAAAAAAACCATTCCCCTCTTTTGAACTTTTCTGTTTCTGTCAAGGATACTACCCTCCTCTAAGTCACACAGGCTTATAACATGTTATTCTTGACTTCTCACTCTTACTCATCCCACATAGCCAATCAATTGTCAAATCATGCCACTTCTATTTCTGTAGAATCTCTTATATTTGCCCCTACCCATGTAGCCCTCACTATAGGCCCAGACTATTGCAATAGCCTCCCATTGGATTTCACTGCCTCACCTTTTCATTTATTCCAATCTATCTTCCACTCAGCTTCCAAAGTGATTTTCCTAAGTGCCAGGTCTGATCATGTCACCTCCTTCCTCAATGAGCTACATTGACTTCTTCTTATCTCTAGTTTCAGATGTAAAATTCTCCAGTATTTAAAGCTCTGTGCTTCCTTCTGCAAGAGCCCTTTCCTGGATTCCTAGAATGAAGCCCTCTTTTCCTAGAGTACCTCTATCTACTCTGTGTAGATCTTGTGCTCCTTACATTTTACATGTGGTTTAACTTTCTTGTTTATTCCCAGAGCTTAGCATAGTACATGGACATAATAGATGATTAATTCCTGGTTTTACAATTTTTGAATTTGATTATAAGCTTATTCATTAACATATAACCATTTCAATATACAATATATAATGTTTCAATTTCAATATTCAATATATGTATATTTCAATATTCAAAGAGGAAAGAAGATTGTGTAATAAATTTATTTTTTGCTACATAGTTTTAAAAAAACATATTAAATAATAATACAATTATTCTATTTGTACCCCCTTCTGATTTTTTTTTAATTTATGCATTAAATAGGTTTTATTGATGTTTTTCCTCCCATGTCTGTATCTATTCCCTTGCAGGTAGATATTAACATATTTAACAAATGTGTATAGACAAATGAAATCAAAATCAACACATCGGTCGTATCTGAGAAGTAATATGTCATTCAGTATCTCTAGTCCATCATCTCTCCGTGAAGGTGTGGGAAAAATGTTTTATCATCAATATTTTTAACTCATGACTGGTTGCTGCTTAAAGGAGCAGAGTTCTAAGGTCTTTCAAAATTGTTTTCTCTTGTGTTATTATTGTGGTCATTGAATAAGTTTTTTTTTTTCCTGACAATTCTGCTCATTTTACTCTACATCAGTTAGTATGGGTCTTTTAATATTTCTCTGAATCTGTCATATTCATCATTTCTTATGACACAAGAAAATTCCATTACCTTCACATATGACTGTTTGTCCAGCAAAACCCCAACTGATGGGTATCAATTTTTCTTTCCTGCTTTTTGTTTACCACAAAATTGTTGCTATGTAATGTAGGTCCTTCCCCTCTCTCCTTGACTGCCTTGACAGCATATACCTGATAGTAATATCACTGGGTCAAATGGGTATGTACAGTTTAGTGACTTTTTGGGTACAATTTCAAATTATTTTTTAGAATAATTGAACCAACTCAGAGCTTCTCCAATAATGCATTGGTGTGTCTGCCCATCCACAACTTCCATAACAATTTCCCTGTACTTTAAAAGACTTCTTTGAACTTCATCTTGCCTCCCAGGAGCCTCATCATTGGGAAATCTCAGCAAGATCCAATCAGCCTTGATACTCATATGTCATTAGTACCCTCTGCCCTTCTAATTGGAGGGAGGGGCTGTCAATGCTAAAACCTACATTCAAGGAGGGGAAGTCTAGACCATGCATCCATTATGCCCCATACTCAGGGACCTCTTACCTCAATCCTCAGGTTTTTAACTTCCTTTTGTGTGTCTCCCCCATTATATTGTAAGCTTCTTGTGGGAAAAGACTATATTTCTTTTTTCATATTTATATTACTAGTAATTGGGCAGCTAAGTGGTTCAGTGGATAGAGTGCTGGACAGAGTCAGGAAGCCTGAGTTCAAATTTAGCCCTAGACACTTAGTAGCTATGTGATCCTGGGGAAGTCATTTAACCCTATTTGCCTCAGTTTCCTCCTCTGTCAGATGAACTGGAGAAGGAAATGGCAAGCTACTACAGTATGTTTGCCAAGAAAACTCCAATTAGTCGTGAAGAGTCAGGCTGTACTAAGAATGACTGAACAACAACATTCCTAGTATTTAATGTAGTACCTGGCACATAATAAGTGCTTACTAAATATTTATTGACTAGCTGAATTTTTTGTTTTCTCTTCTTTGCTTATTCAATGGATGTGAGAGGCCCCCTTACAGCTATGTAATTTGCATATTAAGTATTTAAACATTTTTCAACATTTAAAAATAATTTTTATGGTATTTTTTCAGTTAAATGTAAAAACAACTTTTAATGTTCTTTTAAAACAACTTTTGAGTTCCATGAAACATTTTTAAGTGCCTGAAAGCTTGTATTTCTTCATTTGGGAGCTGCCTGTTTATATCCTTTGATCACTTACCTTTTAGGGAAATAGCTCTTGTTATTTTTGCTGTATATCTTGGATATTTGACCTTGATCAGAGAAGTTTGCCATGAAGATTTTCCCAAGTTGTTTCCTTTGTCATTTTGATGTATTTATTTTGCTTGTGCAGAAGTTTCTTGCTTTTATGTACTTGGAGTGTTTGCTGTCTTGTCCATTATAGCTTTTATAATCTTCTCCATGCCTTGTTTATGTAAAAATTCTCTCCCTAGCCATAGTTGTGAAAGATATCTCCTTCCTTTTTTTTCTAAATATTTAAAATTATATGACCTTTTTTAGTTATGTCAGATATCCAATTGTAATTTGCTGATCTATATGGTATAAGATGTTAGTCTAAACTAGTTTCTATAAACTGCTTTTCAGTAATAACTGCCTATTGATTGGATCTCAGTTAGATCTAACTGAAAGAGAATTTAGAGTCTAAGCAATAACTAGATAGAATTATCTCCCTTAAAATTAAATTAATTTTTTTGTAAACAAAAATCTACTATCTCTCCCCATCCCTCTACCAAGACAGAAAGAAAAAGCAAAGTCTCCATTAAAAACATGAATAGTAAAACAAAAAAAAAAAATCCTGCAAGATCATTCCCCTCCCCCCCCAACCCCCCAAAGACATATCAATCTGCACTCTGACAGGTAGCACTTTTCATCAGGAGCCCTCTGAAATTGTGGATGGTTGTTGGGTTTATTAGAGATTAAGCCATTTAAAGTTGTATGTTTTTATGATGTTATTAGTGCATAAACTTCTCTTGGTTTTGCTTACTTCATTTTCCATCATTTCATACAAGTCTTCTCAGGTTTCTCTGAAATCATCTCTTTCATTATCATAGTATTCCACCACATTTATATTCCCTAACTTGTTCAGCCACTTCCCAATTGATGGTCAATCCATCAGTTTCCAATTTCTTTTTGCCATGGGATTCTCATCTACAATATCACTGACCAGGGATGCGCTAGACCTCATAGAGACTTGTAGTCTTCCTTGATGATAATTCCCCATTTCCTATAGCAGTACGTTATTCACTGAGGCAACTCTGATCATTAGGAAAGTTTTTCACCCTAACATGAATAAACAAATGGAAAATTATTAAGTGTAAGCGTTCTTCAAGGAAGTTACATTCTAATAGGAGGAGACAAAACACAGGACACTATTGGCCAGGAAGTGGTGTTTTAGATATGGAAGTCAAAAAGGAAATAACCCCCATATTATTTCTAATAGCAATGGCTACCAGATTATTGATTTGATTGTACTTTCAGAGCTGGAAAGGAATTATTTTGGGGGAGGGAGGGAGGAGAAGGAAGGAGTTTATACCCTGGGAATTGCCTATACTGATGAAATCATAGGTCCTATACAGATAAATGATACCCAGATTCCCTTTTCTGACTCAAAAAGAAAAATAATTGTTAAAAGCCTGCACAATTATCTGCACTGTGCAACTCTGACTTCCTTCAGTCAGACTGTAGATCTGGCCTTTTCATGTGGTTAGTCTCTGGATAAGGTCCTTCATGCATTTGACTCCAGCTACACCTTCAACCCAACTCCTATTTCTTTCCAGCTTCTCAGAAGATGCTGCCTTTCCTGGCATCAGTGCACATTAACAGCTCTGAAGCAGACATATAGGAATTGGGTCCAATGTACATTCCACCCCATCATTTTCCTGCCTCCCAGCCACTGATTCCATCTCCTTCTTCATGTTCAGATGGCTATTGCTGAGCTCCCCCAATCAGGGAAATATTCTCCTAAGAGGCAGAAATCACACTGGGGAAAGAAAGGTAGCCGGTCAGCTAAGTCACAAAATTCAGGAGAGGTGCAAAGAAGGGAGATTTTTCATGATTTTGTAAAATGTACATTAAAAAAAATAACACATTGATTTTTTAAAATATCACCTATATTTTTCCAATGGATCATTATTACCTCCCTCTCCCAGAGAACCATCCCTGATAACGAGAAATTTAAAAAAAGGAGGAGCAGTTTAGCAAAGCTGGCCAAGGTACTGAAAATGTCTGACATTATATGCAGTCTTCCACACCTAGTCTCCCACCTGCAAAGAAGCAGGGGAAGGTGCCATGTCCAGTCTTTTCTTTGGGGCCAATCCTGGTCATTATAATTTTGCAGCATTCTATTTGAGTTGGTTTGTTGCTGTTGGTTGTATTTCCATTGTTGTAGTCATTATTCATACTGTTTTCCTCATTCTTCTTATTTCACTTTCCATCAGTTCATGAGTCTTTGCACGTGTCTCTCATCATCACATCCATCATTTCTTATAGCACAGCAATATTCCATTGCATCTATATACCACAATTTGTTTGGCCATTCCTCAATCAACAAGCATGTATTTTGTTTCTAGTTCTTGACTTTCCCCAAAAGGCTGCTATGAATATTTTGATGTATGTGAGAAATACATAAACTTTCAATGCCAAGTTATTCTATTTCTTACAACATGAAAGTATTAATTTTATGATAAATGAAATTTCTGCATCAGGGTTAGGATATGGTACAATGAAAACAAATAGAATCCCTTGTTGTAGCCAGCTCAGGAAAGCACTGATTCTGGAATTTTCCACGTGTGGTTGAATTACTTCAATTAAATTCAGATCAATAAGACCTTTGCTGCTGTTGCCACCACTATTACTATTACCACCACCACCACTACTACTACAACTTTTGCTGCTGCTGCTACTACTACCACTACTACCACCACTACTACTGCTGCTGCTGATTTATGTAGTATTTTAAAGTTTGCAAAGTGATTTACAAACATTTCATTTTATCCTCATGACTAGGACATAAGTACTATTATTTCCATTTTACTATGGGGGAAACTGAGGCAGTGTCAAACTATCTTGCTCAGGGTCACACATCTAATAAGTGAAGCAGATTTAAACTCAAGTCTTTCTACCTTCAGGTCCAGAGCTCTATATACTGATATTGTCATTGTCACCTGGTGGACAGTTTGAGAGAGACAAGGGTGAGCTAGAATTTGTGGATAGAAGTTGCAGAAAGACAAATAGCTCAATAGAAAGGAAAGCTTCCTAACAATCAGAGATATCCAGAGATGGAATGGATTGCTTTAGTAGGCAGTGACTTTCCTGTCACTGGGAATGTTAAATTGAAGGCTGGAGTACTGCTTCTTGGAAATGTTGGGATCAGTTATGGTTTCAGCAGTAGAACAATAGGAAGGCTTACTCCTTCAGTGTCCCAATAGCTTGAGATGGTGATAAGTAAAGAGTAAGTAAAGACAACTAGATGATTGAGAAGTAACTCAGGCTGGGGATAATTGAGAAGCTAACTCAAACAGGGAGAGCTGGTCTCTGTCCTATCTAGAGTCTGTAGAGGGGCACGTGAGTCTTAGAACTGTCCGAAAGGCTACCCAGGAATAATGACAATTGATATTAATAGAGTGCTTTGTAGTTTTTAGAGGGATTAAGCAACTTGTCCATAGTAACTATCATAGTAACTAAGTATGCAGGTACTAAATAATGGCTACTACTATGCATAGTAACAACTACTAAGAACCAGGAACAGGATCTGAACCCAGGACTTTGGACTCCAAATTCAACACTTTTCCCACTAACCCACATTGGGAATGGATACATCATAACTAGTCATTTGGCATTTGTTACATACTTTGTGGTCCCCTCTTTATTGCCTTTTAACCTGTCATTTTTGGCTGTCAGCTCTGTACTGAGATTCTCAGCCTTCTGTGGGGTAGGATGGTTCATGTTCATCTTTGGGGCCATTCCGGTATCTTTCCTTTTACTCTGCACATGTCCTTGCATGTTGACTGACTGGACAAAATCACTAGAACCTGTTGGTTGAGCCAAGTCTCCCTGAAGGAAATGAGGAGTGATGGTATCACCAGGTAGGCAGCTGCTCCCTGTAGAAGCAGCTGCTGCGTCTGGGATAATTGCATTAGTGAGATATGGAGCCTTTCATTCCTTGGAACTCTTTAAAATCTTCACTGTAATTAATTACATTGGTGACCTCTGGAAATGGTTAGGTTTATTTCAGTTTCCTCAAAGAAAATTTACTGACTGTGAAAGATTCTGAATTTACATATGAACCAGGCTGAAGTTTCCTTTCCACAGACTAGCCTATGGCCCACATTCCCTGGAGCTTAAACCTGGCCCCTGATGGAAGCATTCTCCCACTATCTGGGCCCCTGCCAAGTCTTCTTTGAGGTTGGCAAGTATGCTGGACAGCAGACCTTTTCTGTCCCTGGATTTCGCCAATCTAAGACTCCTTTCCTCATCTGCTAACTGCTTTTCAAATCTTAATTGTGCTAATAATTAATAACAATGATAATCATGATAGCTTTCATTTACATAACCCTTCAAAGTTTACAAAATGTTTTACAAATATTGTATCTTTTGATCCTGGCAACTATCTTAGGAAGTAGGTACTAATACTCCCATTTTACAGATGAGGAAACTGAGGCTGAGTGATGTTACTTGATTTACCCTAGGTTACACTGTGACCCTGTTAAGTGGCTGAGGAAGGATTTGAACTCAGCTCTTCCCTAGTCTATGACCTCTAGCCCCTGTGGGTCACTGATCCTTGGTCCCCTGATTCCAGATCCTGACGTTCATTGCTTTACTAATCCTGGCTCTTGACTAACTAACTAGGTCATTTATACCTTAGAGTCAGGGAGATGTGGATTCAAGTCTTACTCTGGTGCTTACTGGCTATATAACCATCGTAAATTCAGTTTTCATCTCCAGGCCCCCATATTTCTCATCTATAAAATCTAACATTTGTACTACCTACCTCATAGTGATGTTGGGAAGAAAGACTTTTGTAGGCATTAAAGTGCTACATTAGAAGTAAATGAAGTCAATCAGTGGAGTTGTGGATAGAGCACTGGGTGCAGAGACAGGAAGATCTGAGTTCAAATCTAGCCTCAGTCACTTACCTGTGTGACTGTGAGCAAGTCACTTAGCTTTAGTCAACCTCAGTTTCTTCACTTCTATGATAGAGACAATAGTGCCTACCTCCCAGGGGTTGTGAGGATCAAATGAGATACTAACTATAAAGTGCTTTGTATATAGTAGGCACTTAATATATGCTTATTCCCTCCCCCCTTCCCTAAAAAGGAAATAATAATAACATCTTTCTCACAGGGTTATTATGAGGATCAATTTTGATAATATATGGAAAACATTTTGCAAATCAAAAAATGCTACATTAATGTTAATTATTAAACGGCAGTTGATATTCACAGGGTGCGCGTTGGCTTTTTCCCCTAGGAGCCCCTGAAGCTGTGGGTTCTTGCTGGGAACAGATACCAATGTACAGAATGAATGTTTCAGTCACCAGGGTCCCTGCCCATTCATGTTTCTCAAAGGAAGAGGATACAAGGGAGGAGAACACAATGAATGTGTGGATGAAAAACTGATGCTTTTACAAGACAGGCCCTTTCATAGACCAGAGAGACCTCAAGACCCATCTTCCTTTGCTTGCTAGGTCCACACATGGACTGGATGCCTCCCTGCATTGATCAAGCAGTTTGTCTATGAGCCTCACAGTTGTTTTCACTCTGTTGCTTCTTAAAAGCTGCTCTTGTTCATGCTGAACTCGTGCAAGTGTGTCTCAGTTCTGTAGGGTCATCACTGAGTTAGCAGATTTCAGTTTGTGCTTTGGGTCTGTGGGGTTGCAGCTTCCAGTACACGATGGACCTGTGACAAGCTCTGTTGTTCTAGAATCATGGTGGAAAGACCAAATGGATGTTGGGGATGGTCCACAGATCTTTAGAACCCAGAATATCAGAGCACAAAGAGACTTAGGAGACAGAATGTGGGCTCTTATGATGTGGAATATAGAGTGTTAGAGAGGGGAGGGACCTTAGAATATAGCTATGTTGGATATGGAAGGCATATGAGAACTGGGAACATAAACATGCCAGAGTCAGAAGGCTCCATGGAGACTAACTGGTCTAACTTGCTCATTTTGTAGTTGGTGAAATTGTGGCCCGGAATGGGAAAGTGACATTGTTCCTTTGGGGAAGACAATTCAGAAACTACCCATGTTTCTTGATTCATTTAAATTCAATGACCATTTTATTGCCTATTATGAATGCTATAAATGAAAAGGCAGCAATACTGTAGCAAATCAAGAGTTGGCCTCAGAGCCACTAAGTCCTGGGTACAAGGACTGCTTCTGCCATTTACTGGCTATGTGAACCTGGGCAGGTTACTTAAGTACGGAATGCCCTAGGGAACTCTCCAAGTTGGAGAGAAAGCGTTGCCTTGTATTCCTAAACGGAGTATCTTCATCCCAGAGTTTTCTATATCAATGAAATCATTGACCCAGTGCCAACCCCTGCACTATAACTAAAGTACCAGTCTTCATTGGGCTGATATTCTGTCAGAGGGACAATCCATATATGAAATAGAATAATATAGGAATGTCAGAGGAGTGCAAATACAATAAATACGTGAAGCCTGAGTTGGGAAAATTCATGACCAGTTTGGTGAGGCTTAGTTCAGGTGTCATGAAGAAGATGTTAAGGAGTGGGAGGATTTGAAAATGCAGATTTGGGAGGAGGGAAAGGCATCACAAGTGGAGGACTCCACAAATAAATGATTTTTGGAAAGGATCCAGTCCATGTAATGATTTAGTCTCACTGTTCGGCAGGAAGAGTAGTTGTATCCCAGCTTTCTGCCCATCATTTTTATGTCCAAGGGAATTCATGGATCACTCTTATCTTTGTGGAATTTAATTGAATCAAGAAACACAGCTACTTTTTGAATTGTCTGCCCAAAAGGCTCAGTGTGATCTTGGATGAGTCAGTCCTGTCTCAGCCTCAGTTCTCCCATCTGTGAATTACACACCTCAGGGTTGTTAGGAAGAATTTTGTACTCCTTAAAATCTCATAGAAATATTGCTGCCATGATTACCGTTTTTGCTGTTACTTAGAAGACTGTTTCTGGGGCCACTTGAAGACAAGATATCCCAGGGGGTAGAAGGCAAATTCCCAGGTAGAGCCCACCTAGGTCTCAAGTTCCTATACTCCAATTCCCTACCCTATTAATTCTCCTTCAAGACTAGCATGGCCTGAATTCTATGGGCCTTGCTTTGATCTTGCAGAGTTTACCCGTGAAGCAGGGTTTATTCAGAGCTGCCTTCCCTTCCCTTTGGCTCATAATGACCCACACTTAGTTTGGCACACCTTTCCTACAACCTGATTTCCCTTTAGATTTTGTGGTGCTGAGAATCAAATCTGTGTGATCTGGATTCTTGGTCTTTGAACATGTTATCACAACACCTGTTCAAAATGGGAATTGCCAGGCATGAGAAAGCCTGGTTGGTTTGTAACTTTAGCACGTTTTTTTTAGGGAAATGATACCCCCCTGTCCCCAAGGAAAATGCAAAAATTATGGAAATAGTGTGTTTCTTTTCCTTTTCTTGTTCAGGTAGCCAGAGTTTTCTCTTTATTCTCCTCAATTCTTCTTCAGCAGACTGTGAGACTTCTGTTGTTTTCTATACCTTGTATTCTCTCCTGCCAGTTATTTTCTGAGGATCAAGATTTTCTTTGATTCTCCACAAAGAGTTTGGTTTAATATTCTGAACCCTTTCCCAAAGGGAGGTAGTAAAAAGAAGACTGGCAGGGAAGTCAGAACATCTGTATTCAAATCTCTCCTCTCATGCTACCTGCACAATCTTGGGCAAATCATCAACCTCCTTAGGCCTCAGTTTCCTCACTTGTAAAATGAGGGAATTAAATTAGATGACTTCAGAGGCCCCTTCCAGGCCTAAATTAGAAACAACTAGGTGGCATAGTGGATAGAACTCTGGATTAGGGTAAAAAAGACTTGTGTTTGAATTCTGCCGTAGACTTAGGTCACCTCTGTGTGACCTTGGGTAAATCATATCATCTCTTCTTATCTGTCAAATGGGTCTAATAACAAAGTTGTTGTGAGAATTAAATGAGGTAATATGGGAAAAGCATTTTGCAAACCTTAAAGTGGTATGTAAATGTCAGTTTTTAGCTATTGCTACCAACATCTAGATTGCTAAGATCTAAGGCTTTTAGAGACCCGTCACTCTCTTAGAGTCCTACTCAATGGAAATGAACAGAGACCTCTAGATGCTGGAAAGGTTCAAGGGATTGGGGAAGTCTAGCCTGGAAAAGAAAAGATTTCCAGGACACATGTCTTACACTGCAAGGATTCTTAGCCTGGGATCACTTAAAAGGGTTCTGGATAGATTTCATGGAGCCTACAAATTTGGATGGACAAAAATGCATCTTTATTTCCATATATTTGGTTTCCTTTGCATTCCAGTGTTATATTTTATGCTTTTAGAGCCACATTCTGAGATGGTCTATAGGTTTCACCCTACTGCTAAAGGGGTTACAAAAAGGGGTTACAAAAATTCAAGAATCCCTGATTTAAAGTGATGAGGTTTGTTTTGCTTAATCCCAAAAGGGAGAACTAGGTGCAATGGGTGGAAGCTATAGAGCTGCAGACTTATGTACAATAGAAGGAAAAGCTTATTAACAATTGGAGCTGTCCAAATGTGGAATGAACTCTTTTAGGAGGTGGTGAATGATGCATAATGGGAGAGAAGTGGTATTTTGTTCAACTCGAGACTGTACTAGAAGATTAGATGCTTTCCAACTTGCAGATTCTGGGGTTCTTGGAGACAATGTGGTACCATAAAAAGAGAGTATAGCCAAGAGGTCTGTGTTTGAACCCCAGCTTTACTACTTGGTACCAAGGTGACCTCAGGCACTTTTCTGGGCCCCTCTGTTTTCTTATTTGTAAGACTGGACTAGATCATGGGATCATGAATTTTGAGCTGAAAGACAGCTTAAAGGTCATCTCTTCTAGTCATTCATGCTTCAGGAAAGAAAAGTGAGGCCCCAAGGTCACATTGGTAGTGTTAGAGTCTGGATTCATACTCAGGCTCTTTGTCTCTAAATACAGCTTGGTTTTCTAGTCTGCATTAGATAATCTCTAAGGTCCTTTCCAACCCTCAATATTATGTTGCTATGATCCTGGGAGGCATAGCTGACAAGAGCTGGCAGAGAGTCTTAGGCTGCTACTATACCTGAACAATAATGTGAGTTTGTAGGGCTTCCTTGGGGGCTATCAAGAGTTTTGCAAGTATTCCTAGAGATTTCTCAGCTTTTCCATGATAGGGCTCCCAGGCTACCTCACTGGTTTGAGGGGCAACCTTTCAATGAAGCTTTGGAATAAGAGGAAGACTGGTGTAGTCATGGGACTTATTCCTGAAATCCAGGATGCCCAGTCCAGTGGGACTGCTCACCTGACAGTGAGAAGATAAGCATCTGTTAGCAACCATTCCAAAGGGAGCTACTTACTCATTGATCATACCCAGTTCCAGTTCTGGCTCAGTAAGATGGATTATGGTTTACTAAGGGGTTATCTCATGGTCAGGTGAATGTGAAAACATGAAGAGCAGGTTCACTAAGAATAAGTCATGCCAGACTAACCTCATTTTCTTATCTGACAGGGTTACTCACCTGGTAGATCAGTGGAATGCTAAGGCATGCCCACATCAGAGAAGGTGCTGTGCTGTATGAGCAAAGTAGAATTGAAACAGCTCAAAGGAAATGTGGGATGTGCAAATTTAGAGTATCCACCCCAAATGTTCACACAGATGATTTGTGCCTGACCTGTGGTAGGGCATTCTGAGCTCATATTGGTCTGATCAGCCACAGTTGGACACACTGAAACCTGACTTTAGTATAGTGATGTCATTTTGGTCCTCTTCAAGAGTGAATGACAACCACCATCAACCAACCATGTCTGTAGTATATTTGGGATTCAGCAAGACATTTGGTCAAATGTCTCATGCTATCTTTATGGACAAAGGAGGGGAAGGGGCTGTGTTAATAGCCTGCAGGGTGAGGTTGAGCAATACCTATTGGAATGACTGGACCCAAAGAGTGTTGTTTAATTGGCTGATGTCAACCTGAATGGAGGTCTCTTGTAGACCTTTTTGTCATGAGGTTTTATACTCAGCTGTGATTTGAATGAGGGGTAGGTTAAGGTTAAGAGGGTTAGACTATTCACTGAATGACAAAATTTTCACCTCAATTGATCCGAAGAGGTTAAAAACAAGGAGTCAATTTTAATAAGGAAATTTTAAAAACTTACATGTTTGTGAAAAACTCAACTGCCAATGTGTAGATTGAGGGAAATATTATTAGAGTTATAATCTATATGTTATTAGACACATAGATATGGGTGGATTCCAAATTCACTTGGAGTCCTTTGAGGTAGCTAGGTGGCACAGTGGATAGACCTCTGGACTTGGAGTCAGAAAGACCCAAGTTCAATTCTAGCTTCAGACACTGCTATATGACCCTGGACATGTCACTTTAATGCTTGTCTACCTCTATTTCCTCAACTGTAAAATGGGCATGATCATAATAGCACCTACCTCCCAGGGTTGTTGTGAGGATCAAATGAGACCATATTTGTAAAGCACTTAGCACAGTGCCTGGCATGTAATGTTGTTAGTTCTTTGCTCTTGAAGAGGACCATGACATCAGGAAGGTGATGTCATGACTTGCAAGTGAGTTGGATTTAAGAGAAGAAGGGCTGTGCAGAGTCACCAGCCTCCTACTTTGTTCCAGAGCCATCTGGGTCAGTGGCAAGATATAGATTAGGACAACTGGAGATGGCCTCAGATATAGTGGGAGACTTTGGCCTTTTTAAGCTAAGGTCTTTCCCAGGTCTCTGTTTGCAGCAATGGCCATTCAGTGATTAAGGCTAAGTAAGAAACGAGGCAAAGAATAACCTCTTTTACCTCTTCAAAAAGAAAAGAATAAATCAATCTGGGAGGGGAAGACGCTCAGGGTTTCTGGCCAGAACACAGACAGTTGTTGCTTACACTCACTCTGAGCTATCAGGACCCAAACAATGACACAGTGAGGCTTAGGCTGAGACCTATTGTTGGCCAGAGCACTTAATAAATGCTTCTTCCTTTTTCTTCCTATCCTACCCACAAGTGTAGTGCTTTCCATGATCCACTGCTTCCTTCTGGGAAGTGGTGGACTGGATCTGATATGAACATTGACCACAGCAGTGGATCTGGATTACAGATCATATTGCCTGTCAAAGAGGGGACAGAAACCTAATATAGGGCCTGGCCTTTGCTTCTCTAAGGTGAATCCTTCTAGTTCTGATCTGAATGTGGAAAAAAAGGATTAGGATTGTTCTGTTTGGCCCAAAGAATGGAGCATACAACTAGGAATGATGATTTGAAGCTGCAAAGAGGTAAATTCAATGATAATGTTAGAAAAACACCCCCAATCTCCTTTCCACAAGTGGAATGTCCTTCCGCTCCTCCCCTTCCTCCCCTACCAACACACACATACACTGGGAAGATCTGACAACAGGGACGGTGACCTAGAGGGGGGTTGGAAGTTTGGCAGGGGTCCTCCTCACAAAGGAACATCTCTTAAGGATGAATAGACCAGATACAAATGCTATCTCCTCTCCCTGTAGATTAAAATAGCATGACAATTACCTGTCACTCAATCCAATCACAATCATTCCAGGTCACAGAGGGCATCTTACTGTTTTTCTGAACATCCTGATTCTGGCTCATCTGACCTTCCTGAGTGGGTCAAAATGCTTATTGTATCTCCTTTCACCCCATCCACCCTTCACGCAAGGTATTGGCTGCCCTCACTCCAGTTTGGAGCATTCATAATTTCCCTACATGAGCACAGAGATCTGAGGAACATCAATAAGTCTCTGTTCCAATGGTCATGTTATGTTAAATTCCATCATAATAGCTTTCTTCTGTTGGTTCTTTTTGTCTAAAATAAATTTTTATTGGTATCTTTCATTTTAGATCTCCCACATTTCCCAGTCTTTCCTTTCTCTCAGAGAGCCATCTCTCATAACAAAAACTTTTAAAAAAGGAAAAAAAAAACCTACTTGACAAAACTAACCAACATATCAAATAACTCTGACATTAGTGCAATATCCCACACTTTCTGTTGGATCTTGAAGGATGCCTTATTAACATGGTTCTGGGAGGAGTTCTTTGATAAATTATTATCACCTTAATTCAAGTGAGCAAGATTAGTTCTTAGCATCATAGATTTAGAGGTTAAGAGATCTCAGAGAGCATTTAGTTCAGCCCACTCAGTTTAGAAATAAGGAAAATAAAGATGAGAGATTAATGACTTCCTTAGTTCATATGGATAGTAAATGAAAGATGTAAGATTTGAACTAAGGTCTTCCAGCTCCAAGTCCAGCATTCCTTTTACTACGCCAGTGCTAACAGCAAGTCACTTACATGACAGCAAAGGCCTGTGGGAAGTGAGGCATAGGATGGAGAGGAAGGACCCAGGAGGATAGATAGTGAATGGAATGTACTGAGACTAAAAACAAATTTTGTCAACTAGCTAGCCCATGCCTCAGTCTGAACAAAGGAGGTTCCCCTCCCCTTCACCTAGGTTAGTGGGGGAGGAAAGTGAAATGCCGCCCCTCCCTCAAGACTAGGCCATAGCATGAATCCAATTGGCTATCTCCCTAAGAGTTCCTGAGGTCTTTTGTTGTTGTTCAGTTGTTTTCAATTATTTCCACCTCTTTGGGATCTTCATTTAGGGTTTTCTTGGCAAAAATACTGGAGTTGTTTGCCATTTCCTTCTCCGGCTCATTTTATAGATGAGGAACTGAGGCAAATGAGATTAAGTGACTTGTCAAGGGTCACACAGCTAGTACCGATCTCCAGACGGTGGGAAACTTGATTTGGCACCTGGGACTGACCTCTGAAGGCTTCAACACCACCTTCTTGGTCAGAACTATGGACAGCTCTCAATTCTGAGAACTAAGGAGTGGAAGAAAAATAACTGGCAGCAGCTGGGTGGGTGTAGATTGAGACTGAGTGCTGGGAGTGTGGGTGTAGGGATTCCAGATCTATTTTAAGCCTTTAGAATTCTATCAAGCTTAGTTTAATCACTCTTCCAAGTAGCTGGAGGTAAGGAGAGGATTATTCTCATGTTCCCCACTCAAACCCCAGCTTCAAATTATTTTTCTAGGAACATATATGTCCCCTTTAGAACTCCCAGAATTTTGCTAGTTGCTGCTTGTATCAAGGTCATTGGAAGTATTGGATGCTGGAGATCTGGTTTAAAACTTGTCTCTGCTGCCACTTACTAACTTTGTGACCTTAGGGAAGTCAATCTCTTTAGGACTCACTTTCCTCATCTGCAAAAAAATGTTATACAATGTACTTTGTTAATCATTGTGCATATATTTGCATCAGAGGCAGCATGGTGTAAGGATTAGAATGTTGAACCTAGTGTCAGGTAGACCTGGATTCAAGCTCTGATTCTATCACTTCCTGGCTATGTAACCACAGGCAAGTCATTTAATCTTTCCAAATTTCAATTTCCTCATCTGGAAAATGTTTATCACATTATTTGTGGAACTTAAATGTCAGGATTGTTTTAAGGCTCAAATGAGGATATATATGTATATGTATATGTACATGTGTATGTATACACACAGACACATATATGTTCTGCAGTCTTTAAAGAATTATACAAATGTCCATCTATCATTTCCTTCCTAGAAGCTGGGGAGAGGATCTCCTTCTTGGAAGTCTTCAAGCAGAGGCTGGAGATTACTCTTTAGGTATATTATGGAAAGAATTCCCATTGGGTAGGGGTTGTGGTACTTATTTGCTCCAGTCACTTCAGACTAAAATTCTGTGATTCAGCCTAGGCTTTGAATGCAGCTTGGATCCTGCAGATGCTTGGGGGTGGGGAATGGAAAACAAAAACCTTTTCATGGGCTTGTTTCTCTCATGGGTCCATTTAAGGCTGATGTGCTTCAGGGAGCTAAATGGAGCTGAAAGTTGAACCAATAAAATTTTAGTTTCTAGAGATGGAATGAGCTGTTTACTGTTTATGCCTCTAGGATAGGTAGGTTTCCTCCATGATTCCTCCTTAAATTAACATATCCCATGCTCGTTGCACTCAGCAATCTACTTCTAGACTGTGTACTTCCTGAAGGCAAGGACCATGTATTATCTAAACCAGGACTAGATTCTGTGATGGATCATCAGGAGCTCAGACATTCCTAGCTGTGTGATCTTATGCAAATTAGCCTCTCTGGTCCTCAGTTTCCTCATCTGTAAAGTGAAGAAGTCAAACTAGATGTTTGCTAAAATGCCTTCTAGCTCTAAAGGTAAGATGCTATGATAAACATCATATATTTAGAACTAGAAAGGGGTCTTAGAGAACATCTAGCATAACCTAATTTTGCAGATGAGAAAACAGTCCTAGAGAAGTTGACTTGCCCAAGGTCATGAACTTAGAGTCAACAGAGACAATTTTAAATTGAGATCTCCAGCATCCAAATTTAGTGCTATGCTTTGTAAAATTTCATCAAATAAGATATGATTGGAAACCAGGTAGGAATATATGTATTTCTCCAGTACCATGGAACTGGTTTAACTTCGTGTGTCTGTCTAAAATGACTTTCACTCCTCCTACCTCTACCTATCCTTGTGTCTGTGGTGGTGTCTTAGCTATTTTAACATTTAGTTCAGGAAAATTCATTAGTCAATGTTTTAAATATAAAAATATAGTAGATTTGGAGCTAGAAGGACCCTTTGAGATTGATTAGCTCAACCCCCTTGTTTTTATAGATGATTAAACAGAAGTGCACAGAAGTTGAGCCACTCACCCCAGGACACACACATAGTGACAGACTAGATTTGAACCCATGTTCTCTGACTCCCCAATTTTATTCTCTTCTTATATAACTGTGTTATTTTATTTAATCTCTTAGTGCATTAGTTTTATCATCTGTAGAATGGAGAAAATAATAGTGACTTTCACACAGTTGTAAGCATCAGGTGAAATTATGTATGTCAGTCAGTTTGTCAATAACATTAAGCACCTAGGATGTACCATTGTTCACCTGCCACTGTGCTAAACATGGGGATGAAATGAAAGACAAGTCAATCACTGCTCTCAAAGAACTCACAGTCTAATAACTATGTACAAGCAAGCTGCATACAGAATAAATTCGAAATAGACAAGAGAACAAAGGCACTAGAACGAAGAGGGATTGGGAGAGGCTTTCTGTAGGAGATCGGATTTTAGCTGAGATTTGAAGGAAGCTAGTAGAGCTTGGCAGACCTTAACCAACTATAGAAATGTGGGCTCATATTATTATTGTTATTAGAATTTGTAAAGAGAGAAATTTAGGCTGGATAAAAAGAATCCCTTCTTAACAATTCATACCACCCTACAGTGGAAAAAACTGCCTCAAGAGATAGTGAGTTCTAGTCATTTAAATTCTTTAATAAGAGACTGCATGACCATTTGAGATCTTGATTAGACTAAAATCTTTTAACACTGAAATTCTAGGAATCTGTTCCCTTCTCTCTTTTAAAAAATATTTTATTTATGTTATATTCTTTAAAGAATTTCCCAAGGGATTGCCATCCTTCTAATTGAATTGTTCCTTGTAACAAATAAGTACAGTTATGGAAAAGAAACAAACACATTGACAATGTCTGACCTATGATCAAATATTTTTCTATTGAAAGGTCAGAAGGAGACTTCCATTCTAATGTTCAAAAAAAATTACATATAGGATATGTATCCATTTGGGTCATGTTGTGGTCCATGGCATAAGGTGTAATACACATTTTTGCTAAATGTTCTGTTGAAATGTCTTTACCCCTCAGGTTGGTTTATTGAACACTAGGCTACTGTGTTTGATTGCTTCTGGATCTTGCCGGATTCTCCCATCAAACAACTTTTCCAACAAATGGTTTTTGATGATTACTATTTTATAGTACAGTTTGAGAACAGGTAATTCTGTGGCTCCTTCATTCCTACTTTTTTCATTATTTCCTTTGAGTTCTTGACCTTTTGTTCTAGGTGAATTTTGTAATTATTTTGTCTAGTTTTACAAAGTAACTCCTTGGTCACTTGGCTATTTTTTCCCTTGGTCTCCCTTTTTGGTCTAGACCTTTGATTTTTTTTTTTCCCCAGAGCACAGATTCCTTTTCTCAGGATAGTTCTACCCACTGGGGACATTAGCCTAACACTTCCATAAAACACAGAACAATTATGTAATTAGCTTTGATATCTGATTCCCTGACCTGTGATTTGATTACCATCTGGGAAGTGATTTGTTTGTCATCACATAGCAAGGAGGTATCAGAGGAAGGATCTGAATCCAGGTCTTTCAGACTTCCAATAGAACATGCTAATATTTCACACTGCCTCTGTGGAGGCTTTCACATCCCATCTCATTGATGTGTGTGTTTCTTTTACTCTTCTAGATTACCTATCCATAACATGTAATTCCAGACTCTTTCATAATACCTCCTCAATGATCTGAAGGCACTTTTCTTGGTCTTCACCACTTTAAGGACACCAAGGAAACACTGTTGTATCCCATCATTTTCCATGTTGGAGTTTATGGAAATTCAATATATGTATCATTTCTTCAGTTTGCTCCTGATAGGAATAATCTCATTTTGGGATTAAGATTTTTTTTTTTCAACAAGAGATGTTGACAAAGTGAATGTGAATAAAATGCACACAATTAAATCTCCTCCTGGCAGTGTACACATGCTCAAATCAAAGAAAATGGCAAGGACATTGTATATTAATTCTCTTTGTATTATCTGGCAGTGACATTTTTAGTCTCCTAATTAGTGCATGGAAACCTGCTAAGCTCAGAGAAGCAGTGGCATTTGTAGCCCAGCTTGGGGTTTGGGGATGGTGGTGTCTGTTGCTACTGGAGGGTTATAGGTGCCATCGGACTGTTTCTTGTTGGGATTTATCTTGTCTCAAAGGTTTATAGTCTCTACTACATCTCTACTACTCCTACTACAATCTACTACATCCAAAACCTTGGTTAACTTTTTTTTACTCTCAGGTATCTTTTGTTCTTGTTGTTTAGTCATGTTTGACTCTTCATGACCCCATTTTCTTGGATATTGGAGCGGCATGCCATTTCCTTTTATGACTTATTTTACAGATGAGAAAACTGAGGCAAATAAGGTTAAGTGACTTGGCCAAAGTCACACAGCCAGTAAGTATCTGAGACTGGATTTGAACTCTTTCTGACTTTAGACCTTGTATTCTATTCATTGTGTCACTTAGCTGCCCTCTCAGGTATCTTCTTACTCAAATATCTCCTGATGTTTCACTTCCTTCATACCTTGACTAGCTAATTTAATGCCTAATCAACAAGTTGTTCTTAAATATCTCCTCTGCACCAGGTACTGTACTAGATGCTAAGGATATGAATACAATGAATGAAAAATTGCCCAGTCCTGTGCCAAGTATGGCCACAGAGGAGTAGCAGAAGGCATGGTACCTCTGCTAGAAAAATGCACAGTTTCTCTGGGACTAGATGGAGTTGTTTGAATTTCCTAGAAGGGTGAGTCATGATGAAGTTGATTATTTTTGAAAATGTGTCATTGATGTTCTTTTAACAACATCTTTGTGAATCAATCAACAAGTATATATCAAACATCTACTCTATGCCACTGTGCTAGGCACTGAGGTGACATAGACAAATAAAACAATCATTCCTGCCACACACACACACACGCACACATATATACACAAATGACACATATATGTATATCTATCCACATACATATACATATATGCAAATAGATAAGGTAGATAAGTAGGTAGGTAGATGATAGATGGTAAGTAGATGTGTTGTTTATCTTTTGTTTTGAAGAGGACCAATGACATCACAGGATGATGACTTGACTCTTGAGTGAATTGGATTTAAGTGAGGCTGACTTGCACAAAGTCATCAGCCTCACTTTCTCTTCCAGAGTCATTGAAGTCCAGTGACAGGACAAAAGTTAGGACAACTGGGGATGGTCCTGGATGCAGTGGGTGACCTTGGCATCTTCACTGTCTGATCAAGCTCTAAGCACTCTACGGTTCATGCTTCAGCTGCCTTCTTGTTGTTCTCATCCACCATTCCACTGAGGAAGTCTTTATATGCTTGAAGTGGTTACCGCCTAACTTACCAATGGGTTTGTTGGTTATTCTCAATTTGGATTAGTCTGTCTTCCAAGATAGTTTTACTGGGGTGTGACTGCTGCACATGCTACAACTTCTTAGAGCCACAGGTGAGATTTGGGTGAGAGGTGGATATCCAAAGGTGGATACCAGAGATGTGAGGACTTCCTGAACAACTCATAGATAGGTTATACATACATACATACATACATAGACACATAGATAAGTAGGTAGGTAAATAGATGGATAGATACATGCATACATAGTAGAATGTGATTTCCGTGGTATAGGGAATACTGGGGGTGAGAAAACTCCATACAGCAATGCATGTTGGTACCTTATCTGCAACATATACTCTCAGACAGTTGTCTAGAGCAGAGTCCTCGAGGCCACATGTGGCCTTCTAGGTTCTTGGGTAGAGCCTTTTGACTGAGTCCAAGTTTTACAGAAAAAATCCTTTTATTAAGGGGATTTGTTCTGTGAAGTTTGGATTCAGTCAAAGAACTGCACTTGAGGACCTAGAGGGCCACATGTGGCCTTGAGGCTTCAGGTTCCCCACCCCTAGTCTAGGGCATTGAGAGGTTGTGACTTGCTAGGTAATGAAGCCAGTATTTTGAAGAACTCAAATTCAGGTCTCACTGGTTCTAAGGTTAGGTCTCATTCAACTATGACACACAAAATAAATGCAAATTAATATTTTTGGTGGGGAGATAATTATCAACTGGAGTATCAGGAAAGGCTATGTTTAGTAGCTATTACAATCAGAATTTTTAAGGGAATGAGCTGTTCTAAGAAGCAGAGGTGAGGTAAGAGTGTACCACATGAATGGGAGAAAACCAGTTCAGAGATAGAGATGGAGAGTCATGTTGACTGGACCATACAGTGGGAAGGAGAATAATGTATAAAAAGGTTGGAAAAGTACCAAAGGGTTGGTGCCTCTGATATTTATTAAATAGGAGACTGATTTGGTCAGCCTTGCACTTTAGGAAAATCACCTTGTATGGAGGGTAAAGAGGGGAGGCCTTTGAGGTAAAGAGATCAGTTGGGGGAGGCAGAGAGAGAGTCAGAGAGATAGAGACAGAGATAGACACACACAGAGACACATACACACAAAGACAGGGAAAAAGATAGAAACAGAGACAGAAAGAGACAGATAAAGTGAAACAGTAAAGGGAAGGGAGAGAGAGAGGCAGATAGACAAATGGATAAAGACAGGACCCAAGAACTATATTTTTTGTGCTTCTAGAGAATTTGACATCACTGCAAAGGCCTGTGGGTAGACTAGGTATTGCTAACATGAAGAAACTGGGGAAATCAGTTCCCTTGGGAGTGAAGGCTGTCTCTAGGCAGGACAATGGAAGGCATCTTGCTTAGTTTATAGTAACTCATTTTTATAATGTTCCAGTCACAACTCAGCCATGATATTTCCCTAAGCATACTATCTCCTTTAATCTCCCAGCTCTAGACTTCCTTGTTCCAGCATTTCTGGGTCCCTTTTTTTCTTTTTCTCCTTAACATATTTGTAAGACTACAACTACACTTCATTTCAGGGGAGATTTTTGACTATGAGGTTTGTTTTGGTGTCCACAGTCTGATTCTCCCTTTATGTACACAAATGACACAAAGGCCTTGGTTAAGGCATTGAGGAACTCAACTCACTGACTTAATTATTTAACAGATGTTGCAGCAGTAATGATGTCAAGGGTTGGCAATTGATTAGATGTGTGGAATGAGGAAGAGTGAGGTATTAACTAGTTGCCTGAGAGGTTGTTGATGCCCTTGGTAGAAATAGGGAAGTTCTGAATAGAGTGTGTTTCTTTTCTTGGCTGGGGATAGTGGGAGAGATAGAGTTCAATTCTGGACACATTGAATTTTAGGTCACTATGAGATTATCCACTTTGAACTATCTAATAGGTAATTAGAGATGAATAATTAAAGCTCTAGGAAGAGATTGGAATTTTAATAAAAACACATACATACCTACACTTGTACACACAAACATACATATGTGTGCATACACATACAAACACACATATGTGTATATATACAAACACACATGCACACACCACAAGCACACATATATGTATGTGTGTATATATACACATATACATATACATACATAGGTACATATATTACATAGTCTTCTGCATGGAGATTATAGTTAAGCCCTTGGGGCTAATGAGGTCACCAAATAAGATAATGTATAGAGAGAATAGAAAAAGCCACAGGACAGAGACTAGGGCTACACTCGTATTTTGGGGGTGAAATGTAGATGACAAATTAGCAAAGAAAATTGAAAAGGCTTGGTAAGACAGGCAGAAAGAGAATTTAAAGAGAAGAATGTCCTGAAAACCCAGAGAGGAAAGAGTATCCTAGAATATAGAGTGGTCAACAGTGTTAAATCTTGCAAAGAGCCAATAAAGTCTTTTCTTTTACTTCTGCATGACTGCCACCCCTCTCTACTTGATAGAATCTACCCTAGTATAGTTTAGCAGAACAAATCAACATATTGCCTGTGTCTGATGATGAATGCCTTGTTCTTCACCCACAGTACACTAGCTCTTCTGAAGATCAGCAGGAATGTGTCACATACAGTCTGCTGAAGAGTGATGAAATTTCAACCTCACCTTCCCTGAGTCAGGCACGAGGAAATGCAATGGGCCCATACAACAAGCTAGAGTCTCCACTGAGTCAGGTGGCAGCATAAATAACATGAAGCCAAGAAAAAAACATGAGATAGCTAATGATCTAGTCTAATATCATGGTGCCGACTGTCCATGCCTCTTGGTTGGAATAGTCAGAAGAGCCTTTATGGAGGGCCTTTAGTTGGGTCTTGAAGGGTGACTAAACTGGAATAGAGGCTGAGAGTTCCCTTGGGTATTTTCTTAGACTTCCTTAAATCCATCACCTGGAAATATCTACTTACCTCTGTTTGGCCCTGAATTTAGTACGTGATTCATCTGAATGAATCATCTACTTATTCAGTATTTATTCAACTATTTGTGTATCTTTGGTTTTCCATTTTTCATTGTCTGTCTTAGACTGTGAAATCCTGGAGGGTAAAAACTGTGTTGAACTTTGCGATAGATTCTACAAAGTATACATAGCCAAGGGCTAGTGTAGATGCCGGTCCTTTTAAAGAGTGATTCTATCCAGGACAGTATAACTTGAATTTTCCTTTTATTAGAATGTGGGCTCCTGGAGATCAACAATGTCATTCTGCTCCCTTTATATTCCCACTGCTTAGCAGAAACCTATGCTCATAGTATGCACTTAATAAACATTTTCTGAAATCCATTCACTTAGTTTTAAAGAATCATTTCTAGAGAGGCAGTGGGCAGCATATAGATTTGTTTTGCCTAATTGTACAAGGGAGAGTTCTTTGGGGGAGGGGAGTAGTATGGCAGGCATTAGGAAATGAAAGAAAGATAGGCCAATCCTTTTACCTCATTCTCTTTATCTGTAGAATGTGGACACTTCTCACCTTCTGGGGTGACTGTGAGGAAATGAACAATATGAATTTCAGTGATTATTTATTTTTCCACATAGGGATAAGCCCTTGGGGGAGGCTTTGCATTTTCCAGATGATGGATAGCTCTCCATAGAAGTCCCTCCCTGAGTCCTCAGCCCCACAAGGTCCCCATGACTCATTACTCTTCAATGGGAAGGTGATGGGAGTAGATGGAGAGCTGATCCCTCTCTCCACTATGGGCATTGTTCCCCAGGGTGATGCTATTTAGACATGGTTAGAGAACTTACTAATGTTTCTCCCAGACTTAGCTGTCCCCAAGCAGGCTTTCAGGCATAAATCCTCCCTTTTTTTTCCCGGCTGAAAATGTGAAGTAATGTGTGTGAAAAGCAGCACTGAGCTATGGACCTCATCTGAATACAGTTATTCTTAAAGCCTATAAATAGATTTGGTCCTCAGCCTTGGGGAATGGTTTCCTTGGATATTCATTCACTCAATGAACATTAATCAAGCACCTGTTACATGTAGAGCCCTGTGCTAAAGGAGATTTAGCTAAATTAGCAAATTTGCTGCCCTCATGGCACTTCTGGTTTAATAGCAGGAGAAAAAGCAAACATAGATAATGATGAACCATATTATGGTTTAAGTATGTAAGGGAGGTTCAGGTAAAGCTCTATTCGAGGTCCTTGAAGAGAGGTCATTCCTGACAGGAAGGGTCAGGGAGGAAGTGTGGCATTTAAATTGAACCTTAAGGGATGAATGGGAATTCAACAGTTATACACAGGGGAGAGAAGAAAATGCTCCAGACATAGGAGCTAGCAGGAAAAAAACTATGGAGATGGCCTGGTGGAGCATGTGGCCAAAGAGGAGTCCTGTGAGGCTTCAGAGTCAAGGGTAGAGAAGGGAGCAATTCTGAGATAAATCTGGGAAAGCTACAGTGGTGCCAGATTGGGTAGGGCTCTGACACTGAAACAAAAGAGTTGGGATTTGGTCCAGTAAATTACTGAGAACTATTGATTCTTGAGCAGAGGTATTTCAACTTCTTCATAGAAGGAAGATTGTTTCATCAGTGGTATCCAGAGGAGAGAGAGAGAAAGTAAAGTTGAGAAATCTTGTTAGAAACCTGTTGACATTCAGAAGATGTGGGTTGAAATCCTGTCTCTTTGAGTTACTTCCTGTTTGTCCTTATTTAATTCACTAAATGTTTTGTGGAATTTGGTTTCTTTATCCATAAAAAGAGAGTATTGGACTACATAGCCCCCCAACATGCCCCTTTGTGAACATTTTTCTATGATCCTATCATCCCATCTATGACATAATCCAAATGGGTAGTAATGAGGGCCTGTACTAGGATACTTCAGAGGATGACTTACTAAAAGAAAAATTATAGGTTGAGATGAGTGTGGTGTTGTGAAAAGAATACTGAATCTATATTCAAATTTGGGCATTGTCACTAACTTTATGACCTAACAAGTCACTTCACCTGTTTGTTTCTGAGCTTCCTCATCTGTAAAATGGGCACAATATTACCTGTAGCACCTATATCTCAAAGTTGTTGTGAGGATCACAACTATATATAAAATACTTTAATACTCTATATATGAGGAACCTTATAAACTTTATTAAAGTGTTGCATAAATGTCAGTTATTGTTACTTCTTGGGTTGTTTAATGCCAAGGCATATTCAGCATTGAGTTGACAAGAGAAATGCAAATATTTGAATGCTTCTTAAAACTGGATTGCTGAATCAAGGGGAACCAAAAAGTTGGCTATGTGATGAAATCAGTATGTTCTGTGTGACACCAATTCTCAGCATCTCAGCTGGCCATAATTGAAGAGATTTGAACCTTGGGATTTGGTGTGAAAATTGTCACATTTATTTCAGGTGGGAAATACTCCAGATGGTTGTTTTTAGAGAAGCATCATGCAGTTAGATTCACTGGGCATTAAGGCCATTGTCCCCTGTCTTCAGGTGGAACAACACTGTCTGCACAGGTGGAAAGTTATCTTGGGATGTTAGTGACTTGGTTTGAATGAGATTACCAGTGTTGTAACCATAGGTAGTTGGCCTCCTGGAAACATTCCCCAGCCATTCTCAATGCAAGGAACTTCCATTATAATGGGCAATACATTGTCACCACTACTACAACTTTCATCTCTCCTCCCCAACCTGACACATTTAGATCTACCTGTCTTGCTGGGTTTAGCTCAAATCCCATATCAGTCAATTAATTACTATTTATTAAATGTCTGCCATGTGCCAGTCATACTAGGTGGTGGAGATAGGAAGAAAAAAACCAAAATAATATTCTCAAGGAGCTTATATTCTAATAAAGACAGAAAAAAGCATATAAGTATATGAAAGGCAGATAGGTGGCACAATGGAGAGAGTGCCAGGCCTGGACTCAGAAGACTCATCTTTGTGAGTTCAAATCCGTCTTCAGATACATCCTAGCTGTGTGACTCTAGGAAGGTCACTTAACCCTGTCTGCCTCTGTTTCCTCATATGTAAAATGAACTGGAGAAGGAATGGAAACTTACTCCAGTGTCTTTGCCAAGAAAAGCCCAAATGAGGTCATGAAGAGTTGGATGGGACTGAAACGACTGAACAAAATCACAATGTAAATATATGCAGCATAAATACAAATGGAATTAATACAAAGAAATACAAGGTAGATAGGGAGGGGAAGCACTTGAAGGGGCAGGTATGGCTTCACGTGAGAGGCAGCATTTGAACTGCGTTTTAAAGGAAAAGGGATTCTGTAAGGTTGAGATGAAGAAGGAGTACATTTTAGGCATTGGGGACACCCAGTGAAGAGGTAGGGAGACAGCAGATGGAGTCTTGTGTGTGATGAATACATAGATAGGCAGTTTGGCTGGATTTTAGAGGGGAAGGGGGAATAATATACAATGAACCTACAAAGGTTGGTTGGAGATATGCTGTGATGGGCTTTAAAAGCCCATTGAGGCAGTTTATATTTGATCCTAGAGGGGAAATCCAGGGGAACCCATAGAGTTTGTTGAGTAGGAGAGTGACATGGTCAGATCTTTTCTTAAGGAGAATCATTTTGGCAATAGTGTTGAGGATGACTGGATGTGAGGAGAAACTTGAGGGAGGGAGACTCATTGGTTGGTTGGTTGTGGTCCTTCATTCTCAAAGAGGACCAAAATGACATCACTATTTTGGAGCCAAGGTACAGTCTGACTGATCAGACCAATACAAGCAAGAAGATTCAAAAGATCAGGCACAAATAGTCTATGGAAACATTTGGAATGGAGATGTCTCTAAATTTGTGCATCTCATGTTTCTTTTTGAGCTTCTGCAATTCTGCTTTGCTCCTGGAGCACAGTACCTTCTTTGATACAGACACACCATGCTGGGCAGTCCTTTGCTGCCTCTCATATCAAGCAATATGGCTATTTCAAGAATTTAAGCAAGAGACAATCATGCCTGAACCAAGGTGGTAGCTACATGAATAGATAGAAGGCATTGGATATGAGAGGAAAGAATGGGAAGATATGGGAACTGATTGGCTATGAGGGATAAGGAAGAGTGAGGAGTTTGGGATAAAGTGTTGGTTATAAATGTGGGAGCCTGGAAGGATGGTGGTGCATTTCTTTTTTCCCCTGCATTATAAAATTTAATTTTAATAACATTGAAGTTACAATATTTATATTCAATATAGTTTAAAATAAATGTTACAAATTAATAATGTACCTTCATGAAAAGAAGTCAAATCAATATGTTATGGTGCATTTCTTCTCTGAAGTCTTCCCTGATTGTGGCAAAAAGAACATTGGTATTAGTGTCATGTGGACTTGGGTTCAAAGTTTAGCTTTGCTACAGAGCAGTTCTGGAACCTTGAGTATGTCTAGGTCTTGGTTTCCTCGTCTGCAAAATGGAGGAGAGTGCTGAATTATATTGGACAATTCAACAAGAAATATTTCTTCAGCGTATACCATATGTCAAGTTCTGGGAATACAGAGACCCATGTAAATAAATACAATGTTTATGTAAAATAAACATGAAAGAGGAAAGCCTACTAGCTGGGGGAATAAAGAAAAACAATGACCAAAGATCGCGTTAAATTTTAAGGTCGTTGGTGGTTCTAAGAGCAGTGGTGAGGATGGAGGGCATCAAGGCAATGAGACACAGGAAAAGGCATGAAGAGCAGGAAATGAGATGACATTTTGTAGGGGCCACCAAGAAGGTCAGTTTGGTGGGAACAGAGAGTTCATATGGGGTGTAATATACAACTAGTCTAGAAGGCCAGGTTGGACTCAGATCATGAAGGATTTAAATGCCAAACAGGAGTTTGTGTTTTATCCTAGAAGCAATGGGTGAGTGAATTATGTTTCTTGAGTAGAGGAATGATGTGATTGCCCCTAAATTACCCTTCAGATCTAATGTCTTATGAATCATTCACTCATCTGGACTGGTGTCATGCCCTAGTATAGGTAGTAAAGCAAATAAAGCTCTCGATTTCCACTCAGGAAGACCCAAGTTTGAGTCCTGCTTCTGACCCTTACTAGAGGTCGCTGTGTCCAAGTTACTTAACCCCTCTTTGCCTCAGTTTCCTCATCTGTAAAGTGAGATTAATAATGCCATGGCTATTTCACAGGGTTGTTATGGGGTCTAAATGAGATAATATAAGGAAAATGTTTTGCAAACCTAAAAGCAAACAATTATGACTAATTATAATATTACAAACTAAACATCTATTATCAACAAAAACCCATTACTAATGATACTATTATGATTAAATATTATTTATACTAGTGAGTATTACTAACTATAACCAACAATACCACTTTTGAGCATTTGTTGACATCATTTTAGAGTGCTTATTCATTTAAGAATATATGTTAAGATGACAATTACTAATAGTAACTATTATATAATAGCATTAATAATAACAATAATATAAACACTTGTGTGATATAGCTAAGAAGAAAAGCTATAAAGCTACAAGGAGACCTTGGAAATAATTTAATCCAATCCTTCTGCTCTCCTCTCATTTCTTAATCAAGGAAAATGAATCCCAGCCAGGAGAAAGATCTCGCTCAAAGACACACCACCAGTTCAGAGGGGTAGCATATTTCAAACCAAGCTCCCCCAATGATGTGACCAGTAGTTTTGCTATGGCACTTTTTTTGTGCCTGCATCTTGTGTCCCTGACTGGACTTGACTCCATGAGGGCTGGGCTGGGTCTTCTTCATCTCTGCATTCCCCACAATGCCTAGCTCAGTGCTTTTCTCCTGGTAGGTGCTCAACATTTTTTAAATGAAGCAACCACATCACTAGTCTGCCCCAGGGAGAGAGGGATAGGACTTGGCCCAGTGTCAGCCACTTCTCTGGAACAATGTTTAATGATCTCAGAGTCTAATTACTCAGAGACCTTCCTGCTCAGCCTTTGCTTGGCAACACTCTCGCTCTTCCTGGGCTGTAAACGGTAAGTGAACAGGTCAGCCAGCAGTGGGATGCCTTCTATCTGGAAGGTGTGACCAGACTGTCTGGCAACCACCTTGCAGCTCCTTCAGGACCCAGGCAAGCAGGAGCAAGAGACTGACTGCCTCCCAATTTAGTGGAGACTCACCAGCTGACTCATCAACTCAGCTGTAAATTTGGGTGGGGGGCTAGGATTTGATCACTAGTATTCAATTCATTAAGGGCTTACTATGTGTCAGGCACTCTGCCAGGTTCTGGGTATGCAAAGACAGAAAATGAAACAGTTCTTGCCCTCATGAAACTTCCATTCTAACGGGTGGGTGTGGCGAATCTGAACAGATACATAAATAAAATAGAAATTATATAAGTGGAAAATATGTTTTGAGGAAACACTGAGAATTGTAAAGGGAGAAGATTGGGAAAGAAATTCAGGACCAACTTTCCCCATGCCTCTTATTTCCTTCTTCAGATTTTGGATGTTTAGAGGGAAACTGGGGCTATTAGAATTATCTCTTGCCTCAAGCTGAGGTTAAGGAGGCTGCAGAGGTCACATGGAGGATCCCATTGCCCAGAGTGTTTTCAGGTTACTCTAACTCTGTTATCTCAACATTCTCAGCTGGAAGTCTGATTTGCTTTCTGCAGAGGGTGTTGCTAAGCCAAGGGGCCTGAAGTTCCTCTGCTTGGGATGTAAGAAAAAAAAAATGAGGTTGCAACACAGACATCACCAGCTTGTCAATTTGTTGCCTTTGGCGGGCATGTACTACATACTGATCAGAAATGGTGGCATTAAAACTTATTCATTTACCCCTTCCTGACTTGCTCTCCAATAAGATGAAATATGTAATCAGGACTCTGTTGGGTACCACTGATTGAAACGATGGGCCATGGGGTTGAGACCAGAGCAGCACTGCATTTCTGAGTGACTGCTGCACCAACATGACCCAAAGCAGGGGCTGGGATGGGGAAGAGTACCAATGGCTGGTGCAAAGCTGGGGCTACCTGGCCTGGAGACATTACTTCCTCTTTCCCTCAAAAGTGTTCCTGATGCGACTCTTTGAATATTAAATTAACTAGAGGCTTTAGATTATTTTTCATGTTTTTGATGTGCTCATGGGCACATTGTGCTCAGCAGATGGAGTTAGGAGCCATGTGGTGAATTGTAGAAAGCATAGCATTACAGAATGTTAAAGCCAAAATGACCCTGAGAACATGTTGTTCAACTTCGTAATTTCCTAGATGAGCTAACTGAGACCCACTGGACACATGACTTTGAGGTCCTCTGACTCCAGAATCCACATTCTCTCTACTGTACTATGAAGTTACATGGTTAGTATGTGATTCTAAGACTAGAACTCATGTCTTTGATTTGCAGTCCAATGTTACTCAAGTCTCTTTCTAGAGGAAGAATGACAGGATGGATAGAGTTCTAAACTTAGAGTCAGGAAGATCTGAGCTCAAATCCTTGCTCTGGTGATTATGTGGCATCCCTCACAGAGGGATCAATGTCCCCAGATTGACATTCACTGGTTTCTAAGTTAGATTTCCAGTAGGGCAACTCTTACTCCCCTTTAGGTTCAAAGAATATCAATAGTTCTAAAAAGATAGCCCCTACCGGTGTGCTTACCTTTAACAGTTCTCCAAGAGACAGAATTAGCACAAAACAAAGGTATTTACTGAAATGGTATGACAGGGCTAGTAGCTGCAAAACATGTGTCTCCTAAACCTTGGGCAGGGGCTTGCTTACACACACAGTGTCTGTGAGACTGAGAGCACACAAACAGAATACAAGAATAGTGACAAGAGGCAATGTGTGTCTCTGATACCACCGGGTCTCAATGTTCTTTCTTTTCTAGTAGAGTCATCTCAGCTGCTCAATTCTTGATTACTACGATTAGTTCTCCTTTGAATCCTTGGTCAACTTTCATCACAATAGCTAGGAGAGAGTCATATTCCTTGAAACTGTTTCCTCCCTCAAGTGATTATCCCTTTGTGTTTGTCTTCCTGGAGGATGTGTCTTGATCCTCTCAATCATGCTTCATTCTTACAAGCACTATGGCTAGTTGGAGAGGGGGAAAAGGAGAGAAATCCTCTCCTCCCTCCTTGCAGGTCTCTGATATAGAACCAGAGGTCATATTCTACAAAGTTGCTCCTGACTTGGCCTGTCAAACTGAACACCTCTCTAAGCATTCATCTGTCTTTTAAAGGAATCAGAGAATGGTCTTTTTTCCCCCTGGCCATTGTTTAGGCTCTCCTAATTCAATCAAGGAGAAACTTTTCATTCTCTATAAAAGGATAACATCTTTGAAGTTATACGCTTTGTTATCAACCTGGTACCTTCGGTGACTACATCAGTGGGAGTTGGGAGTGGGGAGGATCAAATCAATTGGTAAGAGAATAATTATTTCCACTTGCTCCTTACTAACTGTGAGACCCTAGGTAAATTACTTAACCTCAGTGGGCCTCAGGTTGCTCATCTGAAAAATGGGATTAACAATGCCTTTCATACTTTCTTCTACCTAGCAGGTAATGAGATAATAGAACAGTTTTGAAACTTGAAATCATATTAACATCACTTATTATCATGTGCTAACAGATACCAGATTTCTCCTGCTTAGCCAGTCTGCAGATAATATTACTTTGGCTTTAAGTAAATTAAGGGGAAGATGATTTTTTGAGGAGGAGTGGCAGTTTGTTTAGGGGGCAGTATAAATGACTTAGAAGTTCCCAAGGGAAAGGAAACATTTTCTACCTTCCTTCCTTTAAGTTTTGAATTCTATGTTCAATCCAAACTGGCTTTGCTCTCTTCTGAAACTGTAATTTCTTCTGCTGCTTCTGTTCCTTTGAATAGGCTGTCCTGCATGCTTAGAATGCATGCCATTCTCTCTCCCACTTCTTCGAATCCTTATCTTTCTGAAAGACCCAGTTCAGGTACCACCTTCTATGCGAAGTCTTTTTTGACTGCTCCCTCTCCCATGTTATTAGCATTCTTCCCTTCCCCAAATTATCATATGTGTATTTGTCTGTTTACACAATGTACCATCTCAGTAGGATGGAAAGCTCTCTGAGGGTAGAGACCTTGTTTCATTTTTACCTTTTTATGCCTTGTTTCTCATTGCTGTTCATTCACTATTCAGTCATGTCCAACTCTTCATGATCCCATTTGGGGTTTTCTTGGCAAAGACATTGGAGCGGTTTGCCATTTCCTTTTCCAGCTAATTTTACAGATGAAGAAACTGAGGCAAACAGGGTTAAGTGACTTGTCCAGGGACACAGCTAGTAAGTGTCTGAAGCCAGATTTGAACTCAGGAAATGAGTCTTCCTGATTCCAAGATCAGTGCTCTATCCACTGTGCCGCTTAGCTTTACCTAATACCTAGTACTGATTCTTAGAATGTAGGTGGTGCTTAATAAGTGCTGGTGGAATCTAAGTGATCTTGAAGCACTATTCAAGGAATGGCATAAAAGGCTTCTCTTTCTAACAATTCTTTGGCTTCTGTTCATTATTGGTCCCATCCTATTATACCTCCTACCTTCAATTCACCCCCAGACTCTTTGCTTACCAGATAGGGCAAATTGCGATATCCAGAGCAATTGTCTTCTACTTGTGCAAACAATTTGCACCAGCAGGGTGACAAAATGGAATAAGGAAACTGAAGAGGCTGATACATGCTTGGGCATAGAATCGCCCACCAGAAAACCCTTAAATTACTGCAACAATGATGCATAGCAGCATTTGAAAGGGCCCAGGGATGAAACACCCTTCAGCTGGGTGCAAATGAACCCATGCTTACATAATCAAGAGGCACGAGAGGGAAGGTCCCACAAGCTTGTAACAGCTTGCTGTACCTCTGAACGTGCTATGGAGTTTTCCCCAGGTTGGTTCATGGTTAGGTGCTCACACCGTGAGATGCAGATACCCTGGGACTGCTTTGCTTTTTCAAAGGTCCCTGAGGGGGAATTAGTGGGCATTAGAGTTGGAAAGGATCAGTGGGTGGCAGTCAGGCTCGCCCACAGCTTCATTCCCAGAGCCCATATCAGTTATTCCCGGAAATGCCGGAGGCGAGCGTGTTCATGCTACATTAAAGCTGCCACAAAGAAGGCTGCTGTATTCGGTCCCCAGGGTTGGGGGGGAGGAGTGTCTGCTACCAATCTCCCTCACAGCTGAGTGGATGGGGAGTGTGACTTAAGACCCCAACATAATACATTTTGAAACCTAGCATTAGGAAATTTCTTAATTTTTTCTTATTAACCAAAATTCTAAGACTCTAGCCATGTTATATTAAAGAAAAAAAAACTCAACAAAACCAACAACAGCTCAAAGAAACAAAACCCAAATGCACATCCATCCAAAGTATCATTCACTATTCTGATTTGACCCTAATGCTCTGATCTTCAGGACCATGGACAAATGAACTTTCCATGTTTTAGCTCCTGGGACTTAGTTTAGGTTTGGGGCTTCCATTGTTTAGTTACTTTTTAGGAAAATGAGAGAGAGAATTGAGTAGTAAGCTCTTCATGCTCCTGCATTTTCTTTGCCTTGTAGGGATGGGAACATTTATTTGAAGAAGTTCAGAGTTCATGCATCTGATGCAGTTGACCCATTCAGTTACCCTATATTACTCCCCATGCTTCTTTGCCCACAGAACTAGGCAGGCAATGGCCCAGGGCCCTCCTGTCCAGAGAAATAGCTCTGGGATGTTGACTGGATAAGAATGATCCCCTGCTTAGTTGTGATGTGTCCAATTTGGTCCTTATGTCCCCAGTCTATAACACAAGGCCTTGAATATAATACGCAATTGATGAAAGTTGGTTTCATTGAATTGGTTTAATCACAGTGAGAGAATAAAAGAAATGCCATTCTTTTAATCCCCAAATCAAACTTTGAAGCAAACCAACTAAAGGGGCACCTGCAAATTGGGGACTGACTGAACAAGTTTTGGTATGTGAATATAAAGGAATATTGTTATCTGATAAGAAATCATTAAATGGATAAATTCAGGGAAACCTGGAAAAACTAGTGTAAGCTCGATATAGATTGAAATGAGCCAGAACCCAGGCAGGCAATTTATATAATAACAATGTTGTAAAAATAATATTTTTGAAAGTCTTAAGATCTCTGATCAATCCAATGACTAACCATGATTCCAGAATTCTGATGATGAAGATTGTTACCCACCTCTTGACAGAAAATTGATGGACTCAGTAGGCTGAATGAGATTTAGCTTTTAGGGTAGAGAAATGGACAATGTAGGGATTTGTTTTGCTTGACTATGCATATTATAAGAGTTTTACTTTTCTTTTTTCTTTTCTCACTGGGCAGGAAGGTAGGAGAGAATGAAAATAAATGCCTGATAATTACAAAAAAAAGTAATTGAAAAAGAAAATGAAGCAGTCCTTTCCTACTTAGAGCTTCCATTCTGTGGCAGTGGGTGGGTCAGAATACACTTTCTACACATAAAACACATTAGCACCATCTGATGAAATGTGTTGTAGAACTGGGAGCCTCCTGGAGATTGTGTTTTGTGATCCATAGTCTATGAAGTAGAAATGTCCAGTCTTTGGAGTCTATGTGACACTCAACAGAAGGCAGGGAAGGCAGCAGTTAGGGGGAATTGTGTTCCTGGAATGTTCCCTGTAGCCAGGCAGCAAACAGTTCGAGGTCAGTGTCACTCTTAGTGGGAACAGCTAAGAAGATATATGGAATTCAGTAGGTAATTTGTCTTTCAAACTTGAATTGAAGACACAGGTCTGAGTTTTGAAAGAGCCACTTAGTAGATATCTGGCTTCCCAGACATTAAAACTCTAACCCTGAAAGTCTAGAGTAGCTGCTGTCCCTTTCCTTTTGTTGAGAATATATCTTTTTCTATAGCTTGCTCTGTATTTCTCTCTCTCTCTCTCTCCCTCTCTCTTTCTCTTTTCTCCCCTCTCTCTCTCTAATTTCTCTCTCTTTCTGTTTCCCCATTTTTCAGGTTCAAGGTCCAAGAAAACGGCTTCCCATCTCTTCCCTCCTCCCATCCTGCCCACCATGGTCAGATTATTTTCTTTGAACATGGCATTATGATATGTTCCCTGCCCATTTCTTGCATCAAAAACCTTCAGTTTCTCATTGGCCTAATGTGGAAAGTATAAACAACTCAGCCTGGTATTCAAGGATCTCCAGAATTCCAACCCACTCTCTTTCCAGCCTTGTTGCTTCCTCTTTCTCAACTAGAACTCTCTGCTTCAGTCAGGCCAGTTAGGTGGTGTCCTTTTGCAAAGCACTTAGCCTTCATGATCTCTTTGAAGCCTTTCAACAATTCTCAGAGTTTCCTTTTCTACTTCTGGGTAGTAAGGGATTAGAAAGACATCATTATTAGGAACATCCCAAGGGGATGGATGGGATTCTGGGAATCCCCTGTCCTCTGTACTTGAACTGAGGATGCAGAATTATACACTAAACACACACATGCCAAACCTTTGTTTCCTGTGCATTTCCAGTGATTAGCATAGGGCTGCCATATTGTAATACCTAATAAGTGTTTATCCATTGATGATCCTCATTTCTGCCTTCCTTACATTTGCTCACTCTGTTCCCTCTCCCTGGAATCTCACTTCCTTCCTTGTGGGTAGTCTTACCTCTTCTAGAATACCTTCCCAGATTATCCCAGACTCCTCTTTTTATCCCTGTCCCACTCCCAGATCTTACACTATTTGCTGTTTGAAACATTCATTTCGACACAACATATACTTATACACACAGAGCTTTGTAGAGAAGAAGTGTCAGAAAGGCTGTTGGGATTGGAGTCAAGAGAAAGCTGAGTCTGAATACTTCCCTAGATACAGCTGTGCGACCCTTGTAAGGTTATTTAACCTCATTGAACCTTTTTTTCCTCATCTGTAAAATGGGGATACTAATACCTTTTGAAACTCTGAGGGTTGTTGCAAGGCTTAAATGAGATCATGAAGGCTAAATGCTTTGCAAACCTGAAAATGTTATTGCCATAATACTACTGCTTACTGTATTATTCATTATCTTTTTATCAGGTCCATCCAGCTATATGATAAACTTCTCAAAGGCAGGATCCACATCTTTTTTTAAAACACATTTTCACATTAGTCATGTTATAAAGAAGAATTAGAAACAATGGCAGAAACAACAACAACAAAAAAAGAGAGAGTGAGCAAATAGTATGCTTCAACCTGCATTCAGACTCCATAGTTTTTTTTTTTGAAGGGGGGAATGCAAGGCAATTGGGGTTAAGTGACTTGCCCAAGGTCACACAGCTACTAAGTGTCAAGTGTATGAGGCCAGATTTGAACTCAGATCCTCCTGACTCCAGGACTGGCACTCTATTTACTATGCCACCTAGCTTCCCCCTTTTTTGAGGGGGAGGGAAAGGCAAGGCAATTGGGGTTAAGTGACTTGCCCAAGCATAGTTATTTTTTGAGATGTGGAGAGCATTTTCCATTGTGATTCTTTTGGAGTTTTCTTAGGTCTTTGCATTCCTGAGAAGAGCTAAGTCTATCAAAGTTAGTCATCATACAATATTGCTGTTACTGTGTACAATGAGGTACCACATCTTCTTCATCTGTGTGCCCCCAACCCAATCTGCTAAGTGTATTATGTTTCAGATTCCTAATAAATACTGACTAGCGAAGATAATGAGTGATTCTGTCTTCCCTGGCACAAAAAGTTAGTGCCAGTATCCCTTCCTTGTTTGGGAGAGATGTTTTGATAGAAAAACTATGCTTTGCCTATAGAGCTTTTTATAAGTTCAGGGCCAGCTTGTGGATTTTGTCATTTTTTTTTTCAATTTTCTCAAAGCAGCAGCTTCTGTGAAAATTTTCATTATCACTGGCAAAGATCACCCTTCATCCCTGGTGAAGGCCATCCCCAACTCTGCTGGCAACAAGAGATTTCTGATTTCTCCCTATCTTCTCAGAAGCACCTGAAACCTGAGATGTATGAAATACAGAGATGCCCCTTCTGTGTCTAAAAAACTCAAAGCACTTTGAAAGTGTTTTTAAAGAAGGGGTGAGAGAAATTCTTGGGGCAGGTTGCTGGTCTTAGGAAGTCTGTGGCAGAGTAAGGGCATTTTACTCTGTGACCGAAAGGCATCCCATCCCCTTGCCCTCAAAGAGTCTCAAAACTCAGTCTAGCATGGGAGATGGCAGGCAAAAAAAAAAAAAAAAAAAGAGATGTGGACTTCCACATCCCTTCCCATCCATTAATAAGCTTCACTCTCAGGAGGTTCTTCCTCATATTTAATTTAAACCTTTGCTGTGTAATAAAATTTGTTATTAATATGATTACCACCACTATTTTCACTATTATCATGAACTTGGAATTTCATTGGTATAGTTAGCTCCTAGTGAAGAGACTGGTATCTTCCTATGTCAGGTCTACTGATGCAATGAACCTGTTCTGCAACAAGATTCTTAGAGAGTGGTCTGAAACAGTAAAAGATCAAGTGACTTTCCCAGGGTCACACAGCCAGTATATATCACCTAAGTCTCCCTCATTTGAACACTGTGCTAAGTTGACTTTCAGTTGATTTCCTCTTGCCTCACTCATGTCGATGGAGAATAATCAGTAAGCAATCTTTAATTCCCTGATGCCAAAATCTGAGTTCTCTCCCCAGTACTCATGTGGATGTATTTATTCAGAACACAGGGAACAGTGAGACAAGGGAGGGGAAGGGCCACAAGTATGGAAGATTCTGAAGAAAAGGCATTCAATAGCTGATTGAACTCGAAGACAGATACTCTTCTTTCATGAAACTGCATAATCATGAAATCTCAGAGTTGGCAAGGGCTTCTGAGGTCCCTTAGTCTAAGTCATGTCTGAGTTGGAGTCTTCTGTACAATGTCCTCATGCCACTAGTCAAGCAGGTTCCACTTGACAACTTCCACTGGGTACAATTTATGCTGGTTACCTCCTGAGTCGTCTCATTCCACCTTTGGACCATAAGAGTCATGAGATCTTTCTTTGTTTACATGGAGCAGGAATATGCCCCTTTGCTGTTTTTGCCCACTCTTTCTGCTTCTGTCTTCTGGGACTGAGAATATATCAAATTCACTTTCCATTATACCAGTCTCCAAAGTGTTCAAAGACAGATGTCAAGATCCTCATGACCTTCTCATCTCTCCTCCCTTAATTTCATTTTCTCTTTTCTAGCCTTAATGCCCGCAGTTCCTTTAACTGCTTCATATGTGACATGCTTTAATATCCTATCACTAGCCTGTTTACCCTCCTCTACAAGTACATCAAGTTACCAATGTCCTTCTTTAAACTTGTCACTATGAGTTAACATCATACTTCAGGCATAGCCTGACCATGAGAGAATATGGAGAGACCACTGCTTCCTTTGTCTACCTCTTAGTTCTTCTTAATGAAGCCCAAAGCTTACTTTTTTGGATGCCATGTTATGTTTTCAAGTTATCTTAAGCTTTGAGTCTGCTGAAATGTTCAAATATGTTTTTTGATTTGAACTTGTTGGTAAGATGGGATCCATGGAGAAAAGCCTTGTCAATGAAATGCGTGAAAGACATGAGGTCAGTTCAATGATGCGTCAGTCAATAAACATTTCAGCGCCTACTGTATGCCAAGTACTGTGCTAAGCACTGGATACACTATTTACAAATATGTCCTATACAAGAAAGCCTGTGGATTCTCAACAAAATATTAGAGCAAAGATGAGGGTAGAGGGATCATGTGTAGCTGCGGAGATTGGGAAAGACTTAATAGTAGAGCTGGTACCTGAGATGAATCTTGAAGGATTTCAAGAAGTTGAGTTATAGGAAGAATACTTTCTAGCAACAGGAGTAAGATTGGGGAAAAGACTAGCTGGTGCAAATTCATGATGAAAAGGGAAGGGAAGGATGAAACTGGGGAATTTTCTAGTCTCAATGAAATGTGGAATGTACAAAGGAGACCAGAGTGTAACAAGGCTGGAAAGATAGCCTCAGGATTGATTTCAGAGGGCCTTAAGTATCTGACTAAGGAGTTTATATTTAATCCTCTGTGCAATATGAGGGGCCACTAAGGATTTGAGGGTGAAAGAATATCATACACAGAATTGTCAGAATTACAGAATCCCAGAGTTAGGAGGCACACCAAAAATCCAATCTAACCTATATTTAAACAAAAGTCCCTTCTCCTTAATCCCTGACGAGAGGTTGACGAGTTTCTGATTGAATATCTCCAGTGATGAAGAACTCATCACTTACTTGAGAATCTGTCCTACATTCTGAGGGAGGAGGGGAGAATAAGTATATAGCACTTATTCTGTGTTAAGCACTTTTTACAAATATTATCACATTCATAGCAACCCTGGGAGAAAGGTACTGTTTTTATTTCCATTTTCTAGTTGGGGAAACGGAAGCAAACAGAACTTAAGTGACTTGCCCAAGATCACACAGGTAGTAAATATCTGAGGTCAGATTTAAACTCAGGTCATCCTGACTCTAGTTCCAATGTTCTATCTGTTGTGCCATTGGGTAGTTCTAATGTTTAGCGAATGTTTTCTTACAGTGAGCCTACATCTGTCTCTCTGCCACTTCTACTCATTGTTCCTGAGTCTGTTCTTTCTCAGGCAAAACATGTTTAATCCCTATTTCATGTGACAGTCTATCAAATATTCAAAGACTCTTTGTCCTCTTATTGTCTTCCTTTTTGAGGCTAAGTATTCCTCGCTCATTCAACAGAGTCCTGAATGGATTTGAGTCTCCTCTAGATGTGTTCCAGCTTGTCAATTTTAAAGAATGTGGTTCCCTGAGCTTGATATCACTGATGGGGCTGGACTAGAGCAGAGCCCAGTGAGACTGTCATCTTCCCTCATTCTAGGCATCATGCTTCTATGAATGCAATTCAAAGATTGAATCAACTATTGGGCCTTCCCCCATTTGTATTAGGAAGAACAAACTGTCAATTTGGTGAAAGAAGGTTGAGGAGAGGAGATCCTAGGGTCAGGAAGACTAATTAGAAGGCTATTATAGTAATCTTAGTGAAATAAAACAAGAGCCTGTATTAGTCTAGTGGCAGTGAAGGTAGAGAAGAAAGGATGAAAGTAAGAGATATTTTGGATAAAGAACTTATGGGTATTGACTACTAATTGGTTATGACAGAAGAGCCAGGTTGTAGAGGCAAGGTGATGAGTTCAATTCTGGACATGTTGAGTTTGAAGTGCTCATGGAATATCTGGATGGACATATCCAACAGGCAGTTGGTGAACATATGGATATATATATCTAACAGAAAATATATGACACTAAATATCAGGGTAACAGCTTGGATTAGAGATAGAGATCTGGGATTAACCTCTATAGAGTTAATATCAAAGTTCTGAGATTAGGTGAGACCATCAAGGAAAGGCGTACAAGAAAAGGAGGAGAGGGTGCCTTAGAGAAAGACTGAGAGTCATTCACATTCAGGGTACAGGAGCAGAAAGATGAATTGATTAAGGTGACTGAGAAAGTACAGTCATAGACAAGAGAAATGGAAGAGAAGGGTGCCATGGAAGAAGAAGAGGAAGCAGATCAAAGAGAAGGGAGTGGATGTTGGAGACAGGTCAAGAAGGATGACAACTGAGAAGAAGCCTTTGAATTTGTCAATTAAAAGTCATCAGTGATCTTGGGGAGAGGAAGTGAAATAGGATGAGCACAACAGAGGGTATATTGGAGAGGGAAGAATGGGGGAATGAGGAAATCAAGTTGGTGAATGTAAATAACTGGTTTAATACTGAAGGGCAAGAGACATAGAGGACAATTTGAGATTGTGGCTAGGTCAAGGGAAAAATTGTTATTTTGTTTTTAGAAAAGGAGATGCCTATTTCAAAGGAAACTTGGTCATTTTTTGCAGGCAAGAGTCTAGGGGCCTATAGTGAAAGAGAGATAGAGGATGAAAGAAAGCCGATACAAGGCTTAGCGGAGAAAATGCTGGATTTAGGGTCAAGGGATCTAAGTCTGAACCCCATTTCTCTGTTTATCCTTTGGCAAACTACTTGACCTCTCTTGACCTGAGCTTCCTTATATGTAAAGTGAGGGGGTTGGCTCTAAGGCCACTCTCAGCTCTTAATCTATTATTCTTTCACATAACACATGATTTTACATCTCTGGGTCCTTGGACTTGTTATGTCCCATGCCTGCAAGGGACTACTAACTTTTTCCCCCTTTGGGAGCTTAGTTTTTCTTCATGGTTCAGATCAAGTGCCCCCATTTTATATGCAGCCTTACCCAATCCCTTAGATGCTGGTGCTGTCCCATGTCCCCTCCCCCCATTACGTTGTATTAATGTTATATATACTCCTATAGACATTTTGTCTCTCCTGGTTGAATGTAAGCTCTTTGAGATCAGTGGATGTTTCATTTCTGTCCTTGTAGCCCCAGTGCCTGGCACAAAGTACCCATTTAATGAATGCTCATTGATTGCTTAGTTTCATGATAGATGGAACAAAGTCTGGCCTGGAGTGGTGGGGTGATGGTGATGTGAGCAAGGCCCAAATGGAGGGCTTAGTCTAGGGTAAAGAGAAAATGAAGCAGACTATCTGACTAGTGGGGATGGGCTGAAGGGAACAGAGAGCTCTGCAATGTCCTGTTCTGACAAATGACTTCATATTGTAGTGTTTAGGCATCCAGAGTAGCTCTGTCAATATCGCCATCTTGCTGAGGCTCCCCAAGCAGGGCACTGCCACCTGAAAATGTTCATTTCTTAAGAATTCTATCTGTCCTGTTTGGCATTAGCACGTTGTTGGGCACAGACAGAGCATTTAGCAGCTTATCTCACACAACCACCCCGCCTCCCTCTGCATCGGAGAGGCCTGCGGTCGGTCGCTAGGAGATAGGACTGGCCAATCAGCTGCCGGGGCTTCAGGGAAGTCCGGCTGGCTGGCTGCAGAACGGCTTGTCCTGAATGTTAAATAGGGTCAGGCTTGCCTCTTCTGGGGGTGTTCCTTTTGATTAAGGCTTCCTCACAGCCACATGGGGAGATGATACAGGCAATGCTCACTGCCTGTCCAAGCCTAGAGTGGGGAATTGGGGAGGCCTCTTTGCTCATGGGATGCACCCCTGTCTCTGGCCTGAGGTTGAGTCAGAGGAGGGAGGCAAGGAAGGAGGAGACGGCTCTTGGGCTCTGGGTGCTGAGTAGCCAGCCACACGATTGTTTTATCTCTTGATTTCTCTAGCCCAGCTGCCTGAGCAGGGGCCGGGGTTGGGGTGTGGAGCAGAGAACAGCTGAATCCTCTCACAACCAGAGTTATGAGGGCACTGGGAAGAAAAAGAAATGAGGCGGGTGATGTGGGAGCATGGATTGCCTTTAGCTTCTATACTTGGGGATGGTTTATTCCCTAGCCCCAAGCCGATGGGATCATGTTCCCATGGAGATGAGGGCAAAGTTGGAAAGGTACTTTTATAAATAAAGTGGAACTCTAGAGCTCCTCCATTGTTTCCAGAGATGCTTGGTATATCTGAAGGGATAATTTTTCATAGGAAACCTCAGTTCCCCCCAGTAGGTCAAAGACCCCCTTGCTAACTATTCAATATATGAAGTCTGTCTTAGAAACAGAAGCACTGAAGCTGAAAACTGGACTGAGTGGGGAGAAGCTCAGCAGGATTAATAAATATTTTTGTTCTTAGTTCAAATTTCTCAGAAAAGCACAGTGGATGCTTTCATATGCTTGAGTCTTGTGGGTGAGGTTGTGTGGGCCAATGGCTAGATCTGGAGTCAGAAAGACCTGGGTTCAAACCCTGGCTTTGACATAGGATCATGGATTTAGAGCTAGAAGCAACCATAGCGGGAGGCCACTGACTCCCACCCTTCATTCTATAACTAAAACACACAAAATACTGAACACAGAAGATCAAAGTTAGAAGTGATCTTAGAGATTGGCTGGTTCTAGTCTAATTTCATTTTACAGATGGGGAAACTGAGGCTTAGAGAAAGGAAGTGATTTGTACATGAAAGAGTTTAATAATCCACAGCAAGTCCCTTATTCTTTCTGAGCTTCCAAAAAAGGGGCTGGTAACCTCTGCAGCAACTACCCCTAGGGCTGTTGGGCGACTCAGATGAAATAACTGAGCAGTTAGGTGGGGCAGGGGATAGAGTATTGGTTGTGGATTCTAGAAGATCTGAGTTCAAATGCTTTCGAATGCTGTGTGACCTTGGACAAGTCCCTCAAAGTCTCTGCACTTCAGTTTCCTCTCTCACCTATAGAAGGGAGATAACGATAGCACCTTCTTCACAGGGTTGTTGGGAGGATCAAATGAGATCCATAGAATATTTTGGAAGTCTGAGCTCGATATAAAATATTAACGATTCTTAGCAAATGATATAATTTTATTAGAGGCAGTATGGCCTAGTCAATAGACAACTAGCCCCCAAACCAGAAAGACCGTGCTCAAATCTTGCTTCTGACACATCCTGGCTGTGTCCCCCCAGGCAAGTCACTTAACCCCCACTGATCAAGGCAGCTCTCTAAGACTGTAAGTTGAAGAAAAGGTGCTTACTTGCATTGGAAGAGCCTTTCCTCACCTGGGAGTTCTTTATACCAGTAAAACCATAGCATTCGTCATTGTCATCATTGTCATCATCATTGTTATTACCTCCAACAAGACTCTAAATTTTATGAGGATAGGGACTATGTCTTGTATTTCTCTGTATCTGAAAAAAAACAACTAGCATGGTAGGAGAGGGCAATAAGTATTTATTATATATATTATATCTACTAAGTGCCAGGTATGGTGCCAAGTCCTTTACAAACATTAGTCATTTGATCCTCACAACAACCCCGTGTGTAGGAGCTATTATGACACCCATTTTACAGAAGGGGAAACTGAGGCAGACAGTGGTTAAGTGACTTGCTTAGGGTCTCATAGCTAGGAGGTATTAGAGTCTGTATTTGAACGCAGGAGCCTCTGACTCCAGGCCCAGGACTCTACTGCATCACCTAGCTGTCTCTAGCTTCATAGAGCCTGGTAAAGAATAAGTACTCAGTAAATACTTGTTTTTTGCATTCATTGATTCATTCAACAAACTATAATTGACTGTGTACAGAGCACTATGTTAGTGGGGAGCCCTGGTCCATCACATAACTATGATGTCATTGTTTTAAGGACGTCCTGGGGTGAAAACTTCCTTCTGTGGTACAGATAATCAGTTCACTGGAACAGTCTTAGACAGTTTCTTGGATGATGTTGCCCCTGGTTATATAAACCATCTGTATCAGAGAGAGGCAATGTACTGCAGTGAAGAAAGGGGTAACCTTGGTGTCACAAAGACCTGGGTTCAGGTCCTATGTCTGATGCTTCTCAGCACAAAAACAGTAAGGCAATTCAAATGGAAAACAAAATTGAAAAAGAATCTGGGACTAGATGGTAGCAGGCATTTCAGATGAGTTAGTTCCTGCAGATAAATGCTGAATTTAGCTCTGAGCATCCTGGCAGCCAAGGCCAAACCCAAAACAAAACAAAAAGGAAATTCTTTGGCTTATATAGTTCTTATTGTCTGATAAAAGAAAATGCAAGAGTTCACCTGGTGAGGCATACTTATAAAGATATATTAGAATGCTTCCTGATGGTAAGAATTATTTCCCATTTCCATGTATTTTGTAGGTTTACAGAAAGCCTTCCTCTCAACAATCCTGGAAGGTAACTAGTAAAATTATCCCCCTCCCCATTTTGTAGATGGAGAGACTGAGGCTCAAAGATCACCCAAAGTCACTCGGTTGATGTATGGCAGGGCCAAAATTCAGCCAGATTTCATGATTTCCCATAGAGCATAATTTTCTACTGCACAATGGATAGCATGTTAGATTTGGACTCAGAAAGACCTGAGTTCAAATCCTGCCTCAGACATTGACTCACCATGAGTGATACTGAATAAGTCACTTAGCCTCCCTATGACTCAGTTTCCTCATCTGTGAAAAATGGAGATAATAATAACACTTACCTCTCAGGGTTGTTGTGAGAATCAGATGAGTTAACACATGGAAAATTCTTTGCAACCTTACAAATAAGGTTTACATAAAGCTATATCAATGCTATTGATCATTATTCATATTAACTGTTATTATTCATCAAGCATTTGTTCATCATCTACCATGTGCCAGGCACTGCACTGGGTTCTGGGGATACTGATCCAGTTTCTGTGATCAGGGAGCTTATAGATTTACAGCTGGAAGGGACTTGAGATTTTATGTGTCCAGCTGCCTCATCTTAAGTGATTGGACCAAGGTCACATGGTGTCTGAGGTGGAAATCTAGACTCCAGGCTTCTAGATTTTAAGTCCAGTGCCTTATTCTGGAAGCTGTATTGAACAAAAGAGAGTACATATAGCATAATGTGAAAATATGAGAGAGGAAGAGATCTGCTTGAATTATTATAAGAAATTTGAGGCAGAAACTATCACTTTCACCTGCTTTCATGGAAGAAGTGACATCTGAGGAGGGTCTAGAAAGAAGAAAAATATTTTTTTTATTTGTTTTTTTGGAGGGGGAAAGGCAGGACAATTGGGATTAAGTGACTTGCCCAAGGTCACACAGCTAGTAAGTGCTAAGTGTCTGAGGTCAGATTTGGACTCAGGTCCTCCTGACTCCAGGTCTGGTGCTCTATTCACTATGCCACCTAGCCACTCTGAGATAGATTGCAATAAATAATAATGGAAAAAGAGTTAGTTCTAATCGCAGGGGAACTCAGTGGGAATATAGTGAGATGGGAAAAGAGAGGTCCATATTAGACAGCCAGTGGTCTGGTTGGTCAAAAGATAGAGTAGGTGAAGGGGAGAGAAGTGAAAAAAAAATGGCCAGAAAGGAGATTGGTTGATGAGTAGATTTTGCAGGGCCTTAAATACTAGTCTTGAATTCATTTAAGAGCCTACGCTCCCTCTTAACTATCTCTTCTCCTTTCTTGGGCTTCAAATCTTTCTTTACAAAGCCATGAGCAAGAAGACAGAAGCAAAATGGAAGTTGAGTAATTTTGCCTTTCACCTGCCATCTCTTGGCATTCCTCCATCATCCTCAAGGAGTGAGTTTATCTGTTCTTTATTCTTCCTCTTTCTATGAGCATAACTAAAAAGACCTTCACGTTGTTCCTCAAACCTGATTTTAGGAGAGGTTTTAGATCATTTCACTAAGTCTGAGTGATATCACTAAAATTAAATTGACCTCTTTGTGTTCAGATTTCAAGGTTACCTTTATTCTCTACATTGACATATAGAGATCTGAATCATGAGTATTTTTTTTTTATTAATTCTCTTCCCTCATTTTTTTCTTAAGAATTACTGAATTACGTCATATTAGGTTTCCTTCTATATCATGCCTAATGCTTTCCATAGAGCCCAATGTTATGATTTTGTCTGGGCATGGTCCTTTATTCCTCTCAAATATATATCAGTTGATGGTGAGTTATATGGATTTGTGTTCGTTCTTCACTTGCACATGTAGTCCATTCAGTGATGCTTCAATATCAATGGTTACAACCCAGAATTCTATAATAGACATTCAGTGAAGTAAGCAGAACACCTACTATAACTCCCATTTTATAGATGAACAGATTGAGGCCATAGGAATTTACCCCTGAGTCTCAGAATGTCAGGACTGAAAGAGATTATCAATATCCTCTGGCATAATGCTTTCATTTCACAGATGAGAAAATTTAGGCTCAGAGGATGATCTTCCCCAAGGCCAAGATACATGGAGCCAATGATAGAATGAAAGGCCAATCCTGAATCTTAAACAAATACTTCATTTTCCCACTGATGACATGGCTCTGATCATTATCCTTAACTTCACCAAAATTGGAGAGAATAAGGAAAGAACACTCGTTTGTTTTCTGTGTTCCAATTAGAACTTGGATTAATTGTTTCAAGGGGGAGAGAAATTGATCTGTTTACGGACCCAATGAAGAATTTCCCTTTGTTCTAGTCTTCACAATTACAGTGGCCAAAAGGGTAAAAGAGAATAGAACCTGTTTGCTAGTAGAGATTTCTGGGATGTGGTGGCTTACTAATGATGCCACCATATATGTGGATTAGAGTCCCCACCGCAGATGAACATATTTTTCTGAAGACTAATAAATTGATGACCATAATGGCAAGTGGGAGAGTTAATTGAAACAGATTTCTTCCCCAAATTTTAGGAGCTATAAAACTCTATTTGGGGGTATGTGTACATGTAGGTGACATGAGGGGTGTGTGGTGATCCTGCCTATAAACTCCCCTTCCCAGGCTCTTCCTTTACTACCTTCTGCATTCCTCCTTTTTCCTTCTGGGTTATTTCTTGTTTCAACTGCCCGTGGATGATCTGCATTGGGCCTTTGTTCCTTAAATTTACCCTAGGCGACCCAAAATGTATTGAGGGAGTGAGCAGAGACCTACCTCAGAGTAGTTTGCAGGAGGCTTGGGTCAACTTTTGTGGTTAAATGGAAACATCATTTAGTTGAAAAGGAATTAGATTTAGAGTTGGGAAAGCTGGGTTCAACACTTAGCTTTACTGCATACTACTTGCGTGATCCAGCTTAAATGCTTTAAGCTCTCCAGACCTATTTCCTCATCTGTAAAATGGGAAGTTTGGACTCCATGACACTTGAGGACCCTTCCAGCTCTGGATTTAAGATTGTATGATCACTAAGGTCTCACAGCTCTCTGATCTCATTACATGTCTCAGTTTGGGTGAAGGGTGTTGGAAACTGGTATGTGTTCCCTAGAAAGCAACTACTTGAGAATCTCAGAACTGAATTTGCTCTGGTTATTCTCACTATCCCCCCTTCTCCTCTTGAGGTTATAGATAAATTATTTTCTGCTTCTAAGATCTGGAACCCATGCCTTCTCATAAAGTGTCCTTCCCTTTCCCAACCACTCTTCCAGACTGAACCAGGTGATGGGGTGGCCATGTGATGATCCGTAGCTGGTTGGCAAGACCATATAGTTTTACTCATGGGCTACTATTTGACTGAATCATCATGGGAAATAGGAGCAACATTCTTGGAAGTGGGATATCGGCAGAGTTTATTCTTCCTCATTCTTTCCCTCAACTTCCTCCCTTTATTATTGAAGGGGGTTCTTTGCGACTTCATTGCTCCAGGACTCCTCTCCCCACTCGAAAGGAGAGATGACAAATTGGGGAGAGTAAAGGTTTCCTGAATCTATGTGCCTGTGTCTTGATTTAATTTTTTTTACAATATCAGCCCTTGTATGAGGTAAGAACGTGTGTGCTAATCATTTCCGTGTGACCAAAAGCATAATGTGCCATTGGCAATGCAATAAAAATCATTAATGAGGAACTAGTGAGCTATAAATAAGTTTAAAAAAAATCTCACTCATAATGATTCCTCTGTTTACAATTCACATTACTAGTGCCTCATTTTTCATTCATTAATTGGTGAAAGGGGACTAGGTTACTGTAATCTGGCATTTATTCTGTTTCTTGTTCCCTTTCCCCTCCTACTGGTAGCTTTGATTTTAAGAGGTAGCTCCCTTGTCTCTCTAATAGATTCCTCACTCCTTTCTGCCAAACATACCTGATCCTGGTACACTGACCTTTTCTTTTTCTTCTGGAGGTCCCATCACTTTCTTTTGTTTCAAACGATCCATTGACAAAGAATTGTAAATGTTCAACTATGCTATTGGCCATGTGTGGAATATAATAGAAGATAAAGATATTCTCCATATGAAGCTTATGGTTTGTGAAAGGGATAAAACGAATACCAAATATATGTATATATATATATACATATATATATGATGAAGAGCTGAATTTGTGGTTCAGAAAATAAGTACAATAGGACTTCAGTGGAGGGAGAGGTTGGTTGGTGGTGTTAGCACAGGCTGGAAGGCAAGGCAGATGGTTGGTAGTGGTAGCAGCAAGGAAACAGTTTAGGCAACAACCCCAAGGAGAGCACCTGTTTCTCTTCTATGCTCTGGTTATCTTTAGCTTATGTATAAAAATCAGGAGAAACAGTTATCACCCTTCATCTTTCCTCCTTTCTTTGTTTCTACCTTTCTTCCCTTCCTCCCTTTCTTTTTTCTTCCTTTCCTCCCTCCCTTTTTTCTTCACTACCTTCTTCCCACCTTTCTTCCTCCCTTCTTCCTTTCTTCCTCTTTCTCTCTCTTCCTCCTTCTTCCTCTTTCCTACATGAAGGCCATCAGTACTAGGCATTGATAGAATTACCATTTATAGGACTTAGAGTCTAGAGGAAGATGACCACCCCAACAACAACAAAAAATGTACCAAACAGTATTCTGTCATATTAGTGCTCATTATACTTCTTGTGCAGGATCTTGTTCATCTTTCATTCTCAAAAAAATTGTAATGAGAGATAAGATTGGAAAGTTAATATCAGCAACTTCTTCTATTAGGATAGACAAATCCAGTCCAACAGCTTGAGCAATGGCGACTCAAAGGAGATGAGGAACAGCCCACTGAAGATTACTCCATTGAAGGGTGTGGGCCTATTGACTCAGTTTAGTTCAATTCATCTAGGGGCTGCTAGGTAGTACAGTGGGTAGACTGCCAGACCTAGAGTCTGGAAGACCTGAGTTCAAATTCAGATTTAGCTATTTACTAGCTGTGTGATCTTGGGAATATCATTTAACCACACTTGCCTCAGTTTTCTCATTTGTAAAATGATCTGGAGAAGGAAATGGCAAGCTACTCTAGTATCTTTGCCAAGAAAACCCCAAAAGGGACCAGGAAGAGTCAGATGTGATTGAAAATGACTAAATGATGTCAAAGTTCAATTTAACAAATATAGCTCAAGAGCCCCTACCCTGTGTTTGTATTTAGTTTTTAGCAAGCATCAGCTTTGGGGCTCTCCACCACAGGCACATTTCTGCTGTAGAACCTCAGAGAGGATTAATAGCCCCATCTCTGCATAAGGGATATGCATATGGACACAAGTGAAAAATGTTACTCAGAGGAGAAGCCAATTAACTAGACTGGCAAAAGTTGGTCCTTAGTATCCATGTTCACATAATCAATAGAGAGTATATTTTCAAACTGTATTTGCCTAAAGCTCTTACGATAAGATAGGTAAGGTATAGTGGAAGGCATTGTCATTTCTCAGGGCCAAATAGGCAAAACCAAGTAACAAAGCAATGAGATCTGGTGACATGTAACATTCCACACTCATAATCTACCATCTCTGTATGGAGAGGAGGGAAGTGTATTTCATCATCAGGGGTTAAGACTGGCCTTTTAATTCATCAGAGTTGAATTGTTCTCCATTGCTGTTTACTCACAAGACAACATTTTATCTTCTGTCTGATATGTATGATCAAGGGTACATGGTCTACATGTATGATCATGGGTAAGTCACTTATCTTTTGTGGGCCTCATTTCCCTTATTTGTAAAATGAGGTGTTTAGAATAGATGTTCTTGGAGGCTCTTCTTA